>CM031234.1:297498434-298698434 GCA_018340775.1 Taxus wallichiana var. yunnanensis | reverse complement strand
TGGTCAAGAAATATTGGCGAGATGAGTGAACTGCACTAAATGACAAGGTAAAGCGGGAGGGAAACTTGTAGTTAAAGACCCATTGTGGGGAACCAACATGGAGATACTCATAAATTTATCATACTTGGGAGACCACGCAGATCCGATGCGGACCATAATGAGTCACTACGACAATGGTATGATCTAGTTCAAAACATAAGATATAGTTCCCATAAATGTGTCCATAATAGATCATGCCACTAGGTTTCCTAACAAAGGCACATCCATGCTCACATATGAAACAACTAGACCTTTGTTCAATAAACAAACAAACACATATGAGAATTTTTACAAAGGTAGGGATCCCTTTAAGATAAATTGGGAACCATTCATTCAAAGTTATGCCGAATAGTTTCAAAAAAATTGGTGAATCACTCGGGAAGCAAGCAAGCATCACTTAGCGTAATCAACATAGTAAAAATAATGTGGGAACAAGATTAATTTACCTAGCCTAAATCCTTGGCCCATGAATTCAATATCAATGCAAAAAGGTTATTAAAGCTACCAAAAATAATTGTGTATCAATGGTTAGTAATATTGTTGTGTTTTACTCATTGGAGAGCCCTCGAAGGAATAATCGAAGTGGATGATGCATATTACCCACATGAGACATTTTCACAATACATTATAACAAATTCATATACAACATATGAGGATAATCAAAATATGGGACTATGATTGGGAAAAATCAAAGAAACACTCTGTGTGAATACATGAATTCCAAGGAAGTGCGCACTTGCACAACACCATGGGGTATGTTGACATTATTTCATGATGGTGTCACACTTCGCTCGAGAGGCGATAAGGCTAAACACCCAAATAAATTACCATTTCCATTGACTTAGATATAACTAAGGCATAATTGAGCATACAACAAGGTATGATTCCCACACATGTTCAGCCATTGTACATTGAACGATTGGCGCAACCTATAGAAAGACTATAGCCCACAGCAATAACGCAAGTAACATCCGAGGCATAACCCACAACGAAGGACCAAGAAGAAAACAAAAAATGGAAACAAAGATAAAATAAAATAAGTTATTGCGTAACTCCAACAAGATGACCCTCAAATGGAGAAAGACCCCAGATTCCCTAATTGGTTTGTGAACATAGACTTTACCAAACTAGAGGTTAGTAAAATTAAAATACACACCACTACATTAGATGACATGGGCACAAAAATGTACCTACCATAAGAAAGGGATAGATATATGTGGAAAGTTATAAGGAGATCGCAAGCTCAAAGATAGAGAAATGATTCAAGTACCTTTTATGTTACACTCCCTCATCATTAAGATAGAAAAAGAGAACATAACATAGGACTAAGTGGCAGTCAATATTGTGAAGGGATTAAAAATGCAAGATTGGATATAAAATCTAAGTTACATATCTAAACAATTGACCTCACTTTGGCATTGAAGAAGAAATGCAAGTCACTTTGTATGATAGATAAAGATCATAAATGATCATGTTTAGGTTAGTGTATAAAACACGACTTGAAGAATATTTGAAACTTTTAAGTTGAAGAGACAATACAAGAAGGAAATCATTATCAAGAGAACACATAACTCAAGAGATAGAAGCGCAACAAGAAAAAAATAAGGTTGCACAAAAATAGAGGTCTATGTGTAGAAGGGGAAAATTCAAGAATGAAATTAGAGTCAACATAATAGTACTTAATATTATGGTATAACAAACTACAACTATGCCTTCTCTTCCCTCATCTTCACAGCTATAATCCAGCCCCCCAAAATTTTCTGTGGGTGAAGAAAAAAGTGTGAGGTTGAAGCGAGTAGAAACAAAGTAAACAATACTCAATGCATAAATACCTCTAGTGAAACTACCTCAATCCTTGTATTCCATAGAAGAAAAAGAGAAGTATAAGAAAGAGGGAAAATTGGAAAAGGAGAATCCACAAAAAGACCAACAAAAAAATTCAAAATGAGGAATCCGACAAGGAATATCTTTAAAAGGTAGAAGAGCATGAGTGTATTGTGAAGAAGAAGAAGGAACATAAGAAAAAATCAAAACAACAAGAATCTAACAAGAAATTTGAGGTAGAGAGAAAATAAAAGTAGGATGAGGAGTAGAAGCACAAGGAAGAAGGGATAGAGATACAAAATTGAAAAAAATTGCAAATGGAAACTTGGAAGCTCCATGAAGAAAATCAATAAAAATAACAACAAAAAAAAGAAGATGAGGAGAAGAGAAGGAAGGAAGAAGACGAAAAAAATAGGTGGAAGCAAAGAGAAAGGAATGACAAGAACAAGCAAAGAAGGAAAGACAATAAAAAGAGGATCAAGACAAGAAAGTTGAAGAAATGAAATGCACCATCTAATCCATAGCACAAGTAGAATAACGGGCTCATATTTTGAAGGAGATAGAAATTACACAGCAAAAATTGATGTGAAAAAGAGAGGAAATTTTCTCAACCAAAATATATTTTTCATCCTATAATCGCTCCTTAGGTGTAATTAGTCAATGAGAAGAGTGAGAAAAAGCTAAAATATAGCAGGTGTGGAGGTAGGAAACTCTACTTCATAACCAATTACCATTGAAGAATTTATAGAAAGAGATACACACATATTTTGGTGGGCAACACATCAATGGAAAAAACATGATATCATAATCTAGTCCTTCCCTCCTCCCATGTGCATATACTAGTCCTCCAGTTGCTCGGTGAGTACACAAATGATAACCTTAAAATCCATGGTAAGCACGATTGAGGTAGATATTGAGAATTTTCTGGTGCAAAAACAAATTTATGGACACCCACTTCAAGAAAACATTAGTGTAGCTACAATCCAATTAGCCCATTAGAAAGCAACACTAGAGTAGACTTTGTCAACCTCAAAACACAAATTGAAGACAATTGTCCAAAATTTGTCACACAAGCTATAGGTGACCAAATTATGATTAAGTAAATGTACCTAACCACTTTGTGGTAAGATTGTAGATAATTAACATGAACATAAAACAGCAATGAAGGTGAAGGCACAAGTCACTCAGTCAAAAGGAAGTAAAATATGTAATTCTTATATTGTGTGAATACATCAAACTACTCCAACAAGTTGAAGCACAAGCCAGAAAATCACATTTGAGCTCATGAATTTGAATGCATAGTGTAGACTATAATAATTCAAAATTAGGTTGACACATACCTTGGAAAAATTACAAGTGTAGATGATAGGGGAGATGGATCAGCAAGAGCTAGATAAGGCACTTTATAAGCATCCTTAAATGCTAGAGATAATGTAAGTGAATATCTACAAGAATGGGAGCGTAATATTCTGCATAATACTTTTTTTGGAGTGCAAGCACAACATACAAGGATCTTCTATAGAGGTTGATTCAAGATATACATAATGTTATATCTCTTCAAGGTCCAATTGCATAAAATTCAAAATTAGATGCTCCATTTGAAGTCGTGTAAGAATGGGCACAAATTTCAACTATACTTTTGTAGAGCAAATGAAGCTCTCACATATTGGAATGTATATATAACATATCTGAACATATTCCTACCAACTATGAAAACAATGAAAAATACCTCAAAACATATCATATCTCACGTCATGCTTCAAAAGATAAAGGCAACATAAGCACAACCACCTCTATCCACCACTTGAGTGGTGTAGGTATAACTATCCTAAACTAAGTAGTCAAAGCAATAGAAATAGGGTCACGTGTAACAAAATTTCTCAATAGGTAAAATATTAAAGCATTAACTACAAAAAAATAATGTATATATCTATAAATACGCCTATATGTGTTGAAAACCCAAAAGGGCAATCTATGAGGGAGTTTTCACATATTGAAAACCCGAAAGGGAAAATTCTTGGAAAAAATACTTATGTGAAAACTCATTAGGGCGAGTTAAGTAGTGTGTGGAGGATGAAAACCATAGAACGACGTCCTCTCAGTGCCGACCGTGAGTAGACTATCTCGGTGTGTAACACAATTAACGTCGGGAAAAGGATGGAACACCATAGTAAAGTACCTTCTATATTCTCCATGCATCTTTTTCTTGGAATGAGACAACCATTTAAGTCTTGGAAAATGTTGCAAGTGTATTGGGGTTAAAAAATTGACTTAGATGTAGTCCGGATATTCTTTTATATTGCGTAAAAACTAATTTATGTGCATAGTATAAATAAGACAAAGTATAGGATATGTGACACTCTCTAAGTATAAGTAGAGAATGCGTAGAGCCTATTTTTGGCAAGAAATGGTAGAAGAAGGGAATAGTAAGCCAAAAATCACCGAAAATGTATGAGATAATGTAAGCGCATTGCAAGCAAAGGTTTTGTTGACAAATTTTCCCTGACAGGAAAAATTTCCCAACAAGGTCCCAGAGTAATCACAAACTCCCAAGTGAGCCCCACAGGTTGTAAACAAGTAACATGTACTCTTCAGGGTCTTGCGGAGCATTCTAGGAATTTAGGAAGCATTCAAGCTAAATCATGCCAATCAAGGTCATACCAGGATCATAGTCCCATTACAGTGCAAAAATGGCCTCCGACCCAAAACAAATGACAAAAAAATTACCCGTGGCAAATAAAATTAACGTTCTTATGTTCTAGACACCCATCCCCTCCCCCTTAGTCAAGAAATTTGAAAATTTCCCTCAAGAACGCAAAAATTTTACATTAAATGCCCTATATGGCTTGTGAAGGGGGTCGAGCTAAAGTAGCTCATCGAGCAGCTTGGTGAGCTCACCCAATGCAAAAAGGTGAGGAGCCAACTAGCTCGATGAAGAGCTCACCTTGAAAAACTGGAGGGATACTTGGAGCTCGGCGTTGGCAATCATCTCGGTGGCAAACTACTCGATCCAAAGGGCCCGAACTAGTATGTTGGTGGGGAGCTCGATTGCAAACCGGTCACATGTGTGGACGATCTGGCTGGAAATGAGACCGTTTGTGGTCAATTGTTGGCTCGAAGGCAACAATGTCGGAGCAATAAACTTCTAAGTTGAATGAATTCAGATTGAAAGGTCAATTCAATTTGGCATTGTGCGATGAGGAAGGGTAAAACCCTAAGCGAGGAGTGAAGGATCGAAGCCAGTCGGCTAGGGAGCATTAAAGAGGGGGTCTCATTAGGACTCAATGAGTTACGTCGGTGAAAAACGTGGAAGGAGGCTCGAGATTCGAGCTGGGAAGAATGATTTAGTTGGCGGGGAGTTGGTGCAAAGCCCGAAAACTTGAATTTCGGGCTTTCGGTGTTTTGAGTTTTTGGTAACTCAAAGCACAAAACACAAAGAAAACAACTCAACCACCGAATGTGTGAAAATGTGAAGTCTGAAATGAGCTCGAAGGATGTGGTGATCTGTGGATGTTTTAGGGGTCATCGGTAGTCAACTTTGGAGATCGCATCAATTTGATTTCGGGGTTTGAGGAGCGGGAAGTTCAAACACAAGAGTCCCGAAAACATGAAATGGGTCATAGTGACGTGGCACAAGCTGGCAGTTTTGGAGGTCAAAGTCTCCTAGGGTCAACTAGAAAAGTGTTTCAGGTTGCACCTATTGGGAATGTCCTTTGGTTTTGAATAATGAGAATCCTGAAATGGGCACAATGCCAAGTCGGAAATGGAAAAGCCTAAAGGCATGAAAATGGTAGAAAAACCCATCGAGTCGTGCATGGAAATTGATCCACATTAGGTAGTGAATCGGGGTGCAGAGGTGTCAATCTTACATTAGCCATCAAGTTGGAGATGGGTGTTCAAATAAAATAGATCAAGGAGCTCACCAGTGATGAGAAACAGCTCGACATGGGTAAGAAATAGCTTGGTGGAGACATAAAAGACCCTAAATGATGTCAATATTCAAACAAGCATATCTTGAGAAAGTTTTTTCCAAATTTAACAAACTTATACTTTCTGGAAAGGAATTTTAGTGTAGAACCCAATGGTGAGGATAAAATTTAGTTCCCAAGAGGTTAAATATAGGAAACATCCAGTCATACATCCAGGGGAAAATGGCATATCTTCCAGCACACTCAACCTTTTCTCATAAAATTACAATCATTAGAAAGGTGATTTCGGGATCTGCAACATGGGAATATCAATTTCATATTTCTTGGTTTCTAGACCTCTAAAAATGGAGTGCAATGTAGTGGTAGGTAGAGTCATTAATGGAGGTTGGTGAGAAGTAGGGTCATCATGAGCCTACAGGGGCTAGACTAGACAGGAGGTGCAATCACGGTCAATTTCTTGAAGCTCAAGGCAAACCATTAATGAAAAGAGAGATTTTGAAGATTCTAAGGCACTCATTACATGATTAAACAATTATTTTTGAATTATTTTGGGAAAATTTGGGATTCAATTTTCTCTCTCCTCCTTTGCAAATCTTCTTCTATAAATTATAGACAGGGTCTCAGTTCAAATTTTGGATAATTATGCTTTGCACCCTCCCTTCTTCTCTTGTCTGTAAGTGATCTTTTGGAGTAAAAACCTCAAATTCAAACTGTAATACAATTTTTACCTCTTGGCCATTATAGTGTACTGTATCAATTTTTGGAGCAATAATACAGATCTGTGGATTAATTTTAACTCTCTTTTGTGTTATTTGTATCTTTCTGATCTCTCATTACAACATTTGTTAACTGTGCATATTGGATTGTGTTACATGTTTAATAGTCTGTGTTTATTAGTGAATGGATTCATAATTTTTTATTGATTTGTGATGTTTGATCATCATCCTCAATCTTGTTTTGTTTTCATCTCTATGCAAAGCGGTATTCAACATTCCTTATTGGTGCATCACCACTAGTAGAATTAGGTTTACTTTTCTTGTGATTCCTTATTCCTTGTCTCTTTGGAAAAATTTAGAGTAGGATTTAGTAGGGTTCATTTTAAGAGACCTCTTGGAAATCGGAGGTGGAGAATACCTGGCGAATATCCCGGAACCGGTTTCGCGGGAAGGCGAATTTTTTGGGGGTTGTATGAAAAAATTTCACCTGATTGTCAAGTGGTGCGACAAAAGGCACCTTGTTGACGCGCGTCACTAAGGTCTGTTGACGCGCGTCATTGCATTTTCTTGACGCGCACACAAAGAAAATCTCTCCTGTCGCGCGTCTGCAGCCTCCGACCTCTGCTTTCTCATCAAAAAATCTCCGTGTCACGCGTCAACAAACTCTTTGTCATGCATCTACTATGCGTCAATATCTGTTGTACCTCCTTGTCGTGCGTCAACTATGCGTTAGTGTCATGCGTCAACAAATAACCCTCGGTGGCGGCGTCAGCGGACCCGGTGACACACGTCAACAAGGTTGTTGACGCGTGTCACTGAGGTCCGCTGTTGAAGCGCATCACTGCATTTTTTTACGCGTGATGAGAAAAATACACATCACGCGCATCTGCAGCCTCTGACCTCTGCTTTCTCATCAAAAATCTCCGTGTCTGAGGTCTTTGTCACGTGTCAACTCTGCACTTGTCTCGCGTCAACAACCCATTTCCTGTCACGCGTCCACTGTCTGAATATACTGTCGCGCGTCAACACTGCCCTTGTCGCGCGTCAACACTTCCTCTGTCGCGCGTCAACACCTCCTCTGTCGCGCGTCAACACTTCCTCTGTCTCGCGTCACCACTGCCCAAGTCGGCGTCAACACTTCCTTTGTCGCGCGTCAACACTGCCCAAGTCATGCGTCAACACTTCCTCATCACACGCATCGATGTCACTATTGTCGCGCGTCAACTATCACAAAGCAACAAAGAATGTCAATCTCTGGTGCTTAAGGGTATGCGAGTTCAAATTTCACAGTATTGGTAATTTGTTAAGCTACTTAAGGTATACTACCCAACGAATCAGCTAGGTTTTTATAGGAGATGTTTTCAAATGAAGGCGAAGCCGACCCCCCAGAAAAAATATACTATATATTTTAGGCGAAACAGGACACCGACCCACTACGAATAATTCACCTTTTCAAATTTTCATAAAATGAAATTTTCGCCATATTACGAATATTCGCCGCTAAAATTATCCCTGGGATTTAGATTAGTTTGTCTGAAATTCGTGAGTGGTGATAGATTTAGGAATAGGAAGCCCACCTGTCTTCGGAGAGCTTTCCCGATTGCAAAGTCCCACACTTTGGGAAAAGCTCCATGTTATGCAATCACACTGACAGTTTCAATCCATCGAATTACAAACAATCAGGGGTGTTGTGATTCCACATCAACGTTTTTGACATGCCTAGTGGGACAAGAAGTCTTTTCTACAATCTTTGAAGATATTTTCAAGAAATTCGGACTTAGAAAATTACAAGTTTTCAATTTTGGACCTTTCACCTCATATGTAGAGTTATGAAATCAATTTTCAAGGGTTTAACTTGCTTAAAACAAGTCCAAATTTCACCATTTGATAAATAGGGACCCAATATTTAAAAGGGTATTTTTAGATTTTTGAAATTTTGACTTTCGAAATTTTAGGGTTTTCTCAATTTTAGGATTTTGGATTTCAGGATTTCGGACCTTCCAAAATTTCTAGATTTTAGGATTTCGGGTTTCAGGAGTCCATCAATTTTAGACCTTTTAAAATTTAGACTTCAGAGGTTTTGTCTACTTTTGGATTTTGGGGTTTCACCCATTTCGAAGTTTTAGAGGTTTTCAAGTTCGGAATCCTCTGCATTTCGAGATTTTGGGACTGGTAGTTGCAAGGTAAAGTTCAACCTCTGAAATCAGCTTCAAGTCCTTCAAATTTATTTCTTTTAGTTTTTCAAGATCATGTGTGTGTCTTTATAAAACCCTAACCTTTTGAGGCCCATTTCCAAAAAATATGGCGACTCTGAAGGGAATAGAATCTAGCAATGGCGTAGTAGCAAGGATTGTCCATGTATATGAGAAGGATCCAAACTCGTTCACAAGCAAGAGAGGAAGGTAATTTTGAGTACTTGAAATTATCTCCACATAGAGGTACAAGAGGAAGAAGACCACAGAGGTCACCATCTCCTCCAAGTAGAGTATTATCTACACCTTCTCCCAAAGAGACCTCTCGTTCAAATGAATGGGATTCTTCATCTATTAAGAATGGCACATCTACAACAGCCACCATCGCAGCCATCAAATCCTTATGTTCACTTTACAGGTAGTAGCCCATTGGAACTTAATGCTCAAAACCCTATCCCGGTGGCAACACTAAAAATATCCCTTATTTCACTGGTGAGAATCACACAACTCCTATTGATCATATAAAAGACATTGCAAACATCTACACTATTCATGAAATAAATGAAGTAGATGTTGCATTCAAGCTATTAGCTTCCTCATTCAAAGGAAAGGCATTACAATGGTTTAAGAGCTTGATAGCAAGGTCTATCCAAAATTGGGATCAGATATGCACAACCCTCTACAATCAGTTCGAGAGAAAGAGGAGATAATTTGTCTTTATTGGAACAATTAACAACCATCAAGAGGGATCCTAATGAGCAAGTGATGGATTTCAATTTTCGATTCTAGCAATCATGGGACCGGATTCCGTTTTTCATGAGGCCAACAATAGAAGGGGAATTCCTCTACTTTTTGAAGGCTCTAAATTCATATATAGCGATGATGATCCATTCCATGAGAGGAATGACATTTCTAGGCACCTATGACATAGCTATCAGAGCTGAAAATTACCTTATTCAAGCCGGTAAGTTAACGCCAAGGCCACCAATTCCTCTATATCCAAAAATGGGAACTCCTACAACAAGTCAAGCACCTAAAATAGCCCTTGTTCCGGCTCCAAGAAATCAAAGCAATAACGAGGCTTCCACTTCTTCAAGCAATCCATTTGAAACCCAAGAACTTAAGAAGGCTTTGTAAGAAATAACAAAAGGATAACAAGAAATAGTTAAGGTACAACAAGCTTTTGGAAATGAGTTAGTTATTATCAAGAGACAACATGCTCAAAGCTTTAGACCATTTGAACCTCAAGCTCAAGTGAACAAGAAACCCTTTCAAACAAATAGGCCTCAAGTCTAAGCTCCAATTCAGATCCAGAACCAGGAACAACCACAAGATAACAAGCAATTCCGACCATATGATTTGAATGCGGTTTGAAATCAAGAGCCTTGGTCCCAACACAAAACAACATCGCTCAAGAATATGAATGGCGTTATCCTTGCAATCAACCACATAACCAATCTACCTATTTCAATGGTGCATTAAATCAAAGGCGTTGATGATCCAAACATTGGTGTGTCCCAAGAACCAAGCGAGGAGGAAAGCCAACGAGAAAACAAACGCGCAAGAAGCACCTTAAACTGAAACCACTTTGGTAAATTGGCAGATAGAAGATTTTTGTGGAATCAATCAACCTCCTTTTCAGCGTGTAGCTACTAATACATGATCAAAGAAGAGGAACATAGAGGAAGGATAGTCATCTAACCCAAGTTTTCTCAACCCACTCTCATGCCACAAGGAGTTAGCAAACCAAGTGCAACCCCAAATGTGTAAAATAGCGTAAGGCACCTACTACACAGTACAGTCAAGTACCATCTCATGTATAGGAGAAGGTTGTTCCTTGTAAGGGGCAACAAAAGGATAGTCTATCTCCTTTCAACATCATAGATCAGATGAAGAAAACACATGTGAACATCTCCATGTGGGAGTCATTGGAAATTCTAGGGCAGCAAGATTTTTTACAAGCTGTGATGTAAAATTGGTCAGCTTCAAAGAAGACACTTAGGGATCAGGAAAAGGTTCTTACCAATACATTGCAATAAGATGGAGGTTAACCAAGCAATAATCTGAAACCCCCACCTTTCTATGTCTCGTTGATTATCGGAGATAAGTTAGTACACAACTGCATGATTGATTCGGGGGCAAGTAGCTTGGTAATGCCAAAGCAGATAGCCGATCAATTGGGCTTGAAATATGAGCCATTATTAAAGGGAGTAGTGTAACCTGATGGGACAGTGGTTGGAACAGTTGGAGTCATCAAAGGGTTAAGCCTAACCTTGCATGCTTTTTTTATTGTCATGGTCTTTCAAGATGTTTATGTGATTGACTTGCCTCCCCTCTTCGCATTGTGTCTATCAATAGACTTCACAATCAAAATTGGTGGATATCTATCTGTAGATTTATGACACATGATTTTTAGAATGAGGTATGGAGATAAGGCCACAATCAGGTCAGAGCTAATTAATTTTCACATCGAGCACCATGGGCCAAGTCCTATCAATGCAAATTGCTCGGCCTTTGATCAGGAAGAATGTTCAAATGATCAGGAGACAGGTACCAAGGTTGAAGGTATTTCAGATTTAACACTTGATGATTGGGCTAGAAAAAGGCATGTATTTGATCCATACAAGGAGATGGAGGAAGCTGAATTAGGAGTGTATTGTGTACATGAAGAGAATTCACCCATTACCAACCTCACTAAGCTAGAAGACGAGGATGAAAACGAAGTATGGAAATTATTTTGTAATGGTTCAAGAAGCAGGTATGGAGCAGGAGGAGATGTAATGTTGGTATCTTCATAAAATTTCAAGTACTATTTAGCTTTGAGATTTTAGTTTACATGTTCAAACAACACAGTTGAATATGAAGCTCTAGTTCATGGCTTCACTGGGCTAGAAAAAGAGGTATCAAGAATTTACAGGTGTTCGGGGATAGTGAGCTAATTATTAATCAAGTTAGAGGACAACATGCTACAAAGTATGATCTCTTCAAGAGCTACAAGAAGAGGGTTTGGGATATCATTGAGGACTTCGAAGCAATCAACATCAATTCCATACCCAAGAAGAAAAATGAAGCTGCAGATAGGATAGTAGTGGTTGGGGAAACTTTTGATGTGTTGGATAGTATTAAAAGTGATAAAACACAGCCCGATATCCATGTGATTGTAAGGCCAGTAGTTCCAAATAACAACACAAGCTGGCAAGTGTTCGAGAATGATCAAAAAATCATCAATTTCTTATAGTAGGAAGTTGAATTCTAAGCTAGGAATCAAGATAAATTGGAGCAACATTACGGGGATCAAGTAGTATGGCTGCGTATAAACAAGATTCCCAAAGGCTTGGTTATGTTGGAGTCCATCTTCAACCCAAATGATCAATTTTGTAAAGAGAAAACGAATATACATGTCAAAGGGGAGGATTCGTAACCAATCAAAGTGGTGGAAGGAAAAACACTCCAAATTGGCAAAGTGGCCACTGGGCAAGAAAGATATGAGTTTATACAACTTTTCCAAGAGTTTCCAGTTGTCTTTTCCTAGAGCTATGAATATTTGCGAGGATTCAATATGAAGTTAGCACAACATACAATAGAACTGGATTCAGATGTTAAGCCTATCAGAAAAAAGAAAAGACCAATTAACCCACACATTAAGCCTCTAATGAAGAAAGAGCTAAAAAATTTGATAGAGGTGAGTATTATATTTCCAATCAAGCATTCAATTTGGGTTGCAAACTTGGTTCTGGTTAGAAATAAGAATGGAGAAATTAGGTTATGCATAGATTTTTGGGATCTGAACAGGACATCTCTCAAAGACCATTATCCACTCCCTTCAATGGAGAAAATCCTACGGTGGTGTAGGCTGGCTTGGAAAGATTCTCTCTCCTTGTTCAAGATTCAAGGTATCATCAAATAATGGTGAAAGAGGATGATCAGTTGAAGATAGCTTTCACCACCAAATGGGGCACCTATGCCTACAAGAAAATTTCATTTGGGTTGTCAAATGTCGGAGCCACTTTCCAAAGGGAAATGGATATGGAATTCAAAGGATTGATCAAAAAAATAGTGCTAGTGTATCTTGATGATATCACAGTGTTCTCTAAAAATTCGCCAAATCAGCTCTTTCATCTAAGACAAGAGTTTCAAAGGTGCAGAAGGTTCAGATTTTCTCTAAACCTGAAGAAGTGTGTGTTCCTAGCTCATAAAGAAAAGCTCCTACGCCATATTGTGTCAAAGGAAGGGTTGACTATTGACCTAGAAAGAGTTGAAGCAATTCAATAATTTCCCTTTCCAATCCATAAGAAGGCTCTTCAAGGCTTCTTGGGAAGAATTAATTTTGTCTCGCAAGTTTGCACCAAAGTTTTTCACTCTTGTGAAGCCAATAACACAAATTTTGAAGAAGAGTCGGCATTCAATTGGACGAAAGAAGGTATAGAAAGTTTCGAGGCAAGGCTATATCTCAAGCTCTAACTCTCAAATTCAAACTTTTATAAATATTTCATGCTCTATGCTTTTGGTGGTTTAGACACAATTTCAACAATCTTAGTGCAACAAAACAAAGAAGGATCCAAACAACCAATTTCCTATTTTAGTCAAGGTTTGGAAGACTATGGAGTCGGATATTCCTTCATTGAGAAACATGTTCTCATAGTAATCAAGAGTCTCGAGGAAATTCAAGCACCTAGTCTCAAATAAACAGATTTAGTTGTTGGTGTCATATGCAGGAATCAAGGATTTCCTATTGAAAAAATATTTGAATGAGAAGCGTGCAGGATGGATCACTCGTGTCATGGAATATAAAATTGAGATTAAAGTCACCAAGCTTGTCCGTGAGAAAGGTTATGTGAACAATTAGCCTCGAGTCAACAAGTTGAAGCAAGTGATGGAAAAGAAACTATCTTAGTGTGTTGCATGATAATCAAGAGAAAGCAGATGACAATATTCCTACTCCATGTTGAACCCAAGATATGATACACTTCCTACAAACAAGATGATGTCGTTCAAAAATGAGAAAAGAAAAGAGGAGATACTTTAGATTACAATCCATCTCGTATGTGCTTGTTGATGGTGTTTTGTTCAAGAAAGACATCAATGTCATTCTATTGAGATGCATTGGAACAATTCAAGCTAACAAAGTGTTACAAGAGTTCCATGATGGAGAAATAGGAGGTCATTTCACTCCGCGGGTGACAAATCTCAAAATAATTAAGGTGGGTTATTATTGGCCCACAGTATTCAGTGATTTATACTCTTGTATCAAGAAGTGTAAGAAATTTGCATTCTTCACTAGTAAAGAGAAGTTGGCTGCACTTCCACTACATCTAATGTCAATTGACCAAATATTCATGCTGTGGGGATTAGACTTCATCGGGGTCGTTAATCCAAATTTGAGCCAAGGTCACAAGTGGATCCTAACTGCAACGGATTATTTCACCAAGTGGGCCGAGGTGGTGGCTCTCAAGGAGGCAAATGATTTTAGCATATTGGACATTTTCGAAGGAATAATGACAAGTTTTCGAGTGTCGTCCACTATCATTTTAGATAATGCATTGGCATTCCTAGGTTTCAAAATCACAGAATGGGATGTCAAGAACGGGATCTATTTGAGCACCTCATCAAATTATTACCCCGAGGTAATGGACAAACAGAGTCCACAAACATGAATTTTTAAAGATCATCGAAGGACTCTTGATGAAAATCAAAGGACATGGCATACCAAGATCAAATCAACATTGTGGGACAGATGATAACACCAAAGAGGTCAACAGGAAATTCTCCCTACAAGTTGGTCTACGGAAAAGAAGTAGTACTACCTATATCATCGGAGCTTCTCGCACTAGATCTCATGAAGAAGTTGGAGTTGTAAGAATTTGAAACAATGGAGGCTAGGTATGCAGAGCTGATGGAATTGGAGGAAATTAGAGAATGTGCAAAGGTCTGAAATGATGGAGAAATATCAAGCCTCAGTCAAGAGATGGTTTGATAAGAAAGCAAAAGCAAGAACCTTCCAGGAGGGGGACCTAGTTCTGAAATGGGATGCAGATCGGGAAAAACCATGTAGGCATTCCAATTTTGATTCCATTTGGAGTGGCTCCTACATGGTCATAGGATGTAAAATTAGCAATGCCTTTTGATTGTCTACTTTGGATGGAGAAGAAATTTCGATTCCAATTAACAGAATCTATCTTAAACATTGCTACTGAAAAGGAAAATTTTCACCCTTGTAGATATTAGATTAGAATTTTAATTCCTCTAAGTGCGTATGCACATTGTCTTGTTGTAGTTTAGGTTTCATTTCCTAAGTGCTTTGGCATAGATTTTTTTTCTCCTAGTTGTGTCATTGTGTAGTTTAATGTGCCTTTGGGAAGAATTATTGTAATAGGAGAAGTTCATACTTCTAACAAAGAGTTACAAATCTCAGAGAAAAGAAATGCAAAGCAACTAAAATCAGGTTAAGGACTGATTTTAATGATTTTTCATTTTTGAGTCCTTTAAGGCCGGCCATAGGTGAACTTCCAAACACCTCTGCCAAACCAGAAAGCAACCTCCAACAAAGTGTGTCAAAGAGTGGAACTTTCAGAAGAAGGAGAAAATCCAAATTTAATAGAGTTCCATGATGTAAATTTTTTGAAAATTGTCTTATTCAAACTTTTGCATTGTGTAATACGAATGCCAAGCATCATCGGTTGTGTGCTTCATACTTGGTGGAATCAAGTTTTGAGATAGTCCATTTCAATCTCACGAAATAGGGTTGCAGAGAGGAACAAGTGAAAATCTTCAGCCAAGAAAATTTTCTACTCTCACAAATCTCAATTTTAAGATTTTCTTATAAGAATTAAATGTGCAAGCAATGGGATCGGTTCAACAGAATGCGGGCAGTCACCAAGTTTCAAGATTCAATAATTTTGAGATCATTTTATAGGTATACAATGACTCCGTGCCCAATAATCATGTTAATGCTATTGGTAAAAGAACATCTAGCAGGAAGATGCCCCCGCGAGTCGCCAAATTGTTGACAAATTTTCCCCCACAGGTAATATTGCCCAAAAAGTCTCGATTAATCACAAACTCCCAAGTGGGCCCCAAAAGATGTAAACAAGTCATAGGTAGTCTCCAGGGTCTTTGGGAGCATTTCTAGGCATTTAGGAAGCATTTAAGCTAAATCGGGCCATTCAACGTCATACCAAGCTCATAGTCCCATTACAATGCAAAAACGGCCTCCGGCCCCAAAAAATGACTAAAAAATGGCACATGGAAAAGAAAATTAATGTTCTTATGTTCTAGACACCCATCGCCTCTCCACAGTCGATAAACTTGAAAATTTTCCTCAAAACGCAAAAATTTGACATTAAATGCCCTATAGGGTTTGTGAAGGGGTCAAGCTAAAAGTAGCTCACCGAATGCAAAAATGGGAGGAGCCAGCTAGCTTGATGAAGAGATCCCCTTGGTTAACTGTAGGGATACTTAGAGCTCGGCGTTAACAATTAGCTCGGTGGCGAGCTACCCAATCCAAAGGGGCCCGAGCTAGTGTGTTGGCAGTGAGCTCGGTTCTGGCAAAACCGTCGCAAGTGTGGACAATAGGAAAATTGGAAACAAGTCTACTTGGGGTTGGTTATTCGGTCGAATTCAAGTAATGTCGGAGCAATAAAATACAAATTTGAATGAATTCATCTTGAAAAGTTGATTCAACTCGGCAATGTGCTATGAGGAAGGGTAATACCTGCGCGAAGGAGTGAGGGATCAAAGCCAACTCGGCCGGGGAGCATTGAAGATGGGAGCTCGTCGGGACTCGGTGAGCATCGTTGGTGAACAAAGCGAGAAGGAGGCTTGGGAGTTCAGCTAATAATAATGAGTTAGTCGGCAAGGATTTGGTGTGAATCCTAAAACCCCGAATTTTGGGTTTTCAAATGTTTCAAGGTTTTAGTAACTCGATGCACAAAACAAAAAGAAAACAACTCAACCCCGAATGTGCAAAAATCTAAAGTCCGAAAGGAGCTCATAGGACATGGCGAGTTGTGGATGTTTCAAGGGTCATGGTAGTCAACTTCGGAGGTCATACCAATCCGATTTTAGGGTTTGAGGAGCAGGAAGTCTGAAGAAATATGTCCCAAAAACTTGAAATGGGTCATAGCGACGTGGCACGAGCTGGTGGTTTCAGAGATCGAAGTATCCTCGAGGTCAATGGGTGAAGTGTTTCAGGGTCACACATTTTTGGAATGGCCTTCGGGTTTTGAACGATGAGAAGCCCGAAATGGGCACAATGCCAAGTCCGAAACAGAAAATCCCAAAGGCCCAAAAATGGTAGAAAAACCGGTCGAGTCGTGCATGGAAACTGAGCCACATTGGGTGGCGAGCCAAGGTGCAGAGGTGTTAAGGTTACATTGGCTACCGATTTGGAGATGGGCGTTCAAAGAAAAGAGATCAAGGAGCTCACTGGTGAGGAGAAACAACTCGACATGGGTAAGAAATAGCTCGGTGGAGACATAGAAGACCCTAAATGATGTCAATCTTCAAATAAGCATATCTTCAGCAATTTTTAGCCAAATTTAACAAACTTATACTTTCTCGAAAGTATTTTCAATGTAGAACCCAATGGTGAGGATCAAATTTAGTTCCCATGAGGTTAAACATAGACAAAATCCATTCAGCATCCAGGGGAAATGGCATATCTTCTAGCACACTCAACCATTTCTCATAAAATTACAGGTCATAAGAAAGGTGATTTCAAGATCTCGGCATGGGAATATCATTTTCTGATTTTGGGGTTTCTAGACCTCTAAAAATTTAGTGCAATGTAGTGGTAGGTAGATTCATTAATGGAGGTTGGTAAGAAGTAGGGTCATCATGAGCCTACAGGGGCTAGACTAAATAGGAGGTGCAATCACAATCAATTTCTTGAAGCTCAAGGCAAACCATTAATGAAAAGAGAGATTTTGAAGATCTGAAGGCACTCATTATAGGATTAAACAAATATTTTTGAAGGATTTTGGGAAAATTCAGGATTTAGTTTTCTCTCTCCCCCTTTGTAAATCTTCTTCTATAAATTATGTAGACGGGGACCCGGTTCTAATGTTGGATAATTATGCTTTGTACCCTCCCTTCTTCTCTTGTCTATAAGTGACCTTGTGTAGTAAAAACCATCCCATTCAAACCGTAGTAAAAATTGTGCCTCTTGGGCATTGTAGTGTATTGTATCAATTTGTGGAGCAATAATACAAATCTGTGGATAAATTTTAACCCTCTTTTGTGTTATTTGCATCTTTCTGATCTCTCATTACAACTTTGGTTAGTTGTGCATATTGGATTTTGTTACATGTTTAATGGTATGTGTTTATTAGTGAATGGATTCATAACAGTTGATTGATCTGTGATGTGTGCTCATCCCCCTCAATCTTGTTTTGTTTTCATCTCTATGCAAAGCAGGTATTCAGCATTCCTTATTGGTGAATCACCTCCAATAGAATTAGGTTTACTTTTCTTGCAATTCCTTCTTCCATGTCTCCTGGAAAAATTTAGAGTAGGATTTAGATTATTTTCTCTGTAATTGGTGAGTGGTGATAGATTTAGGAATAGGAAGTCGGCCTTTCTCCGAGAGCTTTCCCGATTGCAAAGTCCCACACTTTGGGAAAATCTCCATGTTATGTAATCACACTAACATTTTCAATCCATCGAATTACAAACAATCAGGGGTGATGTGATTTCGCATCAACAGCTTTTTAATTCTACTTTGAATTTAGGTATAAGTTATTGATTCAATAATATAAATCTATTCTATTATTACATCTTTATGTATATTGTTTATATCTTTCCGTAAGTTGATTCTGATATATAGTTATTGTGATAATGTGTGTTATGCTCTATTCTATCAATTTTGCATTGTTCTAAGAATAGTAAATGTGATAGGTTGTCTTTATCCTAGGTTACAACCTATGACATGTCTTGATGAGTGATTTCAAGGATCTCTACTAACATAATTAATAGTTGTATAAGGATGTGAATCGTTTAAATTATACTTAAGTTGTTGGAAATTTGGATCTCTGCAAACTATAAAGAGGGGATCGTGACTCATAATATGGTTGTGCAATGTATTGCACAAGACCATTTTGAACGTGAAAAATCATAAAATTCTTGAGGGCCCAGTGTAAATAGTGCCAAGGAAAATAAAAGGTCGTGGGATATTGTAAAGTGATTTGAGTGGATCTTGAGCTAATAGATGAGGCCCCATGAAATGATAAGGAGTCATGGAATGCCAAGAAAGTTCATGTTTGCACCGCATATCAAAAGACAGTGTCACACAAGACTTTAAGAGGGGTTGCTAAAGTGCATAATGGATTACTTAAGCCATAGTATGAAGGGATTTTACATGGTTCCAAAGGGAGTAATTTCAAAATGTGTAGATGATGAAAATAAACCGAGGGTGTAAGAAAATACAAGGCAAGGTAATTATTTAACACAAGGATTTGTGCAATGCATTATAGAAAAGCTTGGGTGTAAATTCATATCACCTTGAGAAAGCCCAAGGGATTACATGATTATACCTATGAAATTGTGGGCATGTTTTGGACATAACAATGAATGGAAAATATATTGAGAATGACCATGAGCCTTCTTATAATGAAGTGGAATGAATTTGGTAGCCTTGGTTTACCTATAACCAAAAGCTTTAAGCACATTCAAGAATTTGTGTTATCAAAAGAAGATTAAAATCAAATCGATTAAATTTATAATGCAACATATTGAATTGAAATGCTTCCAAGATTTTGAATTGAAAGCCTTGATAGAGATGCCTTTGGTTCTATTCATATCATTTCTCCACTCCATAACACTAGTGGAGATTACCGAAACACCCTTATGCGAGAGAAATATTTTGAAACACTTTAACTTGAGTGATTGACTTTCTTATTTGAATTTTGCATGGGTTTGGAATCATATTATCTAGGTGGGAGGATAAGTAGAACAAGTAGTGTGCAGGTGAGTTATATCTTTGCATATTACCAAAAGGAAATATTAATGTGTAAATTGTGCCCGACTCTTATTGAGCATAGAAATCATTTTGATTCCACATTACAACTTTAAAACAAAGATTGTGTGTTTATATTGAAAGTAAAAATAATCAAGCTAGCTTGTAGATGTTTGTTGTGTATCTCACCAAGTTGTTTAAAATGAAAACATTTATGTTGTTAGGGTACAACATTGTCAACCATTGTCTAACTTGACACAACTAGAATAAAATCATGTACAAGTGAAATAAGAAAGTTGAAGATCTTGTCTTTGAGAGGAAACGACCTACACCGAGGTGTGCATAGATCGTGCACTAAATGGCAATTTCATGGGAAGCGCGCAAGTTTATGAACTCGCTACTTTTGAAATAAAACTATAAAAGAAAAGAACAAGGAAACTATGAAAGAAAACCTAGAAATTAGGGAAATCTATGTACAAAGGGTATAGGCTCATTCTTAATATTATGCAACACAAAATATAGAGTCCTCGTAAAGGGACTCAAGCACAAAAATAGTGTTTGATGAAGTGCCCATTAAAATGTAGTGGAACATCCTCTCTGCTTAACTTCTTGATCCAAAAGGTGTTATCACCCAACTTTTCTACAATTTAGAAGGGCCCAAACCAAAGTTTTCCAAATGTATTATTTTTCCTTTCTTCTTATGTACGTTATCCCATAGTAGCATTAGGTTCGATATTGTGGAGGATTTAAAATTAATTTTCTTGTCAAACCAACATCCGATGACCTTTTAGTGCCTACTAAAATGAGTAAGGGCTTAATCTCATTTTTCATCTAATTACATTAGGTTAAGGATTCTAGACTCAATTTTTTCATTCTCCCCTCGGTATTCTTACATGAATTTCAATGTGGGGATTCTTGGGTTCACTAGAAAGATAGGGTCCAAGTCATAGACTAAATGGTAAGGGGTTGTACCTAACACGACTTAATTTGTGTTCTATTTGACCAGAGGGCATACTTGAGCTGATTATGTCAATCCCTCAGATTTTTATCTAGAATCTTCATAATTGCATCCAACAAGTTCTCGATACATTGACTCTACTAAGCCATTACCCCGTGGATAGTAGTTAGAGGAAATTTTAGGATTATTTTATGATCATAACCCAAACAAGAATTTGCATAGAAAAAAATTCAGGGCCATTATCACATACCAAATAAAATATCATACCAAACCCGGTAATGATTTGCTCCTATAGACATTTGATGATGGTGTCTATTGTGCAATTTTTGAAGGATTGCACTTTTTTGCCCAATGCGTGCAGTGGTCAATGGCGGTGAGGATAAACTTGTGTCTAGATAAGGAGTTATCTTTGATAACACCAACAAAGTCCACTACCCATTTAACAAAGGGGTGTGCTTCAATAACTAGTTGCAAGGGTATAACAGGATTGTGCTCTCTTGACGCAACAGTCTGGCAGGTATGGCATTTCCTAACATGGGCATGCAAATCCTTGAACAAATAGGGTCAATAGTATCCTTAGTATAGAATTTGGTGCAAAATGGAATTTCTCAAACCACATATGTTGTTTTTATTTTCATGAAAGTCTCGCAAGACTATCGAGGCTTATTATTCTCTAAGGCACCACAAATAGATGCTTTCATGATCTTTGTTGAATAATGTGTCTACTTTTATAATGAAATTATTGTTATTCAAGCACAAATATCTTCATTTAGTCTAGTTGAGGTGTGTAAGACACCTTTGATTGAGAAAATCAAATAATATGTCTTGATACTACTCCTCTAGTGTGTGAGTGACTCAAGCATGTATTATTGGAAAACCATCTTTAGATCACCCTTTTCAACTGCGCAACTTAAACCCATATCACGCACTATCTTCCTCAATTGGATTTCCAAGTCGAACTCCTAAGGATGGTCATCCACTTTCAACGATGCTCCACAAGCTCGTTTTGCATCAACATTGCTTTTAATGTGGGGTTGAACATAATAGAAATTACCTTAGCAAAAGATGTAGTTCTGAATTTATTTACTACTTAGATTAGCACAACATCTTACTTGTTGATGGAAGTGTAGTGGAGTTCTATGTTTGAGCAAGGGTGAGCTCATGAATGCAACGATGTGTTCACCCTTTGTTTATTTTTTCTTTTGGTTCAAGAGTATTGCACAAGAGTGCTTTGAGGTAAAGGTGTTGATGAAAAAGGGTCGCACATAATTTAGTCCGATAAAAACATAAGTTCGTGTGATAGATTCTTTAATTTCTATGAATGTGGCATGTACTTCCTCTTTCCACTCAAATTTTACATCTTTCCTTGGCATTGCATTTAGCGGTTTGACCATTGGGGAAGGGAATATTCAAAACAAAATGTGTCCTATCACAATCCCTTTTAGAGATGGTTTGCCCCAACATATTACCTTGGGTTATCCCAATACTGCATTTATTTGGATTTATGGAACTTCCATGCTCGTGGCATTGCTATAGTACTACGCACAAATCCTTAACTTGGGTCGATGCGCTTCTTAGATAATATTGTGAAGTCATCCATGTGAACAATAATGCACTTTTGATCAAGTCTGTGAATGTAATGTCATGGCATGCTAAAATATGGCTCCAATGTTTATTAGGTCGAATGGCATCCTTATGTATGCAAACATACCCCACTTGGGTGAGAAGGATGTTTTTCTTATATCTTTGTGGCGCACTATGGCATGATTGTAACCTATATAGCTATCTAGGAAGGACGTGATTGATTATGGCAATACCTCATCAAAGGATGGCAATGGGTAATTATATTTTTTAGACGGCATGTTCAGATTGTGGAAGTCCCCACAAAAGAGAACTTATATACTTTTCTTGTGAACTAGAACAATGTTTACAACCCATGTGGATCAGTGGATTAGAAGTATGAGTCTTGCGCTCAGCAATTTATGTACTTCCTTCAATATTAGGGGCTCTAATAATGTGTTGACAAGTATTTTTCTTGAGAAATCATTTCAAGCGCAAGGCTTAAGTGAGATGATGTGTGTCAAGGAGGAGGGAATGAAGATCCTCAAGTTATTGTCCCCTGCAATGAAATCTTGGTAGTGCTTGATTGTGTGCACCAAGTCCTTTTTCCGTGTAGAGTGCAAGACTCTCCTAGCAGCACAAATTTTGGATCACATAATCTCCCAAGTTAAGAGACGTATATTGTGTGCTCACTGGTGGGGAAGCATCATTTTCTTCTTTTGTGTGGTGATCACTGTCGAATAGCCTTTCCAAGGCTACAACACTACTAGGCATGTCATTGCTTCCCAAGGTTAGAATTCCATCCTCGATCCACTAAGATTATCCATTACTGACTTCTTCTATAATTTATGATTCAAGAGCTTCAGTATTAGAAAGGAATTCAAGGATATGTTTGTCGACATGGAATACCTAAAAAAATTGGATCTTGTCTAAGATGGATGGGTTGGAGATAAATTATAATGAGAAGCACTTGAGCTTTGAATTCTGAATTGGCTCAAAAGTGTTAATTGCACAAGCTAGCACGTGTGTAACACCATTTTCATTGTGTGATATGGAACATATGCCATATGCATAAAGGTATTCAATCAGGTTCCATATACGACTACGATATCTAGATAGGCACTTGTCGTGGCAGGTGCACTGAATTCTTACTTTCTTAGTTATCAATTGTGAATATCCAAATGCTCTGAAGCATTTGGCACCTTTCTGTATTTAGCAAACTCCAAGCCATGTATAAGTACGTCAAAATCTGCAATATTATTAGTACACAGGAACTAAAGTTTGTATGCTTGTGCAATATCTTTTTCCTTTGGGGTTGATCAGGTCAACTATTGCGCCACGTCCTTGTTTATATTTGCACCCATCAAAGCACATCGTCCAAATATGGTTTTCAATTTTATTCTAATTATATGGGTTAGGAGAAGCCACATAATGTTCTTCTTTCACTATTGCAAAGTGGAATACTTCGCAGATCTCTTCTAAATATGGGCACAAAGGTATGGCATTGGTGTTTGTGGAGGAAGGCATGCGTTGAGGTTGGGTCATGAATCACCGTGCAAAGTTTGTGCATGATGCAAACTAAAGAAATTATCTTCCTCTGTGTAATTATATTATCTTCACAAAGGACCTCGCTTAGAGTGCCCGAAATTGTCTATGCATGGCTTTCTTCGCTCATTTGAGACATCATGGGGTTGTAGAATTTTACGAACTACGAGGGAGTATTTCATTACTTGTGCAATTCTTTTTGCACTATGATCCTTCCACGAAGGACAAGAGAGAGGAGAATCCCCATAATCTCCTGTGTGTGCCCAATAAAGCCTAATTTTCTATCACCTTTGCATACCAAGAAGAGGTTTTCCTACTCGTCCAAGTATTGGAATGGTTTTGTCTAATTATATGAACTTCCTTTGACTTCAAACTTTTCTTCATACCTTGCATGATTCCTTGCTCCTAATAATATGCTTGAAATGTGTATGTCAAACTCTATTTGGTAATTGAACTAAAATTTATTAAATTTAATGGAATTAATTTTGTATCATTGTAATCTCATCATTTTCCTATATTAAAGGGTTAATTAAACCAAGTAGCTTTCTATAATGGTAGTGGTGGGGGTAGTGGTGACTTAGAATGTCCATGAGTGGTTAATGATTTAATGGATCACCTTAAATTTGGTGTCCGTCTAACCATTAACGATTTCAACCTTAAATGTGATGCCTATTTAATTATGACTTTAAAAAATTGCTTAAAGAATTTAATCAAAAATTGTAATCTCTTGGCCATATGGTGGGGTTAAAATATTTTTATCACAAAGAAGTGTTGATACCCAACACAATGGTGTGTGTAGATTGAGCCCGTTTGTCACCAATAAATGGGAAATGTATGAACAAGGTAATGGAGTTATTAATTAATGTGGTGAGTGAAAAATCTAAAATAAACACCTTGAAATTGATCTCTCAAAACATTTTTCAAATAGATATATTTAAGATATTTATATTAGTAGTGATATTGTTTATCCTTGTAAATCTCATCATTCACCTAGATTAAAGGGTTAATTAAGCCTATAGGTGTCATATAATATCAATCACACGGTGTGGTAATGAATTGGAATGTTCAAGAGTTAACAATTAATGATCGGCCTTAAATTTGACCACCATTGATCATCACTAGGCAACTTCAACCTTAAATTCCATGTTCATTTAATTATCACTTATAAAAAAATTAAGTCAATCAAAATTACAATATCTTGACCATATTGTGGAGTTCGAAGGAGGTTTCTTTTCTCAAAAAGATTTTTTTGTGCCCAACATAATGGTTTAGCTTGAACCCATTTGTCACCAAAAGTAGGAAATTTACGATAAGTTAATGGAGTTATTAATTGATGTAGTTTGTGAAAAATCCAAAATTTATACCTTAAAATTTATATATTTCAACATTTTCACATATGTATTTAAGATATTTGTACTAATAATAATAAGCTCGGAAAAAAAATAACAAGTAATAGTACCTTTGTATACACTAATATATTCCATAGGTGCTTGATATGTCTCATCACCAATTAATGGTACTTTCTTATGCAAAATATTTCATCATCCCTTGAGGCAAGGGAAAGCCATGGGTATTCTCTCACTACCTACTACTATAACAACTCCAAGTGCGAGATCACGCCTTGTTGGCCAACCTTGTTAGTTCTCATATGGAATCTACACTTATTGATTTGTTTGTCATGGGTGTTATGTGACTAAATCCCTGAAGCTTTAAAAGCGTTAAAGACTTGTTGATTTATGTAAATAATAACAAGTTTGGATTGAGATACTTTGTAACAAAAAGTATTGTAATGATTATTGTAAAATAATGTGGGAATGAATATCCCGAGCATTTGATTAAAGTGAAAAGGTGTGGAAACCATTGTGTTGGTTCATAAACACCCATGAAGTATTATAAAAAGGGATGTAAAAGTGAATAGAGAACATGAATAAGGAATTATGATTATGAATTCTGAGAAAGAGAATAATTATAAGAAGTCTTGAAGACTTTGTGAATTTAGTCTGTAGAAGTAATTCCAAGGCTGACCAAGTTACAGGCAGGCGGTGAGCAAGAGAGAGGGGCACCAGAGGTGTCCTAACCGAGGGTACAAAGTACAACCTCGGATGGTTCCTGACCAAGGAAAGATGAAAATACACTGGGTGTATAGTATTTCCTCTTAATAGTGTGGCCATAGTCTGATGTCTTTTACCTGTGTGTGCAATGGAATTTTGTATTAAAATTCGTGATCATTGTTTCAAATAAGTTCTTTGTAAAACTATGTAATTCATGTTAAAAAGTTAATGGAAAGAAGTTAAATCTTCTGTTTATTCTAAGAAATAGCAAGTGAATGTATTCTGTTTATTTTGTTATGTATGTTTTGAAATACGTAATTGTTTTCATAAAGAATAGCAGATTGCAAGATTTTATACATGTATGTCTATTGTTTTAAAGAAGATTTGTAAAAAGTAATTGTAATATTATACAATTTGTTTGTGTCTGTCTCTGTCTTTCATGGTCGTGTTTTCTATCTTTCGGCTTTGGACCCAAAAGCTTTCCTTGGATATGGTTAATCATGTGGTTCTACGTCCACCAGAAATTAAACACAACATATAATATTGCGAAGTTCTAGCCAATAAAAATGCTCCATGTTAGCTTCATCGTGTCAAAAATTTAATAAACTCTATTAGCCATTGGGAAGTGCGAGCTAATGAGGACACTCCACGCTCTTCGCATTATCAAACATTTGTTAAATTGTTTTCTAAAAATGTGAAACACGATCCAATAGAAAAACGATCCGATAATAGTTCGAGATATTCTTGGGGTGTAGGGACGATTAGGCACCATGGATTATTCCATCTGTGCAGTCACAAGATCATTTTCTCTCAAAGAAAAATGGAGAAGAAGCATGGGAAAAATTCCTCAATAAGTTCAAACAAAGCCCTGATATTATCAGAAAGGGAATACCAACCCCTTTCTCTCCTAAAAGTAACTTGAAATTGATGCCCCTGAGGAGAAAAAGAGGGAAATAAGTGGGGTTAAAGTACCAAAGAGGAGGATATCTGAAAGGATGATCAAAGATGCAAAATCTATTGTTTCTTTAAAAGAAACTCCTTCCTCTATAACAATACCAGAAGAACTAATACTTGTCTCTAATAGTGACAGTTCACCCAAGCTGGACCGTGAAATAAAAATTAGAAGAAGTTCAAGCAGAAATCCCACTTTAGGAAATTTTTAAGCTCCTCAAAGGAAAAGAATTCATAAGAATTCTAGGTAAAATCCCGTGGATATTGAAGTATAGGAGGGTTTAGAGAAAAAAGTTGCTGATATTTTGGGCAACATGGTAATGTCTCCTCCTTTGCCAAGTCAAACTGAGGAGTTGGAGAAAGAAGGTGAAAGATTAGAGGAGTAAGATTTTCAGGAGATGGGTGACTTAGCAATATTGTCACATGAGGAAGAGGAATTGGAATCTTGGAAACAAAAAGGAAATCCCCTTTGGTGGAAGAGCAATGCTCATTCCCTAAGGAACTTCCAGAGAAAGAAGAAAAATAGCAAGTTAGGCAGGCTCTGTTCTTGTCTAGAGCAGAACTTATCATTAGGGAGAAGGATGAGGAATTAAACTTCCTCAAAAACAAATTGGAGCATAGGGAAATGCTCATTGAACAACTGAAAACTCATCTCACAAATAAAAATGAAGAATTGACATTAGTAAAATAGCAAATGGTGGAAAAAGAAAAAGAATGTCAATTGGCTAGTGAACAAAGTGGTATGACAAAAATATTTGCAGTGGATCAAATTGTGTAAATTGAGCTAACTTATTGGCCACTTAAGAAGTTATGGGATGACACCTACAGAAATCTTAATGAGTTCAAAATATCAAATTACAAACTAAGAAGCGAGATGGAAGAGGAGAAGAAGGCAAGGAAAGAGTGGGAAGAAAAATTCTACATAATGGAGGAAGAAAAATTTAAATGCCTGGAAAATATATAGATGGTATGTATAATGAGTGAAAGATTACTCACATGTAGGAGACCTTCTCCTGCATACAATGTCTTTCTATAAGAGCAATTTATCTGTTGGCAACTATCAAGGATTTCATGTGGTCTTCCACATGAAGTGAAGGATGAATCATAATTCATGATAGCATATTCCTCAGCCAGTCTAGAGCAGAAAAACCTTCTTTGCAAATTTTATCTCTACAACTTTATGTTAGAAAAGAATACAAGCTTCATGATTAATCTGTATGTAGGAGAAATCCAATTGAATGCATTTGTTTCTATACTCTAGAATCAGATAGCTTGGAAAGAGAGGGATACTTGAACACTTATTAAAGGCTAGTTCATCTAACATTTGTATGAGATCTCACTATGGAAAATCATTTGCCTTTGCTAGACATTTCAGATCCCATGCCTTTGATAGCCGATTCAAGGAACATTATATTACCAACCTGTAGAAAAGTATTGATGCCTTCACCTCTTATGAAGATAAAAACTTTGAGGACATTTATGATGGATGCTTGAAGAGATGGGAATTCCTCACTATAGCGTTAAGAAGAAGAGAAGTGATATCTCCCACAAATTTAATATGGAGTCTGGAAAGGGCTAGAGCTTTGTGTACACTCATCCTTCAAGTTGGTGAAAAACATAGAGGCATGTGGATGGGTATGAGAACAAGGCATCATTTCCTTCTCACACTCATATCTCTATGGAAAAATAGAGAACCTCAGGATCCCACTCACTTTGAGGAGGGATCATGATAAAACACTTCTGGACAGAAGCACTGGGACATTCAGTTTCAACCATTTGACCTTAGTAGTCAATTAGAATGCAGAATTCACAATCCAAGTTTTTAAGAATAGAGTTTGTAAGATTACTTACAAACAAATAAGTGTGGGGGAGATGATAAGGCTAAAATATGCTTCATAAATGTGCAATGAATGATCTCATTTTACTCTCCTTTTAATCAAGTTTGATTACATTTTGTGGCTTTTGTTTGATCTAAAATAAGTTAGGATGTAATTGTCCATCTTTTGTTTGATTTAGTTCTAACGTCTTAAAACTCTATAGTTCCTAACAAAATGTGTGTAAATTCAGTTTTTGGAATAAAACAAGTCACATTCGGTTAGATAAGCAAATTATGAAGCAACCAACACCTTTTTTAGGACATTGGCTTCAATGTGGCTTAACTCTGGAACCTTCAAGGTTAGTTCTGGAACTCCATCACTCAGCTAAGGAACTCAACCACTTAGCTTTGAAACCATCAGACTTAATTCCAAAACTCTGGCACTTAGCTTTGGAACTTTCGCAGTTAGTTCCAGAATGTTTCCATTTGGTTTCGAAACTTCTCGAAAGTTCCAGAATTAATGGAATTTGTTTATTTTGACAAAATCCGGTAATAGAGTAATTAATGGGCCCTCCAATTAGGAACAAATCAACAAATTTTTGATGCTTCACACTCCATAAATACCTATGTAATACCAACAGTTTTATGTCCAGCTAGGTTTCTACATTTCAAATCTACTTTAAGCTCTATTTTGTTTCACTAGAACCTATAGGTCGATAGACACTATTGAACACTTATGATTCTAAATGCATCTTTGGATGATGAAATATATATAAAGACATGCATATCGATCAAAAAGGATATATATGATATAGATATACAGACGTATATAAGTTTTGTAAGACAAAACAATTCAATAATAAGATAGCCATTTCATTTTGAGAGTATCATACTTTGTTAACTCTTGATTCAAGGTGGAGCAAGGGCCCACTCCTCCAAGAAACAAGATCCTTTATTTTATTGGTATTTATATCTTTAAGAAATTTGCATAAATCTATTCTCTAGCAGTTCTGTAAGTACTTCTGGTTCTTAAATTAAAATTTGTTATATAAGTTATTTATCGTTCATGCAGGTGTTTTAATGTACATTTCTATTTCCTCAAAATCATTTTAAGAAATATTTCTAAAGTGTGTTTATTTCCAGCAACATGTTTTATTCTGCAAAGTATACTTAGTTCTAGTAATTTGTTTAATTTTGCAGCGTGTGTTTATTTCCAAGCAGTGTGTTTAATTCTACAACATATATTTATTTCCAGTAGTGTGCTCAGTTTTGTAAGGATTTATTTATTTCAGAAATGAGTGTTTATTTCAGAAAGTTTCTTATAGTTTAGCTTTAATAAGGCTTTGGCCAAGAAATCTTAAAGACACTTTAAAACCCCCGAAAAATAAAAATAATAAATATCTACAATCAATTACTAGTTCACTAAGATTCTTCTTGTTGCATATAGCTTCAGACACACCCTTGGTTTGAATATGACATCAACCATGAGTTGATTAAATGAAGGGAATAACGACACCCATCACTGAATGATACTTCAAATTCCTACACTGAGCATTCAACTCTTCAAACCTCCTTCATACTTGCTCCAAACCTATCGATTTTGTGCCCTGACTTTGTTTTTTTGACACCGTGCCCTAATTTGAACTTTGTACAATTATGCACTAAAACCCTAGTTTGAGCCCTCGTTTCTAAATATTCTTATTAAAGATGTTTTCTCTATGCAACTATGACCACCAATGCAATTCTCTGCACCCAAACAACTCTTTACTCGTCTCGAACTCTCTGGTTCGATCATGTCTCTTCACACTTTAACACAAACTCATAATTTTTCAATCGTCTATAGCTCAAACTCTCAATAAGGTAGGGTAAGAATGAATTCGCTTGCACTCCTTTTATAGATTTCTAAAATTTTATCCCATTAATTGCTCCTGACATGCCACCTCTCCAAGCATTAAATGCACTTTTTACTTTTTCTACACTTTTTCAACGCTTTTTCCCGCTTTCTTCTACACGCGAGGTCGTAACCTTCAGCGCATCACTACTTTCTAGGTTACAGTATTCCTTACATGCACTTTCCTATGCTATAACTCATCTTCCTTTACACCACACATCAAGTAGCCTATCATGTTGTTGCCTCCCTTTCGTTACACTGCACGAAATATTTCTTGTGTGGTTTCCCAATCTGAGCAATTCCCATAAAGCACCTTCATTCTTATGCACCTGTAACACTTCCCTTTGCTTTTGCGCATTCCCAATTCATATCCACCAGTAAAATTTCTTTCATAGTGTCATGCACATCTCTGAACCAACTTCAATCCAAGTACTAGCATCACATAGTCTCTTTTTCTCACGCACTCACACCTCTTTCACCCCACACTAAAAGTATGTGTGGTCCTCTATGCATCAACTCAATAAGTAGTAGCATAAATTCCATAAGTAATACATCCTCCACACCAAACACCAAGTAAAATGGTGTATCCTTTTCAATAATTTATAGGTTATTCTATATGCTCAAAGGATGACTGATACCTTGTCATCCCAATGCTTTCTCCCAACATCACATATCTTTGTTAGTGCATGTCCTAAAATCTTGTTGAAAGCTTCATCGGGGCCATTACACCGAGGGTGATAAGGAGTAGCCTTATGGTGTGCCACCATAAATTCTTCCAATAAAATTCTAATGGTATCATTCAAAAAATGAGTTCCTCTATCACTCGTTAAACTTAATGGGCATCCATACATGTTGATGATGTTTTCCCAAAGGAACATCTATGTTGTTGTCGTGCAATATTTTGTAGGCGATACCTCTATCTACCTTGTAAAGTAATCAGTGCATGTGATGATGTAGCGCACACATGTCCTATGTGTGGGTGGTGCAATAGGTCCTACAAAATCAATGGCCTATTTCTCAAAAGTCTCCGCACTTGCAATCGATCGTAGTAATGACATCTCGTCTCTATTACCAAGATTTTCAATTCTATGACAGTGATCACATGCTTTGACAAAATCTTTGGTATCTATATACAATGTCTTCCACCAAAGAGTTGTTAAAAGGATTTTGCGTGTAGTGACATCCCCTACATGGCCTCCGACTATTCCTCTATGAGCCTCTTCCATGATATCTTCACACTAATTCTCCAGAATACATCTGTGCAAGACCTCATCTCTCCCCGTTTTATATAGGTGTCCTAAAATTAGTTGATATGGTGCAACATGAACTCTAAGTTGTTTCCTTTCCAAGGTCTTCATCCCTTCTAGCACCAGTCCATTGCACATAAATATTGTTATGTATTCCAAATCAGTTAGCACACGATTCAATTTGAACAATTTTACATCTAGCAGAGTGTCCTCAATGCTCTACGCATCGTCTCCAAATTTGATCCTTGATAAGTGGTCAGGTCCCAGATTGCTCTTGTCTAGATTTACTACAACTGTAAACCCAAATTTCTAGAAAATAAATATCCATCGGAGATGGACCCTTGCAAAAAAAGGTTTATTGACCAAGTAATTCAATTCCATATGATCTATATAAAATATAAATTGTATGGCCAGTAGGTATGGTTTGAACTTGTAAAGCGCGTTGATCATGGATAAGACCTCGCACTCTTAGTTATGTAGTTCCGCTCAACTAGTGTCAACTTCATACTTGTAAAATATATAGGGTGATAAAACTTTACTTCACCTATTTATGCCAATATTGTGCCAATAACCATGCCTCAGAATCAACATGTAGATGGAAAAGTTTGTTCCATGAAGGGAATCACAAGATTGGTGTGGTGGTAAGATTCTCCTTCAACGTCTCAAAAGTATGTTGATGCACGTCACCCCAATAAAATTTTCCCTTGGCCTTATGAAATTCCTCCAAGGGCATGGCAATATTTGCATAGCCATTAATGAATTTTATATAGTAACCAATGTGCCCCAACAAACTGCTCACTTTACTCTGATTGATAGGTTCTTCCAACCCCAATATAATTGCAATCTTAGTAGGGTCTACCAATAATCCTTCCTTATAAATGATGTGCCCAAGTAAATTACTAAAGAGGGTCGCAAAAATACACTTCTTGATGTTCAGGAGATGCTTAGCAACCTGCATCTTTCAAACATGAGTCTCAAATTATCACAATGATACTTTACAAACCCATAAATGGTATAATCATCCAAATAAAAATGTAAAAATTTATGAATGAAGTCATGAAATGCCTATATGACTATACACGAGAACATTTATGGGGCATTCTTCAACCCAAACGGAATCACAATATATGCAAATCTTCCCCATTCTGCGCAAAGATGGTCTTCTCCCGATCCTCACACACAATGCCTACCTAATGGTATCCCGAGGAACTATCAATGAATGAATAAATTTTGCGCCCTGTAACTCCCTCAAGAATTGATTTAGTGAATGGAGTAGGAAAAGGATCTATGACACATGAATCATTGAGTACCTTGTAGTCTACATAGATCCTAATATGAACATCCTTTTTATACCGATCACCATGGGGTCGGATTCCTCAATAGGTTCTATGATCCCTAAGTTAAGCATCTTATCAATCTCTTCTTTTACCTTCTCACATAGGTTTGGGTTCTTCCTATAAGGCCTATTCTGAACTAGATGCGCACCTTATTTTAGCTTAATCTTCATCTCTCCTAATGAGGGATTGATGCCCTTCACCCCATGGTAATCCCTTGGGGAAAAATCTTAGAAGTTGTAAAACATCTTGATGATCTTCGAAATCTCTGGTTCTAACCAATAATCTCCAATAATACCCTCCTTAGGTACATCCTCAGTGCCAATATTCACCTTCTTAGTCTTCATAGGTACATGATATGTGTGTGCCTACTCATCTGTAGAATCCATGAATTTTTGCATACCCTCTATGTTCTTAGTATCCAAAAATTTAACTTCATCATCATCAATGAGGTAGACCATTTTACCTTTTTCTTTTTCTCTCCCACGCGCACCCGAGCCGGATCTCTTTTATTTCCATTATATCCTCGCGTGCTTCAATCTCGTGTTCTCCCAAGAATCTGAACCATGAGTTCCTCTACCTTTGCGCTATCTCCCAACATAATGCACTTCTTGATCTGTAAGGCCTCCTGTACTAGTGGTTTATTAGAAAAATAATCAAAAGTGTGAGCCATACCTTTTGTCATGTTGTGCCAACTTATATTATCTTTTTCAACTCTGCATGCACATACCATGCATGCGTGCATCCTATTCCTCGTAGGGTAGAGTAAAACTTATGTACCCAAAGGGACGGTGGTATAGCCTCTTAGCCTTGTATTCATTTTCTCTCATAATTGGTGATGTGTACCAAATTAGGAGTCTTCCCATCATACTCATGTACCAGTGAAGGAATATTTCTCTTAGTAAACATGATCAAAAATGTGACCCTGACCCTATGCCATCCCAAAATATTATCTTTGTGTGTTGACCACTAGCGTGTTAATGTCCTGCGTAATGTATATACCATCATATTCCATTTATCTTCCTCATTTCGCCACTAATCTTCCATCGTGCACAGAAATGAGTCAGGTTTCCCTTCTCCAGTATACCTTGGTAACTGAATCCTTCCCAAGCACCTAACCATGTGCAATATAATCATCTTAGTGACTCTACCTTTTCCCTTACAACCTACCATCTCATAGGTGTGATGGGATGAATTGTCACAAGAAACATTGGTAATGTCATTGATAGATTGTGTATCCTCGTAATGAAGTACGTCCTTCTTAGATGGCTCTACATTCTCTAGATCATGCACTATATGTGCATAGATTCGATTGAGCTCTTCCTTGTTGAAGGATAAATATAATGAATAGCCTTTGTCTCATCTAGTGGTATTACCACATGCTCATCCTTGTTCTCAAAACTGATATATCTTTTATTAAAACACAAGTCATCATTATTTGCATAGATCCATAGATGACCTAAAAGTGTTGGGAAGTTATCTACCTCTGCAAGTTCCAGTACTTCAAAATTACATGTAAATTTTGAACCCTAAATAGTGATGGAAGCATCTTGGAGTACACCAATGGGCATGGCCCTCATCTTATTTTCCATATATAACACATTAGAAGATGGATGTAGTAGTGTCCTTACAATTTGGTTCCAAGCATCTAATGTTAACACATTGACCTCGACACCCATGTCAATCGAATGTTACTTACCAACCAACCATCTATCATTACATTCGAGTGTAATCTCCTTATCATATTCATGATTTTATGGTTGTACATTCACAAGAAGGATAGGTCACTCTCGTGAAACTCCTATGCACTTGTAATTTCTCTCGCAACCATTCCCGAGAAAAGGAATGATGTTCTCATGGCGTATCATCTTTCATACTTCCTTCAAATCATCAACATCTTTCTAAGGAGATCGGGTCCCTCGCGTACTCCCTCTCACGTGTTTGCTCCTTCAAAATTTTAGATCTCACCTTGTAATTCCCTTTCAACACCCATAGTTTCTTGGTATACCTCATTTTGATGAGCAACATCTCGGATATTTGACATGTATGACCTCTTCCCTCCTAATCGAGAGGTTTTTCCTTTATATGCTCACGTGCGTGCGTAAATTTGGCACGTGTTGGAACTAGAACATGTTAGAGCTCGGATCATATATCTTCATAGGTGCCCACCATTCAAGCTTTGCAAGCTCCACCTTGATCATCTCAGCACTTTTATCCTTCTTTTTGTTTTTACACATGTGTTCATAGAGGTCTGGAAAATCTTCAACCTTATACGCCTTTCCACAATACGTGCATACCTAGTTCTTAGGACACTCACACTAGATAATGATCTCGTGATCCACAAGTATAACATGTCCCACCCATGAATCTTCCTCCACCACCATGGCCTCTAGAGCAATATCCACCTTGAAATCCACCATTCCTATTGGTGTGTCTCTCATTAGTCTCTCCTTCTTGCTCCTGATAACTACTTGCCACAGTTGTCAAGCATAACCCAGTCTCACATGCCTCGTGGATATGATCAATCAAGTGGAAATTAGCTATATCATGGGTGTGTGTGTCATAATTATTTAAATACATAGAGATGTTCTTATGTGTTTTGCACTACAAGAGTGGAAAATTCCATACATCATGATTCTTATAATAAGGAATATTAATCAACATAAAGAATGATCAACACTATTTGAATTCCCATAATCCCACTCATATCTATTCACTTTGGCAATGCATATACAATTATCCATTGTAAACCATAATCAATTACATAACATAGAAGCTGATTATAATAATACCCAGTAAATCCATTCGTTGGACCATGCGCGCACTCCTACATACTCCAAAACATACTTACTATAAGATCATTCAAGAATTGTAGATCTCATACTCCCTCCGAACTAGAACCAGTCAAAACAAGGATGCACTAATTATATATATATATATATATATATATATATATATATATATATATATACTTGATGGGGCTTTCCCTTCGCCGATTACATGCACTTTCCTAATAATAGGCGTGCTTACAATAGATTGTATGATTTTTACATCCTATGCTAATAATAGATTAAACTAAATATACAACAGATATTACATGCTTTAATCATATTATTAGCTCAATACATGTGTGGTATTTATCTTTTTCTGCATGTGCTTTTCCAAATTATAACTCCTTTATGTCCATCCCAAGCCATCCTTATTTTTTCTATTTTTGCACCTTTCTTGGATGCAACTCTAACCATGTTCTGCGATTTTTAGCCATGTTCTATAAAATTGGCTAAGTGCCAACTTATTCTTGAATGCACACAATCATGCACGTTGACTGTTTCTTCTTGGTGTGCACACCTCCGCACACTTTCTTTTCATGATTTCTTCCCTTGCGTGCATGCACTTGCTTACAACTCTAGCTTACATGCATGGATAATACTTAGACATTTGTTCGGACCAATAACAAGTGATACATTATCGTTAGAACCTTGAAATTTTCATAAGGTGCAAAGATGGAAATTGTTAAACCGGTCTAGTAGGCATGAAGATGAGTATAAAGTAATAAAATAATAAAGGGTTATAGGTCAGGTCTAAATAGCGTATAGTGAAGGACTAAATTAGGTATAGGAAACCTAGAAATATGTCATATGGGGAATAGATGAGGGATGAATTCGGTATAATATGCATTGAAATGGATCATAGATTGTGACATTGAGAATATCAATCATAACTAAGAGAGAACCGAGATAGAGAATAACAACACTCAAGAGAAATAATCTAAAGATCTAGAGATGCAAATGATACTTGAAAGTAGGGATGGTTTAAGGGAGCATCCTTAAGCCCCAATGATTATCTTAATGCTAACATGTCGAGAAGATATGGAGAAAAGGATGCAAACAACACATGTAAGACTTAGAAACTAGTATTTTCGAAAAGGAGATAGTGGAAAGGTAGGGACAAATGGGTGCCAACAAGGAACAAATGATTTCGTTACAAGAATCAAGACACTCTAGTTACCCCAATAGAAATACTATAATTTATCGACATCAAGGCATGAAGGAACCCAATAGTGCATGTTTCACTTGAACTAACTAGTGAAGTTTGAATATTTCCCCATGTTTCTTAAGAGGTGTAAGAAAAGTAAAAAGAGTCATTAAATTCAATATTTTCCCCTCTATCTTTCTAATTGTTTACACCCTACTTAAATTATGATATGGAAAGAACAAAATAATATATATGATGCAAGAGTTTGTTATAGGAGGCTAGTCTGGTCTATTTAATTAATAATTAGCCACATGCATGAATAGAACAATGCATTAATGCTTGCAACAATGATAAAAAAAATAGATTGGTAGCTTAAATACATCTTTCTACGGGAGATCGTGGTCCCCTCGCATACTCCCTCTCACGTGTTTGCTCCTTCAAAATTTTAGATCTCACCTTGTAATTCCCTTTCAACACCCATAGTTTCTTGGTATATCTCATTTTGATGAGCAACATCTGGATATTTGACATGTATGACATCACTTGAGTACTGTTCCTGCTCATATAACTCATGATACCTAAACCACCATTATAAATCTTAATACCATCTTCTATAAGTGAATATAGTCTCGATAATATATCATCATGCATCATCAAATATTCCATTGAGACCACCTACTCACCCTCTATAGGAATGCAAAATATCCTCCATATGTCCTCTAAATTAATAATCATATCACCTATCACAAAATGAAATGTGTTCATGTCATTATACCATCTCTCCAACAATGTTGTCAATAAGCATATATTCAACATTTTCTCAATCCATATAATGTAGAACAATCCCACCCTCTTAATCTACCCCACCTCAGGATGAGTCATCACATGTTGTGATCTATAAATAAACTCCAAAACCGGTGTTGTAATGTCACCAATGGCAGGCCCTACATCCACCAAATAACATCCTCATCCATCTCATATGCCATTAAATCACCAACAAAATTTCACCTTTCGTGGTTACAGGTTGGTTACAACAAGGTTGTGGTGTTGTTACAACACAGTCGAGTGTTGGTTACAACAGCCTCAAAAACATATATAATCAAAAAATCACCAAAACTTAAAAATATACCAAAAACATGCCTATGTCTGACTGGGATGCTATCTACCTCAGTATCAGCCTCTTGCATGGATTTGTCATCTCTAGAAAACATATCTTCTCTAATCTCCACATGTCCAAATGGGTTGTCTCTCCACCATATCACCTATATATGCTCCGTACCCACAACCAGACCGTGTGTTAGTCTTCATTTAATTGCACTTACAAATGATCCCCACCCTACTTAATAATAACCGTAATAGGGGCATGCTCTACCACCGCACCACGTAGTCCACCTCACACTCGGTGTAAACCACCCTTTATCATGTTGCCTACGTCTACACCAAAACACCTAGTCACACTAGTGAGTGGGGATCAACCTTACCCCACCCCCACCGCTCACCATCCCTCCCTCCCCTCCCCTCCCCTCATCGGTCACCCTTACAATCAAATCCCATCACACCCCCACCACTCATTGTCCCCCTCTCCCCCCCTAACCTTGCCCCCATCCCCTTCAGTTACCCCTACGAGTGGCTCATGACCCACCCTTTCCTCTCACCATCCCCTCTTCCTTGGCTTTGACTAGGTCCCAACCACTCTCCCGTTGTCTCACACCAACCCCTCCCCTTTTACCTTGCCCTCTACACCTAGTTAGGGGTGATCGGGCCTCCTTACCTAACAACATTGTATCCTTCTCTAAGAAACCCCTCCCTTCTTCCCTCCCATTCATAGCCATGATCGAGGCTTCTCTTATGCCCCCACATAATCAGTTTCCCCATCTCCCTCCCACGGACTCAACCCTCCCCTCCTCCTATCAATTGCCCTTGTCACCAACTCTCAACCCACCCCACTGCTTACCATTCCCCTCTCAGCCCTATCCCCGTTCTGTCGCTCTCCCTCCCTTATCGCCCACACCCTCCCCACTCCTCTCATTTGTTGCCTTGTCTCCCTCTATGGCTCCACCTCCCTTGTTCCCCATTTCTCTCCTCCCTCTCTCCAATGTCGCTACCAAAATCCATATGGGACCGCCACGAGCACGAATGGACCCTCAAAAATAAAAATAAAAATTAAAAATAAAACATAAAATATAAATAATGAATAAAATTTTTTAATAAATGCCTAAGGGCCGTCAAGAGACCACAAATCAGCCCCACTCGCCTATCACGCCCACGATTGGACGCCTTTTTTTTGTTTAGAAACCTATAAACACATTATAACCACAAAACCAACACCAAACCACAAACACCCCTAAAAAAATATCGGTTAAGCTCTACTCCTTCACCTTCACACTTTGCATCACAAGCCCCATACATGTTCTTCCTTGCACAAACTTCGATCTATCATTGTACACACTCCACCCCGTGTGCGTTTTGATTTCCCTTTTCACACACTTTGATCTACCTTTGTACATGCTCTCTACCATGTCCACTCCTTCATGTTCCAATATCTCAACACCCATATTAATTCCACTTGTATTCTTTATTTTTCATCTCACTATTAGTCACCACATCCATGTTTTCAATTACCACCTTTTTGGCCTATTGAGACAGCCTGAGTCATCCAAAAAAAATTCACTTGAGGGGGCATATCATATAAAACCCTTCTCATCAATATTATGACATTCAATGATAATATCATCTTATTTAATTGACTCAATAGTCTTTGCCTTGTGATATCAACCTATCGATCCCTTTATAGACTCCGGTTGAAGTGGCCCATCGATCGCATTTCCAAGTTCATATCTATCTAGTCAACCATATAATTCCATGACTATGGTAACCATTTTCATAGGGTTATATGGCCCCCATCTTGTCTTCGGGTTTTATGTTACATATTTGTTGTCATGTTAAATGTTTAGCATGTAAAATTGAAAATTTTGGCCATGATAATCGTGCGTACCCAAAATTGTGGGGTACTGCACCGTCGGAACAACATAACATGTGCCCCAATGATGATACAGGTCTCCTCGCAAGGTGTTTGGGATCCGAAAAGGCTCTCCAAGTATGTGTTATCATCCCGCATGCCCCGCTTAGCCCCTGTGTGCTTTATTTTTCTCTTTTCCCTCTTTTCTTTGCCTTTTTCCCTTCAGTTATGAAACCGCCGCCTGGTTGGGTGGCGGTCTTGTGATCGCCGCCCTGGACAGGGCGGCGGTCATGTAACCACCACCCTACTCAGGGCGGTGGTCCTTTACGCGTTTTCCAAAATGCTCTTTTAACACGACTCATGTAAATTTCAACGTTTACCAGCTTCTTTTCACCGCCTTGGGCTTGCATTAATGATTTTGGTTCCCTGGAATAGTGTTTTGCCTTTGTTTATAGTTTAAGAGATCAATTTGGTTTTTACCTTGGGTAAATGCAAATGCTATAAATAGCTGGCTTGTGCTCAAGCAAATGGCCCCTCAAAATTTCCCCTCAAATTTACCCCTCAAATTTTCCTCTGAATTTCTCATTGCAATAGATTAGTCTTTCATTTTGTTTAGATTTCTTAGTTTCATTCATTGCATGCTTAGTTAGTGTTGTTTTGCTGCTAGGAAGCCAGATATCCATCTTGTGCAAGTGCTGTTGATACTTCATCCAATCCATTGGAGTAGAATAGTTTGTTTTCAATAGGAAGCCATTAAAATTGTAGGTTTTGTTCTTCAAACAAGATAGTTTCAGTCTTTGGAAGTTTTATGTTGCATGACCCGATAAATCCTGCTAGGAATTACATAATCCAAGCTCGTACTCTTGCGCTATCTCTCTCCTACTCACATTATATTCATCAGTATCCTAAGCTGCCTTTGTCCCAATATCTACTTGCTGACGCTAGCATTACATGCTTTTCTCGGGTCCACGCGAACACGAAGGAGTGAGGAGGTCACACTTTGGGACAAGATCACACATATCATCGATTCACCACTGTTCTACAGAATCCAGGTTCTAACTTTCAAAGTTCTAAATTAGAAACATATCAAATAGAGTAGCCAATCACTTTATTTCAGTCAATTTTACTTTCGATATTGCCAGGGAAGCTGTGAGGATTGATAGTTTCTTAGAGACTATGATTCTTTCCTCACTTTTGAGGTAGGATTGAGAGTCTTTCAATTAAGTTAATTAGCTATCTTTTATTTAGATTCACACATCTGCACAGGTGAATAACCACACCGGGTTATCTCGCTTGTTTAGTTTTAGTATAAAAGTAGTTTAATAAGTTGTTTTTAATTATAATATTTCAATCGTGTATTTTGTTTAGATTAGTTTCCCTTTCAGCAGTAGTATAAATTGTTATTTTCGGTATAATTTAATTCAGAGTTTTCAAACTAGATTAAACACTTAAATTCTAGTTAGGAGGATAAACCACTAGGGAATTTACGCTACCCGCTTATAGCCTCTAAATCTCCCCTTTGTCATTTTATCTACCAGGAGATCACACTACCAGATCTTAGTCACTAATCCTCCCATGGTTAGTCATAGGAAAGTTCCTTGTCGATTATCATCCTCACATGTCACTTTAGAATAGATTAGAGACTGATTCCACACATGACCATAGCAGGTCTACAACAACCACGAATCTACGGTTGTGACCCACAAACCCCACAACCCAACGAGTCCATAGGTCAATCTGACGTTGATGCTTTGGCCTACACACATTAATATTCAGGTCTACTCCACTTCCACCTATCATCATCGAATAGTTATCCTTATTAGACATAGCAGCTAACGAAGCTAAGGAGTTCGGACTACGCCAGAGAATCACCCATAGAGTCAATTATATTTACTATCCACCCTATGACCTTATCTGGAGATATACACGAAACCATTCGAGGTCATTTTCCACGTATTCCATAGCCCATAGTCCGAATCACGCCGGAGCTCGATATTGATTGGAGCCTTCGAGCATTCATCCTTGCTGATCAATCTATCACGCCAGTTTAGGTTAGGAGGGCCTTCTTTGCCTTAGATTTACAAATTCCACTAGTGTGTGTCGAAGACATCAGATTGCCTAACTAGTTTGTCTACATCCCACGCATATTCAATCCCCACCGGCTGTCTCGGCACGACCTCGGGAGGTCGGGTGCGAGGAAAGGTTACTTGTAGATTCCCACGCTCGCTTGTCACTTTTCCATCATACAAAATTGGTGAACCCAAAGTGAAATTTTCTACGTTCTGGTATGGAGTCAGATTTCTACTAGTTTTGTTTTAAATTAAAAGACTTTTTCATCTTTACTACCTCATCAGCTTTCGCCATTACCTTCGCTCTTTCCCATTATTCTGTGGAATTCATATACCCCCCGAATATGTCGGGATTCGATGCACATTGTAGGCCTCTCTTAGGTCTTGAGGCATACTACGATCAACTGTAGACAATCATCGCCCTCACTCTCAGTGTGGGGTGACAACTACTCAACTAACCAGTTGTCAACACAAACTCCAAGGGTCAGATATAGCTCATCTTTCCAAACAGAGGAGTTGGGTCAGCTCGCTCAAACACAACAAACAAAGCCTTCAGGATCAAACAATATGACGTTCACAGGAGAATCTGGTTCGTCTCCTCAGATACTATTTAGACTACAAATTAGCAGACAATCTAACCCATACCTAGGTTTAGATGATGAACATGCGGTACGTTATTTAGGCAATGAACAACGTTCTCGAAGTATGTACCCACCTGTAGGAGGTTCACAAACAACCCGAGGTCTCTTTTCAAGAAAATACCTCCATACCACTACAGATAGGAAACACCCTCGGGGAAACTTAGCAGGGTAATGATCAGTTCATAACAGGATATCACATGCCTATACAACACCATGATATACAACAAATGCCGCTAAAGCAAAATACCGTGACTTCCCCAAATGAAGTCATTTCAACGTTAGTAGAAAAAGTGAGGGGGTTAGAACTTGCTCAAGCAAATCAAAATTCCCAATTCATGCAGGCAGGAAATTCCAATCCTCCACACCATCCTACCCAAATAGACCTCCTCACAGGAATAGGCACATTAGGCATGACTCCTCAGTATTCACAACAAACCCCAGCAAGAACCATCATTTCTAACACCATTCTGACACCTCCCGGTCTAGTACAAAATAATCCATTCTTGGACAATACCCCTTCATACTTAAACATGTATTCCAAGTCACCACAAGGGGATATGTTCTCCTCTCCCGGTATTTTTACTCAACCATAGGGGTTTCCTTACGCTCCCACCAACGCATATGCCACGCCATATCAACAACCCATTCCACCGCCACCCCCTCAGCAGGCACCATCAATGGTCGAAACCTACGCGATAGGGACATATTTAGAATACTTGAAAGAACCTTTAGATTTTACCATACGGAGCGTCATGCTTCTAAGACCTCTTCCCGATTTTCCCAAATACAAAGGTGAGGGAGATCCGAATGCACATATCAAGGCTTACGCCACAGCTATTCGAGAACTACTCCCTTGGAATGGGGTTGTTGCTAAAATATTCCCCAAAACTTTGGAAGGCATCGCTCTCGATTGGTATTATAGAATACTTGAGGCTTCCATCCATTGGTTTAAACAACTCGTTTCAGAGTTCATTAAGGCATTTGACATGAACAAACTATTAATAACAAGAATAAGGGAATTCTTGCACATTAAGCAGGAACACAATGAATCTGTCACTCATTTCATCCAGAGATGGCGTACAGTTCTTTATTCTTCAGCCAGTGCTCCGAATATGGACCAAATGGAACTATTTGATTTATTCCTTCATTCTCTTAGCAGAGAAGTGAAAGAAGAAGTCCAAGAAGTTCCCACTAAGGACTTACGATGAAGTACTTGAGAGTGCTCTCCGAATAGATCAAGCAGCAATAGATAGCGGTCGTAAGACATATGGAACAAACGGGAGGTTAATCACCTCCAACCAGAATACTACGACTTATCCAACTACCACAAATATCAATCAAGGACCTAAAATCCTCAATAAAAATCACGGAGTGACAACAGATGGAGTAACTGATCAGGCTAAAAAGGTAAACGTTGTGAATACGCCACCGCTAATAAACAACCAACGAAACAACAACTTTACCCCAACAATCAATGCAGTGGATTTTAATCATCCACAACAACAACAACAACAATGGAAAAACCTTACACAGGGTTCAAGCCAAAACTCAACTGGATATCAAAACCAGAATCAAAACCAAAAACAACAAATGCAAAACTTTAATCCTAATAGGCAATGGTTTGATCAGAGTTTTAGGCCACAATATACACCAAACCAACAAACTAGGAATTACAATCCTAATTCGTATTGTGGTTTTCACAAAATCCAAGGCCATGACACTAGAACGTGTCGTGACTACAATAACTTCATGCAACGCTTTCCAGAAGAACAAAGACAATTTTTCATAGATATGTTCTTGGTAGATCCTACGTCACCAGCACCAAATACTTTTACAGGGGCAGTTTCCCCTCAGAATGCACCCCTTAAGATCTTCAATGATCCGCTCCCAAATCACAACAACAACAGGTTAAATCCGAATGGGACAAACAAGGGTGTAATGACAGGAAACAACGATCATGAAGCCTCAACTTCACTGAATCCATTAGTTGTGCCACAATTAGGAAGTCAACAATGACCCAAGATAGTCGGTTTAGTAGAAATAGACACCGAACTACCCGTAGAAGCTGTAACAAGGACATGAGAGTATTCCTCTCAGCTAAGTCCAAGCTACCCGCTAGAAACGGACAATATCCAACAAGTATTGATAAAACCTGTGGGTGCCTATGATTTAATTAATGATCTAACAAAAACCTTCTCGCACATTTCATTCCTGGACTTACTGAAGAACTCCCCTACTCACAGGGCTGCTCTTTTAGAGGCATTGGGTTTAAGTCATCTAATTAACATCACTCCACCTCCCGAAACACAGGTAAACCATATAGACTTTGACATCCACCCTCCGGGGCAGCCGGATAGGGACACCAAATTCATATTCGAAATAAACAAAATACCGACAGACACTGAGATTACACGCCGAGATGATCCAGCCTTACACTTGCAAGTGTGGGTTTATAACAATTATGTGAAACGTGTAATGGTTGACGATGGGGAAGCAGTTAACATAGTCCCTTTTTCTTTTCTCCAAAAACTAGGGTACGAAGAAACGAATTGTTCCACGACGCGAAATACACTAAGAGGCTATGATAGCCTTAAAGCCACCTCGATTGGAACCATAATATTACCGGTCACCTTAGGACCCAAAACAATCTTGACTGAGTTTTATATTATAGATCGGGAAACTAACTATAATATGATTCTCGGCCGACCATGGATACACCGTATGAAGGCAATCCCTTCTACGCTATTTCAAGAAGTAAGATTCTTGCATTTATGAAAGGTGTTCATAGCCAAAGGTGATCCAAAACCATTCTATGTACACCTGGCTGACCTAAAGAGAAGACCAGGCGTTCACTCGGAGTTCGAACTCCCAACAAACCAACTTAATAAGCCTACTGGTCCGAAACCGGAAGAAAATTTGGTACCTACGACAGATCTTGAAACCATGAGCCTAGCCAAGACAATCCCAGCCCTCAAGGATGAAGTTAAGATCATAGAAACAGTATCATTAGGAACTACTGCAAAAATTGTTGAATTGCTAGAACAGGATCTACCAATGTTCCTACCATTTGATTTTGTAGGCATGGGATCTACCCTAGGTGTTGGCTCTCTTCCAGCAGAAGATCTCTGCATGGTGGAAGTAGAAGATATTAACACAACAAATGTCCCAACATCCATATTCCCAGCGAAATATTGGACTCTCCATTTTGATGGAGCTAGATGTCATTATGGAGCTGGGGCAGGTGTAATCTTTACTTCTCCCGAGGGAAAGGTCCTACCATTTGCCTTTAAACTAAACTTTGAATGTACAAACAACGGTCTTTGAATACGAAGCCCTCCTCCTTGGCCTCATCTTAGCTAAGAGGATTGGTGCTAATAATATCAGGGTGTTAGGAGACTCACAATTGATAGCAAACCAAGTCGCTGAGGTATATGAAACCAAAGCCGAGCACTTACAGCTCTACAAAACAACTGTATTGAATTTAAGCAAGGAGTTTGACTTCATATCAATTGAAGCAATCCCACGAGAACAAAATCTTCTCGCCGATTCAATAGCAACCTCAGCGTCACGCTTCACTCCAAGCAGCGAGTTGGAAAATACCCATTTTATGGTATCCCTTCGTACCGAACCATTAGTAAAACAAATGTCAAGCCCTCGTTTAATGAACAGAGATGAGAACAAATCTACTATCCTAGACCACATTGATAGTGAGACAACCACTCTTGATTACTTAAACGCCTATGCAGCGATACATCTCACCCATCACACAGTAGATTTATCCTTGATCCCGCATTCATCTTCCTACTATGGGAATCCCATGACAGAGCTTCCCCCATAAAAGGAACCCAGCATATACACAGTCGAGAATGGAGACGAGATGGAACTACCTCCAGCCCCGCCTGAGTTTGAAGAAGGTAACGCTTCTCTAATCGAAGAAACAATTGATATTAACATCGGAACGGAAGATGAACCAAGGATATTGAAGTTAGGATCCTCGTTAACTCCATCAGAAGTAGAAATACACACTCGGATCCTCAAGGAACATCAGAAGGCTTTTGCATTTAATTATAAGGAAATGACAAGAGTTGCACCCCACATTGCGGTGCACAACCTCGTCACTAAATCTGATGCAAAACCGATTAAACAAAAATCGAGACCAATGAAGCCCAAGGTAGCTCTCATGGTGAAAGAGGAGGTAATGAAACTCCTCCAAGTAGGATTCAATCAAACCACCGATTACTCTTAGTGGGTATCTAATATCGTTCCCGTTCTCAAAAATAATGAGAAGATACACATCTGTATAGACTTCCGAGACATTAACAGGGCATGTCCTAAAGACGACTTCCCATTACCATCTATAGATGTCATCGTTGACGCAACAACTGGATTTGAGCTTTTATCTCTCATGGATGGATTCTCGGGATACAATCAAATCAGAATATCCGAACAAGATCAAGTTAAAACCATGTTTATAACTCCTTGGGGAACTTATTGCTATGTTGTTATGCCATTCAAACTCAAGAATGCTGGTGCTACGTACCAACGGGCTATGACATATATATTTCATGGCCTTAATCATAAAATTGTGGAGTCCTACGTAGATGACTTGTTGGCCAAGGCCAAGAAGCGTTGTGACCATCTGGAACTGAATCGCCGCCATTCTTTCACGTCTAATAGAATACGGAGTCACACTAAATCCAGAAAAATGCGTCTTTGGTGTAACAGGAGGGAAAATCCTTGGTTACATTATATCATCACGCGGGATCGATGTTGACCCAGTCAAAATTAAGGTTTTTCTCGAAATGGTACCACCTTCGAATGAATCTGGAATTAAGTCATTTCTCGAAAAACTTGGTGCAATCCAGAGATTCATCCCAGACTTAAGTTTCACCATTCATCCAATCAACAATCTACTCAAGAAAGACTATAACATTGATTGGACCAAAGACTGCAATGAAGCTTTCGACGCAGTTAAGCATTTCTTGTTATCACCACCTACGCTAATGCCACCTAAGCCGGATTACCCATTAATTTTATATTCGTGAGCCACCAATGTCTCGCTAGCCTGTATGCTGGCTCAAGAAGACGATGATAAGAGAGAACGTGTGATCTATTTCATTAGCCGGACATTGCTCGACTATGAAACATGCTACACACAAGCGGAACGAGAATGCCTCGCCATAGTCTTTGCAACCAAATGCTTAAGACATTATATGCTAAATCAAGAAACAAAGGTCATTGTAAAGACAGAGCATTTATGAACTTTCCTCACGTAGGGGTCCTTGTCTAAAAAGGCTGGACACTTTATAACCTTAATGGGTGAATTTGAATTAACATTCGTAAATCAAAAGTCTCGTTAAAGGACAAATCATCACGGATTGGTTAGTTGATAACCCACTAGACGGAGGTAATCTAATAGATCTAGACTTTCCTGATGAATGCGTATACTACATCGAAACTAGACCCCCTATCTCTGAATGTCCTTGGTATACTGATATTATTAATTATATCATGGACCATATGTATCCAGAAGGTGCTACACCGCAACAAAGAAGGCGGTTACGCATTATCGTAGCTAAATACGTCATTATAGAGCAGGTGCTCTATCATAAAGCATTCGATGGAATGCTTCTAAGATGTGTCGACACAGAAGAATCCAAGAAGATTCTCCACGAATCTCATAGTGGGATATGTGGAGGCCACTTCGGTGGCCATGCCACTGCTCATAAAATACATCGGATGGGCTATTTCTGGCCTACTCTAGAACACGATGCAGTAGAGTTTGTATGAAGGTGTCATAAGTGCCAAGAATTCTCCCACAAGATCCACATGCTGGCACAAGCCCTACAACCAATCGCTACTCCATGACCCTTTTCTACATGGGGCCTAGATTTGATAGGGAAATTCTCTCCCTCGTCTATAGATGGCCATAACTTCATAATCATGGCCACTAAATACTTTATCAAGTGGGTAGAGGCTATGCCTCTTACTACTGTGTCAGGCTCTGTAATCGCCAAGTTCATTTTGAACCAAATCATTTGCAGGTACGGTATCCCACAAATCATTATCTCGATAATGGGACTTCTTTTAAGAATGATGAAGTTCATGAATTGTGCAATAAATTCAAGATAAGCCATCATACGGCCTCCTTGTATTACCCCCAAGCCAATGGACAGGCTGAAGCAACAAATAAAACGTTAAAAGCCATTCTCCTTAAAACGGTGAAAGAAAACAAATGAGATTGGCATTTGAAGTTATATCCGGCCTTATGGGCCCACCGAACCTCGATAAGAACACCAACAGAGTGAATCCTTTCTCGCTGGTATTCGGGGCAGAAGCAGTTCTCCCACTTGAGGTTGAAATACCCAGTCTCCATATCTCATTACAAAGGATTCTAGACGAAGACGCTTATAGAGAAGCACGTCTTTCCTAACTAGAAAGCCTAGATGAAACTAGGTTAGATGCCGAGCAGCGGCACAGAGTCTATGATGACCGGATGTGCCGACAGTATAACAAGAAAGTCTATGAACGCGACATATATGAAGGTGATCTAGTTCTAAGGCTAGACAGCCAAATCGACAAAAAGACCGGTGAAGGAAGGAAGTTTCGGCCCAAATGGTTGGGCCCATACCGAGTCATGAAGGACTATGGAAATGGTGCATATCTCTTATGCACACTGGAGGGTGAGGAATTTGGTGAAACAGTCAATTCCCTACACCTCAAACGATTCTACGCATAAGCAGCTAGTACTATTTATATAATTATATCTACATTGCATCTTCATATAGTTAGGATCATCTTGTCCACTTGTTTTGTACAAATTTGTGATCAAGGAATTTATTCTCAAAGCAATTCATTACAAACTCATGATGTTGTTGGCATAAACACTCTAATCATACTTCTCTATTTCCATGATATCATCAAACTATTTCGGAATCACTTCATCAAGCAAAGTTAGATATGACAAAGTCTTAATAGTAACCATACCAAGATCTGCAGTTTGTTCTCACTTTTGGTTTCTTCTTAGGATAGGTGTCTTGCTTATGGTCTGTTCTAGAAGCTTCATCGTGTCACATCTATCCCGTATGAATATCTCTTTGGAAGTAAGAGCATGCTGACATTTTACTCAAACAAACAAGTCAAGTATAAATCAAACAGAAAATTTTAAATTTACACATTTCCTTGCCCCACCAACCTTTGGTGATGAGCTTGCATCTCTTACTAGTGACGTAGGGTTGGGAAAGGATGGAAATGCCCTTACTCGCCTATGCCTTGCCTAAGGTGATGAACCCACGCTTCTTACTAGTAGCATGGGGCAAGGTATGGGGGTTCTCTTGACAAACAAATGTAAAAGGTCACAAACAAACAATTCAAATCTTGAAGTCTTGAGTCAAAAACAAATGAATCGGATGTCCAAAATTCCAAGAGAATTAAAAATCCTAAAACCCAGATTTTTTCTACCATCTAAGTCTAGATAAACCGCAAAGCAAGTTACATCCCAAAACTATGAAGTCACTCGAGTGGAGTACGCTTGTTGCATCCTAATTTGGTTCCGCCAAAGCTTTGTCTATCTTTCATCACTATCATTTCAACACATTTTGTAACTTGTGCCCTTTCTAGCTCTCGGTGATGAGCCCTCGCATCTTACTAGTTGCGTGGAGTTAGGAGTGGGGCAAGTCTATCTACTCATCACACCGGCTTGTCTTCACCACTTTTCCAAAACAAACATGAAGTATCCAAAATTGCTTAAAGAAACTGAAATTCAAAATCACATCGTGTCTACATTATCATATATTAGCATCATGAAATACAAAAGGAAAGTAAACATTTGTATCATTTGTTCTCCATTGCATACATTCTAAAAAGTATATAAGCATACATCATAGTTTACATGTGGAAACGGAAATGCAGGTAAGCCATAAATGCCAAAAGTCTGATCCAAAAAGAATATATATATATATATCAAAATTCCTATACAATGCCATCATGTGCTAAGCATGGTCAAAACGCTCAAAGAGCCCGAGATATACAAATGAATCATACAAAATCTAGGAGAGCCAAGTGGCTTCTCAACCCCTATGAGACCCCTCTGAAGGTGCACGCCCATGCCTAGGACTCCGGCTACGCCGGCGCTCTGAGTGCACGGAGGGCTCAGGATCCCGAGGGGCAGCCACAGTCTCACCATGAGAATGACTCCTCATCAGGCGCTCGGCTGTCCTATACCCCGCTAGCTCCGTACGGAGAGTCGATACCATCCTGGCCACATGCTAGATAGGAGCAAAGACGTCAGTATGTCTGCCAGCTGCTGAGGGCTCCCCTGCATCCACAGACAGCTCCGCATAGGTCCTCTCCATGGGAATCATCAGGGTATCGGTGCATACCCTGCGAATCAGGTCTCGCCACTCATCGGCGGTCTCTACAAACAAAGGAGAAAACGAATTAGAAATAAAACAAGAGATAAAACACAAATGCAAACAAAAGGAGAGATAGAAACTAAGGCAATCCTAATAAAAAAACAAAACATTAAAAGGAAGGATGATAACTTACTCGGATCACCAGGCCTCAAGGATGGATCTCTAGGGTCTGCACCTGCCACAGATGCCGCCACTGACTGAGGTGCTCCTCCCGTGGCTGGAGTGATGTAACGTCTCGCAACGGACTCATCCTCCCCACCATGGCCCTGGGAGAGTGGCTCCTCTGAAACCAGAGTCTCCCTCTCTGCACACTGCTCTGCCCTCTCTACCTACATGATATCCTGAGTGTCATGCCACTCAGGATCACTATCCTCCTCGGTCTCCTCCTCTGTCTCTCCCCCTGTGAACTCAGACTCAGAAACTATGTCGATGGGGTCATCACTATTGTGGGCAAGACTGCGGCAATCTGAAGTAAGGGTGCCTGAGGGGCACCGGCTCTCCCACGGGCACGTACTACCCGCCTAGCTGCAATAGGAACACCAGGGGTAACAACTGTCCAACCCCGGCCTCTAGGACCCCCTCTGGCCTCTCGAACTGACCTGTATACTGGCACTACCGGGGGAAGCATGCCCATGTAAGGTAGGCCAAACTGCTGAGGAACTCGGCCAAAGGGGTGTATCTCCACTCGCCCCACTCTGTCAATAAGCTGCCCTGTGGTGGAGCAGGAGATCAAAGTAAGAGCCTCCTCACCCCATATACCTACCATGGTCTGATATGGTGTGGCCTCCATGTCATTGGTGGTCAGAGAAGTAACTGGCTGATGAGGTGCTCTGAGCACTGACATATCTGTCCATCTAGCTGCCCCTACAGCTCCAGGATCTGTCACCTCTACACCTCTGCCGTAAGGGATGAAGCACTCATAAACCCAACTCATGACCAGGGTCAGGTGGCTCAAGGACTGCGCCTTACAAAATGGACTACCTTGTATAAGTCATGGTAGGTAGTCCCAAGTATATCTGCTCCCCAGGCGTAAATCTGGCCATGACACTCGATCTGTGTAATGATGGGGGACCAACAATATAGCAGCAGTGTGTCTCCTCCTTGTCCCCGATCAATCTCGAGGCAAGGATCTGTCATCACCAATCCGGCACTATGATAATTCTTCACCGGGAACTCCTCGTGCTATGATTATTTACTAATGCACAGCCTTTAGTTTGGTAGATGTAATCCGAAACACAACAACAAACATAACACAAGAATACCATAGACTATGATAAGACGAATGATGACAAATCTGAAATATCAAAATAAATTATAATATTAACATGAAATCATATAATCTCACCCATGAGGTACTTCAAGTGTTATTGACTTCACTTGCCTTTCACCAAGACTATGGGAGAAACTTTACAATTACACCTCTTAATGGCTTCTTCAACACACCTTTAAACTAATGGCTTCCTTCGCACACTTCCTACAATATTTCTCACTACTTCCTTCTATGCTAAATGAAGGGGTGGCCTCTCTATTTATAGAAATTCGAGGCTTATCCATCTTATCTCTAAGATAGGATAAGAAATCCACTCTGAATCATATTCCATACCTTAACTCTTATCTCGTACATGTAAGCTTATCTGTTAAGATAAGATAAGCCTTATCATTTTACATGGGTTGCACATTTTTAGACTTTTTACAAATAAAATACACAAAATATTTATGACCTCACTCCTTGTTTTTATTACCAATATAATATTTCTAATTCCTAATCATGTAGACCCTACTTCTCTAATTACCCAAACTTTGACATTTTAACATTACCGGACCACTTACGACAAATATTTACTTTTTACAACATTCCTATTGTACTTTGACTGTTACCGTACTCCACATTATTGGCGGCACCGTACTGACGGCGCCGTTATCTTCTATCAGACGCTACTACTAATTATACTTAACAACATCATATTCCTAATACATACATTAATGAAATAGAAATTACGGAGGAAAATTTTAGTGTCGACATCTTCCCCCTTCCTAGCTTCTACTCCGTCCTCGGAGTAGACTATTCTGGTGCTTGGAAAATCTTCAACTTGTCGTGGTTGACCCATTTCGTAATGGGAGTGCCATCCAATTCCTCCAGTCAGTACGTACCATTTTCATGCACAGCTGCTATTTTGTAGGGCCCCATCCATTTTGGAAGAAATTTTCTCTGTCTTCTTTTTTTGTATCTGGAATCATATACTAGAACCAAGTCATTCACATGAAATGGAGACCACCGGATCTTTTGATCAAAGTATTCCTTCTGCTTCATTTTCTTCTTATGGCTTGTATCATTTGCTATTTCTCTCATTTCCTCTAGCAAATGAAGATGTACCAACCTTTCTTTTACTGAATCACTTTCATCCATCCTTTCATTTTTCATAACTCTCACAGTGGGAATATCAAACTCAATAGGAAGAACTAGATCAATGCCCTAGGCCAACCGAAATGGGAAGTATCCTGTTGCTTGACTTTGATGTTGCCCTCTATGCCCACAATGCTTTGCATGAATCCTCTTATCCCATTTATGTACCTGCAAGGATGCATCTTTTGTTAAAATTTGATACAACACAAAATTTGTTCGTTCCACCTGTCCATTTGTGCTTGGCTTGTATGTTGTTGCCTTCCTGTGCTTAATAGAAAACTTATTGACTAGGGCTTCTACCACCTCATTAATGAAGTGGCTTCCTTGATCTGTTACAATTTCTAATGGACAACCAAATCTGGTGACAATGCGTTCATATATGAACCTTGCCACCTCATCCATGGAAGATGTTTTCAATGGCCTAGTTTCAACCCACTTGGTTAAATAATCTGTGGCAACTACAATATACTTATTTTGGCGTGAGGTAGTTGGAAGTGGACCTACAATGTCTATTCCCCACTTTTCAAAGGGACCAAGTGGAAGAATAGGGCATAATGGAGCTGATGAAGTCTTACGGTTACCATGTGTTTGACAAATATCACATGTCTTACAATAATTATAACAATCTTTAAAAAGAGTGGGCTAGTGATAACCTGCATCCAAGATCCTTCTTGCTGTAAGTTGTCCAGAGAAGTGCCCTCCACATGTACCATTGTGGAATTCTTCTAGCAGTTCCTTCCCTTGATCACGTCCAACTGCCCTCTTATACTGTCCATCAGGTCCTATTCGAAATAATACTCCATGTAGAATAGAATATGGACGACTGGCTTGAGTAATCTTTCTCTTAGTCTTTGCATTGGCACCATCAGGAAACTTGAATTCATTCAGATAATTCCAAATATCTATGTATTCACTAGGGATTGTGTCAAGGGATAACAATGTTGCATCGGGAAATTATCATCATCACAAGATGATCCTAAACCATCATAGGCTTGAGAGAGTGCATCTGCATTGACATGCTTCTTTCCTGGCCTATCTATAATATCAAATTCAAATTCTTGTAGCAAAATTATACATCTTGCTATCCTCCCTGATGGGTTAGGCTTATTGACAATATATTTTAGAGCCTGATGATCTGTTACAACTATAAATTTCTACCCTAGCAAGTAATTTCTAAACTTCTTTACAACAAAAATGATAGCTAGAGCCTCTTTTTCAGTTACAATATAATTTACATTAGCAATACTCATTTGTCTGCTCCCAAAGTAAATTGGATGTTTATTCCCATTTTCATCCTTTTGGCTCAAAGTACTTCCTAGTGCTGCATCTGAGGCATCAGTGTACACAATGAATGGCTTGCTCCAATCTGGATTCTTTAAAATAGGTGAAGACACCAGGGCTTCCTTTAGTTGTCCAAAAGCTTCATGCGCCTTATTTCCTGGTTCATAAGTAACATCCTTCTTCAAGAACTGGGTTAGTGGCTGTGCAATCTTTGAGAAATTCTTGATGAACCTTCTATAGTAACCCACATGGCCTAAAAATGATCTCAACTTACTTCTATTCATAGGAAATGGTAAATCTTTGATTTTTGAAACTTTATCAGGATCAGTACCAATACCATCTCTAGATACAATATGCCCTAACAAAACGCCTTTAGAACATCCAAAGACACACTTTGTAGGGTTTAGTGAGACTTGTGCTTCATCTAACCTTTGAAATGTTGTCTCCATCTGGTGCAGGTGGTCCATCTTGCTCCCATAGATGCAAAAATCATCCAAAAATACTCTGATGAAGTTCCCAATGTAGGGTTCGAACACCCTATTCATCAAATGCTTTGGAATGTTGCTGGAGCATTACACAACCCAAAAGGCATAACTCTATAAGCAAACGTTCCCCATGGAGTGGTGAACGTGGTCTTCACCGATGTTTCTCCGCTATACGGACTTGGTTGTATCCGTTATATCCATCAACAAAACTATAACACTCCTGGCCAGCTACTTCGTCCCAAGATCTGATCCGAGAATGGAAGAGGGTAATGATCCTTCTTTGTTGCCTTATTGAGCTTCCCGTAATCAACACAAATGCGTAGCTTCCCATTCTTTTTTATGAGATCACAATGGGAGAAACCCATTCTCGAATTCTCCACAAAGAAATATGAATCCCGCATCAAGCAACTTATCTATTTCTTCTTTTACAGTCTTGGAAAAATTAGGATTCATTCTATATGGCATTTACTTTATAGGCTTAGCACCATCTACCAGCTCAATCAAATGTTCTACCCAACTTACTTGACGGAGTTCCTTGTAATCAAAAGTGAATATGTGTATGTACCTTCGAAAGAGCTGGAGGTAGGATTCCTTCTCACTCTCCATCACAGCATCACCAATCTTTATTTGTTGGAGACGATCATCAACTTCTTCTTCAGATAATTTTATGGGGTCATGAGTTGGTGTGACTGGAAGGATATCCATGACTGAAACATCAACCTCACTTTCTTCATCTTTAGTGTCCACTTCACTAGTACTAGAGTAATCAGAGGATGTCCAATCATCAGTTTCATCACTTGAATCCACAGGTTTACGCTTATGATGTCGAGGGATCACGTTTATCTTCACCCTCTCTCTACCACATCCAAGTGTCATGAAACCTTCATTCTAGTAGTTTCTTGCATGAACTCTCCTTAGCCATGGTCTTCCCAGCAACATTGGGTACGCAACAGTACCATTTTTCATCAACTGAAACTCTACCACACATACAACACCCATAACAGATATTGCCACATTTGAAACTACACCTTCTGGTTTAGTTTTTTCTTATTTAATGACCTTAACATAAGTGTTGAAGGGCGATCAACTTTTAAACCCAACATATTCATTACAGACTCGGTCATTACATTAACTGCAGCACCTCCATCAACTAAGACATCATGAATTGAAATACCATTACATAATACCTCACTTGTGGAGCATAGGGATCCGCCTCTGCCTCCAAAACAGGGACCTCAACCTCCTTCTTTCGTCGAACATTGATTCCACTTCGCAGCTCCTCCCTCTTCTCGAAGACATAGCCAAGAGTTGACCATATGTAATATTTGCAGGCCTTTTGGATGATCTTCCAAGATGGAGTATGGTCCTTACCCCGTGAAATCGAAAAATCCCGCACACCCAACTTTCTTCTCATATGTTTCTTACTAGTTTCTCCTTTCATCTTCTTAGGATCATTTCTATCTTGATTATCTTTTTCTTTCTTTCTTTTTGTTACAAACGCATCTACTTCATTATTTTTGCTCTTATCTACTACATCAAAATAATTCACAGTACTTTTCCTTTATCATTATCTCCTTTACCGGATGTGTAAAGCTCTATCTCGGACAATTATACTTATAATGACCCTTTTATAACAACCATAACATATAACTTTGGAAACATTTCTTTTGGACGTCTATCTCCTCCCCGAGAACTAAATTCTTTTCCTTGAAGAAGATTAATAGTTAACTGACCCATATTTTTGAGCAGATCTTCATACTCAGTAGATGTACTAGGAGACAGATTTGTGCTCACCGAGAGTGGTTGTGGATTCTGGACCAAAGGTGCTGGTGTAGGCTCTACTTTAGCAACAATTTCTTTGGGCTCCTCTTCCATGCTTTCTTCTTGCCTTCTTCCAATCTCCTTTGCTTGTTCAATGGTAGTTGGGCGGTCATACTTCACTCATCGTCTGATCTCTCGGCTTCATCCCAAGAATGAAGTTCTTACATAGGAGATTATCCACGCCATTCATTAACCCATCCGCTAATCCTTCCTTCCGGATTTGGGCATCGAGCTTCCTCCTTAGCTCTAGAACACGAGCATGATAATCCCTTATCTTCTCTTTCTCTCCTTGGGATAGCTTTGTGATATCGATCATGAGATCTCGTATATCTGTTGTTCACCAAATTCTTCAAGAAAACTTTCGCTAATAAATCCCATGAGTTTTTCACATTATCACCTAGTGTTTCAAACCACCTAAGGCGAAACCATCCAAAAAGGTAGAAAAAAATTCAGTCCATTGTTCCCTTCTTATAAGGCCATTACAAATACAAGATCGTTTAAACTCTTGAATGAAAGAGGAAGCATCTTCATTAGATTGGGCTGAAAAAACAGGAATCTTCCCCATTTTCAAAAGTAACCACAGTGAAATATCAACCCACAAGTACAATCAACAAGACTTATGTGCACAAATAATTGAAATCACTATAATAGAAAATAGAAATGACCACGGTAAACTATGGTAAAACTTGATTTACTACGGTAAAAACTAACTTTACTGTGGTAAACACTATTCACAGTAAAAAGTGAAGTTATTGCGGTAAATACTATTCACGGTAAAAAGTGACTTTACTGTGGTAAATACTAGTCACAACAAAAATGACTTTACCATGGTAACTACTATTCACGGTAAAATTGACTTTACCATGGTAACTACTATGCATAGTAAAAATAAGGTTACCCTCCAATTGATTTTTGACTAAGTTGGAATATCTCTCTAGAAAATCCACCAATGAGGAATGGTCCCGGCAATGGAACCAAAAATGTCATCACCAATCCAACACTATGATAATTCTTCACCGGGAACTCCTCATGCTATGATTATTTACTAATGCACAACCTTTAGTTTGGTGGATGTAATCTGGAAACACAACAACAAACATAACACAAGAATACCATAGACTATGATAAAAAGGAATGATGATAAATCTGAAATATCAGAGTAAATTATAATATTAGCATGAAATTGTTACAATCTCACCCATGAGGTACTTCAAGTGTTATTGACTTCACTTGTCTTCCACCAATACTATGGGAGAAACTTCACAATTACACCTCTTAATGGCTTCTTCAACACACCTTTAAACTGATGGCTTCCTTTACACACTTACTCATACAATATTTCTCACTACTTCCTTCTATGCTAAATGAGGGGGGTGGCCTCTTTATTTATAGAACTTCCAGGCTTATCCATCTTATCTGTAAGATAGGATAAGAAATCCACTCTGACGAATCATATTCCATACCTTAACTCTTATCTGTACATGTAAGCTTATCTTTTAAGATAAGATAAACCTTATCATTTCACATGGGTTCCACATTTTTAGACTTTTTACAAATAAAATACACAAAATATTTATGACCTCATTCCTTGTCCTTATTACCAATATAATATTTCTAATTCCTAATCATGTAGACCCTACTTCTCTACTTACCCCAACTTTGACATTTTAATATTCTTTGGACCACTTACGACAACTATTTACTTTTTACCACAACATTCCTATTGTACTTTTGACTATTGGCATACTATACATTATTGGCGGCGTCAGTCTTGGCAGTGCCGTATCTTCTATCGGATGCTACTACTAATTATACTTAACAACATCCTATTCCTAATACATACATTAATAAAATAGAAATTACGAAGGAAAATTTTAGTGTCGACAGGGCCTGGGACACGTGGGGGCCTGGCACTTGTTCAAGTCTCCTTTTTGGATTCAACTTTGGAGATGCGTCATTTGGACACTTGGCAGCATCCGCTGTCTCCTCCATACTTAGTCAATTTTGGACTTGTTTTGAACCGTTTCAGAGCCCAAAGACTTCGAACCTTTGTCGTTCCTTCTCTTTTGAGCATCTGGCTTCTTTGACACTGTCTTCTCCTTCCCCAACCTTGTTATTCCATTTCTGAGCCCGCATGTAGTCTGTTTGCTAGATTTGAGGCATAAATTCGCTTGACAGAGCCGTTTCTTGAATTTCTTCTTGCACGGGTCGTTTGATCTTTCGCAGCCCCCCTCACTCCATTGTAGAGTCCCTCTATAACCTGTTTGCAGGATTTGAACGTGATTTCTCTGGTTTCTTCTGTGCGGGGTCGTGGTTGATCCAATTTTGTGAGGGGGCAAAATATGGATAACAATTTGGTGACTTGTAGGGGTATCTGCCTGCTAGATGAAAGGACCAGTTGCCTTTTTATATCCATTGGGCATGGAGTCGAGAATGACGACCTGATACTAATCCTGCCTCTAATCCATGAGCCTAACCATTTGCACTCTCAATTTTCATAAGAAATCCTGAAACAAGGCTTCTGAGAGTAGAAGATTGTTTTGACCTGGGCTTTCATCTGTCCCTGAATGGACTATTTTGAGGATGACTTTTTAGTTGCTCTGCATTTGTTTTATTTTGAAGATAACAACTATTACAGGAAACTATGAGTCTTCTACCATGAATAGTGAAGGGCCTAGCCTCAGTAGCTCTGGAGCAATACGAACAAAACTTATGTACAAAGACAAAATCATACATGCCTCAAATGAGACATGTAGAGTGTGCACAAGCACTTCTTCTACTAAAAACAAAATCTACTCCTACTCCTACACTAACTAGAGAGAAAGAAAAGCTTAAACAAATCCTATTATAGGTAGGGAGAAGTAGCTTCCCTTTCTCAAGAGGGGCAGCCATGAAAATGATTTGACACTAAATATAGTTTCTGTATGAGTGAAAAACTAACTTTAAGCTAATCCTCCACCCATATCAACAAGGTATCAACATTAATGGAAAATACCTCCTCAAGCTGATTTGCATTGACTCCTGGAGGTATTGATGGTGACCCTTGGTGCTTTGATACTCATCCTCATGCCTTGAAGTAGGCATGAATGGTTTTGGCTTCTCCCTTGGCTCCAATGAAGCCAAGTACCTGATTAGGCAAGGTTTGGTCCTTTGAATTTTCCCATGGTTCTAAACTTTAACTCCAAGAATGGAGCCTTCTTGCTGACTCTCATGAATGGATGGTGTGGAAGGAATGATAGCCTCATACTCTTTCTCTTCCTCTGCAGCAAATGTGACTTTTGGAAGGTCAAAATCTTCCAACTTTGATTCAGGAGGCATGTTGCAAACTGCAGGTTGTGTTTGCACGTTCTCTTTCATGGCAACAAGTTCTTGTAATTGAAGAATGAATGATGGGGGAGAAAAGATTGCAATTTCAACTGGCCCCTTCTTATCAAAACATTCTTTTGAGTCTGATAGGAAATCAAACCCTTTATTGTCCTGTTGTAACAAGGTCTCTCCTTTTTGCATGGTGATATTAAAATCTTCATTATTTTCACCGTATGAAGCTTCATCTTTAAATATGAAGCTAGTGAGTTCAGGCTCTTCCAAAGAAAAATACTTTTGGAGAGGTTGAAAGGGAGAGGGGTCTGTACTTTCTTGTGCAACCGGCTCGTGATTCAGTGCTTATGAATCTACCTTGGTCACCTCTATATGCTCCTCTTTAACTGGACTTGGAGCTGGCTGTTCCTCTTCATTATTTTGTGAAGAACATGGAAGACTCATATCTTTCAACCTTAGTCTCGTAGAGTGTTATGAAGTGCGGTGTTGTTCTTGAATTTCCTCCTTCATGGCAACAGCTTATATGCTTGGAAGATGGATGGGAGAGGAGAAAATGATGTGATCTCCTCAGGATCCTCTTCACCAAAGTAATCTTTTGAGTCTGACAGACAGTCTGCCTCCTTGTTGTCCTACTGCAGGTGCTCTACCTCCTCCATGGTGTCCTCCTGATCTGAAACTTGCTCACCATGGTTCCCCTCTTCCTCAAACATGAAGTTTGAAAGTTTGAACTCCTCTTCAACATTAGAGCTTGAAGGGGATGATGTGGGAGGAAGAACTAAAGGTTCTTTTGTAGCTTGCTCTATGCTTGGAGCCTCTGAAAATGTATGGTCCTCCATCATCATGGGTTCATCAATCAAATTAGGACCTCGAAATGAAAGCAAAGAATCTTCAATGATGCTTTCTTCATTAAGTGGCTTCAACACCGATTTCATCTCTCCCAGTTGCTCCTCTTCAATGGGACTTGGAGCTGATTTTTCCTCCTCCTCAACTCGGTTGTGCAACTTGGATCATATTAGCATCCTCTTGATACAAAGTGCCATTAGGGACAATTTTCGACTAAAACATTTCATGTATTAAATATATGTATGTCCCACACCTATTCCACGACTTAGTAAAAAGTGGGAATTAAATCATTTCATGTCCCACAACAATTTCTTGGTTTAGATTATTCCTACCCAAATAATATATGATATGTGTTCTACCTTATACAGAAATGTGAAAAGGGTTCCATACATAATTGTGATTAGGGGTTTCATAAGAAATAGGGATGAGGGTTTCTATGTAGCTATAAGGGAAAAGAATAGGGTTTGTCTCTAGCCATGAGGCACATAGTTTTTACATGTGTGGACAATGTAGGAGAAGTACACCCTAGATTTAAATACTTGCATGTCCCACACCTATTTCCCAACCTAGATTATTTGTACCCAAATAATATCTACTATGTGCTCCACTTTATACACTATTGTGATCAGAGTTTTATACAAAAATGAGATAGGGGTTTCATGCACAATTGTGAATATGGTTTTTTATAGCTATCATGGAAAAGAAAAGGGATTGTCTCTAGTCGGGAGGCACGTAGTTTTTCTAGGTGTAGACGATGTAGGTGAAACCTTAGAAGTGTGAAAGATGACGCAATGTGATTTAGGTGAGTAAGATGTTTGGGAGGGAGGTATGTAGATACGACAACCCAACAACTGAAATTACTCCCAAGGGATCAGGTAGTTGGACGCATAAAAGGAATGGTCAAGGAAGACAAAGACACGAATCAAAGGTCAAAAATAAAAAAGTGAGAATGTATGCTTAAGGAATGTATGCATAAAAGGAATGTTCAAGGACAACGAAGACATGAATGTAAGTTCAGGAATAAAAACATGAGAAATAAATGCATGCATGCCCATGCTTGCTCAAGGAGGTATATTTTTCCCACCCAAATTAAATGTGCCTCACGCTCCAGTTTTTGTTGTCTCGATCTCACTTACGTCAGACACACAATTTAAAGTCATGTTTGAAGGGACCATAAATTTAAAAAGAAAAAACCAATAAATGTCTATTTTTAGTTTCAAGTTTACTTCTCGTATGCAGGAACATGCGAGGCATGAAAAAGCATCAACAACTAAGCCACACAAGCAATTGGACAAAAGACCGAAAGGTGGATTTCAACAACCATTGAAAAATATATTTACGAATAAAAAGCGGGAATTAAATACTTGCATGTCCCACCCATATTCCATGCCTTAGTAAAAAGGTGGGAATTAAATACCTGCATGCCCCACACCTATTCCCCGAGTTAGTTTTTTCACCTAAATAATATATGCTATGTGTTTCATTTTCTTCTCTAATCTCATTTGCAATATTCACATCAATGCAATTTGATCTTGCATGATATCTTTCATATTTCATCTTTCATCTTGCATGATTGGATTACGATAATCATAATCCATTTTAAAAAAGTTTGCAGCTAGACACACATAAATTCCATAGAATGTAGCAGGTTAACATCAAAACCAAAATATCAATAACATAAACAAGCACCTAGAAAATTGAATCTTCACAAATTTTTCATGTTTAACGAGTTTGATTCTATTTGAATATGCATGTTGAATCCAAAATAGTGTGGGTGAGCCCTCGACGATACTTGACGATGGTCGGTAGAAGTTTCCAAGGAAGGTAAACATTCTTGGTAATGAAAAATGAAAAGAAAGGATAAATTATTTCACAACAACTAAGACCGAAGTAGTAACGCAAACGAGATAGTCTGTGTTCTCAAGAGTTCTCCACTTCATGAAAATGCAATATTGGTAAAACATTCGAAATAAACATTTTACCATGATATAAAAAGGCCATAAAAGTAAAGTAATGATTACTTGGCCTAGTAGACCATTTGGAACAAATAGCTCAACCCAATCTTGTTAAACAATGCCTCATATGTGCGTATGTGCAAAGAGAATTGATTGTAGGGGCAGCCGAAACTAAAAGTGTATCTCCCAAACTCAACAAATGATTTTCTAGAGTATGGTATACTAATTCTTTACAAGTTGCAAACCAAAAAAAGGCATGATAAATTTATAGAGGGCTTCACCATATCATCTGCGATCACACAACACTGTATGCAAATCAAGGGTCGAAGGTGGAGCCGAGAAGGATGTTGAAGAACCTTAAATTTTGGGCTGCAAATCTACATGCACCTTAAAGTTGGAAAGTTCACTATGTTGTTGTAGACATAAGACTCTCAGGAAGGTATGTTTCGTATATTGCATCGTTCAAGACACACACCCCTTTATTAAGAGGACCAATCAAAAGGAAACACTTTTATGTAGCAAACAAGTGAAAGCAATGTCAGTTTCCTCTACTATAACATTTGAGTTCCACATCTTACAAATTCTTCGAACCTAAAATTTGAAGCATTTGTATTTTTAATAGATCTCATATCGTACCCATCGGTCTTGCATACATTTGATATCCGTTCAAAGAAAGTGACCGTGTAACTCCTTGAAACTCTCTATCTTACTTGTCGTGTTCACTTTCTTTCTCTCTCTAGATCCAAAGCATGGAAAACCATCCATTTAAGTAAAACACTCTTAGGAAAACCTAGATCCCCCTCACATTCTATTTGTCGTTAATTCCTCAATTCTAAATCAACGCTAGCATTTCGTCACACTCGCTAAACACCCCACAGGATCATAGAACAAATAAAGGGCCCTTCAAACATTTTGCGACAAGTTCAACCTACGATAAACCTTTACTCTCCGCAAAATTTCATGGAGGTCTTCACAAATCACCAGCCACACAAGTGTAATCCCTGACAAATGTGACAAAAATTTGAATCTCTTTAGTCTCAGATCGAAGAAATAGACTATCGCCAAACCAAAACTAAACTTTTCCACAAGAAATTACGCAAATGTTTCTCTACAAAAATAATACTTCCGAATAAGTTTTTGTGATTTTCAACGTAAATTACTTTCAAATATTTGCAATAACTTTCACATATAACGTGTATATTTAAAATTTGACCGTTGTTTTCTATATATTTATACATAAATTATAAAAATAGATACAAATATGTCTTTAAAATAATTAAATAAATATATAATAAATACAATAAATAACATTGTTTTGTATTCGAGAATGGCAGTTTTAAAAATTACCGACACCGAAATAATGTTTGATGTAGAATTGTGGCATTCAAATTTAACTTGTGCTTGTAATGAATGAAGGGTACATGACACTTAAATGCATCTGAAATCGGATGGCAGTTTGATCTTGGTCGTGCATGCGTTGATAAATCTTGTGGACCCATATGATGGAGCCAAGAAACACAAGTGACATGTAAATCATGCCCAACTTTCTTAGGGTATGCCCTACTCATACGGTTAGTTTCTACATGGCCCCACAAAGCTTTGGCCGCCCGCACCAAATAAAATTTTAAAATAAATTCCACTCCAAATGAAAAACAAAAGCATAAACGCCACCCGTATGAATTACAATTGTATAAAATATATCCTTTTACACATAATAAAAAACATGAATTCTGTCATCCCTACAAGGGAATAAAAGGCATAGCCAAATCTCATTTTGTTTGTGAAGGGTATAGAGGGATGGGTGGAGGCCCTGTGGCAGATCAACGGTCGGCGGGACAATTTATGTAGTTTACATATAAGCTATATAAAAAATGACAGTCGTACTTAAATTATGCAAGTCGCATGTGACAGTTATTTCAAATATTTGTAAGTATTTTACAGCTAAAATCATGAGAAAACGTCTAAACGGTCATCAAATGTAACCCCTAAAAAAACATCTCGTGCAGTGCAACCACAATAAAAATTGTACGCTCCCATTTCAAACCATGATTAACATATATATACAGCCCAACACATCTAAACCCTTCTAAAATCGATCTGTAAAAGGTAAATACAATACATAAAAGTAAAAAGTAATAAGACCACTAACCTGCGAAAACCAAGTCCCGACACCCTACTTCCTCGCTGTAATTCCAACTCAAAAATGTGCGGCTCTTTTTGCCACCCCTCAGTCAATCGTACATACCATCTCCTTTACCGGACTCTAAATCCTTATTAACTCCAGCTAATTCTATCACCGAATATATTTTTTCCGTTCCGTAGAATCTTTAATGTGTGCGCCGGAAACAAAATCTTTAATGCCATAATTTTATCTCTCCATTTTATTAAATAATGTATGTATAGAGTTTATGCTTATTTAGAATTTCAAGCAGTCAAGATGAGTTTTGTTAAGGCTTTAAGATCTTTTACTTTTGTACTTCGCTGCATAAGTAACGGGTAGTTGACGGTCGAGCCCAATCTATCATGGGAGGAGATGAATTGTCTAATGACATAAAATTATAATATGTCGACGATGTACGAATTCTATGCTGACCATTAATGCCCTGTCCGATGTTAGAGCGGAGGCCTTGACCCAATTGTAAGAAATAAAAAAGCTCAAATCAAGTTTTTAGAATGTTTAGGGGTCTCAATAGACTCTGGAAGCTTGGCTGGAAGTTTCGAGATAAGGGTTGTTATAAAATGATACATAAGGTGGGTATGCATGACTATTAAGAATTTATCAATAATGGTTATAAATATGAATTGAGGGCTACCGATTTTTTACATATAACAATTAATAAGGTCATTAATAGTTTGCAAGGATACATTTTTAATAAAATGATGTTAATTTTTTTTTAACAAATATTTAGTAAAGTTGTCACATTTCACATAAAGGCTAACACATGTCAATTTTAGTATTTATAGTCAAATAATTACAAAAAAATGTACTAAAATAAGGCCAATAGATAGAGATGAGAGTCCCTCTATCTACGACCTATATATCTATCTCTTTTCAACATCGATCAAGCTTCCAATCGCCTTATATATTCTATGGGGTTGGTGCCCCGTAGATATAACATCGACCCTTGGTGGAATCAATAGGCGCTTTCCCCTTATTCCTGTTTCTATACCATATCTAGTATATGGTATGGATAGGGCGATCAATCGATACTCTTTCTTCTCTCTCGGATCTTTGCAAGTTAAGATATAATATAATAGGGAGGCTAGGAGCGGATAGGATGAGATAGGAGCCCAACACTAGGATATGAACCCTTTGTCCCCTCTCTACATGCTCCTCCACTACCCTCTACTATAGGTTAGGGGAGGGCATTGTCTATTGGGTTATATTTATACACTTCAAGCCTTAGCTTTTGCCCCCATGGAATATATAGGGCTTCATCAATATCAAGAAGGGTAGCCTACTCTATCTCTATAGGGGAGAAGAATTCTCAATGATCAAATCATAACATTGCCACCACAATTTTTTTTTTTAATTTAAATATTTCAAATTTGTTACATAATATCATTACATCAAAATAAGTAAAAAAGTTTTAAGAGGTTGATTTAAAAATACTAAATTAATTAAGTAATTGAAACTTATAATATGTAATGGAGCTTATCTAATGTCACAAACTTGTGCGACATGGCAATCCTTTACCTAGCACCTACAAAATAGTAGAGCCCATGTCTATCCAACATGGGTAACCAATAACAATTTTAATAATATTTAACATTATTTTCTATTAATTTTGTGATTGGTAGACCCCACTAAATTTATTAATCATGGGTACTAAGCTAAACCCATAGGCCAGCACCTTCCTTAAACATAAATGTCGGTGGAAGCATTATGGGAATTGAAGTGAAATGTCATGGGACCGCACTCCAAGAGTAATATAACATGCGAGAAATCAGAAATAAGCGCCAGGTAAATGCGAGAAATCTGAAATAAGAACATTAGTTATTGATATTTTTGAGATAAATATTTTTAAGACCTATATGGGACAGTTTCACACATGTAAGCATACATATAACTATATGGTCAAAATCTTATTTCAAACATGTAAGCATACATATAACTATATGCTCAAAATCTTATTTCAAACATGTAAGCATACATATAATTATACGTTCTCAATCTTATTTATTATTAAAAGAATTTGTTAATGAAATGAGAGGTGGAGTCATTCATGCATGCGCATATATGTATTTTATGGAGTTTTTATATTTTATTAGGGGTATGATGTATCATTTGGGAAGAGCCTACCCTTCATGTAGGTTTGTGCGTAAGGGTTAGGTTTGGTCATATGGCTGGTACATTCTATGAGAGAATAGATACAAGCGATAGAAAATAGGTCAAAAATTAAAAATTGTTTAAATTTTTAATAACTAACAATCGCATGTGTACAATGCAATGTGAACGCCGAACGGTATATGTTATTTTATTTAGAGGGATAATTATTACTTTTGTAATTGATGTTGATAAGGGGTGTGATTGATTTTGTAAGTGTAGGAATATAGATGAAGCATTACATTTAAAGGTTCTATCTCTACATTTCAAATTTGTTACAAATTTGTACATATACATTTGCAAATCTTATATCACGAGTGGTAGCATTTTGCAAACTATTTTATTTGAACTAAACATGAATACCCGAAGAATTCCATACATTTGCATATTTTATAAGTGGATTAATGCAAGAAATAAAGTCTATCTAATTAATCTAATGTAGTTTAGCTAAGCAAAACAGAGATCGCTAGAATTCATGATGATAAATAACCACAAACTATTTAAATTAAAGTTAATATTCTTTGCCTACATTCAAAGGTGACAACTAATTTTGAAGTTAAGATGACTTTCATGAATATCTTCGTTGTTATTTACTACAATTATTGGTTACTACTATATTATTCTAAGTTACAGTGCCCCTATCATCCTCTAGGACATAGGAACAAACATACAACCATCAAATTCTCAAGAGGATAGAAAACAAGTGGCAATAAATCTAGATAAATATGCAATTAAAGTATGCTCCCTTTTCTTGAAGAAGAGTAAATTTAAGTAATTATCCTTGTCATTAATTGGTAATTAAGAATATATATAATATGTAATGCCATTGGTCACAATACGTAATGTCATGGCAGACTTTACAGAATCACAAAATATCCTTGTAGTTATTGTATCAATTCAGATGTAGAATCATTTGCAAACGTTATTATACATTTATAAAAGCAATATTAAATTGATGACCTCTAGTAAAGAAATCCACTATTTACCCTTACATTTGCATTCGCTTAGATAGAATAGATCCACGGATCCAAGTACATTGGATAAGGCAAGATTAGTACATATCAAACATATTGACACCATGTATCCATGGATACATTGCCTTGCAAGCCTATTCACCTTTTCAACTTTTCTTACATTGGTATAACAAAACATCGTCTACTCTTGGATCCCTATTAGGTAAAATACATAGTCCAAGACCTCGTTTCTGATAACGCATAAATTAAATTCGTCCACTACAGTTCTAAAAAATATTGGAAAATTTCTTCTTGTCTCAGTTGCTACGCATATGCTCATATTAAAATGTTGACAAACTGGACATAAGAATACCAAACATAAGTTTAATGCCATCTAAGAAGATCTATGAAACAACAAAATTCTATCATATATAACCAATTGAGATATTTTGATAACGGTCGACCTTTAGTGAGGCACACATCTAGTTGTTAAACATACTAAAGATGTAAATCCTGAAAGTTATGATTAGCTTGTTCATTTTATTTTTTTCATGATGAAAATCCTGTATATCTAACGTATTGAAGAATCATTTTTTGAAACTGCAGCTTAGCAACATGAACAGAGTGTCCTGTTCTGGATTGAAGGTATTTTTTTCTAGTCTGAGCACTAAACGATATGCACATAAATCAATTGACATAGAATAGGATCTGAGAGGATAGGAAGAGTAGGACAAAAGTAGCAACCAAATTGACATGTTTAGAATAGAAAGAATAAGAAAATTGAATGGCATTCAAAGTATAATTCTTTGGGGTATTTTGTCAAACAATTCATGTCCATACCAATTTAAAAATCTGGTTACAAATTTCACTTCAATGCCCAACCATTGTCACTCTTATTGGACCTACATCATTTTCTTGTTATATCAGTTCAATCCTCTAACGAGGGGGAAGTTCATCACAAGATTAATACTGGACCTACATTTATGCTTTTCCATGTCAACGTGATCTACGATCATGCAAGCAAAGCATTTAAAGAGAACAAAAACCCAATAAACATATTATTCTTGTATTTTATCTGTAATTATATCTACAATTAAAATGTGCATGTACAATGACATAATGAGAACCACAAAAAATCTAAACGAGAAATATATAATTGGCTATGGTGCTACAAGCACTGTTTAAAAATAGCATAACTTATATTCACACTTGGGAGGCTAGATATAAGTAGGCACAAAAATTTAATCCCCCTACCTTGCTCCATAGGGGCAACCAAAACAGAGCAACTGAGGCAACCAGAGTGAATGAAACCTCATTTCGATATCATGTTATTCTGTAGGTTTACACTTCACAATCCTAACGAGTCTGCTAATTTTACACAATTGCAATCTGAGTTGGAAGCATCAAGCATCCGAATCTTGTGCGTCTTCATGGATATTCACTTTTTCCATATGGAAACCTAGTTGTTTTATGATTACATGGTAAACAGAAGTCTGTGGGACATCCTACACGGTGAGTACAATGATTATGTTATGAAAAAAATGGATATGTACACTGTAGATTCATATTTTGAAATAGAAGAACCCTATCAATCTCTAACCTTATACTGAATACTAAATATTGAAGCAAACTCTTATATTTTATGACAAAATTATCACTACACAAACACAATTATGGAATGAATAGGACAACATAACAGTCCTGTACAGATGAAATAGCATTCCTCATTAATGCATCAAAAAATAGTTACAAGCAGCTGATTATGCTCAACCATTAGAGCTCACTCAAGATACTCCCTTTCATTGAAAATTTTGAATCTGTTTTAAAATCAAAATCCTCCCTTTCATTGAAAATTTCGAATCTCTTTTTTTAAAATCCAAAATCCATCTCCATGAATGCCTAAATCACCATTTCTCTCAAATAGGTTTATTCCGCAATGATATTTTTGGTGATGAAAATGATTACCATTACCCAGACTCCTGATACCCTCATTCTCCCATGATGAGTCTATTAATCTTATTTCTCTCTACACAAACACAATTTTGGATTCTAGGACAACATAATAGTTTCCGAGTAACATTCTTCATTAATGATCAGAAAATGAGCAGTTGATTATGCTACAGAAAGATGACTTTATTTGTTTTAGATTTCTTAAACACAAACGACTTATTTTTCAAGCACATATTGATGAATTAACGCAAGTAGAAGTGTTTTGTAGAAAGCTTTGATATTTATAGGCCAACAACCCAATTCACAAATATTTATAGGCCAACAACCCAATTCACAAAAACATTGATAGGTTAACAACCCAATTCACAACTATTGATAGTCTAACAACCCATTTCTAAAAGGCTATAAATACTCTTCATTCATAAATTCACACGCAAAAACACAATTCACAAAATACCTCCAATACTATACACATAATTTAGAAATTAGGTCACTGGCGACTCTTTGAAATTTTATATTTCACAAATTAGCCTCAAAAACTTCTTCCGGCACAATTAATACCTTCCCATCACTTTCATATATCATCTTCGGGATTAAGAGTGTGTAGTATTCGTTACGGATGCGCTTTTTCCATTGCCCATTTCTCATGAGTTGTCTTTTTTTCTATGACCTTGAACAATAAGAAATCTTTACATTCTTCGATTAACCTTGCATGAACCAACAAAGAGGCTCTTGTATGCCAACATAAATGAAGCCCACATTATAACACATATTTACAAATGGTCTAAGACCATGAACCATGGACTATGCAAAATTTCAACCTAATGCAACCTCATAGTTTTACCTTTAAATTACTTACAAGGTTTATTATTTATTTTTTGCATCTAAGGTCCCAGTTTCGAATCCCCAGACTTCCCAATAGAAACCAAGCCGCTATGAAATACCATCATCTTCTCACGACACACTCTAAGCTCCAAAGGCATCGATAATTTCCCCAACCTCTTCCCTAAACTAACCCCACAGGTGATCCCTCGTGCTCCGTGTAAATTCCAACCTCATATCATCGCAGACCAAATCAAACAACTAAAATTTATTATCTTTCATTTCCTGAAACAGATAATTTGTAATCAATATTATAGCTTAAATGAAACAAGAGATGGAAAACAATTCTTTTAATTAAAAAAAAGCGGATCTCAAAACTCGATATTATTTGTTATTGACTATTATTACAATAGTGATGCCTAAATAAAAAAATTAAGATTTTCCTTTGCAGGCACATAAGGAATCTTAAGCAGCATTCGGAAGGGTTTTCAGTAGGATCTGAGATGACAGGACTACAGAGGTATGTCGCTAGTAAAAGGCACACAAAGTATTTGAAAAAATTAAAATCCACATATACAATTGCTATATATAATGTCTGTGAACCGTTTGAACTCGGAGATAAAAAGAGTCAAAGGAGGCGGGGAGAGAGGAGAAAACGATGACAGGAAAGGTATGTTAAATGTTGGTTTTTGTTTTTCTATATTTAGATGAATCTGTATCCAACCATTACAAAATTTTCAGACATTCAGACTTCAAACCTTTTTATATCAACACGACCAGTAGGAGACAATGACTTCACTAGAGGAATTTTCAAGTTTATATAATACACAGAGTGCAAATACTGTAACAATGGCAATAAAACAAATAAGAAAAGCTTAGGCAGCCCTATAATTTGAGGGCCCAAAAATACCCACAGCAAAGGCAAACAAGAAAATATTATGCAGCTCTACAATTCAAGAATTTATAATTCCATAAAATACCCACCGCACACATTCTTAACTGTCAAAATTCCACAAGAAATTACAGAAAAGTAAATTAGCAAGTACAATATCAATGCTGATACTGTGACAGGGGAAATTGTAGCTTCTCTGGGTGCAGAGAAGCTCATATTGTTGACCGACTTAGTTGGATATATAATTGTGTTGCCTGACATGCTTTAAAGGATAAATTGTTGATGAACATTGATATATTTCACTTCATGGATGCATAAATTTGCAATATTTTAAATTAAACTTACCTCTATAACCCAAGGTAATATGAAAAGGCATCCAAATGGATTTTGTACTGTATAAATGAATATATCCCAGATATAGCAGAAAGCAGTGTTTTCACCTGAAACAGGGTAGCGACAACAATTGCTATTTCAATTTTTCTGGTATGAAAAGGATGAGTCTTTTGTGGAGCTGGGCGTCACTGTAGAAAGTGATGGCAAGTTCTTGTTTCCAGTCTATTGTAAATCCCATTGGGAGATCAGGTCTGTCTGTTTTGGCAATTTGCAGATGTATCCAACTGGTTACAGTGTCAATCCTCAGTGCGATGGCTGCTTCTTCCTCACTGACATGAAAGGTGGTCGAGAACTCTTCAATGGCCTCAATAACGGATTGATTCACCTATTTGAGATTTTGATTAAGAATGGGAGTAATGCAGTCAAGTAAATCGTTGGCTCTCGTGGCTTGATTTGGAGGGATATGCAGTTTATTCCATAAACCTTTTCTTCGCTATTATACGCTATAAAAGGTTCAGATCTACAGATTCTAGCCAAAATTTACAGTTTGACTTCACAAAATGTTATCCGCAATAGATACAATGCAAATTTTTAGTTTTTGACGCTCAAATTCGAAGGAATTAAAAGCATCTATGATTTCATTAAGACATGCAAAATTTGAAGGATGGTAGGTAGGGATGGAATAACCCATTGCAGGAAGTGACACAATTACAACGTGTGATTTTTCTTTTTGGTTCCTCGGTTTGTTATTCTATTTTTTAAAAAACAATACATAATTACATTATTGCCCAAATATTACTATATGTATTTGTCTTGAATCACGTCTAAGGAAATCAGGATGGTCAATAATCCAATTAGATTTCCTCTGTGGTCGGGAGCTTATTAATTATAATAAACTTGTGTGCAATTGGTAGAGAACAGAGGCCCAAAAGTTAAAAAATTACTTACAAAAACATAATGTTAAACTGTTATTGATTGTCACAAATTTCAAATTCGTGGTGATTCCAGAGAAGCCGTGAAAAGTATCGTTGATTCCATACCGTGGTGGATTTCAGGCTTTAGTAGGGAAGAGTTAAATGTTTTTCAACGCCAGCCATGGCCGACGTTGCTTGCGCTTCCTTCAAATTGATATCTCTGTAACACTTAGAGCACAAATTCCTTGTCAAAGAACTTTCGAAGAACCCATTCCTTGGTGCCTGTGGCTTTGATTGCGCCTCTGTTTCCTCTCGCCCGAGTGCGGTGAATAATGAAGCTGGACAGAGACATTATTAAAGTGAACCGTGATGTTCTACGCGTGGTCGATATTGCTCCGGAGTCTTTCTTGGAGCTCGTGGCCGAAGCTGCTCTAAGAGTTGCCATGGAGAAAAAGCACAAGACCATCAGATTAGAGCATGTTGTCACAGCCATTTCCAGGTAGAGGAGGCTGGCCGAATTTCTAGAGGATTCCATCGCGGATATTGGGAAAGAAGATGCTGCACACAACAATGAGGATGAGGAAGAAAGCCTGTTAAAACCCTCGAAAAAGTCGAGCAGAACTCCGCCGCCTCCTCCTCAGGGCACGTGAAGCATCACATATTTCTTTGCTTCAAGGCCAGCTCCGCACACAAATCGCTCCTCAAAGAAAAATCAACACAACAAAAAATGAAAAAGGAACTGTTAAAAATTGCTGGAAAACATGAAAATGTCTAGACGGCCGTCAAACCGTCAAATTTAACACAGTCTCGAAACGTCCAGAAGTGCCTTTCCCATATGGGGAATGTCTTCCGTGTAATAAATATTATAATCTAAATATATTTAATACTATGATACAATTAATTTAATATATTAAAATAGTAATTAAAAAAGAAACAATTTAAATTTAAAAAAAAGTTATCTTTCTTGAAATTAAGATAGAAAGAATTTCATATAAATTAAATTTTATTTTAATTTTAAGGTCTTAAATGTATTTTTAACTACGCCGAAGGCGTTCCCCTATGGGAAAGGCACCTCCGGACGTTTACATGACTTGTCCTAATTTTGACGGTTTGGCTACTGCGGACGCGTCTGTTTGTAGCATTCTATTTTTAGCTTTTCTTTTTACGATTTTTTTGAAAGGATGTTCTTACATAGAAAACACCAATTTGCATGTATACATACATATATTCGTTCAATAGATGGTTTTTATTTCCTCCATGGCATTGGCACAGACGGGTTCAACGATGGATCATTTGGATCTCACTACTCTTGTGAAATAGGTTTGTAATTTGTACGAAATGGCCTACTTTCATATTCCAATACATATACTTCTCTATTACAAGGTGTATAAAATTGAAAGCACCGGAAGAAGGTAAGAAAATTCATACCCACACATGTGATCAAAACTCGGATTCGTGCCTCGTGTTTTATCTCGCACTAATCTTGTCAATATGTATGTGAAATGTGGTAGTTTGGATGATAAACATCAAGCTGTTTGACAAAATGCCTAAACCAGATATAATTTCATGGAATTCATTGATTGTATTTCCTACACAAATGAGAGGTTGTGACATTTCTCTAGGGAAACTATCAACATGTGATGCCCGGTTGAAATATCAAGAATGGTATCACAGTTTGTGGAAGAAGAGTCAACATTCTCGTCTACTAAATTAGTCGACATTTTGCACCGCCGCTATTTGGCTCAATTGATCGATTATTAGGAGAAACATTAACAAGAAGATGTTGGTTCCCATCTCGCATTTTTAGAACAACTTACCATGTCGGAACCTTGATGTTGTAATGCACTTGCATCGTTGCTTCCTACCCAAGAGAGTCAGTGGAAATATTTCGTTATTAGAGCTATCACGAGAATTATATAAATTGGCAAGCCGAAAAGACAATCTAATTTTCTCTGCTTTGCAGTAGTCCGGGGTGGCGTGTTGGGACTTTCTATCTCATCTGGATAAATTATTGTGCTTTCCTTGTTACTATTCGATTTCCAATCTGGCAGGGGAATGAAGCATGTTTCGGATATGTTAATAGCGAGGATACTTGCCGAAATCATGGAAGGCGTATAGTAGAAGCTTTGAATAAATTGAGCTGATTGTGGCGCAGTTCTTCTTTCCTTCACAACCCAGGAACAAAGGCTTGGCAGATCAAAAATTTCAAGCTGCTTTGTCCACACAATTATTTCCTTCATGGTATATTTAGGACCATTTTTTTCTCCCTCGATAGCCAACCACTTTCTGTCCAACCTTGGCCCCTTTTGGACATATTTCGGTCCATACATTCTGCACATAGTGTAATTCAAAATTTTAGTGATCTGGATATTATGCAAATTAGAGCTAAAATCAGGGTTGGACATCTTTGCAAGAAGTAAAATCAAGTATGATTGACATTACAACTCTTAGGATTGCCTACCACATACTCACATTCACACTTTTTGCTTTAGAGACTACTCTACTGCGTCGATGTTTTGTAGTGTATCCATCCTACAATATTGCATCAATAATTGTTTAGAGTTCTGCACAAGAAAGATCATGAAAGAATGCAATATATTATCAAATGTTTCCTACTTTCAGATTCCAATACATATACTTCTCTATTACAAGGCTGTATCAAATTGAAAGCACTAGAAGAAGGTAAGAAAATTCATACCCACACATGTGATCAAAACTGGATTCAGGCCTTGTGTTTTTGTTCGCACTAATCTTGTCAATATGTATGCGAAATGTGGTAGTTTGGATGATAAACGCCAACTGTTTGACAAAATGCCTAAACCAGATATAATTTCATGGAATTCATTGATTTCAGGATATGCCCAACATGGACATCATAAGGATGTTCAAGGAGAATTCTCGTAGATGCATAAGCTGGGCATGAAGGTGGACCACTTCACCTTTGCTAGCACGTTGAGTGCATGTGCAAAACTTGGTGATTTGGCATAGGGCAAACAGGTTCACACCCACATCATTAGAACTGGGTTCAGGTCTCAGGTCTTTGTATCAAATGCACTGGTTGACATGTATGCTAAGTGTGGGAGGTTGGATGAGGCTCAAGGCGTGTTTGATGAAGCTTCTGAATGTGACGGAGTTTCTTGGAATGCATTGATTACAGGATATGCCCAAAATTGACATGATGAGGAGACACAAATGCTCTCATGAACATGTATGGAAAATGTGGAAGCATAGATGATGCAGGGACTTTGTTTGGTAGAATGCTAAAGCGAGATGTAGTTTCATGGAGTGTTCGATTTCAGGATATGCTCAGTATGGACATGGGAAAGAAGCTCTCCAACTTTTTGGTCAAATGCAGGAAGAAGGAATGAAACCAAACCACATCACCTTTGTCGTTGTTCTATCTGCTTAGCACCATGTTGGTCTAGTGGATGAAGGTTATCAATACTTTGATTCCATGATTAGAGATCATGGCATTGAACCAAAAGTAGAGCATTGTGCCTGTATTGTTGATCTTCTTGGTCGTGTTGGGTGTCTCGATGAAGCAGAACACTTCATTAACGAAATGAAAGTTGAATCCAATGCGGTTGTGTGGCATGCCTTGCTCGCAGCCAGCAGAATCCATGGGAACTTGGAATTGGGTAAGCGTGTAGAAGAACACATCATAGAGCTTGAACCTCACACTTCTGGCACATATGTTTTGCTTTCAAACATCTATGCTTCGGCCAGCAGTTGACGATTCAAGAAAAGTAAGAAATATGATGAAAGATAGGGGACTTAAGAAAGAGCCAGGACTAAGCTGGAATCAAGTCAACAATATAATAAATTGTTTTACAGTAAGGGGATATATCACACCCACAAAACACACAACATATACACAGTCTTTGAGATATTAATGAAACAAATTAAAGCAGCAGGGTATGTACCTGACACAAACTTCCTCTTCATTAATGGAGCAGGAGCCAAAGGAAACTTCTCTCTGCCATCACAGTGTAAAGTTGAGCATTGCATTTGGTCTAATCAGTAACGTGCATGGAACACCAACCAACAATATTAAGAATCTCCGAGCATGCGGTGACTTTCATACTTGCTACCAAGTTCATCTTTGAGAACAATCATTTCCATCATTTCAAGGACGAGTTGGATTCTTGTGAGGGGTCTTGGTCTTGGTGATAGTAAAGGAAGAAAACTAACCACAACTTTGAAGGCTTGGTTATAATTTTTCTGTGTTCTTATACATTCTCTCTGTTGTGAAGAATGCAAACAACAAGTACATGAACCAAATCCATGTAAAAATACTTCAAGGTATGAGAAATAATTCTTTGTTTTGAGTAGTTAAAATTAGAAAATGTGCAGCTTTTAACCGAAATAAAAGCTTTCTAGTAATTATTTGACTCTTATACCTTGAGACATGGATCTTTTTCCTGGTGTATGTGTAATTTTTACTCAAATATCAATGCTCCGGATGGCAGGTGAAATGATGCAAGAAAAGTAAGATACATGATGAAAGACATAGGAGTTAGAAAGGAGCCAAGACTAAGTGGATTGAATCAACAATACTATAAATTTTTGTATGGTGAAGATAGATCACACCCACAAATAGAGAGCATATGCAACATTGGAGAGATTTGCCAAGAAACTAAAGCGGCGGGTGTGCCCCTAACACAAACTTTGTTCTACATGATGTGCATTAAGAACAAAAAGAAACTTCTCTAGCATCATGGTGAGAAACCGGCCATCGCATTTGGGCTAATTAGTGTTCTACTTGTAACACCTATCAAAGTCTATGATAATTTGTGTGTGTATGGGGACCGCCACATTTTCCTCCCGAGGTCATTGTTTTTCTACGAAAATACACTACCAAGTTCATTCTTTACTAGGAAAATACAGTACCGGTAATTCATTTACTTGAAAAGTGGAACTGCATAATTGGGTTCTTTCATACCACTGTGTTCTTTGGGTTACGCACGGTACGGGTTCATCAAATGACATCAAGCAAGCTCGTGTTGATATAATTTTGCTACATTGGACAGAGAGCATCGTGTGTAGTTCAGACCAAGATAAACTTAATTGTAGATATAATTATAAATAAATGACAAGAATAATATGCTTATTGGGTTTGTGTTCTCTTTAAATGTTTTGCTTGCATGATCCTAGGTCATGTTGACATGGAAAAGCATGAATGTAGGTTTAGTATGAATCTTGTGATGAACTTCCACCTGGTTGGAGGATTAAACTGATATAACAAAAAAAGTATAGTAGTTGATTATTGTATTAATTTTGTGAAGTCAAGAATGACAGTAGTTGGGGATTGAAGTGGAATTTGTAACCAATTTTTTAAATTTGTTAGTACTCAAACAGAAGTGCAATTACATGCACTCAAAACTGCTCAAATATACACAGAACAATAAGACATGTTTTTTACTCCTCATGATATAAGATATGCAAATGTATATCTACGAATTTGCAACAAATTTGAAATGTAGAGAGAAAACCTTTAAATGTAATGCTTCATCTATATTCATACACTTACAAAATCAATCACACCCCTTATCAACATCAACTACAAAAGTAATAACTATCCTTCTAAATCAAATAACATATACCGTTTGGCATTCACATTGCATTGTACACATACGATTGCTAGTTATTATTTTATATTATAGATCATATTTTGTAAATTTTATGTTTTATATTTGAATTAAAGGATTAATTAAACAACTTAATTTAGGAAGTGTGTATTACCAATTCAAATTTTATATTATTTTATATTGAAGTTTCTATTAACAAATATAAGTTTAAATCAAATTTTATATAAATAAATATGTTTTATAGATTAAAATAATCATCTAAATTTTGACGTTCATTTAATTTAAGAACTTTTTTATTTTGAAAAAATTGAACTTTGATGTAATTTAAAAACAATTTTTATTTTGAAAAAATGTGACTTTTATAAAATTTATTGTAATTTAATAATTTTTTTATTTTGAAAAAACGGAGTTTAATAAAATTTATTGTAATTTATATGTTTAAATTAATATCCATATAAATATTAATTCATGAACATTATGAATAGGTCTTGAAATTGTCAAGGTTGTGGACCTTTGTTTGTGATTTTAACTATATAATATTAATAAAAAAATTAAGTAGTAAATAATGACATATTGATAAATTTTAAAATCATATAATTTTTAAATAATCCTCAATAAATATATAAAATGTCTGAAAGTATACAACTTATTTAATAAATATATAAAATCTATGAAAATATACAACTTATTTGTATATATAAAGAACTCATTAAAAAAATATAAATATAGAAACAAATAAAATTAACAACTAACTAAAAGAGTTACGCCTCAAAAAATTTGATATGACATGCACAAATAATTTGAAATTACAAGCCTAAAATTTATAGACTTTGTAAATTGTAATTGACATTCTAGCCTGGAAATTGATCCCCTACAAGCTTTTTAATGATTTTAATCTACCCTAAAAAATTTAAGTAGTTTTAGAAATTATAAGATGAAAATTTAAAAATATCGTGAAAATATACAAATTATTATATTTTGTACAGAAAATATAAAAAATCTAGTACCTAGTTCCATTAGTACATTGAATGGAAAAGTCTAACATCAACTGGAGATTCTCGGTTCTATTTTCTGAATGTTGTGCCTGTGCAGGACACAGGTACGAGGATAGTCATAATCGGAGCGGTGGGCGAAGAATATTCCGGCCATATTTCGCTGGCGGAGCTGTTAACCCATGAGAATCCAGGCGAGAAGATGGACGTGAGTATCTCGGCGACGGACCCGGCGATTGTGATGTACTCCTCCGGCACCACCGGAAAAAGCAAAGGGGTCGTCTGCACTCACAGAAATCTTGCAGCTATGACTGCCAGCTTGAGCACTGTAATAGAATCAAGCGAGGACGTCTATCTCTGCTTCCTTCCGCTCTTCCATATATATGGCTTCGCTACTTTATGCGGTGTTCTGGCGGTGGGAGGCACAGTCGTTATATCCTCTAATTTTACGGTGGAGAGAATGGTTATGGCGGTGGAAAAGTACAGGGTTTCACACATTCCTACGGTGCCCACTGTTATAACCCGGCTCTGCAAGTCCCCAGGAGTTGCACGTCGATACGATTTGAGCTGCCTGAAACAAGTTCTGGTCGGAGGAGCCGCCATGGGCAAACAGCAGATGGACACTTTCAAGACTCTATTCCCCACAATTGAAATTTTACAAGTAAGTCTTGGAAGTTCTTTATCAATATAACATATTAAGTTGTTACCTATATAATAATTCGTGGTGCTCTCTCGCATAACATGAATTTGTACAAAAGATTAATTATCTTGGTTAATCTTTGCACCCAGTCTTGAATCCTGATATCCGCATCCCAATTCTCAAGTCCCATCATCCTACTGCACTCTCACGTTTGAACCAATATGATGCTTGTTCTTTTTGAAAATTGCAAAAGGCAATGTGACGGAATAGGTAACAACGTAATGCGTGTTACCTAAATAGGTAACAACGTAATGCGTTGTTATGTTTTCCGTCAAAACTAACGGTGACGTAATAGAATTTTTTTTTTTTTGCCTATTGTGAGAACGTGTGTGAGAGATAGGGTCTTCTAGATTAAGACCCTCGAGTAACAACAATTTCGCCAAAGGAAAAAAGTTTAAGTGTGAAAAACCTCGAGTACTAACTTACAAACTCTTTTAATTTATTTTACAGGTTTATGGATTGACGAAACAATTGGTGCAACCATCTGGAGCCACGAAGATGATGATAGACATTATGGTTCCGCTGGCACCCTATTACCCAACCTCGAAGCCAAGATAGTTGATGTTCACAATGGCAACCCACTACCTCCTAACACAAAAGGGGAGTTGTACCTCCGCGGCCTTGTTGTCATGCAAGGTGTTATATTTCAGATATATAAATTTTATTTTTTAAGAAAAAATTATTCCCATGAAAAACAAATTTAAATTTGATATATATTTACACGTTTTTCATATTTTAAAGTAAAATATTTGAATTGTTTTTAAATATAACTATTTCTTTTAATATACAAAATTGAAATATTACAAATTATTTTTATATAAATTATATTAATATATATACTTATGTATTTACAAATGTTAAAATAAATGAAAAACTTCTTTTTATAAATATTTAAGAGTTGACATCACTAAAAATTTGTTTGAAGCACGTCATCTTGTGACCGGTATTACAACAATAATAAAGCTACATCATCAACTATTGATTCACAAGGTTGGTTCCACACTTTGGAGGTATATGCTACATTAACCGTAAAGGTCGTGTATATGTTGTGGATAGAATAAAAGAGCTCATCAAATGCAAAGGACTACAAGTAACCTTTGATTGTTAATCTATTTTTTTTTCAAAATATACAAAAATCTTTTTGTGATTATAAATTGTGTATAGACCTGAAAATTCATAACATTTAGGTTATATATATATATATATATATATATATATATATATATATATATATATATATATATATATATATATAACATCTTCTATGTTAAGTAGATTTGAAATTTTCTTTATAAATACCTTATTAAACAAAGATTTTCAAATTTAAATATCTGAGTTAAGGCGTAAGAATTCTTGTTTGATTGAATCATTAAATCAGAAGATTGGAATTTTTAAGATAATTTTTTTTTCTAAATTTTAAGGATGACAATAGAATGGCTATTAAAATAATATATAAAATTAAATATTTTAATATTTTAATTTTAATAAATGAATTTTAAGGATTTAAATTGTATTTAATGTGTTTTATGTATTTTTGAGATTAGAATTCAATGTTTTTGTAAAAATATTGAGATATTCGAAAAGCCACCAAAATTTAGGAGGTGTGTCTATCTCAAAATTTATCATTCATAAAATTTAAATATCTCAAACCCATGAACATAAATACCAATATCTATATAAAACCATTAATTTTCCATTAAAAAAATCAATTATCTTAACTATGTTTTATATCAGGTGGCCCCAGCTGAGCTGGAAGAGCTTCTACTATGCAATTCAGACATAGAAGACGCTGCAGTCATACCTAAGTACATGAAGATTTGAGGTTAGTTTACTTTCTAATATCGCCATAGAACTGTTAATGTTTTGGGTGATAATATTGTTGGCAGATATCCAGATGAAGATTCAGGTGAAATTCCCATGGCTGTCATAGTTATGAAGCATGGAAGCAATATTACAGCACAGGACGCGATTGACTTTGTTTCCAAAAAGGTTGTGGGTGGGGAAATCTCTGTTTTTATCTAAAATTTCTAGAATCCCAAAAAAAAATATTTAAATTTTGATTAAATATGAATTTGGGTTGATACTATATTTGAATCAATGAATCAGGTGGCTCCATACAAGAAGATAAGACGGGTGGCATTTGTGGAGTCTATAGCCAGGTCTCCTTCCGGAAAAATACTGAGAAAGCACCTGAAAACTCAAATCCTGCAGCAAAATGTGATTTCAAGACTCTGATTTTGATTTTTAGTATGAATCCATGTACGTTGTGTTAGAGTTTTGTTTTTCATAACAATTAATGCAATATTTTTTAATTTCTTATTATGTTTATTGGCATCTTACAGCAATAGGAGGTGGGGATGAGAGTAGTGGGCTATAATGTTAGTTATTTGTTAACCATTAATGTTTCATTTAAATTTGATGTTCTACAAAGGTAATGGGGAGTAGTGGTAAAGTGTGATGTTTATAATTAATTGTTAATATTTACCTTTTGGATCTTAAATTTGATATCCATTTCATAATTATTGATAAATTTCAATTTTAAGTTTGAAGTCTATTTGATTATGAAGTTTGGAAGTTTTTTCTTTTTCTTTAGAGAATTCAATCCCAAAATCATAATTTCTTGGCCATATGACGGAGTTTGGAAACCAAATTCTTCTCAAGAAAGATCTTTTCAAGCCCAACATAGTGGTGCAACTAGACTGCAACAATTTATCACCAATCCATGGACAATTTCTCGAGAAGGTAATGGAGTTATTAATAAATCTCTAGTATGTGAAAAACCCAAGATAAGGGCGTTGAGATTAACATCTCTTGGCTTTTTGATGATTCTAACAATGGACAACTAGTCATAGAAGCTTTCATAGATTCATAATCAAAGTTAATAAAGAGCATTATGGTAGACAATGGATCAAGTTAAAACATTCACACAATTTGTTTCCTTACTAATCATGGAAAAACTTGAGAAAATCTACATGGAACATTGTCACTCATGTTTAATTATTCCAATTTTACTCGAGGACCTCTTCGGGACATCACATTACTTATCACCGTAAGTTCAAAAAAAAATCTTGTGTTGTTTCATGTATTATTGGATGTTAGAAGGTCATATAGTGAAATTTTGAGGTTGAGAAGCCATTTACAAATTTTGGTTTTACATTTAGATCATGTGATAAGTTGTATTAGCTTGCAAAAGAGTCATTTGATCAAAGAATGTAATAAGTACTTGGTTTTTATCTAATGGTGGATTTTTGCTAGTAGTGTTAAAAGGGTTGTTGTTGTTGATGCTATTAGTAAGAGATGCACTATTCTATGTTGTTTCTATGAAAGCATTATTTTAAAAGAATCGAACTAGTGTAGTCTTTTTATTGCCCAACAATAGCTATGCACCCCGACACTTCATCCGGATAGGTATGGATGCTCACCCAAAGCGCGTACAACAACTAGGTCCCTCCTTTGTTATGTTTAGCAAGATATTAGCATGCATATTCATCATATTCATAACCAAAACAACCATTTATGCAGAGAGATACATCATGCCATGACTATTCAACAACACATATAATAAGGAAGATTAATCAACATAAAGAATGATCGACACTATTTAAATTGCCATAATCTCATACTCTTATCTAGTCACTTTGGAAACCCATATACAATTATCTAGTCCAAACCATAATCAATTACATAACATAGAATTTGATTACATCAATACACAAGACATCCATGCATTGGACCATGCACACACTCCTACAAACTCCAAAACATACTTATAATAAGATCATTCAAAAATTGTAGATCTCGTACTCTCTCCAAACTAGAACCACTCAAAACAAGGATGCATTATATATATACTCAATGGGGACTTGCCCTTCATCGACTATATGCACTTTCCTAATAAAATGTGTGCTTACTGATAGCTTGCATGATTTTTACATCCTATGCTAATAATAGATTAAACTAAATATACAACATATCTTACATGCTTTAATCCTATTATTAGCTCGATCCATGTGTGGTCTTTATCTTTTTCTACGCATGTGCTTTTCCCAATTATATCTCCTTTGTGTGCATTCCAAGCCATCCTGCTTTTGTCTATTTTTGTACCTTGCTCGACGCCACTCCAACCTTGTTCTACTATTTTTAGCCACGTTACGGAAAATTGGCTAAGTCCTAAGCGATGCATTTATGCATGCAATCCCGCATGTTGATATTTTCTTCTGGTGTGTGCACCTCCACACATTTTCCTGTTCTGTTTTCTTCCATTATGCGCACACTTCCATGCAACTCCTAGCTTCCACGCATGGCTTTAATACCTAGCCATTTCTTTAGGCTAACATTACCCCACAAAGTAGGGATATTTTCTGTCCTCAATAATACTTGTACCAAAAAAATGCTCTCAAGGAATCAATGAAGAATGAAGGAATACAAACCGGAAGATCAACAAATGGTGGGGTATGGACCCAGTGAATCAAATAATATCAAACTCCCCGGTGCATGCATTTAAATTATTCCTAGGGTGGTTGGATTAGTTACGGGAACTCCATCTTCATGATATTCTCCACTCTTCCCACCTGCGAGTTCCTTTTTCAAATTTGCATCTAGCACCAACCCCGCAATATTCGAAACCTACTCATGGGTCATTTCTTCTCCCTTCTCCTTTAATTATTTGATAACTCTAATAAGGCCTGATGCCATCCCTTCCATGAAATCCATCTTGTCTGCAACCAATGAGCCAAGTTCCTTAAGCCTTGTATCAATGGTATCTCTTACGGTTTTCAATAAATCCCTCTTACGCTATTTTTGCTAATTCTTCCTCGCGCCCAACCTTGTTATCTTTCTTGGCACCTGCGCTTTCTTAATTTCATCTTCTTCTTGAGTAGTATGTACGTTTAGGATGGGATCTAAGTCTTGGTAGTTATCAAACACACACTCTACCTTCTTGAAGCTTCTTTGATCATGGTGCTCAACAGCTCATACTCTTCCTCTAACTACCCCGGCACATAATTTTTCTCATACAATAACATACGTACAAATTCTTCTAAGTAGTGCAATTCAAATGGATACTCATCTTGGCATTCATCCACCAAGTCAAGGCTCATAATTATGTTCACATTTATTACCTATTATGCCTTATTATAGGCATACTTTATATGCTTCTTTTCTTCCTCCAGTTATTCAGTGATTCGTTGGACTTCTTCCTTCTTAACCTTCTTATCTTCCAGAAAAAAATCTTATTGTGGGCCCCTTGTCTAGATTAGGGCGTGCAACTTTGGCCACCATTTTTTTCAGCGCTTTGTTGGCCTTCTCATATTTCAACTCCATGGGATTGATTATACCGAGGACCATGTCTGGTTCATTCTTCATTTTGCACCTAGCATACACCTCATTGTTAATTTCAAACTCGGGTTCCTCCATGTGATTTTTCATGCTCCACAAAAGCATCTTTTTGTACACATCTTCACACCCTCGGGTCAATCATCTCCCAACCATATAGTTCCTTGTATGACATTGTGCTTTGAAATCATTCCCGCGGCCCCTTCGATGATCGTCATATAGTTCATCCATGGTGTCTCAAGATATCCTCCTTTTTCTTTCTTCCACCACTACGCCTTCCCTTAGGAACCTATGTCTCAACCTTTATTTGTGTGTTGTTTCCAACTCCACCTGCAGCTCTTAGGCCTTCTTAAGTATAATTCTCCTCATCATTCCCTTGTTCCTCTTCTTCATCTCCTTTGGGGATTTCCTTATGCACGTCGTGCATTTCTTCCTCATGCTGGAGGGTCTCGTCCCCTAGCTCTTTTTCATCCGCGTTTAGATTGTGGAAGATTGGGGGCTCTTCATTGTGTGTGACCTCTTCCTCGGACTTCTTTTCCTTATTGTTTTTAACATGGACAAATTTTTACCTCTTTTTCTTTTTCTTCTATGGTATTGGCTTAATCGGGGTGACTTTAGGTGACTTCTTTATCGCCTCTGAAGTCACTGTGCCCTGAATTGGTCTTGTGCGTTGCACTGTGTAATTTTATTCTATGGCTATGATTTAGCATGACATATTCCTCTTCTTATGATGTAGACAATAATATAAATACACCAATAATTCAAGAAATGAAATAAATTTCACCTCGACTTAGCTCAACACTTTCAGGGATCCTTTATAATCTTATAATGGCCAAAACTACTCTACTTGCTCAAATATTTCTTTACCTAAAAAATTCCACCTTCAATGGCCTACAAGGTCCTCTCCCTGATTCTTAAGAATCATAAAAATTTCAAGGCCAATATGCTCACAAGTTTGCAAATCTAGAGGTGTTCACCTTCCCAAGGTTACTCAACTTGGTCCTTTCGCACTTTCACTAGCTCCGTGGAGATTCAAACAAGTATCTTATGGTTTTAGGTATTTATGAAAATTCTTAGGGATCATCCCCTACTTATCCATCCATAATAAGTTATATTCACCATTTATATGCATTTCAAGCAAGAAAAAAAGCTCACTTTATTCTCTTTACCGATATTGTCCTTAAGGATCCTTAAGAAAGGTAGGTTGATAAAGGCATGGCTAAGAAACACCACACATTTCAAGGAGAATCTTCTAAAATTCCTCAATTTCCTTTAACCATTATTAAGGTGAACCCCAAAAGTTAAGACCCAACTCTTCCTTCTTCTCTTTGTACCTTACTTTCTCTTCACTAGCTTGTCAAACCCTCAACTAGGTCCTAGAAAGAGGATTGTCATACACGGAATATTTTCTAGGGATCTTCAGTATGAAAGGAATATCAATTCAAGTACCCATTAAAGTTTTTCACATGTGTATAAAATTTTAAGGACCAAATATTAGTTTATCTAGTACTTCCTTTGTAAAAGGGTTCTTTCATTTAGCTTTCTCATTGTAGCTTCAAATTTTCAAGTCTCATGTCATAAAAATATGAAGATATGCCCACCGAAATTCAATAATTCTTCTTAAATCATCTTATTCACCTCTCTATCATTGATAGTTCCAAATTTTAGGAAGAAATATTCTAATTTGAGAGGTCATTCTTCATACCCTAGCCTCTAATTGATTGTAACCTACGGGGTAGCATGAGAGGGCTAAATTATTTATAATTTTACTTGTATATCGATTCAAAGATAAATATTCTAGATCAAGCACTATCTCGGGGTTCTCTTATAATGACCTTACCAATCACCCATGAAATAATTAAAATTCTTCAACCAAGCCAATCACTACATGTTGCACATTGGGTGAAACAGGATCTTTACAATGACAAGACAATGACTTATCGAGAAAAGAGACACCCTTTGTGTGTTTGACTCCCACCTCCCTTTTTCATCGCAATGATATCAAATTACTTGCTTGTGGTATATAATGCTAGAAAGAGATTCAACTTATTCAACTTCCAAAGTCTCGGTTTAGTTTTAGGGTTTCAAGACATACTTGCGTGTAAGAACGTTAACAATGATCTTGCCTCCACCCTTGCACTTGCTTATTCATACACCTTCACTTACTCACCCAACCATTAAGAAATTCTACACACATTATATAGAACAATTCACTTCCAAGTTGGTTACAACTCACCGTTTGTTTGCAATTACACCACTCATAACTCATTCATGCAAGGAATGTAACAAAAAAAAGGATACCTTCTAATCTTGAACAAGATACCAACTTACCCACACAACAAGCTTATCATAGTTATAAAGTATGAACTCAAAACCATATAGATGTGCTAAAATTGTCTCGAAATTAGTAATGTGTAAGAACTATCCAAAAATCAATGTATTAACTCTCACAGGCTCATAACTTAGATTGCATTCATTCTAAGAATAAATAATCCCTTCAAAGAACAAGGAAATCATACATTGCATATTAACAACCATTTAAAAATCATGAACAAACCATAAAAACACGACTTTTCCTTCAATATCGTCCTCAAATCTTTACAAAGGGTTCAATATCTGAATAAGAATGGTATATACAAATATATTTTGGTCTTTTATACTCCTCCACTCACCCTATAACCGAATATAGCTTCTTAGGATCATGGTCATATGATTAATTCCTAACTTACCTCTAGGTTTCTCAACTTAAAGGCTCAATTCCTCAACTTATAACTCATATCATGACTTTATAAACCCATAAGAAGACCTAAGACACTTATTTGGAATCATTTCCATCCTTTATAAGTTTACAAGCCCATGAATTGATAAAATAACAATGACAAACCCAAAAATGGCCTCCACATTCAAGTTTTACATTTTGGAGGGAAAGTGTTTTATTTGAATTTTGAATATCCTAGACTCCCATTAGCACATTTAATTAACATCTACTTACCTCAAAGACCTATGACCATACTTGAAAAACTAGAATTTGATGCCTTCATGGCTTATTCATGTACATGGAGTGATGCTCATGCATCATCTTTTTCTCCTCATCCTCTTCATTTTGCACCTTCTCTTCTTCTTCATGAGGATGGGTTTCCTCGCGCGTTCTTTTTGTGCCCATGGTTTGTTTTCACTTTGTCGGATTTGGGAGGCTAAGGCCCACTCCATCGATGTACTCCTCATTTTTCATTCTAGGCCTTAGATATACATAGACTCTTGTTGCATCCTTTTCTGCTACAAGAGTTACAGGAGTGATGTCCATATTATCATATTCCATTACTTCTACATAAGATGATTTGGATGGGTATATAAACTTGTGTGCAAAGTGTGATAGTCAACGTATGCATTTTCAACATCAAAATTTAGCTTTCGCACATCCTTAGTCCTATTCACCGACGCTGGAAGTACTTGGCGGTGAAGGAAAAGGGAAATTTACACCATGGGCCCTTCTCCCCATTTCTCATGAAAATTATCCCAAAAAAAAAAGTGTTGATGTACTTGAAAATTATACCTTACCATCCAATATCAATGATAGTTCCCTCAAAGACGTGCCACTCGTTCTCGAATGCTTCACATATTCGTTTGTACAACTTATCCACCTAAAGCTTATATTCATTTTTATAGATCTATCACAGGAATGGTCTACAAACTTTGCATGGGGATTTGTTTTCTTTTCGATACATCAAAACCTTGTCCTTAAGCCCATATGTAACCTCTATCTCCCAAAATACAATCAAGAGTAGTATGTCACCCTAAGTTATTTTCTCACCTTTTCTCACTTGGATGCGTACCTCTATCACTATGCCCTCAAAAAATAATCCGGCGATATTATACATGGACTTTAGCACCATATTTTATGTTATGTGCAACCATTTCTTGTTCACTTGGGACCATCTCTCTAATGCACCTAACTTACAACTTAACAACAAAGCGCCGCAACTCGTGTCCGGGTCATTGATGGATGCACATTCATTGTGTGATTCGTATGTTGATAATTGAATTTCTTAGTTGTGGCTTCTACCCCATCATCATCATCCAAGTCCTGCTCAATTTCAAGGCATGAGCTACGTAGGCATGTTACCCTTCTAATCAATTGTGCAATACACAGTCTTCTTCCATCAAACTAGAAGAATTCCTTATGGACGTGTGACACAAGCCATTGATACATTCACTCTAGTTTTCTGAAGAAGGGTAATTCATATAATTGGAAAACTCCCACACTCTCCAAGTCCTTATTTACCATATCATCATACACTAACTTCCCCTCTGCAGTCATCTGATCCATTTTTCTCATCACATCTTTATTCTGCAGCCAAATCCAGCAGTTCCACAGCTATCGCCTGGCAGAATAAGGATTTGAAAGAAGAAATAATTTGAATCATCCTCCTTGCCATGGGTATTAAAAATAAGTCAGAGCCAAAAGATGATACACAACTTCTTGCAGATGGAGGAAGTAGCAGCCATTTTTGAACAGACATGTTGGCTGGAGTTCCTATAAAAATTCTAAAAGTACAATGGCAAATTGGTAAGAGAATTTGTTGTAAATTTAGAGTAGTCCATAACTAAGGTTAAAATGATTGTAATTCCCTTTACTGTTAATACAATGAGCAATGTTTCTGGGGTACCAATTGTACATGTTCCAAACCCTGCAAAGGGAACCCTAAAAGAACTAGTGGAAACCATAAGGCAAGAGGGTGAATCTAAACCTTGATATATTTATAATACTAAGAATATCATCAAGGGGGTCGGAGAGCTAGCCTCGCCCAAAACCTTTGATAGAGTAGCATTTTGGATAGTTAAATACCTAACTTGCAATGACCAATATGAGACTGTTGGAAGGGAGGTCCTTAAAATGTTGATATATCTTAGGTATGGGGCAATAAAACAGAGTATATAGTAAACCTTCCTAGGTTCCTCTTTGACTCCATCTAGACAATAGCTCAGAGATATTCTTGGGGTGTAGGGACGATTAGGTGCCATGGATTATTTCATCTCGTTCACAACATCATTTTCTCTCAAAGAAAAATGAAGAAGAAGCATGGGAAAAATTCCTCAATAAGTTCAAACAAAGGCTCTATATTATCGAGAAGGGAATACTAACCCCTTTCTCTCTTAAAATTAACTTGGAAATTGATGCCCCGGAGAAAAAGAAGGAAATAAGTGGGGTTAAAGTACCAAATAGGAGGATATCTGAAAGGATGATCAAAGCTGCAAAATATACTATTTCTTTAAAAGAAACTCCTTCCTCTGTAACAGTACCAAAAGAACTAATACCTTTCTCGTACTCGACAGTTCACCCAAGCTGGACCGTGAAATAAAAATAAGAAGAAGTTGAAGGAGAAATCCCACTTCAGGAAAATTTTAAGCTCCTCAAAGGAAAAGAATTCATAAGAATTCTAGGGAAAATCTAGTGGATATTGAAGTATAGGAGGGTTTAGAAAAAAAATTTGCTGATATTTTGGGCAGCATGGTAATGTCTCCTCCTCTGCCAAGTCAAACTGAGGAGTTGGAGAAAGAAGGTTAAAGATTAGAAGAGCGAGATTTTCGGGAGTTGGGTGACTTAGCAATATTGTCACATGAGGAAGAGGAATTGGAATCTTGGAAACAAAAGGGAAGTCCCCTTTGGTGGAAGAGAAATGCTCGTTCTCTAAGGAACTTCCAAAGAAAGAAGAAAAATAGCAAGTTAGGCGGGTTCTATTCTTGTCTAGAGCGTAACTTATCATTACGGAGAAGGATGAGGAATTAAACTTCCTCAAAAAAAAATTGGAGCATAGGGAAATGCTCATTCAACAACTGAAAAATCATCTCACAAATAAAAATGAAGAATTGACATTAGTAAAATAGCAAATGGTGGAAAAAGAAAAAGATTGTCAATTGGCTAGTGAACAAAGTGCTATGACAAAAATATCTGCAGTGGATCAAATTGTGTAAATTGAGCTAACTTATTGGCCACTTAAGTAGTTATGGGATGAAACCTACAGAAATCTTAATGAGTTCAAAATATCAAATCAAGAACTAAGAAGCAAGATGGAAGAGGAGAAGAAGGCAAGGAAAGAGTGGGAAGAAAAATTCTACATAATTGAGGAAGAAAAAGCTAAATGCCTGGAAAAGATACAGATGGTTTGTATAATGAGTGAAAGATTACTCACATGTAGGAGACCTTCTCCTGCATACAATGTATTTCTAGAAGAGCAATTTATCATTGGCAACTATCAAGGATTTCATGTGGTCTTCCACATGAAGTGAAGGATGAATCAGAATTCATGATAGCATATTCCTCACCAAATCTAGAGCGAGAAAAACCTTCTTTGCAAATTTTATCTCTATAAATTTATGTTAGAAAAGAATACAGACTTCATGATTAATCTGTATGTAGGAGAAATCCAACTGAATGCATTTGTTTCTATACTCTAGAATTAGATAGCTTAGAAAGAGAGGGATACTGAACACTTATTAAAGGCTAGTTCATCTAGCCTTTTCATGAGATATCACTATGGAAAACCATTTTCCTTTGCTATACATTTCAGATCCCATGCCTTTGACAACCAATTCAAGGAACATTATATTGCCATCCTGCAAAAAGTATTGATGCCTTCACCTCTTATGAAGAGAAAACTTTGTGGACATTTATGATGGATGCACAAGAGATGGGAATTCCTCACTATAGCGTTAAGAAGAAGAGAAGTGATATCTCCCACAAATTTAATATGGAGTCTAGAAAGGGCCATAGATTTGTGTACACTCATCCCTCAAGTTGGTGAAAATACAGGGGCATGTGGATGGGTATGAGAACAAGGCCTCCTTTCCTTCTCACACCCATGTCTCCATGGAAAAATAGAGAACCTCAGGATCCCACTCACTTTGAGGAGTGGTATAAAAAGATAGAGGAGGGATCAGGATACAACACTTCTGAATAGAAGCACTAGGACATTTAGTTTCAACCATTTGACCTTAGTAGTCAATTGGAATGCAGAATTCACAATCCCAGTTTTGAAGAATAGAGTTTGTAAGAGGACTTACAAACAAGTAAGTGTGGGGGAGATGATAAGGCCAAAATATGCATCATCAATGTGCAATGAATGATCTCATTTTACTCTCCTTTTAATCAAGTTTGATTGCATTTTGTGGCTTTTGTTTGATCTAGTATAAGTTAGGATGTAATTGTCCATCTTTTGTTTGATTTAGTTCTAACATTTAAAAACTCTGTAATTCCTAACAAAATGTGTGGAAATTCCGTGTTTGGAATAAAACAAGTCACATTCGGTCAAATAAGCAAAGTATGAAGCAACCAGCACCTTTTTTAGGACATCGGATTCAATGTGGCTTAACTCGGAACCTTCGAGATTAGTTCTAGAACTCCATCACTCAGCTAAGGAACTTAACCACTTAGTTGTGAAACCATCGACTTTGTTCCAAAACTTGCACTTAGCTCTAGAACTTTCGCAGACTAGTTCCGAATGTTTCCATTTGGTTTCGAACTTCTCCAAAGTTCCAGAATCAATGGAATTTTTTTATTTTGACAAAATCTGGTGATAGAGTAATTAATGGGCCCTCCAATCAGGAACAGATCAAAAATTGTTGATGCTTCACACTCCATAAATACCTATGTAATACCAACAGTTTTATGTCCAACTAGGTTTCTACATTTCACATCTACTTTGAGCACTATTTTGTTTCACTAGAACCTATAGGTGGATAGACAACTATTGAACACTTATGATTGTAAATGCATATTTGGATGATGAAATATATATAAAGACATGTATATAGATCAAAAAGGATATATATGATATAGATATACAGACATATATAAGTTTTGTAAGACAAAACAATTCAATAATAAGATAGCCATTTCATTTTGAGAGTATCATACTTTGTTAACTCTTGATTCAAGGTGGAGCAAGGGCCCACTCCTCCAAGAAACAAGATCCTTTATTTTATTGGTATTTATATCTTTAAGAAATTTGCATAAATCTATTCTCTAGCAGTTCTGTAAGTAATTTTGGTTCTTCAATTAAAATTTGTTATATAAGTTATTTATTGTTCCTGCAGGTGTTTTAATGTACGTTTCTATTTCCTCAAAATCATTTTAAGAAATCTTTCTAAAGTGTGTTTATTTCCAACAACATGTTTCATTCTGCAAAGTATATTTATTTCCAGCAATTTGTTTAATTTTGCAACATGTGTTTATTTCTAAGCAATGTGTTTAATTCTGCAACGTATATTTATTTCCAGTAGTGTGCTCAGTTTTGTAAGGATTTATTTATTTCAGCAATGTGTGTTTATTTCAGAAATTTTCTTATAGTTTAGCTTTAATAAGGCTTTGGCCAGGAAATCTTAAAGACACTTTAAAACCCCTAGAAAATAAAAATAATAAATATCTACAATCAATTACTAGTTCACTAAGATTCTTCTTGTTGCATATAGCTTCAGACACACCCTTGATTAGAATATGACATCAACCATGAGTTGATTAAATGAACGGAATAACGACACCCATCACTAAATGATGCTTCAAATTCCTACACCGAGCATTTAACTCTTCAAACCTCCTTCATACTTGCTCCGGACCTATCGATTTTGTGCCCCGACTTTGTTTTTTTCCGACACCGTGGCCTAATTTGAACTTTGTACAATTATGCACTAAAACCCTAGTTTGAGCCCTCATTTCTAAATATTCTTATTAAAGATGTTTTCCCTACGCATCTATAACCACCAATGGAATTCTCTACACCCAAACCACTCTTTACTCATCCGAACTCTCTGGTTCGATCATATCTCTTCACACTTTAACACAAACTCGTAATTTTTCAATTGTCTATAGCTCAAACTCTCAATAAGGTAGGGTAATAATGAAGTCGCCCGCACTCCTTTTATAGATTTCTAAAATTTTATCACATTAATTGCTCCCGACATACCACCTCTCCAAGCATTAAATTCACTTTTTGCTTTTTCGCACTTTTTCAACACTTTTTCCTACTTTCTTCTGCGCATGCGTGTCGTAACCTTCGTGCCCATTACTACTTTCTAGATTACAGAAATCCTCGCATGCACTTCCCTATGCTACAACTCATCTTTATTTACACCAAACATCAAGTAGTCTATCATGTTGTTGCCTCCCTTTCGTTACACCGCATTAAATATTTCTCGTGTGGTTTCCCAATATGAGAAATTCCCATAAAGCACCTTCATTCTTATGCACTGTAACACTTCCCTTTGCTTTCACGCATTCCCAATTCATATCCATCAGGCACCTCTCTTTCATAGTGTCATGCACATCTCTAAACCAAATTCAATCTAAGTACTAGCATCACATAGTCTCTTTTTCTCACGCACTCACACCTCTTTCACCCCACACTAAAAGTATGTGTGGTCCTATGTGCATCAACTCAATAAGTAGTAGCATAAATTCAATAAGTAATACATCCTCCATACCAAACACCAAGTAAAATGGTGTATCTTTTTCAATAATTTATAGGTTATTCTATATTCTCAAAGGATGATTGATACCTTGTCATCCCAATCCTTTCTCCTAACATCACATATCTTTGTTAGTGCATGTCCTAAAATCTTGTTGAAAGCTTCATCGGGGCCATTACATTGAGGGTGATAAGGAGTAGTTTTATGGTGTGCCACCATAAATGTTTCCAATAAAATTCTAATGGTATCATTCAAAAAATGAGTTCCTCTATCACTCGTTAAACTTAATGGGCATCCATACATGTTGATGATGTTTTCCCAAAGGAACCTCTTTGTTGTTGTCGCAATATTTTGTAGGCGCGGCCTCTATCTACCTTGTAAAGTAATCAGTGCATGTGATGATGTAGCGCACACATGTCCTATGTGTAGGTGGTGCAATAGCTCCTACAAAATCAATGGCCTATTTCTCAAAAGTCTCCACACTTGCAATGGGTAGGAATGACATCTCATCTCTATTACCAAGATTTTCAATTCTCTGACAATGATCACATGCTTTGACAAAAGCTTTGGTATCTATATACAATGTCTCCCACCGAGAGTTGTTAAAAGGATTTTGCGTGTAGTGGCATCCCCTACATGGCCTCTCGACTATTCCTCTATGAGCCTCTTCCATGATATCTTCACACTCATTCTCCATAATACATCTATGCAAGACCTCATCTCTCCCCATTTTATATAGGTCTCCTCTAATGAGTTGATATGGTGCAACATGAACTCTAAGTTATTTTTTTCCAAGGTCTTCATCCCTTCCGCACTAGTCCATTGCACATAAATATTGTTATGTATCCCAAATCAGTTGGCACACGATTCAATTTAAACAATTGTACATCTAGCGAGTGTCCTTAATGCTCTACGCGTCATCTCTAGATTTGATCCTTGATAAGTGGTCGGTCCCGTATTGCTCTTGTCTAGATTTACTACAACTGTAAAGACAAATTCCTAGAAAATAAATATCCATCGGGAGATGGGCCCTTGCAAAAAGGTTTGTTGACCAAGTAACTCAATTCCATATGATCTATATAAAATATAAATTGTATGGCCGTAGGTATTGTTTAAATTTGTAAAGCACGTTGATCATGGATAACACCACGTGCTCTTAGTTATGTAGTTCCACTCAACTAGTGTCAACTTCATACTTGTAAAGTATATAGGGAGATCAAACTTTACTTCACCTATTTGTGCCAAGACTGCGCCAATAGTCATACCTCAGGAATCAACATGTAGATGGAAAAGTTTGTTCCATGAAGGGAATCACAAGATTGGTGTGGTGGTAAGATTCTCCTTCAACGTCTCAAAAGTATGTTGATGCACATCATCCCAATAAAATTTTCCCTAGCCATTAATGAATTTTCTATAGTAAACAGTGTGCCCCAAGAAACTACTCACTTTACTCGATTAACGTGTTCTTCCAACCCCAATATAATTGCAATCTTAGTAGGGTCTACCAATAATCCTTCCGTATAAATGATGTGCCCAAGTAAATTACTAAAGAGGGTGGCAAAATACACTTCTTGATGTTCAAGGAGATGCTTAGCAACCTACATCTTTCAAACATGAGTCTCAAATTATCACAATGATACTTTGTAAACCCATAAATGGTATAATCATCCAAATAAACATGTAAATGAAGTCATGAAATGCCTAAACAACTATGCACAAGAACATTAATGGGGCATTCTTCAACCCAAAGGGAATCACAATATATGTAGAACTTCCCCATTTTGTTGCGGAGATGATCTTCTCTTAATACACGCACGCAATGCCTACCGATGGTATCCTAAGAAACTATCGGTGAATGAATAAATTTTACGCTGCTGCAACTCCCTCAAGAATTGATTTAGTGAATGGAGTAGGAAAAGGATCTATGACACTTGAATCATTGAGTACCTTGTAGTCTACACAGATCCTAATCTAAACATCCTTCTTTATACCGATCACCATGGGGTCAAATTCCTCAATAGGTTCTATGATCCCTAAGTTAAGCATCTTATCAATCTCTTCTTTCACCTTCTCGCACAAGTTTGGGTTCATCCTATAAGGCCTCTTCGAACCAGATGTGCACCTTCTTTTAGCTTAATCTTCATCTCTCCTAATGAAGGATTGATGCCCTTCACCTCAAGGTAACCCCTTGGGGAAAAATCTTAGAAGTTGTACAACATCTTGATGATCTTTGAAATCTTTGGTTCTAACCAATAATCTCCAATAATATCCTCCTTAGGCACATCCTTAGTGCCAATATTCACCTTCTTAGTCTTCATAGGTACATGATATGTGTGTGCCTACTCATCTGTAGAATCCATGAATTTTTGCATACCCTCTGTGTTCTTAGTATCCAAAAATTTAACTTCCTCAACATCAATGAGGTAGACCATTTTCGCTTTTTATTTTTCTCTCCACGCGCACCCAAGTTAGATCTCTTTTATTTCCATTATATCCTTGCGTGCTTCGGTCTCGAGTTCTCCCAAGAACTGAACCATGAGTTCCTCTACCTTTGCGCTATCTCCCAACATAATGCACTTCTTGATCTGTAAGGCCTCATGTACTAGTGGTTTATTAGAAAAATAATCAAAAGTGTGAGCCATACCTTTTGTCATGTTGCGCTAACTTGTATTATCTTTTTCAACTCCGCATGCACATACCATGCATGCGTGCATCCTATTCCTCGTAGGGTAGAGTAAAACTTATGTACCCAAAGGGACGGTGGTATAGCATCTTAGCCTTGTATTCATTTTCTCTCACAATTGGTGATGTGTACCAAATTAGGAGTCTTCCCATCATACTCATGTACCAAGGTGAAGGAATATTTCTACGAGTAAACATGGTCAAAAATGTGACCACGACCCCATGCCATCCCAAAATATTATCTTTGTGTGTTGACCACTAGTGTGCTAATGTCTTACGTAATGTATATACCATAATATTCCATTTATCTTCCTCATTTCACCACTAATCTTCCATTGTGCACGAGAAATGAGTCAAGTTTCCTTCTCTAGTATACCTTAGTAACTAAATCCTTCCCAAGCGCCTAACCATGTGCGGCATAATCATCCTAGTGTCTCCCTTTTCCCTTGCGACCTACCATCTCATAGGTGTGATGGGATGAATTGTCACAAGAAACACTGTAATGTCATTAATAGATTGTGTATCCTCCTAATGAAGTACGTCCTTCTTAGATGGCTCTATATTCTCTAGATCACACACCGTATGTGTATAGATTCGATTGAGCTCTTCCTTGTTGAAGGATAAATATAATGAACAACCTTTGTCTCATCCAATGGTATTACCACATGCTCATCCTTGTTCTCAAAACTGATATATCATTTATCAAAGCACAAGTCATCATTATTTGCATAAAGCCATGGATGACCTAAAAGTGTTGGGAAGTTATCTCACCTATGTAAGCTCTAGTACTTCAAAATCACATGTGAATTTTGAACCCTAAATAGTGATGGAAGCATCTTGGAGTACACCAATGGCCATGGCCCTCATCTTATTTTCCATATATAACACATTAGAAGATGGATGTAGTTGTGTCCTTACAATTTGGTTCCAAGAATCTAATGTTAGCACATTGATCTCTACACCCATGTCAATCGAATGTTACTTAGTAACCAACCATCTATCATTATACTCAGTGTGATCTCCTTATCATATTCATGATTTTACGGTTGTACATTCACATGAAGGATAGGCCGCTCTCGTTAAACTCCTACGGGTTGTAATTTCTCTCATAACCATTCCCCGAGAAAAGGAATGATGTTCTCATGGCGTATCATCCTTCATACTTCCTTCAAATCATCAACATCTTTCTACGGGAGATCGGGTCCCCTGTGTGCTCCCTCTCACGTGTTTTCTCCTTCAAAATTTTAGATCTCACCTTGTAATTCCCTTTCAACACCCATAGTTTCTTGGTATACCTCCTTTTGATGAGCAACATCTGGATATTTCACATGTATGACCTCCTCCCTCCTGATCAAAGGTTTTTCCTTTATATGCTCACGTGCGTATGTAACTTTGGCATGTGTTGTAACTAGAACATGTTAGAGCTCTAGATCATCTATCTTCATAGGTGCCCACCATTCAAGCTTTTCAAGCTCCACCTTGATCATCTCGGCACTTTTATCCTTCTTTTTGTTTTTACACATGTGTTCATAGAGGTTGGACAATCTTCAACCTTATATGCCTTTCCACAATACATGCATACCTGGTTCTTAGGAAACTCACACCGATAACGATCTCACGATCCATAAGTATAACATGTCCCACCCATGAATCTTCCTCCTCCACCACCATGGCCTCTGGACCGATATCCACCTCGAAATCCAACATTCCTATTAGTTTGTCTCATTAGTCCTGTCCCTTCTTGCTCTTGATAACTACTTGCCACGGTTGTCAAGCATAACCCAGTCTCACATGCCTCGTGGATATGATCGATCAAGTGGAAATTAACTATATCATGGGTGTGTGTGTCACAATTATTTAAATACATAGAGATGTTATTATGTGTTGTGCACTACAAGAGTGGAAAATTCTGTACATCATGATTCTTATGGAAAATATCACAATATTGTAACAAAGTATGCACACTCCTGTGTAGATAACTATCCTTCGTATGTCCTTCCACCTCACAATCTATATACCTTAAACCATGGGGTGTCTCATGCGCCGAATCATCATCCAACTTCTCCAATTTTATAGTCATTGTTATACGTGCTTGAGGAAAGGACTAACACATGTTTCAATGCTCCCAATCGCTTACAGTGCGCAGATCTTTCCTCCAAACCTTGTGCAGATTAGTAAATGTCTTATGAGACAATGTTCTCTGAATGGTATCAACAATCCGCCTACAAAAAATTTCTCATTTTGAATTTTATGAATATCATAAGATAAATTAGACAACAATGTTTTAAATCACTCATCATACTCCCTAATGCTCTCGAGAAAACCCTACTTGATGTCCTTAAGTGCGCTAATTTTTGTTTCTCAACCTCTGGGATGTGGAATTCAACTAAAAATGAAGTGCGCATAGCATCATAATACACCGCAATCTGGTTTGGATCATACTTTATGTACCAATTATGTGTGTGTCATTGAAGTGTAGTGGCAAACTGACTTACCTTCTATCAGAAGTTCTTATTCTCTTTTCTTTCCATACTAATGCACACTTATGCACATTCTCAACTATCTCTTCAACACCCCAATACTATGGCAAGTGAAGTGACATCTCAAATAAAAAATGAGATGTTTTTTGTGCTAATTGTTAAGGTTACAATGGTTATTGGGGTGGCTGGTGTGGTGGTAGACCCTATCCTAGAGTGGGACTAGATCCTGAGCCTGGTCCTCCACTAGGATTTCCTCTACTTAGTGGTTTTCATAACCCTCATGAGCCTCCCATGGCAACTTGTGTTCATGTAGATGAACTCCCTTATGTCCTAGTCTTTATGTTGAATTGGACATCAACCATTTTTGCTACAACATAACCTTTAGGATTGCTTCCAATGGGTTGTGTGTTAATACTTTTTCCTGATGACGTGCCTATGAAAATACCTCAAAAATAACTTGTTCCAAACACTGGCACCTATTGCACTTCCATGTGCTCTTCTTTAATTTGATGTGCTTCCTAAGAAAAGACTAAAATATGACTACCTGTATCTCCCATCCAACATGGAGATCCTCCTTTCTTGCCTTCACTATGATGCTCTTCTACAACTATCTTTATATTTCGAACACCTTGCGCAAGGGCTAGGTAGTTAGGTTGGTTCGAGATGTGAACTCGTGGATCTCTCTCTCTCCTCAGATGAGCTCTAATCGATGTCAATGGGTCCTCTATAGTGTGCTTTCCTAATGTCGGGAGGAAAAATTATTGTGGTCCCTCACCTTCGCGTGGCTCTCATCACTACCACCGATCTTCATTTTTCTCGACCTCGACACATTATCAACCACCTTACATGTCGTGCATCACTATACTTGAGTTATATTTCCTCCATCTTTCTTTCTTTTTCGAGGGTTGCTGCCATACTTCCCAAACCTTCTCTTTCCCCTACATTCGGTGGGGTTTTAGCTTGCCATAGGTAATTTCTCCATTCCCAATTCTACCATCAGAACTTGTTCGCTAAGGGTGTTGCACATAAATAACATCCTCTTGGATCACACGAGAACCATAACTCTACTTCTTCTAGGAAATACTATGTATAAATTGCATACTTCAATGTATAGTTACACAGTACACCTTCCCACCAATGATTTACAACTCGGTCCACGACTCATCCAAATCGAGAGAGTGTTTGGTAATCTTCATGCATCCAAAATTTATTTTCTAGCCGGACACCTCGGTTCACCGCATAAGCTTCCAACACTAGTTCAACTCTACTGGGAAGAAGTTGAATAACGTCTCATACAAGTAGTCATAAATATTATCTTCTACCCACTTTCACACGTTAAAGTTAGGTCTAGTGTTATATGTTTGAGCAAACGTGTCTTTGGCCATCTTCTATCTAGCTCTCAATATTCTCCAAGGACAACCGAAATGCCATCCGTATGAAGCATCCCGGTAGATAGATCAAGAATAGGTCCCAAGAATGGAACCAAAATGTAGTCTTTTTATTTCCAAATAATATCTATGCGTGTTTGCACTTCATCTAGACAAGTTTGGATATTCACCCGAAGCACGCTGCACAACAACTAGGTCCCTCCTTTGTTTTTCTTAACAAGATGTTAGGATGTATTTTCATCATATTCATAACCAAAACAACCATTTATGCAAAGGGATACATCATACCACGACAATTCAACAACACATAAAATAAGGAATATTAATCAACATAAAGAATGATCAACACTATTTGAATTCCCATAATCCCATACTCATATCTATTCACTTTGGCAACGCATATACAATTATCCATCGCAAACCATAATCAATTACATAACATAGAAGATGATTATAATAATACCCAAGAAATCCATTTATTGGACCATGCGCGCACTCCGCATACTCCAAAACATACTTACTGCAAGATCATTCAAGAATTGTAGATCTCGTACTCTCTCCAAACTAGAACCAAAAAACAAGGATGCACTATATATATATATATATATATATATATATATATATATATATATATATATATATATATATATATATTCTCGGTGGGGACTTTCCCTTCACCGATTACATGTACTTTCCTAATAATAGGCGTGCTTACAATAGCTTGCATGTTTTTACATCCTATGCTAATAATAGATTAAACTAAATATATAACAGATATTACATGCTTTAATCATATTATTAGCTCAATACATGTGTGGTATTTATCTTTTTCGCATGTGCTTTTCCAAAACCGGTCCTACCGAAATCGAGGAACGAGACTCGGTGGGTCGACTCTCTATTCGGAAACTAGAGTCTAAAGAATAGAGAAGCAGGGGACTCCACACTGGTATGCTAGAGGAGAGTGGTTGGATTGAATAGATATGGATTCGGGGACTAGTTACGGGGTACGGTGGGTGCAACTCCCGGCTGCTACAGAAACACGCGTCTAGTCCCTCCTGGTGAGCCCAGGGAATAGGTAGTATTTGAACGCGAATCAAGGATATTGCTTGAGAATGCTCCTGAGTAGGGAACCTGCCCTACGCCTTCCATAAACCTGTTGGATTGGGGTGGTACCACCGGAGCCACACCTCAAGGGAGTCGGCGATAGGATCTACCGGCCTTCACGCAGGATATCGTTTTTTTGCATGACAAATTGGTTTGGGTATACGGAGTCCGGTCTAGAATAGGAGGGGAGGAAGACTGGGCTTGTCCGGTCTTTCTCTTTCTCTGAATATAGATAGAGGAGGAGTATACGGATAGATGGGACCCACGGCTAGAGTGTATTTTTTAGGGAAAAGCCTCAATAGAGAATAGAGATTTTTATACGAAAAGCCCTCCCCTAACTCCTTTATGTCCATCCCAAGCCATCCTTCTTTTTCTATTTTTGTACCTTTCTTGGATGCAACTCTAACCATGTTCTACTATGTTCTATAAAATTGGCTAAGTCCTAACTTATGCCCGAATGCACGTAATCATGCACGTTGACCTATTTCTTCTTGGTGTGCACACCTCCACGCACTTTCTTGTTCATGGTTTCTTCCCTTGCGCACATGCACTTGTTTCTAGCTTCCATGCATGGATAATACTTAGACATTTGTTCGGACTCAATAACTAGTGATACATTATCGTTAGAACCTTGAAATTTTCATAAGGTGCAAAGATGGGAATTGTTAAACCGGTCTAGTAGGCATGAAGATGAGTATAAAGTAATAAAATAATAAAGGGTTATAGGTCGGTCTAAATAGTGTATAGTGAAGGACTAAATTAGGTATAGGAAACCTAGAAATATGTCATATGGGGAATAGATGAGGGATGAAGTCGGTATAATATGAATTGAAAATGGATCATAGATTGTGACATTGAGAATATCAATCATAACTAAGAGAACCGAGATAGAGAATAACAACACTCAAGAGAAATAATCTAAAGATCTAGAGATGAAAATGATACTTGAAAGTAGGGATGGTTTAAGGGAGCATCCTTAAGCCCCAATGATTATCATAATGCTAACATGTCGAGAAGATATGGAGAAAAGGATGCAAATAACACATGTAAGACTTAGAAACTAGTCTTTTCAAAAAAGGGAGATATTGGAAAGGTAGGGACAAATGGGTGCAAACAAGGAAAAAATGATTTCGTTACAAGAATCAAGACACCGTAGTTACATGAATAGAAATACTATAATTTATCGACATCAAAGAGGCATGAAGGAACCGAATAGTGCATGTTTCAAATTGAACGCAACTAGTGAAGTTTGAATATTTCCCATGTTACTTAAAAGGTGTAAGAAAAGTAAAAGGGTCATTAAATTCAATATTTTCCCTCTATCTCTAATTGTTTACACCCTACTTAAATTATGATATGAAAAGAACAAAATAATATATATGATGCAAGAGTTTGTTACAAGAGGCTATTCTGGTCTATTTAATTAATAATCAGCCATGCATGAATAGAACAATGCATTAATGCTTGCAACAATGATAAAGAAATAGATGGGTAGCTTAAATACATAATATGAGGTGAATAATTAGTCATAAAGGTCAGAAAATATGATATCTAGATGTACAAACATGTGGAACATAGTGATGAAATATTGTAAATGTTATATTATTGATATTGGAACTAGAAATTAAGTTGGTGCAATCTTTGTACTACTTTTCTAGGAATGGATGTATATTCTTGACCATTTTGTATGGTCTTGGACCCTTTCTTAGTGCACTTATGTAACTTTTTGTGTATCTCACCTACCTAGAAATGTTCCTCTTTATATGTCACTCTTGCTCACACCACCTACAATACATATATCAAATTGGAAACCCTAGATTCTTGCAATACCTTCATGAAATAATTAGATAATAAAAGGATAAATCCGTGTGAGGTGAGGCTAGACTACCCTTGGTAGTCAACCCATGCCAAACCAATCCAATTGTTTCCCTATATGCCCTTGTGTAGGATCAAGACTCATAAAGTTATCTTAGGCGTTTGTGCAAGTGTGAATGTGATCTAATCCAACCCATATAAGTAATCTTATGTATTTTGACATAAAAATAGTGGGCTAACTATATAATATATCATGTACCTAATGCGGTAGTAGTGTGATGTTTTGGGTTTCAACTATTAGACTAAACCCTTTGTCCTCAAGTCCTTTGAAAATGTTTGGAGTGAATTTTGAAGATGTGTAGTGCCCACTCCTCTTATTACTTTATGTTGACAATAGATGATTATACAAGATTCACTTGATTTGCATGTTTGAGGGACAAATCAGAAGCACTTGATAGATTCAAGACATTCAAGGAACTTGTTGAGAATGAGAATAATGGAAGGATCAAATTCCTTAGATCAGATAGAGGAGGTGAGTTTTGGTCTGAACTATTTGATGATTTTTTTGAGACTCATGGTATTAGGAGGCAATTCTCAATTGCTAACTCACCTCGGCAATATAGTGTGGTGGAAAGGAAGAATAAGACTGTCCAGGAGATGGCTAGGACTATGCTTAATGAATCTAAATTACCTGATAGATATTGGAAAGAGGAAATTAGTACATCTGTCTATATGTTCAATAGATGTCAGATAAGGATAAATAGTGACAAGATCCCTTATGATTTATGGAAAGGTAGACTCTGTAAATATAGAACATTTTAGAGTTTTTTGGAACATATGATTCATCAAGAGAAATGAAGAAAATCTAGGCACATTTTACTCAATATCTGATGAGGGCATATTCTTAGGGTATTCCTCAATCATTTTGGCTTGCATATGTTACAAAAAAAGGTTGTAAATAGTGGTTGAAAGTACAAATGTAAATATTGATGAATCTTATCCTATGAGGTCTAAATCCAAGTCAAAAGATACATCACAAGAGTTAGAATCTAAGGAAGATGAAGAGGTTGTAGAGATAGCTAAAGAAGAAGAAGATGATGAAGAAGAGAGGTAATATACCAAATCACCCTCAAGAAAAATTATAAGAGATCATCCTAAAGCTCAAATCCTAGGCAAGAAGGATGTTGGCATAACAACAAGGAGAAAACTGGTAAGTCTTCATAATAAAAAAATATTACTCTCTTGTCTAAATTTGAGCCAAAAAATGTTGTAGAGGAAAGCAAGGATCAATTTTGGGTTGATGTTATGAATGAAGAGTTGGATCAGATAGAGAAGAACAAAACTTGGGAGCTAGTACCTAGACCTAAGAACAAAAATGTTATTGGAACCAAATGGGTATACAGGAACAAACTAAATGAGGATGGTGAAGTCACAAAGAACAAAGATAGGATTGTATACAAAGGATATGCATAGGTTGAGGGTATATATTTCGATGATACTTTTGCTCCAGTGGCTAGCATGGGGACCATTAGACTTTTTCTAGCATATGCAGGTTATAAATTTTTAAGGTATACCAAATGGATGTTAAATTTTCCTTCTTGAATGGAAACCTAGAAGAAGAGGTATATATTGAGCAACCTGATGGATTCTCATTGACATGTGGGACATAGTATGTGTGTAAGCTAAAAAAGACACTCTATGGCCTTAAGCAATCCCTTGGGGCTTGGTATGGGAGATTACACAAGTATTTAACTGAAATAGACTTTAAGAATGGTGTAGATGACAACAATTTGTACATAAATAATGAAGGAAGACACATACTGATTGTGTTGGTTTATGTAGATGATATCATCTTTGGAGGGAACAATGAGTATATGACACATGAATTTGTAGAAGTTATGAAGAAGTAATTTGAGATGTCCATGCTTGGAGAACTGTCATTCTTTCTAGGAATGCAAATCAATCAATCAAAGGCATATTCATATCATAAGAAAAATATATAAAGGAGATGTTCAATAAGTTTCAAAAAGAGGATTGCAATCTTTTTGGGACACCTATGGTCACAGGATGCAAATTGAGCAAAGAATACAAGTCACCTAAAGTAAACCAAATAGCATACAGATCCATGATTAGCATCTTATTGTATGTCACTACTTCTAAGCCTAACATTTTACAAGCTATAGGTATTATAAGGATATTTCTATAGGATTCAAAGGAGAAAAATTTGCAAGTAGTAAAGAAGATATTCAGGTATCTTAAGGGGACTGTAGAGTATGGATTATGGTACCTAAGAAGTGAGAAGTTTGAATTGAAATTCTTTACTGATGTTGATTGGACAAGAAGATTTGGTGATAGGAGAAGAACTAGTGGAGGAGCCTTCTTTGTTGGTAAGTGTCTTGTATCTTGGCCAAGAAAGAAGCAATCATTAGTATCCCTATCAGTAGCATTATGTTGTACACAAGTTCTATGGATGAGACTTACCCTAGAAGACTACAAGGTAGAATGTGATGGACCCACTCCTATCTATTGTAATAGTACCAATGTTATAAGTGTGTCTAAGAATCATGTGTTGCATTCTAAAACCAAGCATATTCTAATTAGATATCACTTCTTAAGGGATCAAGTAAGTGATCAAAATATTAATTTAGAACATGTGTCCACCAAGGAGGAGGTAGCATACATCTTGACCAAACCACACCCAAAGGGAGAATTTGATCACCTAAGGAAAAATTTGGGTGTGATTCCTACCCATGGCAATCACCGAAAGGGTCAAGGAATCAAAAGGGAGCAAGTCAAATGAGTAATCTAGTCCAAGAAGTTGTGAAAAGTGTCAAGTAAGGGGAAACTAGTATACTAACTTCATGTACAGATAAGAGGACTAAAAAGGATGTATGCAACTAGTGAAAAGTCAAAATAAGGTATGTATTTCCTCGGGGAGTCTTGTGGATTTTGAAGACCGTGTGCAAGGATATGTGGCACTTTTTGAAGTCAAGAAGGTGAACATAATATCGGGGGAGAAAGTAATTTTGTGTGCATTGTTTTAATTTTTCATCAAGTTATTAGAGGATCCTTTTTTATAGATTTCAAAGGGGGAGAGTGAACACGAAACAAGAAAAAAGAGCCCTAAATGTGTTTATAATGTTGGTTGTCATCAATGTTTCTAAATATGGTTGCCATCAATGAAAAAGGGAGATTGTTGGACATAGTGTCATTAGTGTTGTCATTGATGTCAAGTATCATTGATGTTAAAGGGTGTTTATGTGGCATAAGAGTTATCATGAGGTTTCAATCATCAAGAAGCATGAAGGTTGATTGGTATTATCATGTTTTGGTGTCATGAATTGTTACATTGGTGTAATGGCATGCTGACTTGATGCATATGCATGGTTTAGTTCATGGTTCATCTTATGTGGTCTAGTGAGTGAGCTCCAGAGGTGGTCAAAAGATGTTATGGTGTCTAACATGTTCATAGATTTATTTCAGAGGTGTATTAGTGTTTGCAAGATATAGAACAAGTAATTTTACATGAGACATGTGGTGATACTAGCCATTCTAGGCCTATTCCTAGATCTAGTGCAAGTGTATGGTATGGTAGTATGAGGCATGAAGCAAAGAATACTTGTATGAGAATTTGAGGAGTGTTTTTGACATTTCATAACATTTGTGGAAGGTGTACAAGATCATGGTTCATGTGTATAATGCATGTTCAAGGTCCTTACAAAGCAATATATAGAAGATAAGGCAAGTAAGGCATCGGAAAACTAGATAGCATGGTGAGTTTTAGAGGGAGAAAGACTGAATGAGCATTGGAAATCATCGCGGAGGTCATCCCAAAGGTGTATGCAAAGTTTCAATTCAGAGGTGAAAGGAGAAACCATGAAAAAAAATTGAGCTCTACCTATTTTTCCCAGCTCAATGGTCAACTTCAAGTAATCATCCAAATGTGTGTACTCAATTGAGCTAAGAATATTTTCCAAGTGGAATGGGTTCATTTGTTCATCGACTTTTGTGAACCATAGTTAAGAATCCAAGTGGATTTAAACCCTTGTAAAACCCGAGTTTCATAGTGATACACAAAATATGAAGGGTTTGGTCTCCAAATGGCATGGGAAGGCTAGTATGATGGTTCGTGTATGTAGATAATTATTCAAAGCTCATTTTGGTGGTGGTGGCATGCTCTAGGTGTGATGGTAAGCTACAAAAAAACCTTTGTTTTGTGAAGATTTGCATGTATAGGTATGTGTGCAGGGGTTCATGAAGTGAAACCAATTGATTCCTCAAACTTGGGATGTGTTATAAATGTCCATGACAAGATTTGGATAGGTTATGTGTAAGAAGTCGGTGAACACTTTATCCCAAATTTATTTATCATTAATTGCCTAAAGGGTGCAAAACCAATCATGGAGGTCTAAAAGGGTTTTGGTAGAAATGCATGGTGTAGCAATGAAATATGAGCATAGATAGCTTATATAGGTCTGAAGCGTGATGTGTTTGAGCTCATGGTTTGATCGAAGTGGTGTCTGTTGGCTTAAGCTCTAATGGCCTAATTAGCCCAATTAGGCTTGTGGAATAGGTATACAAGTATGAATTTCTTCATGTGACATATGCATATGAGTGTTTGAGGAGGAGTGTCAGGATTCCATCAAATTGTTCTAAGTGATGGAATTTCTTTTAAGTTTCTCTAGAGGTGTTAGAGTTTGATGAGTAGTAGATTGATTCTTGAGACCTAGAACAAAGTTTTTTCAATCTTTGAGATGCAAGAATTTTGGATCATTATGCCTTGAACTAATGATTGACATGAGTCTTTTGAGTTGCTTGAGGTCAAGAATGTTATTTTTAATGCCACATGTTTCTTGGAGAAGAGTTTTAGTGTGCAAATGTGTTCACTTTTGAGGACTGATAAATTAGGTGCTTAGACCTAATAGGTGGTGTTTTCCAAATGGAGTGGTGTATACTAAATATGGATAGAGAAAAGGGTTTCATGTATGTAGATGGTTGTGAGAAAACTTTTTGAAGTGTTCGAGCTTGTGGATTCATGATGGAGTTGTTTAGTGCCCTTGCAGTTCAAATTTTGACCATTAGAAGTGAAAATCTAATTTTTAGGCCTAGTTGAACATGTTTTTGTTTATAAGATTTGTGTCAACCTAAAGGTTCATGTAATATCACTTGTTAATTTTTTTAATGAGTCTTTATATGTTTTAGATGACCTACCTTGTATGATCTAATGGTTTTTTCCAACCTAGAGTGGCTTGTGGCATGAATCGTGTATAAAAGTAAGTTGTATTTTCTCATTTGAGATATTTGAGGGTAATGGACATTTAAGCGATCAAGAGGAAGTGTTTGAAGAGGTTAGAGGGATCTAGAGCATATAAAATAACATGCATTATAAGGTGAGAAGCGAAGAGTAATAAAGCTTCAAGGTCATATGATCTAATTAGCACACTTTGGTGCATACATGAGTTAATAATAAGAGAGAGCAGTTTGAGAGTTTTTGAGTGAAGAGGACTAAAAGAGTGATCACAATCAATTGGTTGAGAAACAATGTCATCAAGTGATCTTCATATTCAGGTGGCTAAGTGGTTGATTGATCATCTTGGGGGCTATTAGCCTCCTTGTATAGTGGGTACTCTATTAAATAGGGTTTGGTGCCTCACTAAAGTTGTAAAGGGGTAGGCGATCCTTGGGAAGTGGTTGCTTCATGAAATAAATCCTTTTTGTTGAGTAATATCTACAGAGGTTCAGTGGGTTTTCTTCCCTTGAGGTTTTCCCACATATATCTTGTGTTTATGTGTTAATTTCTCATATGGTTGATGGTGTATGCATTATTTCTTGCTCTTAATGCTTAAAGGTTTATAATTGTGTATGGTTGTTTGAATGAAAGTTATAGAAGACTGATTCACTCCCCCTCTCTTATTAATTGTTCTTCCAACACAAATAAGGTATTAGAAATGATTTTAAAAAATTGTAATATGTAAAGAGAGGACTGAGAAGATAGAATACCATCAGATATTATGGGACTACCAAGAACTATAAATGTAGCACAAGGTGTACCCCATTTTAGATAGTATTTAGAATAGAATCAATTATGCGATGGAATACAATCTAAGTATGTGCATTGCTATAATAATAAGGGTAGGTGATAAATAATCCATAGAAAATAGGCTACTCAACTATACAAAAATGGAGGAAAATAGGATGAATTTGTAATGGAGCCAAGAAGTACAAAAGAAAAGTCAAAAACCTTAGCATGATATAAATATACACACCAAGGAATTCAAATCAAACTAATTAGTATATGAAATTAAGTTCAAAACACATCTAGGTAAAATTTTGCATTTGATGGAAAGGACCCTGTGTCATAATCCATATAACTAAATAGGACACAATAGTATTATGGGATGTGAAGGGTGATGTGCTACTCATATACAATAAATGGTAGTAGGCTTATGTCCTACAATGCATAATTGCATTGCATTAGATACACAAATAAGTTCCTCCGGTACAAAGTTAGAATATGATTTTCAAATTCATGCAATGTGTGGTAGTTAGAAGTTTTATACATTTGATAATCTCATGGCTAAGTGTGTGTAAGAATAGGGACACAATAAATCAGCAAATTCGCAATCAAATAGATAAGTTCGTGAAATTTGAAGGAGTTGATCAAATTGAATAAGTTCAAGAAAATTACAAAGAAGGAAAGAAGGAAAGGAAAGAATTCAAAAATTTGATAGCTTACCGGCTCAAATATTTTATATATATGCACCATAAAATAAATCAAATTTCACAAGAATTGAAAACAAGAAGCAATCTATCGGAGAAAAAATAAATCCCTAACATATAAGTACAATTAAAATGGAAGATTAAGCCACAAAGATATGGAAAAAAGACACATCTCGCCAGCCAAAGATATAAAGAGGAGATAGACAATAAAATCTAAAGAGTTGTGTCAAGTGATAATCCAAAGCACAAGGAAAATCTGAGTTTAGATTCCTAAGATTTCCATAGTTTGATTTCCAAATCCAAATCAGAGAGATAGTAAAAATCCTACGTAAAATGACAAATCCCTTCACTCACCCAATAAGCCCAAAATTTCAAGGCATGATGGAGGAGCAGGGATTACCTTATTAATATTGAGGGATGTAGAAAATTAATATATGGCCATTAGTGCAATGCTCTAACAAATAAATTGGATTTATTTTCCTACCACAAGCTCTTGGAGATGGTCAAGAAATATTGGGGAGATGAGTGACCTACACTAAATGATAAGGCAACAGGAGGGAAACTTGTAATTAAAGACCCATTGTGGGGAACCGACATGGAGATACTCATAAATTTATCATACTTGGGAGACCACGCAGATCTGATGCGGACCATAATGAGTCACTACGACAATGGTATGATCTAGTTCAACACATAAGATATAGTTCCCATAAATGTGTCCATAATAGATCATGCCACTAGGTTTCCTAACAAAGGCACATCCATGCTCGCATATGAAACCACTAGACCTATGTTTAGCAAACAAACAAACATATATGAGAATTTTTACAAAGGTAGGGGATCCCTTTAAGATAAATTGGGAACCGTTCATTCAAAGTTATGCCGAATAGTTTCAAAAAAATTGGTGAATCACTCGGGAAGCAAGCAAGCATCACTTAGAGTAATCAACATAGTAAAAATAATGTGGGAACAAGATTAATTTACCTAGCCTAAATCCTTGGCCCCTGAAGTCAATATCAATGCAAAAAGGTTATTGAAGCTACCAAAAAATAATTGTGTATCAATGGTTAGTAATATTGTTGTGTTTTACTTATTCGAGAGCCCTCGAAGGAATAATTGAAGTGGATGATGCATATTACCCGCATGAGAGATTTTCACAATACATTAGAGAAAATTCATATATAGCATATGAGGATAATCAAAATATGGGACTATGGTTGGGAAAAATCAAAGAAACACTCGGTGTGAATACATGAATTCCAAGGAAGTGCGCACTTGCACAACACCATGGGGTATGTTGACATTATTTCATGATGGTGTCACACTTCGCTCGAAGGTGATAAGGCTAAACACCCCAATAAATTAACATTTCCATTGACTTAGGTATAGCTAAGGCATAATTGAGCATACAACAAGGTATGATTCCCACACATGTTCAGCCATTATACATTGAACGGTTGGCGCAACCTATAGAAAGACTATAACCCATAGCAATAACGCAAGTAACATCCAAGGCATAACCCACAACAAAAGGACCAAGAAGAAAACAGAAAAATGGAAACAAAGATAAAATAAAAAAATTTATTGCGTAGCTCCAAAGAAGATGACCCTCAAGTGGAGAAAGACCCCGATTCCCTAATTGGTTTGTGAACATAGACTTTACCAAACTAGAGGTCAGAAAATTAAAATGCACACCATTACATTAGATGACATGGGCACAAAAATGTACCTACCATAAGAAAGGGATAGATATATGTGGAAAGTTATAAGGAGATCACAAGCTCAAAGATAGAGAAATGATTCAAGTAACTTTTATGTTACACTCCCTCATCATTAAGATAGAAAAAGAGAATATAGCATAGGACTAAGTGGCAGTCAATATTGTGAAGGGATTAAAAATGCAAGATTGGATATAAAATCTGAGTTACATATCCAAACAATTGACCTCACCGGCATTGAAGAAGAAATGCCACTACTTTGTACGATAGATAAAGATCATAAATGATCATGTTTAGGTTAGTGTATAAAACACCACTTGAAGAATATTTGAAACTTTTAAGTTTAAGAGACAATACAAGAAGGAAATCATTATCAAGAGAACACATAACTCAAGAGATAGAAGCGCAACAAGAAAAAAATAAGGTTGTACAAAAACTAGAGGTCTATGTGTAGAAGAGGGAAAATTCAAGACCGACAAGAGAGTCAAGATAATAGTACTTAATATTATGGTATAACAAACTACAACTATGCCTTCTCTTCCCTCATCTTCACAACTATAATCCAGCCCCCCAAAATTTTCTATGGGTGAAGAAAAAGTGTGAGGTTGAAGCGAGTAGAAACAAAGTAAACAATACTCAATGCATAAATACCTCTAGTGAAATTACCTCAATTCTCGTATTCCATAGAAGAAAAAGAGAAGTATAAGAAAGAGGAAAAATTGGAAAAGGAGAATGCACAAAGATCAACAAAGCAAATTTCAAAATGAGGAATCCGATAAGGAATATCTTTAAAAAGGTAGAAGAGCATGAGTGTATTGTAAAGAAGAAGGAATTTGAACATAAGAAAAAATCAAAACAACAAGAATCTAACAAGAAATTTGAGGTAGAGAGAAAATAAAAGTAGGATGAGGAGTAGAAGCACAAGGAAGAAGGCATAGAGATACAAAATTGAAAAAAATTCAAATGGAAGCTTGGAAACTCCATGAAGAAAATCAATAAAAATAACAACAAAAAAAAGAAGAGGAGGAGAAGAGAAGGAAGAAGATGAAAAAAAAGAGGCGGAAGCAAAGAGAAAGGAATGACAAGAAAAAGAAAAGAAGGAAAGACAATAAAAAGAGTATCAAGACAAGAAAGTTGAAGAAATGAAATACACCATCTAATCCATAGCACAATTAGAATAACGGGCTCATATTTTGAAGGAGATAGAAATTACACAAGCAAAAATTGATGTGAAAAAGAGAGGAAATTCTCTCAACCAAAATATATTTTTCATCCTATAATCGCTCCTCGTGTAATTAGTCAATGAGAAGAGTGAGAAAAAGCTAAAATATAGCAAAGGTGGGAGGTAGGAAGCTCTACTTCATAACCAATTACCATTGAAGAATTTATAGTAAGAGATACACACACATTTTGGTGGGAAACACATCAATGGAAAAAACAAGATATCATAATCTAGTCCTTCCCTCCTCCCATGTGCATATAGTAGTCCTCCAGTTGCTCAGGGAGTACACAAATGATAACCTCAAAATCCATGGTTAGCACGATTGAGGTAGATATTGAGAATTTTCTAGTGCAAAAACAAATTTATAGACACCCACTTCAAGAAAACATTAGTGTAGCTACAATCCAATTAGCCCATCGAAAGCAACACTAGAGTAGACATTGTCAACCTCAAAACACAAATTGAAGACAATTGTCCAAAATTTGTCACACAAGCTATAGGTGACCAAATTATGATTAAGTAAATGTACCCGACCACTTTGTGGTAAGATTGTAGATAATTAACATGGACATAAACTGCAATGAAGGTGAAGGCACAAGTCACTCACCCAAAAAGGAAGCAAAATATGTAACTCTTATTTTGTGTGAATACATCAAACTACTCCAACAAGTTGAAGCGAAGCCAGAAAATCACATTTGCGATCATGAATTGGAATGCATAGTTGTAGACTATAATAACTCTAAATTAGGTTGACACGTACCTTGGAAAAATTACAGGGAGTAGATGATAGGGAGATGGATCAGCAAGAGGTAGATAAGGCACTACAAGCATCCTTAAATGCTAGAGATAATGTAAGTGACAATCTACAAGAATGGGAGCGTAATATTCCGAATATACTTTTTTTGGAGTGCAAGCACAACATACAAGGGATCTTCTATAGAGGTTGATTCAAGATATACATAATGTTATATCTCTTCAAGGTCCAATTGTATAAAATTCAAAATTAGATGCTCCTTTGAAGTCGTGTAAGAATGGGCACAAATTTCAACTATACTTTTGTAGAGCGAATGAAGCTCTCACATATTGGAATGTATATAAAACATATCCGAACATATTCCTACCAACTATGAAAACAATGAAAAATACCCCAAAACATATCATCTCTCACGTCATGCTTCAAAAGATAAAGGCAAAGATAAGCACAACCACCTCTATCCACCACTTGAGTGGTGCAGGTATAACTATCCTAAACTAAGTAGTCGAGAGCAATAGAAATAGGGTCACGTGTAACAAAATTTCTCAATAGGTAAAATATTGAAGTATTAATTACAAAAAAATAATGTATATATCTATAAATACGCCTATATGTGTTGAAAACCCAAAAGGGCAATCTATGAGGGAGTTTTCACATATTGAAAACCCAAAAGGGAAAATTCTTGGAAAAATTACTTATGTTAAAACTCATTAGGGCAATTAAGTAGTGTGCGGAGGATGAAAACCAAGAAACGATGTCCTCTATGCCGATTTGTGAGTAGACTATCTCGGTGTGTAACACAATTAACGTCCAAGAAAAGGATGGAACACCATAGTAAAGTACCTTCTATATTCTCCATGCATCTTTTTCTTGGAATGAAACAACCATTTAAGTCTTGGAAAATGTTGCAAGTGTATTGGGGTTAAAAATTGACTTAGATGTAGTTTGGATATTCTTTTATATTGTGTAAAAACTAATTTATGTGCATAGTATAAATAAGACAAAGTATAGGATACGTCACACTCTCTAAGCATAAGTAGAGAATGCGTAGAGCCTATTTTTGGCAAGAAATGGTAGAAGAAGGGAATAGTAAGCCAACAATCTCCTAAAAATGTATAAAATAAAGTAAGCGCATTGCACAAAAAGGTTTTTGTTGATAAATTTTCCCGACAGAAAAAATTTCCCAACAAGGTCCCAGAGTAATCACAAACTCCCAAGTGAGCCCCACGGTTGTAAACAAGTCACGGGTAGTCTCCAGGGGTCTTGCGAGCATTCTAGGAATTTAGGAAGCATTCAAGCTAAATCGTGCCATTCAGTGGTCATACCAAGATCATAGTCCCATTACAAGCAAAAATGGCCTCCGCCCAAACAAATGACAAAAAAATTTCCCATGGCAAATAAAATTAACGTTCTTATGTTCTGACACCCATTCCCTCCTCCTCGGTCAAGAAATTTGAAAATTTCCCTTAAAAAGCAAAAATTTTACATTAAATGCCCTATAGGGCTTATGAAGGGGGTCAAGCTAAAGTAGCTCACCGAGCAGCTTGCGAGCTCACCCAATGCAAAAGGGGAGGAGCCAACCAACTCGATGAAGAGCTCACCTTGACGAACTAGAGGGATACTTGAGCTCGGCGTTGGCAATCAGCTCGGTGGCGAACTACTCGATCCAAAGGGCCCAAACTAGTGTGTTGGTGGGGAGCTCGATTGCAAACTGGTCACATGTGTGGACGATGGGAAAACTAGAAATGAGACCGCTTGTGGTCAATTGTTAGCTCAAAAGGCAACAATGTCATAGCAATAAACTCGACAAGTTGAATGAATTCGGATTGAAAAGTCAATTCAATTCAGCATTGTGTAATGAGGAAGGGTAAAACCCTACGCGAGGAGTGAAGGATCGAAGCCGACTCGGCTAGGGAGCATTAAAGAGGGGAGCTCGTCAAATCAATGAGTTACGTTGGCGAACAACATGGAAGGAGGCTTGAGATTCGAGCTGGGAAGAATGATTCGGTCGGCAGGGAGTTGGTGCAAAGCCGAAAACTTGAATTTCAGGCTTTCGGCGTTTTGAGTTTTTGGTAACTCGATACACAAAACTCAAAGAAAACAACTCAACCACCAATTGTGTGAAAATGTGAAGTCTGAAATGAGCTCAAGGATGTGGCGATCTGTGGATGTTTCAAGGGTCATCGATAGTCAACTTTGGAGATCGCGTCAATCTGATTTCGGGGTTTGAGGAGCGGGAAGTCCGAAGACAAGAGTCCTGAAAACCTGAAATGGGTCATAGCGGCGTGGCACAAGTCGGCGCTTTGGAGGTCAAAGTCTCCTGGGTCAACCAGAAAAAAAGTGTTTTAGGGTTGCACCTATTGGGAATGTCCATTGGGTTTTGAATAATGAGAAGCCCGAAATGGGCACAATACCAAGTCGGAAATGGAAAAGCCTGAAGGCCTGAAAATGGTATAAAAACCCATCGAATCATGCATGGAAACTAATCCACAATGGGAAGTGAATCGGATTGCGGAGGTGTCAAGTTTACATTAGCCATTGAGTTGGAGATGGGTGTTCAAATCAAAGAGATCAAGGAGCTCGCGGTGATGAGAAACATTTCGACATGGGTAAGAAATAGCTTGGTGGAGACATAAAAGACCCTAAATGATACCAATCTTCAAACAAGCATATCTTGAGAAAGTTTTTGCAAAATTTAAAAACTTATACTTTCTGGAAAAAAATTAGTGTAGAACCCAATGGTGAGGATCAAATTTAGTTTCCAAGAGGTTCAATATAGGAAATATCCAATCAGGCATCCAAGGGAAAAATGGCATATCTTCCAGCACACTCAACCTTTTCTCATAAAATTACAATCATTTGAAAGGTGATTTCAAGATATGCGGCATGGGAAAATCAATTTCATATTTCTTGGTTTCTAGACCTCTAAAAATGGAGTGCAATGTAGTGGTAGGTAGAGTCATTAATGGAGGTTGGTGAGAAGTAGGGTCATCATGAGCCTACAGGGGCTAGACTAGACAGGAGGTGCAATCACAACAATTTCTTGAAGCACAAGGCAAGCCATTAATGAAAAGGGAGATTTTGAAGATCAAAAGGCACTCATTACAGGATTAAACAATTATTTTTGAATTATTTTGGGAAAATTCGGGATTCAATTTTCTCTCCTCCTTTTGCAAATCTTCTTCTATAAATTATAGACAAGGTCTCGCTTCTAATGTTCGATAATTATGCTTTGCACCCTCCCTTATTCTCTTGTCTTTAAGTGATCTTTTGGAGTAAAAACCTCAAATTCAAACAGTAATACAATTTTTTACCTCTTGGCCATTATAGTGTACTATATCAATTTTTGGAGCAATAATACATATTTGTGGATTAATTCTAACCCTCTTTTGTGTTATTTGTATCTTTCTCGATCTCTCATTACAACTTTGGTTAATCAGTGCATATTGGATTATGTTACATGTTTAATGGTCTGTGTTTATTAGTGAATGGATTCATAATAGTTGATTGATCTATGATGTGTGTTCATCCTCCTCAATCTTGTTTTGTTTTCATCTCTATGCAAAGCAAGTATTCAACATTCCTTATTGGTGCATCACCTCTAGTAGAATTAGGTTTACTTTTCTTGCGATTCCTTATTCCTTGTCTCTTTGGAAAAATTTAGAGTAGGATTTAGATTAGTTTCTCTGAAATTGGTGAGTGGTGATAGATTTAGGAATAGGAAGCCGACCTTTCTCCGAGAGCTTTCCCAATTGCAAAGTCCCACACTTTGGGAAAAGCTCCATGTTATGCAATCACACTGACAGTTTCAATCCATCGAATTACAAACAATCAGGGGTGTTGTGATTCCACATCAACATTTTTGGCATGGCCAAGGGATAAGAAGTCTTTTCTAGAATCTTTGAAGGTATTTTCAAGAAATTCAGACTTAGAAAATTACAAGTTTTTAATTTTGGACCTTTCACCTCATAGGTAAAGTTCCAAAATCAGTTTTCAAGGGTTTAACTTGCTCAAAACAAGTCCAAATTTCACAATTTGATAAATAGGGACCCAAGATTTAAAAGGGTATTTTTAGATTTTTAAAATTTTGACTTTTGAAATTTTAGGGTTTTCTCAATTTTAGGATTTTGGGTTTCAGGATTTCGAGACCTTCCAAAATTTCTAGATTTTAGAATTTCGGGTTTCAGAGTCCATCAATTTTGGACCTTTTAAAATTTAAACTTCTGAGGTTTTGGTTGCTTTTGGATTTTGGGGTTTCACCCATTTCGTAGTTTTAGAGGTTTTTCAAGTTCGGAATCCTCTGCATTTCGAGATTTTGGGACTGGCATTCATGCAGGTAAAGTTCAACCTCTGAAATCAGCTTCAAGTCCTTCAAATTTATTTCTTTCAGTTTTTCAAGATCAGGTGTGTGTCTTTATAAAACCCTAGCCTTTTGAGGCCCATTTCCAAAAATTTGGCAACTCTAAAGGGAATATAATCTAGCAGTGGCGTAGCAAGCATGATTCTCCAAGTATATGAGAAGGATCCAAACTTGTTCACAAGCAAGAGAGGAAGGTAATTTTGAGTACTTGTAATTATCTCCGCATAGAGGTACAAGAGGAAGAAGACCCAGAGGTCACCATCTCCTCCAAGTAGAGTATTATCTATACCTTCTCCCAAAGAGACTCTTCTTCAAATGAATGGGATTCTTCATTTGATAAGAATGGCACATCTACAACAAACCACACAGAACCATCGAGTCCTTATGTTCACTTTACAGGAAGCAGCCCATTGGCACTTAATGCTCAAAACCCTATCCTAGTGACAACTAAAAATATCCCTTATTTCACTGGTGAGAATCACACAACTCCTATTGATCATATTAAGGACATTACAAACATCTACATTATTCACGAAATAAATGAAGTAAATGTTGCATTCAAGCTACTAGCTTCCTCATTCAACGGAAAGGCATTACAATGGTTTAGGAGCTTGACAACGAAGGTCTATCCAAAATTAGGATCAGATATGCACAGCCCTCTACAATCAGTTCAGAGAAAGAGGAGACAATTTGTCTTTATTGGAACAATTAACAACCATCAAGAGGGATCCTAATGAGCAGATGACGGATTTCAATTTTTGATTCTAGCAATCATGGGACTAGATTTCGTTTGTCGTGAGGCCAGTAGTAGAAGGGAATTCCTCTACTTTTTGAAGGCTCTAAATTCATATATAGTAATGATGATCCAATCCATGGGAGGAATGACATTTCCAGGCACCTATGACATAGCTATCAAAGCTGAAAATTACCTTATTCAAGCCGGTAAGTTAGCACCAAGGCCACCAATGCCTCTATATCCGGAAATGGGAACTCCTACAACAAGTCAAGCACCCAAAATAGCCCTTGTTCTAGCTCCAAGAAATCAAAGCAATAACAAGGCTTCCACTTCTTCAAGAAATCCATTTGAAACCCAAGAACTTAAGAAGGATTTGCAAGAAATAGCAAAAGGATAACAAGAAATAGTCAAGGTACAACAAGCTTTCGAAATGAGTTAGTTGTTATCAAGAGACAACATGCTCAAAGCTTTAGACCATTCCAACCTCAAGCTCAAGTGAATAAGAAACCCTTTCAAACAAATAGGCCTCAAGTATAAGCTCTAATTTAGATCCAACTAGGGACAACCACAAGATAACAAGCAATTCCAACCATTTGATCTGAATGCAATTTCGACATCAAGAGCCTTGGTCCCAACACGAACAACATCGCTCAAGAATATGAATGGTGTTATCCTTGCAATCAACCACATAACCAATCTACCTATTTCAATGGTGCAGTAAATCAGGCCTTGATGGTCCAAACCATTGGTGTGTCCCAAGAACCAAGCGAGGAGGAAAGCCAACAGAAAACAAATGTGCAAGAAGCACCTTAAATTAAAACCACTTTGGTAAATTGGCAAATAGAAATTTTTTGTGGAACCAATCAACCTCCTTTTCAGGGTGTATCTGCTAATACACGATCGAAGAAGAGGAACATAAAGGAAGGATAGTCATCTAACCCAAGTTTTTCTCAACCCACTCTCACGCCACAAGGAGTTAGCAAACCAAGTGCAACCCCAAATGTGTAAAATTAGCGTAAGGCACCTACTATATCAGTCACAAGTACCATCTCACGTGTAGGAGAAGGTTGTTCCTTATAAGGGGGCACCAAAGGATAGTTTGTCTCCTTTCAACATCATAGATCAGATGAAGAAAACACATGTGAACATCTCCATGTGGGAGCCATTGGAAATTCTAGGGCAGCGATTTTTTGCAAGTGCATGTAAAATTGGTTAGCTTCAAAGGAGACACTTAGGGATCAAAAAAAGGTTCTTACCAATACAGTGAAATAAGATGGAGGTTACCCAAGAAATAATCTGAAACCCCCACCTTTCTATGTGTCGTTGATTATCAGAGATAAGTTAGTACACAACTGCATGATTGATTCAGGGGCAAGTAGCTCGGTAATGCCAAAGTAGATAGCCGATCAATTGGGCTTGAAATATGAGCCATTATTAAAAGGAGTAGTGCAACTAGATGGGACAGAGGTTTGGAATAGTTAGATTCATCAAAAGGTTAAGCCTAACCTCACATGCTTTTCCTATTGTCACGGTCTTGCAAGATGTTTCTGTGATTGACTTGCATCCCCTCTTCGCATTGTGTCTATCAATATACTTCACAACCAAAATTGGTGGATATGTATCTGTAGAGGTATGACACATGATTTTTAGAATGAGGTATGGAGATAAGGCCATAATTAGGTCCAGTTAATTAATTTTCACATCAAGCACCATGGGCCAAGTCCTATCAATGTAAATTGCTCAGCCTTTGATCAGAAGAATGTTCAAATGATCAAGAGACAGTAGTACCAAGGTTGAAGGTATTCCAGATTTAACACTTGATGATTGGGATAGAAAAAGGCATGTATTTGATCCATACAAGGAGATGGAGGAAGCTAAATTAGGAGTGTATTGTGTGCATGAAGAGAATTCACCCATTCCCAACCTCACCAAGACAGAAGATGAGGATGAAAACGAAGTATGGAAATTATTTTGTAATGGTTCAAGAAGCAGACATGGAGCAGGAGGAGGTGTAATGTTGGTATCTTCATAAAATTTCAAGTACTATTCAGCTTTTATATTTTAGTTTACATGTTCAAAAAACACATTTGAATATGAAGCTCTAGTTCATGGACTTCACTGGGCCAGAAAAAGAGGTATCAAGAATTTACAGGTGTTCGAGGATAGTGAGCTAATTATAAATCAAGTTAGAGGACAACATGCTACAAAGAATGATCTCTTCAAGAGCTACAAGAATAGGGTTTGGGATCTCATTGAGGACTTCAAAGCAATCAACATCAAGTCCATACCCAAGAAGAAAAATGAAGTCATGCAGATAGGATAGTAGTGGTTGGGGAAACTTTTCATGCGTGGATAGTATTAAAAGAGATAAAACACACCCATATCCATGTGATTGTAAGGCCAAAAGTTCCAAATAACAACACAAGCTGGCAAGTGTTTGAGAATGATCAACAAATCATCAATTTCTTACAGAGAAGTTGAATTCTAAGCTAGGAATCAAGATAAATTGGAGCAACATTACGGGGATCAAGTAGTATGGCTGCGTACAAACAAGCTTCCCAAAGGCTTGGTTACGTTGGAGTCCATCTTCAACCCAAATGATCAATTTTGTAAAGAAAAACCAATATACGGGTCAAAGTGTAGGATTCAGAACCAATCGAAGTGGGGGAAGGAAAAACACTCCAAATTGGCAAAGTGGCCACTGGCAAGAAAGATATGAGTTTATACAACTTTTCCAAGATTTTCCAGATGTCTTCACCTGTAGAGCTATGAAGATTTGCGAGGATTCAATATGAAGTTAGCACAACATACAATAGAACTAGATCCAGATGCTAAGCCTATCAAAAAAATCAAAGACCAATTAACCCAAACATTAAGCCTCTAATGAAGAAAGAGCTAAAAAAGTCTAATAGAGGTGAGTATTATATTTCCAATCAAGCATTCAATTTGGGTTGCAAACTTGGTGCCGGTTAGAAAGAAGAATGGAGAAATTAGGTTATGCGTAGATTTTGGGATCTGAACAGGGCATCTCTCAAAGACCATTATCCACTCCCTTTAATGGAGAAAATCCTATAGGTGGTAGCTAGCTTGGAAATATTCTCTCTCCTTGATGGGTATTCAAGGTATAATCAAATAATGGTGAAAGAGGATGATCAGTTTAAGATAGCTTTCACCACTAAATGGGGCACCTACGCCTACAAGAAAATTTCATTTGGATTATCAAACACCGAGCCACTTTCCAAAGGGAAATGGATATGGAATTCAAAGGGTTGATCAAAAAATAGTGCTAGTGTATCTTGATGATATCACAATGTTCTCTAAAAATGTAGCAAATCATCTCTTTCATCTAAGACAAGTGTTTCAAAGGTGCAGAAGGTTCAAATTTTCTCTAAACCCGAAGAAGTGTGTGTTCTTGGCTCATAAAGGAAAGCTCCTACACCATATTGTGTCAAAGGAAGGGTTGACTATTGACCCAGAAAGAGTTGAAGCAATTTAATAATTTCCCTTTCCAAGCCATAAGAAGGCTCTTCAAAGCTTCTTAGGAAGAATTAATTTTGTCTGCAGGTTTGCACCAAAGTTTTCCGCTCTTGTGAAGCCAATAACACAAATTTTGAAGAAGAGTCATGACATTCAAGTGGACAATGTAGAAGGTAAAGAAAGTTTTGAAGTAATCAAAGAGGTTATATCTCAAGCTCCAACTCTCATCAATCCAAAATTTTCTAAATATTTCATGCTCTATGCTTTCGGTTGTTCAGACACAATTTCTGCAATCCTAGTGCAGCAAAAAACAAAGAAGGACCCAAACAACCAATTTCCTATTTTCAGTCAAGGCTTGGAAGACTATGAAGTCAGTATATTCCTTCATTGAGAAACATGTTCTCAAAGTAATCGGGATTCCTAAAGAAATTCAAGCACCTAGTCTCAAATTACAGGATTTAGTTGTTGGTGTCATATGTAGGAATCAAGGATTTCATATTGAACAAATATTTGAATGAGAAGCGTGTAGAATGGATCACTCGTGTCATGTAATATGACATTGAGATTAAAGTCACCAATCTTGTCCACGGAAAAGGGTTATGTGAACAATTAGCCTCGAGTCAACAGGTTGAAGTAGGTGATGGAAAAGAAACTATCTTAGTGTTGCAGATAATCAAGAGCAAGCAGATGATAATGTTGCCACTCCATGTTGGACCCAAGATATGATACACTTCCTAGAAACAAGATGATGTCGTATGCCCTCGAAAATGAGAAAAGAAAAGAGGAGATACTTTAGATTACAATCCATCTTGTATGTGCTTGTTGATGGTGTTTTGTTCAAGAAAGACATCAATGGATTCTATTAAGATGCATTGAAAAAATCAAGTTGAGAAAGTGTTAACAAGAGTTCCATGATGGAGAAATAGGTGGTCATTTCACTCCATGGGTGAAAAATCTCAAAATAATTAAGGCCGGTTATTATTGGCCCATAGTATTCAATGATTTCTACTCTTGGATCAAGAAATGTAAAAAATTTGCATTCTTCACTGGTAAAGAGAAGTTGGTTGCACTTCCACTACATCCAATTTCAGTTGACCAACCATTCATGCAATGGGGATTAGACTTCATTGGGATCATCAATCCAAATTTGAGCCAAGGTCACAAGTGGATCCTAACTGCAATGGATTATTTCACCAAGTGGACCGAGGCGGTGGCTCTCAAGGAAGCAAACAATTTTAGCATATTAGATTCTACGAAGGAATAATGACAAGTTTCAAAGTGTTGGCCACTATCATTTCGATAATGCATTGGCATTCCTAGGTTCCAAAATCACATAATGGGATGTCAAGAATGGGATCTATTTGAGCATCTCATCAAATTATTACCCCCGAGGTAACGGATAGAAAAGTCCACAAACATGAATTTTTTGAAGATCATCAGAAGGAATCTTGATGAAAATCAAAGGACATGGCATACCAAGCTCAAATCAGTATTATGGGCTGACAGGATAATGCTAAACAAAGTCAACAGAAATTCTCCCTACAAGTTTGTCTACGAAAAAGTAAGTAAGTTACCTATATCATTGAGCTTCTCGCACTGATCTCATGAAGAAGTTAGAGTTGTAATAATTTGAACCAATGGAGGCTACATATGTAGAGCTGATGGAATTAGAGGAAATTGAGAAATGTGCAAAGGTGCGAAAATAATGGAGAAATATCATGCCTTAGTCAAGAGATGGTTTGATAAGAAAGCATAAGAAAGAACCTTCTAGAAGGGGACCTAGTTCTGAAATGGGATGCAGATCGGGAAAAACTATGTAGGCATTTCAATTTTGATTCCATTTGGAGTGGCCCCTACATGGTCACAAGATGTAAAATTAGCAATGCCTTTTGATTGTCTACTTTGGACGGAGAAGAACTTTCGATTCCTGGTTATGAATCTATCTTAAACATTGCTACTGAAAAGGAAAAGTTTCACCCTTGTACATATTAGATTAGAATTTTAATTCCTCTAAGTGTGTATGCACATTGTCTTGTTGTAGTTTAGGTTTCATTTCCCTAAGTGCTTCGGCATAGATTTTTTTGCTCTTGGTTGTGTCATTGTGCAGTTCAATGTGCCTCTGGGAAAAATTATTGTAATAGGAGAAGTTCATACTTGTGACAAAGAGTTGCAAATCTCAAAGAAAACAAATGCAAAGCAACTAAAATCAAGTTAAGGACTGATTTTAATGATTTTCATTTTTGAGTCATTCAAGGTTGGCCACAAGTGAACTTCCAAGTACCTCTCCCCAAACTAGGAAAGCAACCTCCAACATCATGTCGAAGAGTGGAACTTTCAAGAAGAGAAAATCCAAATTTAATAGAGTTCCATGATGTAAAAATTTGAAAATTGTCTTATTCAAAATTTTGCAATGTGTAATACATGCCAAACAATCATCAATTGTGTGCTCCATACTTGGTGGAATCAAGTTTCGGGATAGTCCATTTCAGTCTCACGAAATATGGTTGCAGAGAGGAACAAGTGAAAATCTTCAATCAAGAAAATTTTCTAGTCTCACAAACCTCAATTTTAAGATTTTCTTATAAAATTGAACGTGCAAGCAATGGGATCGGTTCAACATGCGGCCAATCACTGTGGCTTTTTCAATTACAATAAGTTCGAGATCATTTTATAGGTATACAATGACTCCATGCCCAATAATCATGTTAATGTTACTGGTAAAAGAACATCTAGTAAGAAGATGTCCCCGCGAGTCGCCAAATTGTTGACAAATTTTCCCCCACAGGTAATATTGCCCAAAAAGGTCTCGAGTAATCACAAACTCCCAAGTGGGCCCCATAAGATGTAAACAAGTCACGGGTAGTCTCCAGGTCTTTGGGAGCATTTTAGCATTTAGGAAGCATTTAAGCTAAATCAGGGCCATTCAGTGGTCATACTTCGCTTATAGTCCCATTACAGGCAAAAATGGCCTCCACCCCAAAAAATGACTAAAAATGGCACATGGCAAAGAAAATTAATGTTCTTATGTTCTAGACACCCATCCCCTCCCCCTCAGTTGATAAATTTGAAAATTTTCCTCAGGAACGCAAAAATTTGAAGGGGGTCAAGCTAAAAGTAGCTCACCAAGCTCCTCAGCGAGCTGCTCGGTGAGCTCACCCAATGCAAAAATGGGAGGACCCATCCAGCTTGATGAAGAGCTCCCCTTGGTTAACTGGAGGGATACTTGGAGCTTGGCGGCGAGCTACCCAATCCAAAGGGGCCCGAGCTAGTATGTTGGCAAGGAGCTCGGTTACAAACTGGTCACAAGTGTGGACACTAGGAAAATTGGAAACAAGTCTGCTTCGGGTCGGTTGTTTGGTCGAATTTAGTGATGTCGAAGAAATAAACTAAAAATTTAAATGAATTCGTCTTGAAAAGTTGATTCAACTTGGAAATGTGCGATGAGGAAGGGTAATACCCTACGCGAGGAGTGAGGGATCAAAGCCAACTCGACCAGAGAGCATTAAAGATGGGAGCTCGTTGGGACTCGGTGAGCAACGCTTCGGTGAACAACATAGAAGGAGGCTTGGGATTTCAGCTAAGAATAATGAGTTAGTTGGCAAGGAGCTGGAGTGAAACTAAAACCTCGAATTTTGGGTTTTCGGCGTTTGAAGGTTTTAGTAACTTGATGCACAAAACAAAAAGAAAACAACTCAAACCCCGAATGTGAAAAAATGTAAAGTCGATATGAGCTCGGAGGACGTGGCGAGTTGTGGATGTTTCAAGGGTCAAGGTGGCATCAACTTTGGAGGTCGTACTAATCTGATTTTGGGGTTTGAGTGGGAAGTCCAAAGAAAAAAGTCCCAAAAACTTGAAATGGGTCATAGCGGACGTGGCACGAAGTGGGGGTTTCGAGATCGAAGTCTCCTGGGTCAATGGGTGAAGTGTTTCGAGGTCACACATTTTTGGAATGGCCTTCGGGTTTTGAATGACGAGAAGCCCGAAATGGGCACAATGCCAAGTCTCAAACAAAAGCCCAAAGGCCCGAAAATGGTAGAAAAACCGGTCTAGTCGTGCATGGAAACCGAGCCACATTGGGTGGTGAGTCGAGGTGCGAGGGTGTAAAGGTTACATTGGCCACCGAGTTGGAGATGGGTATTCAAATCAAAGAGATCAAGGAGCTCACCGTGAGGAGAAAGAACTCAACGGGGGTAAGAAATAGCTCGATGGAGACATAGAAGACCCTAAATGATGTCAATCTTCAAATAAGCATATCTTGAGCAATTTTTAGCCAAATTTAACAAATTTATACTATCTCGAAATTATTTTCAATGTAGAACCCAATGGTGAGGATAAAATTCAGTTCCCATGAGGTTAAACATAGACAAAATCTAGTCAGCATCTAGGGGAAATGGCATATCTTCTAGAACACTCAACCATTTCTCATAAAACTACAATCATAAGAAAGGTGATTTCGGGATCTGCATGGCATGGGAATATCATTTTATAACTTTGGGGTTTCTAGACCTCTGAAAATGGAGTGCAATGTAGTGGTAAGTAGATTCATTAATCGAGGTTGGTGAGAAATTAATAGGTCGTCATAAGCCTACAAAGGGCTTAGACTAGACAAAGGTGCAATCACAATCAATTTCTTCAAGCTCAAGGCAAACCATTAATGAAAAGAGAGATTTTGAAGATCTAAAGGCACTCATTACAGATTAAGCAAATATTTTTGACGGATTTTGGGAAAATTTAGGATTTATTTTTCTCTCTCCTCCTTTGCAAATCTTCTTCTATAAATTATAATGAGGGGCATTCTAATGTTGGATAATTATGCTTTGCACCCTCCCTTCTTCTCTTGTCTGTAAGTGATCTTGTGGAGTAAAAACCTCCCATTCAAACTTATAATACAAATTTGTGCCTCTTGGCCATTGTAATGTACTGTATCAATTTGTGGAGCAATAATACAAATATGTGGATAAATTTTAACCCTCTTTTGTGTTATTTGCATCTTTCTGATCTCTCATTACAACTTTGGTTAACTGTGCATGTTGGATTGTGTTACATGTTTAATGGTCTGTGTTTATTAGTGAATGGATTCATAATAGTTGATTGATCTGTGATGTGTACTCATCCTCCTCAATCTTTTTTTGTTTTCATCTCTATGCAAAGCAGGTATTCAACATTCCTTATTGGTGCATCACCTCCAATAGAATTAGGTTTACTTTTCTTGCAATTCCTTCTTCCATGTCTCCTTGGAAAAATTTAGAGTAGGATTTAGATTATTTTCTCTATAATTGGTGAGTGGTGATAGATTTAGGAATAGGAAGTTGGCATTTCTCCTGGAGAGCTTTCCCGATTGCAAAGTCCCACACTTTGGGAAAAACCCCATGTTATGTAATCACTAACAGCTTTCAATCCATCGAATTACAAACAATCGGGGTGATGTGATTTCGTATCAATAGTTTCAATTCTACTTTGAATTTAGGTCTAAGTTATTGATTCAATAATATAAATCTATTCTATTATTACATCTTTATGTATATTGTTTATATCTTTACGTAAGTTGATTCCGATATGTAGTTATTGTGATAATGTGTGTTAGGCTCTATTCTATCAATTTTGCATTGTTCTAAGAATAGTAAATGTGATAGGTTGTCTTTATCCTAGGTTACAACCTATGACATGTCTTGATGAGTGGTTTCAAGGATCTCTACTAACATAATTAATAGTCGTATAAGGATGTGAATCGCTTTAAATTATACTTAAGTTGTTGGAAATTTGGATCTCTACAAACTATAAAGAGGGGATCGTGACTCATAATATGGTCGTGTAATGTATTGTACGAGACCATTTTGAACGTGAAAAATCATAAAATTCTTGAGGGCCCAAAGTAAATAGTGCCAAGGAAAATAAAAGGTCGTGGGATATTGTAAACTGATTTGAGTGGATCTTGAGCTAATAGATGAGGCCCCATGAAAGGATAAGGAGTCCCGGAATGCCAAGAAATTTCATGTTTGAGCCTCATATCAAAAGACAAAGTGTCACACAAGACTTTAAGAGGGGTTGCTAAAGTGCATAATGGATTACTTAAGCCATAGTATGAAGGGATTTTACATGGTTCCAAAGGGAGTAATTTCAAAATGTGCAGATGATGAAAATATACCGAGGGTGTAAGAAAATACAAGGCATGGTAATTATTTAACACAAGGATTTGTGCAATGTATTAAAGAAAAGCTTGGGCATAAATTCATATCACCTTGAGAAATCCCAAGGGATTCCATGATTATACCTATGAAATTGTGGGCATGTTTTGGACATAACAATTAATGGAAAATCTATTGGAGAATGACCATGAGCCTTCTTATAATGAAGCGGAATGAATTTGGTAGCCTTGGTTTACCTATAACCAAAAGCTTTAAGCACATTCAAGAATTTGTGTTATCAAAACAAGATTAAAATCAAATAGATTAAATTTATAATGCAACATATTGAATTGAAATGCTTCCAAGATTTTGTTGTGTGTTAATGGATTTATTTACCATGCCTTAGAGTTTTCCCAATTTACTTTTGAGAAATTAAAATGGCATTGTTTACTATAAAGGTTTATTCTTTTTTATGGGGATAGATGAGAAGGGAAGGCTAAGGAATTACTTTTTTCTAGTAAGGAATTTATAGCCTCGATAGAGATGCCTTTGGTTCTATTCATATCATTTCTCCACCGCAAGTCATGCATCCATAAGACTAGTGGAGATTACCAAAAACACCCTTATGCAGAGAAATATTTTGAAACACTTTAACTTGAGTGATTGATCTTTCTTATTTGAATTTTGCATGGGTTTGGAATCATATTATCCAGTGGGAGGATAAATAGAACAAGTAGTGTGCAAGTGAGTTCTATCTTTGCATATTACCAAAAGGAAATATTAATGTGTAAATTGTGCCCGACTCTTATTGAGCATAGAAATCATTTTGATTCCACATTACAACTTTAAAACAAAGATTGTATGTTTATATTGAAAGTACAAAATAATCAAGCTAGCTTGTAGATGTTTGTTGTGTATCTCACCAAGTTGTTTAAAATCAAAACATTTATGTTGTTAGGGTACAAAATTGTCAACCATTGTCTAACTTGACACAACTAGAATAAAATCATGTACAAGTGAAATAAGAACGTTGAAGATCTTGCTTTGAGAGGAAACGACCTACACCGAGGTTTGCATAGATCGTGCACTAAATGGCAATTTCATGGGAAGCGCACAAGTTTATGAACTCTATCAAATAAAACTATAAAAGAAAAGAACAAGGAGACTATGAAAGAAAACCTAGAAATTAGGGAAATCTATGTACAAAGGGTATACGCTCATTCTTAATATTATGCAACACAAAATATAGAGTCCTCATAAAGGGACTAAAGCACAAAAATAATGTTTGATAAGTGCCCATTAAAATGCAATGGAACATCTTCTCTCGCTTAACTTCTTGATCCAAAAGGTGTTATCACCCAACTTTTCTACAATTTAGAAGGGCCCAAACCAAAGTTTTCCAAATGTATTATTTTTCCTTTCTTCTTATGTGCGTTATCCCATAGTAGCACTAGGTTCAATATTGTGGAGAATTTAAAATTAGTTTTCTTGTCAAACCAACATCCGATGACCTTTTAGTGCCTACTAAAATGAGTAAGGGCTTAATATCATTTTTCATCTAATTACATTAGGTTAAGGATTCTAGACTCAATTTTTTCATTCTCCCATAAGTATTCTTACATGAATTTCAATGTGGGGATTCTTGGGTTCACTAGAAAGATAGGGTCCAAGTCATAGACTAAATGGTAAGGGGTTGTACCTAACACGTACTTAATTTGTGTTCTATTTGACCAAAGGGCATATTTGAGCTGATTATGTCAATCCCTCATATTTTTATCTAGAATCTTCATAATTGCATCCAACAAGTTTTGATTCATTGACTCTACTAAGCCATTACCACATGTGGATAGTAGTTAGAGGAAATTTTAGGATTATTTTATGATCGTAAACCCAAACAAGAATTTGCATAGAAAAAAATTCAGGTCATTATCACATACCAAATAAAATATCATACCAAACTCAGTAATGATGTGCTCCTATAGACATTTGATGATGGTGTCTATTGTGCAATTTTTGAAGGATTGCACTTTTTGCCCAATGCGTGCGAAGTGGTCAATGGCGGTGAGGATAAACTTGTGTCTAGCTAAGGAGTTATCTTTGATAACACCAACAAAGTCCACTACCCATTTAACAAAGGGGTGTGCTTCAATAACTAGTTGCGAGGTATAACAGATTGTGCTCTCTTGACGCAATGATCGCAAGTATGGCATTTCCTAACATGGGCATGCAAATCCTTGAACAAATAGGGTCAATAGTATCCTTAGTATAGAATTTGGTGTAAAATGGAATTTCTCAAACCACATACGTTGTTTTTCTTTTCATAAAAGTCTCACAAGACTATCGAGGCTTATTATTCTAAGGCACCACAAATAGATGCTTTCATGATCTTTGTTGAATAATGTGTCTACTTTTATAATGAAATTATTGTTATTCAAGCACAAATATCTTCATTTAGTCTAGTTGAGGTGTGTAAGACACCTTTGATTGAGAAAATAAAATAATATGTCTTGATACTACTCCTATGGTGTGAGTGACTCAAGCATGTATTATTGGAAAACCATCTTTAGATCACCCTTTTCATTGCACAACTTAAACCCATATCACGCACTATCTTCCTCAATTGGATTTCCAAGTCGAACTCTTAAGGATGGTCATCCACTTTCAACGATGCTCCACAAGCTCGTTTTGCATCAACATTGCTTTTAATGCGGGGTTGAACATAATAGAAATTACCTTAGCAAAAGATGTAGTTCCCGAATTTATTTACTACTTAGATTAGCACAACATCTTACTTGTTGATGGAAGTGTAGTGGAGTTCTGTGTTGAGCAAGGGTGAGCTCATGAATGCAACGATGTGTTCACCCTTTGTTTATTTTTTCTTTTGGTTCAAGAGTATTGCACAAGAGTGCTTTGAGGTAAAGGTGTTGATGAAAAGGGTCGCGCATAATTTAGTCTGATAAAAACATAAGGTCGTGTGATAGATTCTTTAATTTCTATGAATGTGGCATGTGCTTCCTCTTTCCACTCAAATTTTACATCTTTCCTTGGCATTGCATTCAAATGGTTTGACTATCTAAGCGATTATTGAAATAAAATTTCGAAAAAGTTAATCTTTTTGAAGAAATTAGTTATTTCCAACCATTGGGGAAGGGAATATTCAAAACAAAATGTGTCCTATCACAATCCCTTTTAGAGATGGTTTGCCCCGACATATTACCTTGGGTTACACCAATACTGCATTTATTTGGATTTATGGAACTTCCATGCTTGTGGCAGTGCTATAGTACTATGCACAAATCCTTGACATGGTCGATGCGCTTCTTAGATAATATTGTGAAGTCATCCATGTGAACAATAATGCACTTTTCGATCAAGTTTGTGAATGTAATGTCATGGTCCAATGTTTATTAGGTTTAATGGCATCCTTATGTATGCAAACATACCCCACTTGGGGAGAAGGATGTTTTTCTTATATCTTTGTGGCGCACTATGGCATGATTGTAACCTATATAGCTATCTAGGAAGAACATGATTTGTGCAACATTCACAATTTGCAATACCTCATCAAAGGATGGCAATGGGTAATTATCTTTTTAGATGTCATGTTCAGATTGTGGAAGTCCCCACAAAAGATAACTTATATACTTTTCTTGTGAACTAGAACAATGTTTACGACCCATGTGGATCGGTGGATTGGAAGTATGAGTCTTGCGCTCAGCAATTTATGTACTTCCTTCAATAGTAGGGGCTCTAATAATGTGTTGACAAGTATTTTTCTCTGGAGAAATCATTTCAAGCGCAAGGCTTAAGTGAGATGATGTGTGTCAAGGAGGAGGGAATGAAGATCCTCAAGTTATTGTCCCTGCAATGACATCTTGGTAGTGCTTGATTGTGTGCACCAAGTCCTTTTTCCGTGTAGAGTGCAAGACTCTCCTAGCAGCACAAATTTTGGATCACATAATCTCCCAAGTTAAGAGACGTATATTGTGTGCTCACTGGTGGGAAGCATCATTTTCTTCTTTTGTGTGGTGATCACTGTCGAATAGCCTTTCCAAGGCTACAACACTACTAGGCATGTCATTGGTTCCCAAGGTCAGAATTCCATCCTCGATCCACTAAGATTCTCCATTACTGACTTCTTCTATAATTTATGATTCAAGAGCTTCAGTATTAGAAAGGAATTCAAGGATATGTTTGTCGACATGGAATACCTAAAAAAATTGAATCTTGTCTAAGATGGATGGGTTGGAGATAAATTATAATGAGAAGCACTTGAGCTTTGAATTCTGAATTGGCTCAAAAGTGTTAATCGCACAAGCTAGCACGTGTGTAACACCATTTTCATTGTGTGATATGGAACATATGCCATATTCATAAAGGTATTCAATCAGGTTCCATATACGACTACGATATCTAGATAGGCACTTGTCGTGGCAGGTGCACTGAATTCTTACTTTCTTAGTTATCAATTAGTGAATATCCAAATGCTCTGAAGCATTTGGCACCTTTCTGTATTTAGCAAACTCCAAGCCATGTATAAGTACGTCAAAATCTGCAGTATTATTAGTACACAGGAACTAAAGTTTGTATGCTGTGCAATATCTTTTTCCTTTGGGGTTGATCAGATCAACTATTGCGCCACGTCCTTGTTTATATTTGGACCCATCAAAGCACATCGTCCAAATATGGTTTTCAATTTTATTCTAATTATATGGGTTAGGAGAAGCCACATAATGTTCTTCTTTCACTATTGCAAAGTGGAATACTTCGCAGATCTCTTCTAAATATGAGCACAAAGGTATGGCATTGGTGTTTTGTGGAGGAAGGCATGCGTTGAGGTTGGGTCATGAATCACCGTGCAAAGTTTGTGCATGATGCAAACTAAAGAAATTATCTTCCTCTGTGTAATTATATTATCTTCACAAAGGACCTCGCTTAGAGTGCCCGAAATTGTCTATGCATGGCTTTCTTCGCTCATTTGAGACATCATGGGGGTTGTAGAATTTTACGAACTACGAGGGAGTATTTCATTACTTGTGCAATTCTTTTTGCACTATGATCCTTCCACGAAGGACAAGAGAGAGGAGAATCCCCATAATCTCCCTGTGTGTGCCCAATAAAGCCTAATTTTCTATCACCTTTGCATACCAAGAAGAGGGTTTTCCCTACTCGTCCAAGTATTGGAATGGTTTTGTCTAATTATATGAACTTCCTTTGACTTCAAACTTTTCTTCATACCTTGCATGATTCCTTGCTCCTAATAATATGCTTGAAATGTGTATGTCAAACTCTATTTGGTAATTGAACTAAAATTTATTAAATTTAATGGAATTAATTTTGTATCATTGTAATCTCATTATTTTCCTATATTAAAGGGTTAATTAAACCAAGTAGCTTTCTATAATGGTAGTGGTGGGGGTAGTGGTGACTTAGAATGTCCATGAGTGGTTAATAATTTAATGGATCACCTTAAATTTGGTGTCCGTCTAACCATTAACGATTTCAACCTTAAATGTGATGCCTATTTAATTATCACTTTAAAAAATTCTTTAAAGAATTCAATCAAAAATCGTAATCTCTTGGCCATATGGTGGGGTTAAAATATTTTTTATCACAAAGAAGTGTTGATACCCAACACAATGGTGTGTGTAGATTGAGCATGTTTGTCACCAATAAATGGGAAATGTATGAACAAGGTAATGGAGTTATTAATTAATGTGGTGAGTGAAAAATCTAAAATAAACACCTTGAAATTGATCTCTACCAACATTTTTCAAATAGATATATTTAAGATATTTATATTAGTAGTGATATTGTTTATCCTTGTAAATCTCATCATTCACCTATATTAAAGGGTTAATTAAGCCTAGAGGTGTCATATAATATCAATCACGGGTGTGTGTAATGAATTGGAATGTTCAAGAGTTAACAATTAATGATCGGCCTTAAATTTGACCACCATTGATCATCACTAGGCAACTTCAACCTTAAATTCCATGTTCATTTAATTATCACTTATAAAAAAAAATTAATTCAATCGAAATTACAATATCTTGACCATATTGTGGAGTTCGAAGGAGGTTTCTTTTCTCAAAAGATTTTTTTGTGCCCAACATAATGGTTTAGCTTGAACCCATTTGTCACCAAAAGTAGGAAATTTACTGAGATAAGTTAATGGAGTTATTAATTGATGTAGTTTGTGAAAAATCCAAAATTCATACCTTAAAATTTATATATTTCAACATTTTCACATATGTATTTAAGATATTTGTACTAATTATAATAAGCTCAAAAAAAAAAAAAAGAATAATAGTACCTTGTATACACTAATATATTCCATAGGTGTTTGATATGTCTCATCACCAATTAATGGTACTTTCTTATGCAAAATATTTCATCATCCCCTTGGGGCAAGGGAAAGCCATGGGTATTCTCTCACTACCTACTACTATAACAACTCCAGTGCGAGATCACACCTTGTTGGCCATCCTTGTTAGTTCTCTTATGGAATCTACACTTATTGATTTGTTTGTCATGGGTGTTATGTGACTAAATCCCTGAAGCTTTAAAAGCGTTAAAGACTCATTGATTTATGTAAATAATAACAAGTTTCGATTGAGATACTTTGTAACAAAAAGTATTGTAATGATTATTGTAAAATAATGTGGGAATGAATATCCTGAGCATTTGATTAAAGTGAAAAGGTGTGGAAACCATTGTGTTGGTTCGTAACCACCCATGAAGTATTATAAAAAGGGATGTAAAAGTGAATAGAGAACATGAATAAGGAATTATGATTGTGATTATGAGAAAGAGAATAATTATAAGGAAGTCTTGAGGACTTTGTGAATTTAGTCTGTGGAAGTAATTCCAAGGTTGACCAAGCTGAGCGGGCGGTGGGCAAGAGAGAGGGGCACCAGAGGTGTCCTAACCGAGGGTACAAAGTACAACCTCGAATGGTTCCTGACTATGGCAAGGTGAAAATACACTGGGTGTATAGTATTTCCTCTCAATAGTGTGGCCATAGTCTGGTGTCTGTTACTGTGTGTGCATTGGAATTTTGTATTAGAATTCCTGATCATTGTCTCAGATAAGTTCTTTGTAAAACTATGTAATTCATGTTAAAAAGTTAATGGAAAGAAGTTAAATCTTCTGTTTATTAAGAAATATGCAAGTGAATGTATTATGTTTATTTTGTTATGTATATTTTGAAATACGTAATTGTTTTCATAAAGAATAGCGGATTGCAAGATTTTATACATGTGTATGTTTATTGTTTTAAAGAAGATTTGTAAAAAGTAATTGCAATATTATACAATTTGTTTGTGTTTGTCTCTCGTTTTTCATGGTCGTGTTTTTGTCTTTCGGCTTTGGACCCAAAGCTTTCCTTGGATATGGTTAATCATGTGGTTTAAGTCCACCAAAAACTAAACGCAATATATAATATTGCGAAGTTCTAGCCAATAAAAACGCTCCATGTTAGCTTCATCGTGTCAAAAATTTAATAAACTCTATTAGCCATTGCGAAGTGCGAGCCAATGAGGACACTCCACGCTCTTCACAATATCAAACTTTTGTTAACTTGTTTTCTAACCAATGAGAAACACGATCCAATAGAAAAACTCCAAGTCACTTCGCATTTCGCGATGTCAGTCTTTGTTAACCTTGTCGGTTGTTAACCAATCAGAATGTTCCACCTTTTATGCTACTTTGTTAAACCAATAAGTCTTGTCCATGTTCTTTCGCATGTTGTTTTCCTTTGTCGGAACCATGTCAGAGTGCGAAAAGTGAACCATTAAGAAGACTCCACATATGGACAGTTTTAACGGACTGTTTTGCTACTAAATGATCTTCGGTCATATATGTTCCACAGCAAAGTGCGAACAAATATCAAAACACCACATACATTCGGATTTTGCATATATTGTTTGTCATCGTGATATCACCACTTGTCTTTGTCTTTTGATCTCACTGACCATTCGGACCCGAAATTGTTTGGTTTTTGGTTAATTCCACGAGCCTGGTGTCCGTGAGGTAGAATTAATCACGTTTAAAGCTTTAATTAATCATGTTTAGTCATACTCGAATATTGGTAAAATTATCTTAGGTTGTATTAATCAAATACAATTGTAAATTCGACTTAGCTTCTCTGTTAAAATGTAAAAGCATATTAGTCTTCCGCAATAAGAAATTTTCTTTGTCGAGGGAAAATGTTGCATTTTAATGGGCACCAACAATCTTTCTACAAGCGGATCTCTTTCGCTTAGTGATTGGTTTTTGGGGTGCCTCTCCTTGTGTGCCCTTGCTACATTCTCTTTCCTTCACCTCCTTTACATTTAGATAAGCTCCCATTACATGTGTCAAATTTGCTTGAGTTGAGTTCTCGTTGTTAAGTATTGTAACCCTTGAGGCGGGACAAAGTCCCCGGGTGTTCTCTCCTTACCTACTACTACAACTCCAAGTGTGGATCACACCTTGCTAGCCAACCATGTTAGTTCTCTTCCGAAATCCACACTTTCTAATTTGCTTGAAATGGGCACCAACAATCATTTTATATAAGTATCTCTTCCCCATGTAGTTGGTTTTGGTGGTGCCTCTCCTCATCTACCCTCATTGGATTCTCTCTTTTGTTTCTCTTCTTCACCTCCTTTACCCGTAAGAAGCTCCCATGACACATGACACCTCTACTTATCATTGAGTTCCCATTGTTAAGTATTGTAACCCTTCCTCCACCACTCCTTTTGACTCTCCTTATGTCCCTAGACCAGCTATTATGTTGGCTTCTCAAGTGCTTGCTCAATCATCCTTCAAGTATGCCTTGAAATTGCCTTCCAATGGCCTTGTTAAGGAATCTAGGGTTCAACTGTTTGGTTATCGATTTATGGTAAATCCTACTAAGAAGATCTTGATCCTATATATGGGTCAAGAAGCTCTTGATCAATAAGGTTTTTACAAAGAGCATGGTATGATTTACATATTGAATTGTCATTGGTTTAAGTTATATGAGTTGTATGAGTGGGACATGGCTTTCTAGAAGCCCTTGCTTTCTAAGGAAATCTATACCCACCCTTATGCTTGGGGCTTTTCATAAGGGTGGGTATAGAATTCAACTATTTGGTTATCAATTTATGGTAAACGCTACTAAGAAGATCTTGATCCTATATGTGGGTCAAGAAGCTCTTGATCAATAATGTTTTTACAAAGAGCATGGTACGATTTACATATTCAATTGTCATTGGCCTAAGTTATATGAGTTGTATGAGTGGGGACATGGCTTCCTAGAAGCCCTTGCTTTCTAAGGAAATATATACCCACCCTTATGCTTGGGGCTTTTCATTGTGGAATGAAACTCTACAATAGATCATTATCTTATTCTCAAAGTTAGTTTATGGTTTCAGTGTAGCACCCATCTATGTTTGAGCCTAGGTTCCCACCTTTGATCCTTCAATAGATTGTCTCCTCTGTGCCAATATGGGTCACATTTCTAAACTTGCCCCTATAACTCGAAATCCTCATAATGTAGTTTCCATAAGGAATGTCCTATGAAAGTTCCACTTCTACCCTCATGATGCAACTAAGTAGCTTGTGAAAGGCAATTTGGCTTAAGATTGAAAATAAGTTTTAAAAACAAAAGCTTGAGCACAAACATGTTGCTTTTAGATGATGAGCTTGCTTCACCCATGGCCATTTAGTGGCAATTTGCCCCAAGAGGTTGGCCCAAAATTCACAGGATATATAGAAAAAGGGGCGTCGTGGAAATTCTCAAACAACTTGAATGCACAACACCGAGGAACAACACCTTTTGGTGGTGCCATCGCCCAAGGCTTTGTGCTCTTCCTAAGGCGGCTTCAACTGGTGCCTACCCTTGTTCATAGGGATTCTTAAGAATTTTAAATGTCTAGGCTCCCATTACTAAAGGGCCTCTAATCTCATCCTCCCAAAACCAAGCGAGTGAAGAGGAGGTTTTGCAAGAGTAGACAAGTATAAGGAAGGTTGTCTACCCCTTAGATTAAGGGGTAGACTAAGGTTGAAAGAAGCAACAAGGGAAGTTGTTCTCTTTCTATCGTATGACACTCAAATAGAGCAAAGGTTTCAATAAACTCTAATTAGATTAGTTTTGGAGGCACCTTGGTAATGGGTTTTTTTATTTTTCCTTTTTCCTACTTTGGCTTTTGCAATTGTGTAATTATGTACTACAATTTCACAAGCATATCTTGATCTTTTCAAATACCACATGGCGGACCTATATAACCCTTGTTTTATCAATCAAAAATACTCACATGCAAGCAAGCGTTGATTCACATATTTTATCATCCCCTTGTACAACATTTAAGTTCGTTGTAAATTACTAACTCTTTCACACAATACTTGTTTGAAATAATGTCCTTGTCCCTTTCAGCCTCCTAACTTCTTTAAAAAACTTAGTAAATTTCCACCTCTTTCACACACTACCTATAGATGATGGTTGAATGGTTCAGAAATAGAAAACCCTTTTTCTTTATAGTAAAGTAAGTGTTCTAGCCCCTTTCATGAAAATTAACCATCCATTTTGTATATTGGCCTCTTTACATTCAGCATATTGCCTAATAATTATATCCTTGATTTAATGTGAGAGTGGCTTCTACCCCAAGAAACACTAACAATAAGATAATTGTCATCAATGAAAATTTTGCTTGTATCTAAAAAGCACCAATATACTTGCTTTTATTTTACTTGTTCTCATCAAAATATTACTTTCGTTGTTTTGACCTAATTGGGCTTTTATTTTACACAATTCTTATCAAAATATTACTTTGTTTTGACCTAACTGGGTTTTTATTATACACAATTTCTTATCCAAATATTACTTTGGATGTTTTTACCTAACCGGGGAATAAGATATCACCTCACCGATATTTAAAGCTTTTAGCCACCAACCTTTTTGTAAAACGAGGTAGTTTAGATATTGACCTCCATCTTAACATATTTACCAACCAAGATCTTTAGTCAATGATGCAAATCAATTCTTTTTATTTTTGGCATTTCTTTACCATTCAATTTGAGAGCAATCCCTTGTAGAGGGCAACTACAACTATTATTTAATGGTAGGTAGCCCCATATACAACTTTTAATGTTGCAAAACTGTAAATTATAGAATCTTCTCCTAAATCTGTCAAGCTGTGGCTGTTTAGGAAGAGTAGTATCAGTCCCCACATAGCTGTGGGAAGCTAATAATTTGTAAAGGCCATAGAGGGATTGTAACGGTTTTCATGCCAAACGCAGTTGCTCATTAGTTAAGATTTAAAATATATATAATAGTAATTATCTCACAATTCCTGAAATTTGAAAGCAATGTTGACAATTTTACAAATCATGGGACTACTTCCCTGCAAAAACTACTAAAATTTATCACAGTACCATAGAAAAATCATGGTTTGCCCCCTCCATGGGATTACTACCTAAGCTTTCCTTTGCCGAAGAGTTTAGTCAAAGCAAACCCAATTTTCCGAGGTAAAGTTCTAATAATAGTTTTGCACAATGCAGATTATGAAGCTCTGCTCAATTTTTAAAAAAAAACCTCAAATATTGCATGCATTTCAACAGCAACAGGCACTCAATATTCACCTACATTTTATTGTTGCATTTGTAACACTTAAAATCAAAACAACCTGTATTCCTGGAAGCTTCATTAGTGACTTTAACGATGTGTATGATTTTCTTATTTTCAACTCGAGCATTTATGAATGACCTCATCGACAGTTTAATATAATGCTTCTTGCTCTCATTTTTATTCATAAATTTGGATATAATATTTCTTCTTATTCCATTGGTGGTATGAGTTCATATGGTTCCTATAATTTCGCAAATACTGGTGAATTGCCTCATTAAAGTGTGCACCACATGCAAAAGATCACACAAACAAGGAAATGATTAAATGCAACTTCAACCCATTTAAATCACATATTTCACAATTATAAATAAATAATTATCCGGAGAATAACTACATATATAATACAGACAAGCAAATGTGTGTGTGTGTGTGTGTGTGTATGAAAACATACAGCTAATATATATTTTGCTTATCTACAAAAATCAAGAATAGATTTAATTAATCCAATTCCAAGCCATACACAATCATACGATTACAGCAAGAAACAACAGCTCAGAATGTACGCAACATTAATATTAAGAAACCTCAAAAATCAAAAAGTTTTCCTAGTTGTAGATAGTATCATCGTATCCTGAGATAAAGATTTTTAAGCATCATCGTTCAACTTAAAATCCTTGCTAAAGTTCCTGAAAATGCTTCTAGCTAAGAAAGGAATCAGTTCTATATTCCCAGATTATTTTAAGATATGTTCAGACGTGCTTGCAAGAGGCACTTCTGAAAATCCTCTTCCATGTGATTGATGAGCAGTTGCTCCTGAAAATTCTTTATACGACTGATGAGCAAGAACACGTTACAAAACAATTTAGCATTACCATTAGCGGTTAAATTAATTATATATTGCACCAAGGAATTTAATTTGGCAGGCATGTTATACCTTATACAAGGCTACATAAATATTTTTATTTTTATTTGGCAACGTGATCCAATCATTACAAATCCATAATGCTAGACAATTTTTATGCGAACAGAGATTTAAAATATCGATTTCAAAATCAAAGTCTTTACATGTAGACCCATACACACACACCACAACTATTTTGTTTGTATCAAGACCTTGCGAGGTTTAACGTGTCGAGTTACCCAACCCCAACCAAAATAGTTAGTAAGAAAGAGATTTCCTCCTTTTACCCCTAAATACTCAAACTTAAGACTTCCCTTCAACCTTTTAAGTCAAGAAGTCTTCGCACTTGTAGATCCCAGTTAAATTTATTCATTTTGCTCAAGTTTAAGGCACATTGCGCATGGCACATGGAAAGATTCAAGTTATTCAGCTGTCAAGATAGTTGCAAGTATTTGCGTAGTTGGCCAGCATTGGGAAAGCAACAATAACTCACTCACAATTGTTGATGTAGGTATGGGTTGTCTGTTCAAACACTACTTAAATCATGCAACCATAATGGAAAAGGATTCTCTCAGTCAAATGATGGACCCTTACTCAAAATTCGCAAGCAATGTGTAAGGGTTTGAAAGGACCAGAAAAACTAGTTATGCAGGTTTTCCTGCAAATATTAAATCCTTATTCATTAAAGGGAAATTAAAAAAATATTGAATAACAAAAAAAATCCTAGAGATGCTACCAAAGGCTGCCCTTGAAGTCTGGACAGCAGCAATTTAGAGAAGATTTTTCACTAAATAGCAAGGAATTCCTAAAACTAACGATTCTCGTGGTAACTGTAAGCAACCATGGAACGTTGACCTGTAACTGGAGAACCTTTTCTACTAAACCAGTAAAATGGCTTTCAATACCCAATCTGAAAATTTGCATAGGAACACTGGACTCCACCATACAAAAATCAGAGAATGATGTAGTTCATGGAACCTTTAACTCAAGCAGGTTTTGTATTGCTTCCCGAGCAGGTCGGTTCTGTATAATCTACAAACATTGGAAATAAATAACATATCAGTACTGAATTCCTAAATTCAAAAGGCAGACTAAAAACCATGGAACATTGACCTATTAATGGAGAACCTTTTCTACTGAACCAGCAAAATGGTTTTCAATACCCAATCTGAAAATTTGCAAACAAACACTAGACTCCACCATACGAAAATCAGAAAATGATGTAGTTCATAGAACCTTTAATTCAGGCAGGTTTTGCATTGCTTACCGAGCAGGTCAGTTCTGTATAATCTACAAACATCGGAAATAAATAACATAACAATACTGAATACCTAAATTCAAAAGGCAGACTAAAAACCATCATATTGGATTTCGGTCAGCACCGAAATTCTTCATATAAGTTCAGGTATTTAAATTGTACTAGAATTGATGCTTTGAAAAAGGATAGAGCTAAGGACCACTTCAGTCCAGTCCTAAACAGACCACTCTAATCGCAACGACAAAGACCAAAGAAACATTAATACATTATACAAGCATTTGGCTTCTTCCTTGGAAAATGAATATCAAGTAGGGCCCATGGGAATATAAACATCTCCAAATGGGAGAAAATAATTGGAGTTGTGTGAGAAATTCAGGCTAATCGATACAATGAGTTGTGTACACAGGCCACATTACAAACTCGCCTTGCTATTCTTCAGCAAATTTTGAATTCATTGGCGCCATATCAAACTATCTTACGGTGACCACTAAATGCCCAAACCTGAAAAATGTAAATGCATAGTGTAAATGCCTTGTATATTTGATATTAAACTCAACTTATTGACAGTTTACAAGAAAAACTGCAATGCAGAGACACTTTGCCACAGAGCAGAATCAAAGCAACAAAATGAATTAACACAATATACCAAGTTTGGCAAATATAATAAGATACCTTCAAATTCTTGTCCCAGCTTCCTGTACACAAACCACTCCCATCAGCTGATAATCCAAGACAGCTTATCCGGTTGTTGTGAGTGTTATGTAAATGCCGCAAGTTTAGAACCACCTGGAAGAGATTAAATTAGAATGGTTAGCTATCATCTTAGCTTGACAATGTTACAAAAAATCAGCCATAGCACAAAGGTGCTTTAGCCAGTACTTGAATGACATGCTTCAGCCTTCATTTATAAATCAAATTGCAATTTGAATCATAATAAAAACACAAAAAAGAAAACATAAGTTCATTTGCTCAATAAATCAAAATGTGTTCATTGTGCAGAGAATGCATAGACTCTCTAACCCATTTGCTGACAAAACAAGAGGCTGGTTTTTGCAAGGAACATACGACAAGAAAAACATAACTTATACAAGATGGAATCGGTTTTCTCAAATACTAGGATATTATGACAATAACATTAGTCCTGGACACCAGCTGGATAAGCATCTAAGAAAACAATGTGATATGCTTTTCTTTGCAAGAAAAGCAACCAAATGTTATAGACAACATCATTTCTAGTGGCATACCTATGGTTTCTGTTTTCAACATACATGCACTTGCACAATTGGATAATAGGTGCATAAACTCTCCATTGACAATGACAATGACAATGACATTAGTCATGGATTCTAGTTGGATAAATGATCCGTAAACTGCCTCTTTTAAGCAATAAACAGATCCTATTTTGTGATAATGAATGAACAATTTGATAAAGCTCTTAATATCCAGTTTATTATTCACACAATACTAAAAATGAAAGATGCAAGACAAGGAGACAAGAATTTTATCTTGGAGAAACCCAATGTGGAAAAACTCCAGCTGGGTAAGCAATTGCTTCCCTTCACTATGTAAATCTCCAATACAATACAAGTTTATTGTCAAACTATGACCTTCAAGAAGGATTCAAGCTCCTTCTACTTGCATTACTTGCTTACAATCCTCAACAAGAAAGAACTCAACTCTTTATGAACAAAACAAGAACAATTCCAACTTCCTCCTTTGCTCACACTTGAATTCACTCAAATCACTTGCTTAGAATGAGTAAATGCACTTATATTTATAGTTGCTCTGCCCAAGGATGGAAGGAAGGCGAAACAAACCATTTTGAGAAGCCCAAACATTTGCAATTGTTCGGATTCCTCATTTTGGCATTGTTGGGGCAGAATCATGCGGCGGTTACGCAGCCTCTACTCTATGAAGTCGCGGCAGTTCTACAACCGTTGCACAGTTAATACACAGAACAGAACAAGAAATGGTCTCTTTTGTCATTCGAAGGTGTCTGGATCACTGTCAGCCTGACTTAACCATTTTCCTAGAACAATGAACATGCTGAGGGTATGTTTTACAAGTCTCAATAAGGAGAATACATAGAATTGGGTATTTCTAGATCCATTTTTGGATCAATAAACGCCTAAAAAAATGTGATATGCAAGAAAAGCAACCAAATGTTATAGATGACATCATTTCTAGTGGCATACCTATGGTCACTGTTTTGAACATGCATGCACTTGCAGCAATTGGATAATAGGTGTATACAAAATGTTAATTGGCAGTCTTCAAGACACAATCATCTGGGAAGTGATTGAAATTTAGGCCCCATAGGACTTTCTAATCAAACAATTTGTTGCGGTCCTTCTTCATGTATTCTCCAATGTCAACATTTCTCTCTCCTATTCATCCAGAAAATTGTCCATCATTACCAACCATAGAATTACCTCCTGGCTTTTATCAACAACTTTGAGCTTTGCAAAACTATGTCCAGTGACATCTGTAGTACCTCACCTAAGAGCCTCAACAGCAGTCCCTATATCCCCAAACCTATCGCCCACAATGGCTATGGTTTCTTCTCCATTCTCTTGGGATAAAACAGTAATGGAATATATCTCACACACTGTAAAACTGTATGTAATGAGATTTCAAGTTTTTACCGGCGGACTGCTCCATTTGTAATGACTCAGCCAAATGCTTGGAACGAAACTCTTGATACCTTGTATTTTACTATTAGGACCTGTTACCATATTTTAAGCCAAAGAAGTCTGCGCCAAAGGAAGACTTTGCATGGAGGTGCAAATGAATTAAATAAATAAATATGGAACTATTGTTCTATTCTTAGGAGTTTGGTGCCAAGGAGAGATAAGGAGGTGCATGAAAGAATAAATAAAATAAACAAAAGGAGCTTCAGTTCTATCTTTGGCACCATGGAGAGATAAGGGTGGAAATAAAATAATTTATTAATTCCTATTTCAGGCAAAGGATGCATGGAATTAAATAAATAAAAAGAAGGCCTTGCATGAGTCAAATTGTGGTTGACTGAGGTGATAAGTTTGGAGGAAAAGGCTAAAAATAAATAAGTCAAACTGTTGTGCCAAAAATAGAATGGAGTTTTTATAAATAAAAGTCAATTTCTTTTCCATGCACCAGCAGGTAGAAGGGAAATAAATAAATAAAATAGCAGTTGTTGTTCCCATGCGCAGCAGTAGAAGGAATTAAATAAAAGAGAACTGCTGTTAGAAGTTGGCGCCATGGACAGAAATAGAAGGAAAGAATTAAATTAAAATAAAGGAACTGTTGTTCCCATGCACCAGCAATCTATTTTTGGAATGGGGCAGTCTATTTTTATTTGGAGTAGTCTATATGGGCTGGTTTTTATTGTAAAATTCATAGACATAGTTGAGCAGCTGATTTGCTTGTGCATCTTCAGCTATTGTACTTGCACCTCTGAATAATAAAGATTCATTTTGCCCTCTCTTACTTTTGATTTCAGATTTTTCATTGTGTTGCATAGGATATTGTGTTTGCCTTAGTGTGGAATTCACTCCCTCTACCGCTGTCATTTTTCCTAAACCCTTGAATTTATTATGCAAATAGTCTAGAGTTGTGCAGGTGTGTGGATCTTCAAATTCTCTATGTGCAGAGTTACATGCAAGTGTCAAACTTTTGGTGTATCACCCCTATTTCCCATTTTCCGCATTCTTTTTCCCTTTTCCTTGTCAAAGTTTTCATTTTTAAGTGATTCACAAGGGAACCAACCCTCTCTGGAGGTTCACCTTAGACATAGGTTACCCACAGCCTTGAGGTGTTCCAATTTTGTCAACGGAGAGAGAGTACACACACCATTCTCTATCAGGGTGCAACTTCTAGGTGACAACAGGACCTATGTCACAGACTTTGCTGATTTCCAAACAAAATAATCGGAATTCGGTGGTTTTCAAGAAAATTCAAGAAATTCATTAAATAACGCTGCGAAATTTATGCATTTCATTTTTTCACTATTTTCACAAAACCCCTTAAAACCGTCAACAATTTAGGACATAAAATCTCCAAATAATCTTTTAAAAAATAGCTTCTATTTTTATCAACGTCGATCGCAATTTAGGGCTTGTATTTTCCATTTAACAATCTTTGTCTAGGTTTTTTTCACGAATTACAACTATAGTGCACCGTCCTCAGTTTTGACAAAAACCTATGTTGCCAGGATACAGCTACGGGTTCGAGTTTGAGTATGTCGGTTTTCAAAAACCCTTGGGTACGATACGTCTTGGATAAGTCCGTATATATATATATGTATATATATATATATATATATATATATATACTCATTTCTTAGTCCATAAGAAATATAGTAGGATCGATGTTCAAAACATTCAATATACTTAAGATTTTACATTTTCATTGACTAACGATTTAATTAACTTTGCATACCTTTGTGTGTTGGTTTCTTTATCTCAAGGCTTGCTTGTTTGTGTGCATGTTCATGTAGGTAGAAAAAAGAGTGAACACACATGAAGCAACAAATGTCTCACTTTAAGCCATATTATGGTTTCTACTTGCAGTTAAAATTGGGGGTTGGCCACTGGTACTAGTTTCCTAGGTGAGCTCATTAGTTATAAGTACAGTTGAATAGCAGCCAGCCATGAGATTTAGGTACTAATGAAAACAAATAGAAGTTAATAGTTTTTCTTTTCTGCTTCTTCAATCATTGAGCTTGCCAGTGAAGAGGTTGAAGAAATTGATGAGCAATGTTATGCTCGCTGCTTGAAGCACTATTTTTTTTTGCAGCAAATAACAAACCACTCAAGTTTCAATGTGTGATGATGAACCTGCTGTCTCATCTTAACATAGAAAATACAACAAATCACTGTGCAAGCACGCCCTCCATAAGATAGAATACACTCGACTATTCTTCCAAATACCGCACTTTAAAAGATTATGTGCTCAGGACTCTGTATGTAAATGTAACTCAAATACAAGTAATGAATTAGCTAGTATGTGCAATTACTGTACAGCAGTGCCTGACCACAGGGTATATTGGAATGATGGCCCATTTGTTACCCAACTCCGTAGCACTTACTCTGCAGAAAATGAGGGAGAGTATTTATTTACAAAATCCCATCACAGGGATATGTCACCATATAAACAGCTAGAAAATAAAGGAAATGAATTCACCAAGTAGAAAACAGTTCAAAGTCAACGCTTCAGATTGTTCTCAAAACAAATTAAACTGATCCGGCATCAAATAGTTTTATTTATAGACTTCAACAGTGCAGTTGAGTTTCAAACCGAAACATACAAGAGCATTATAGACAAAAATTGCAATGTAGCAATTCCAAACTGGTCCTCAAACTTCAGGGATCAAAATTTAGAAAAAAAAATTTAAGTCCCCCACCACAAAACCTTGCGGGTATGTCCCGGGTACATCGGTTACGTCCCGGGCACATCACAGACGTTCCCAGGACATATCCGTACCATACCATACCCAGACATATCCATACCGGGTACGTATCCAGGGGGGTATTGGAGGGGGACGAACCAATGCTTCCCAGACAAAAACTGTTATCCATGGAACTGAACTGTAACTGAAGTGAAGCGAATGATGATTGACAACTTACAAGTATCCTTTATTCAGGGAAAAAAATTGTAACTACAGCAAAGTATACCCTTGTTGTGCCTCACTGAAACGGCCTGCGTGAATGTACTGAATGCCCCACGTGCAACTGCAAACTGCCTGTGTGAAGCTTTATAGACCTGTGTGATGCAGCTGAAGCTCGTAAAACCTGTGAGAAAGTTTAATTGAGCTGCCCAATTCACCAAGCAGTATTTGTAGTCTTTAAAGTTAGGGCATTGGAAACCTGATTTACAGTAATATTAGGGTATAGTCTTGAGACCTTTATTGGGCAACGGGTATTAGAAACCTGATTTACAGTCATATTAGTGTATAGTCTCAAGACCTGTATTGGGCAACAGGAATGAGTCTTTAAGTATTTTACAGTCTTGAAAGTTTAGAGCATAAACAGAGTATTTTTATATGGCAGTCTCAACTCTTGATTACTTTTGTTTTTAAATTTTACTATTTAGCTATAAACTTTAATTTATTAGTATTGTTCCTATTTATTTAGTTTAAAACTTAGTTGCTAGGTAGTATTCAGGGTTTAGTATAAAAAAATTGATATTTTATACTGATTAAAATTTATATAAAGTTAAAGCCTTTTATTTATTTTGCTTTTTAAATGGTTTTACTTTCTATATTATTAAACCTAAGATAAGTTGAAGGCTTTTACAAGCCAATTTAAGTAGTTTTTTTATATTTAGTTTGAAATGTTATATTAGATTTAAATAGGCACATAAATTATTTATTTATTTTAAAAAATTAAAAATGCAGATTTCTATAATTCTAACTTATTGACAAAAATATCTCGAATTTTTCGGGTGATGAACTCGTTTTGAAATTTATTCTCGCCTAACACAAACCTGGTGACTTAGATTAGGGCCATTTTACAGGAAACTTCCTCTTTAGAAGGCCAAAAATATGGTCTTAGTTACAATCTTTTGACATTTAATTTTTTTCTAGCTATAATACCATCTGCACACTGCTTGTATGCTAAATTGCAGGACATAGAGAAGGCCTTCCAAAAATTGAAATCAGTTGACCCTAGTGTTATGTGGGGACACGTCCCGAGGATCCAAGTGATGTCCCGGACATCTTGGGGATGGGGGCTAAGGATGGGACATCCCCTCACATTCCAAAAATAGAAAAAAACAAAATGGGGACATCCCTGAGATATTACTAAAAAATTGCAGTGTTGGGGGCGTAACACAGTGTTGCGGGCGTTGTTACGTCCCCATGAAGGCCAAGGGATGTCATAGCAATATACTTAAAATTAAAAAGAACAGCATTAAAATAACATAAAACAGCCTTATTGAATCCACAGCTCAGAATTGAAGGGATTTATTGAGCTTTGCATTCCTTTTGTTTTTGTTAATATGAGAATTTGCTTGGTTGCATGGGAAAATCAAAACAATTAAGAGCTGGTATTATAATTACAAATCAAGGCGTTTACCATTCTCAATCTGATATACCATGTTGAAAATGGTGGTTTTTGGAAACATCACAGCTGAGCATTCAAGTTAAAACAGTTTTAAATTTTAAATCATCCTAAGGTTATGCATGCATCTCATTCACATTCGTCATTGAAATCTGATATTTTATCAATATGCCAACCCTTGAAATTAAAAATTAAAAATCAAAAAGAATCAGTCCAGAAATACATCAGATGCATGACAATGATGAGAAAGAGTGTCTAAGTTGTAAACAAGAGACAACCTGGAAGAGAAAGAGATGGCTGAATTATACATTAGAGTTTCAATATTTGATCAACTAATAAATAAGCTGCTATTATGTGCAATAGGAAAAGAAGAAAAATGAAGGGTTTGATCATGTCCCAAAGAAGGCTATTATATTTTTGGTTTGGGCCTTAGCATGTTGATGTATGAAGTACGAGACAACCTGGAAGTTAAAGAGATGGCTGAATTATACATTACAGTTTCAATATTTAATCAGCTAATAAATAAGCTACTATTATGTGCAATAGGAAAAGAAAAAATGAAAGGTCAGATCATGTCCCAAAGAAGGCTACTATATTTTTGGTTTGGGACTTAGCATGTTGATGTATGAAGTACTCTCCCCAGCTCTTTGTTTGATAGTGTACTTAGAACTTTGCAATTTTGAGCAATGAAAATCTTAATTATAATTCATGATTTTGGAATATGATATTATCGGATGGATTATTGGATTCAATGGTTTTAATTATTTTTAAATTGTTTCAAATTTCAGCTTCATTTAGTTTCTAACTTTGTTTTGAGTTTTTTTGTTTTTTATTTATTTGTAATTTAAAGATTGAAATATTAATTTTTAAATATTATTTTAATAACCCTCCCCACTCCATCGTCAAAATTTGGGAAAAAAATTGTCATCCCCAAAATTTACGAAATTTTTACCACCCTCATCCCCTAGACGCATGTAACTATGGTTGAACCACACTAGAATAGATCTTAGTCATATTATATCCTACCATCCATACATGTGTGATGAGCATGAACGGATTTTGCAAAGTCTATCAGCTATACTCTAAAATTTAAAGCCTGTAGTAAATAATTTCTCCTATAATTTTCAAATAATAAGAAAATAAATAAGAAAATCTATATCTTTCCAAGTAATTTGGAGCCATCTAAATATATTGCTGCCCAATATTCAATAATGATGGTTTCCTTTCATCTAAGTTAACAGTGGTGGAAGTATACCTTTCAGCCTCATTCACAAGTGTAATCATTGCATGAAAAACATTGAGACCTCAACAGGCTTGCCCATGATAAAAAGCTGGGACACTTTCTCGTGGGTAAAGGATGTTTGTCCATTTTGTTGAAGATACTAACAACAATTTCATTTCAGGAACCGAACATGAAAATCACTCCAACAAGCATAAAAACAGACGCAAGATATTGACGAGTATACCCTAATATTCAAATAATAATCAAGATCGCTATAATTAGATGAACAAATAAATGGTTTACAATTGGAGTGTGTACCCCTTCCAATACACATTTAATATGTAACACCTATTTGGTAGTTGCGAGCCAACTATAAGATAAAACCCCGCACTTAAATTTCAAATACCGAGCATGCTCCATATCAGCAACTCAAGGGCCACCAGATAATGTTCACGCTAACACTTGCTTCTTCCCTTTAACTTAACCTAGGGACACAAGGTGACAACAAATATCATCCCCTTAATGAGAGCTTCCATCAGCCCAAACAGAGCTCTTAAGTTGATAAACTTTGCCTGGCAATCCCAAACTAGTCCTCAGTGTGGCTCAAGAGAAAGCACACAATCCTTGCTCTACTACTGAATGTAATCTTGTGCTTGGTCGCAGTATGGAACACTGGAAAATGGGTGCCCTGCTTAGCGCTTGGTTATTACAATAAAATGGTGTCACCTAAAGCAGCAGAAGTTGCAGCTTGTGTATCAATATCAGAATCCACCTGCCTCTATTCCCGCATTAACAGCAACTTCGTATTCAGCCTCAGTGCAAGTGAGAGCAACAATGGATTAATTCTTACACAACCAAACAACGAACCCGAACTAAGCTGATAGACAACACCTGACGTGAAATTTCGCTCATCCTGGTAACCTTGCCTAAGCCTGATCTGTGTGTTTAGCCAAGGTAACATCACCCCTATAAGAGTATTTATGCCAAGCTAATAATTACGCTTAACATACCTCAGAATCCACTTCACCACAAACAAATAACTCCCTCTTCGATCCTGCAAGAATCAGGACACAAGTCTGAAAGCGATGGAAATATTTGGTCTGCTATGAATCAAGTACATGAGACACCCCAGAAGTTGCCTATACAACTTTGGATCATCCTTTGGAGAATCGTAATTAGCAAATAACTTCAGACTGAAGGAGGGTCAATGAACGCTTGCAATCTTCCATAAGAAATTTCTTTAAAAATTCAAGAGTATACTTAGGCTGAGAGATAAAAAACTCACTATCTACTTGCAAAATTTATGCCAACGAAGTAATGCAACAAGCCTATATCAGTCGTGTCAAAGGCCTTCATGTCATGGATTGTGCCAACAGAACCGCCTATGAGAATGAAATCATTCACATAAAGGTCAACAAAAAGAATGTCATCTTTGACATGCTTGACATGAAGCTTAGCTTCAAACTCACAATGGCTGAAACCACAATTAAGAAACAAATGATCAATCTTTTCATCCCATGCTCTAGGAGCTCGTTTCAAGTTTCAACCCATTAAGACACTTGTTCAACTTGCAAACAAAAGTAGATTTGTCAGCCTCAATGAACTTAGGCGATTGCTCCATATGGATCTCCTCGTGAAGATCTCCATTAAGAAAGACGCACTTCACATCAAACTGAGGAACCTAGCAACTGAAACTGGTGGCCAATGAATGAACAATCTGAATGGTGTTGGGCTTGGCAGTGGGAGAAAAATCTGAAGCAAACAAGGTTTTGTTGATCCATTGGCAGTTCACAAGATTCTTGTCCTTAAGACAAGTCACCAAATCCCAAGTCTTCTATTCTTCAAGAAGTTGAACTCTTTAGCCATAGTCTTCATGAGTTTGAGGGTCACAAATAGCCATTATCTCTACCATAAGAGAAAAACTGGGCCACACATCGCCTGCATCAGAGCCTGTTTCCTTGAGAACGATCACAGCCAATTTATGGCAACAAACCTCACCAGCGGAAGAAGATTCTGCCGCATAAGCATTAGAGGAAACCTCTCAAATATTTAGCTTCATCATTTGAAGCTAAACTAAACATTAACGCAATGTTAATGGAAGGAACAACGCAAGAATCTTGAGACAAAGTAGGCAAACCTAGCTAAGGAAAGCCTCTCTTGAAGCACGCCTCTCAAATGATGACTTCTCGAGCAAGATATATACAACTATAGCATTAGTCTCCTTGTTATAGCCCACAAAAATGCATTGGTGACACTTGGGATCCAAACAACGTATTCTGCTTCTCATCCAAAACACAAGCCCAAGCATTACACCCAATGATTCAAAGACCCTGAAGCGTTCAACAATCAGCTATCGACCACTACACGCTTCTTCAAACGTAACATTCCTCGCAGCTCGGGTAGGGATCTGATTCAAAATGTTAAGTTGCACTATACATGACTACTGCTTAACATATGCCATTCATCTATTCAGATCGAAGCATACATTTGGCTATCTCAAAACAGGTGCAGATCTTCCTTTTGACCACAGCTTTGAGGGGCATATGGCATGGATTAATGACAAATAATACCATGTTTGGTGAAAAATCTTCCAAGGGCATTATATTACAATATTCTCCACCATTATCAGTCCAGAAAATTTTGAGAGATTGACCACATTGATTTCAACTGCAGCTACTCCTTAAATTTATCTTGAGCTTGCCTTTTCTACTTACGATAATGAACCTGAGTATGCATATGATTTCATCCAGGAAGATTGAGATGTATCTTGCATCCGCCAGGGATGAGTGAAATGATTGAAGAATTTGCGATTTAGTCTTTGCATGCCATGCATTCCCTCTCAAGTTCCTTGAGATGATGCTTCCTAGCCACTCTCCTCACATGTGATATAAACAATCTAGAGAAGTCGGGGATGGTAGACCATGAAGCATCTTCAATTGACTTGTCAATTAAGTACTTTGTTTCTTCAAATGACTGTTGTGAACCCAGCTGCTGCAACTGATGTAAAGCTTTGGTAGAAACCCTAGGTTGAAAAGTAGATAAACTACACATGAAACGTGGATGAATACCAAAGTTATAAAATACTTTGGTTTTGTCTAGAAAACTGAAAACAAATTAGGCCTTCGCCATCGCTGGAAATTGCATATTACAGAGCATAAAGGATGAATGAATTTCCACAGACGGTATGGATGCCTGACTCAGGCCAAATCCAGAGACATTATTGACACCACCTTCGACATTAACAAAATCTTAAACTCATGGACAAGAACTGCTTTCCAAGGAAGATCATGACACATGGGCCTATTTTATAGTTAATTTCCTTTTGACTTTTTCAATTTTTTCCACGTCGGATAGCTAGCTTTAAAGTTACTTTTCCCCATTTTCTCTTTTTAAAATTTTACCCATCTTACATGTGGATGGAAACTTAAAGTTGCTTTCCTTACCAGTTTAACTTTTACACAACTTAATACTACTTTCCCAATACAAATAATCAAAAGTTTATTTTTCATAACACTACTAATAGTATTATGTGCATGGAACAAAAGGCCCATAAGAGTCCTCCCTTTAGAGTTAGATGCTGAAAAGAATCTGAGACTTTTCAAAGGACAAGCTCAAGAACATTGAAATGTCGATGGGATGTGTTCATGATAATAGTTAATAAAATCAATCATTGATAATGTCTAACATAATAAACAACATGAGACTTTTCTAAAACAAGCTCAAGAACATTCAATTGTCAAACGAGAAGCGTTCACGATATTAGTACATGAAATCAATCATTGGCAAACATCATAGACAACATAACATGTCTCAACAGGGATTTTCTGGGTTCTAATTCGTTTGCCTCTATTTCTTTGAATGTTGAGAGAGTATAAGATAAGTGGACGTGTATGAATGACAATAAAAGAAGGGGATTAAACTTAACAAAAACTGATTAGATGACAGAAAGCATTCACAACAGCAGCACACGATGACAAAACCAATGATTGGTGTCCTGTAATATAATAAACATTAATATTCAGAGATTTTAAGCTTCCACAGTCCTTAATAGTTGAAACAAAATATGTATGACTTTGGGATAGTTAGTTGTGTTGCATATTTTTATCGACGTTCTGAGTCGCTCTTCATGACCAGCACAATAGAATGAGTTAAATTGATAATCTATTGACAACCTATTCCTAGAAACTCGAAAGAAGATTGCTTTCTTTTGACCACTATATAAACTCAACAAATTTTAAAAACACTAATATAAAAACAAAATTAAATAACACAACTTTAAACATAAACTAACACTTAAAAACACTAGGTCATAAAGCTAAAGGCACATTGTTTAAAAAGTCATCATCTTAAAGACCATTGACCACATAATAAAAGGGCTACCTCTTGTCACGGCTGAGAATGGGAAGATGCGCAATGGAAATTTGCATGAATCAGCCTGAGAATAAAGATCCATAATACTGCAAATTACCATTGCACGTATGAATGTAGATCCACAAACAACTCATGCAAAGAATAAAATGTGGACAACCAAGAAATGCACAGCCTCACCAAATTTGTTGAAGCAACACACAGCTGGACGTTATTATCTGGGAAGACGCCACAGAAAGAACACATGTTGGTAGAAGGTAGCCCAAATATGTACAATGGTAATAATGGTCTGTTGAAGCTGACTATAGGGTAGTCACTTAGCCAAGATGCTAAGAAAACCCATGTGGAAGATGTGAATAGATTCATGGAGTTTCAGCGTGCATGAACAAATCATTGGTTGCACGTCATGGCACCGATTTAATAGGAATGCAAAATGTTTTGTGTGGACTTCCCTTGATCCTCGATGATCTGCCAACTCTCCTCTTAGGAGTAGAAGAATGTAGAAGAGGAATACCCAAATAAATTGCTAAAATGTAATGTCCCCAATTCCGAGTGGTTGGCCTAACGGCCCTATTTTGGTCTTAGCCCTGGTCATTCCCAAGGGGCTAACGACTTTGGAGGTTATTGGGGATGGTTGTCTGATTTCCTACTATGTTTTTGTTATATTTTGGGCGTTGGGAGGGTCTAATGGGCCCTTTGTGTTCTATTTTGTCGTTGGGATCACTTAAGTGGACACTTTTGGCATTTAATGTTATGTTTCTTCATTGGGGCCACTTAAAGGCCCTTTTTGGCGACTTGAGGGGATATATATTGCATTAAATGTTATATTTCTTCGTTGGGGCCACTTAAAGTCCCTTTTTGGCGACTTGGGGGGATATGTATTGCATTAAATGTTATATTTCTTCGTTGGGGCTCATAAAAAGCTATATAAGGAGGTGGAGGGTGGAGTTGGAAATCATTCATGCATACACTTATATTTCTTTTCATGTGCAACTGTTGTTTGCAACTATTTAGCTTGTGGAGTAAGATCCCACGGGAACCCTAGCTTCGGTGGTGAGAGATCCATCCCTAGCTAGCAGGACATTCTTCGGTAGTGAGAGATCTACCCTAGCTTGTCATTTGGAGCTATTTTCAGGGCTGATTCACAGAGATATTTTCAGGGTTTTTAGAGATAGGGTTTTGAGGGTTTTGGTAAGTTTTGGTGAGTTTTGGTGGGGATATTCAGCTGGTTTTCGGATCAGACCTACGGCAGCAATAAAGGAAGGGTTTGGCATCATTTTCAGAGGTTTTCACAAGGGTTTTGGCCATCTACCAAAAAGGGCGACTTGTTTGGGAGATTGCAGCCCTAATTTTTAGGTTTCCAGTTGGCCGTTTTCAGATCTGAAGGTTGGAAAGTCATCTTCTATATTTGTATATGTTATTTCCCAAGTTTCATAATTTTTGCACTTGTAATCGGGAAGATATGAATTTTAGAAGTTTTCCAGCTATTTTAGGCACGCTGTAATTTTCTGGCAGCGTTATATTGACTGAAAAATTCCAAAAATATTTCCCTTGTGTTCTTTATATTATTATCTAGTTCTCTTTAAATTTTCAAGTGATTTGAGCGGATATTTTGGGAGTTATTCATATTTTACTGTTCGCTGCCCTAGCTGTAATTTTCTGCAAAAAACCAGATTTCTGTTCGGCTGTGTTTTGTCTATCTTTTGCATATTTTACAGTGGTATCCTATAAGGGATATTTCATAAAACTTATATGCTGCAGCGATGTAATCGAGCTTTACGTATGGGACGTGCACAAATAGTTCTGAGCTCAATGGACGGATAATTAATTACTCTGACAAAGCATGCAAGCTGAAACACCAACTCAGGCCTGAATGCAAACAAATAAGCCAACGCTTACCAAATGCTGCGTTGACAGAAGTGTCAGGTACTCCAACAACGGGTATTCTATGCAATAATTTGAACGCTGCCAAACGTAATGCAAACGAGGAGAGATCTGCTACACGTCCATGATCAGGCGATTGGACTCATAAATGATTCTGGGACTCTCCTTTGTGGGCGGGCAGACTGTGTAGCTGGTAGTCTGTGAACCTTAGAACTGCTTTTGGCTGGCTAGGCGCCTAGCTGTTATATGTTGAAGCGGTCATTGGAGCGATATATCCTTCTAGCACAAATCTGTGTAGATTGACATGGCCGCAAGAATGGAGTATGCAGATATACGAGCACTCAGAAAATAACAATACTACTTTAATCTATGCAAACAAGACTAAAGAAAATAACTTAAACTAGTTCACCAAATGGATCTCTCATAATGGGGCAACAAACAATTGGGACTGCCCCCTTACCAATCAGAATAGCATTTTGCAAAGAGGTTCAAATTGCACAACTTAAACATAGTAATAAACTTTTATATATTGTTTCATGAGGGACACATTACATTTATATAGGAATGTAATTCCTATAAATAAGTAATTCACGCTATTAACAAATCCAACAACTTTACTTACCTAATTCTATTCTACGTAAGTAGTTTCAACCACTCACTAATGTTGACTGATTACAAATAATATTGTTTTCTCACACTTATTACATTTATCTACCACAAATTAATATCTAATGTTCACACTAACATTAAATACTCCTAACAAAAATGCCTCACAAATAGTGGTTCTTACAAAGAACTGAATTGTAACCCAGTGAATAAAACTAAATAAATAAATTCCAAAAAGGTTACTCCAAGAATTTATGGGGTTCCGAGAATACACAAGCAGTACCTTTAAGACCCATTGTTGACTCAATGCACTCCCCCACATGTAAATTTGCCGCCTTCTTAGCCAAAAATTAAAAAAAAATGTAGGGAATTTTTCATCCATTATTAAAGACTTTCCTCGGTTTGTAAAATTTGCCGAAGTGACAGGTCAACAAAAGCAGATGTCTTAATTTCAATGTAGTGTCCCTATATACCACAAACCCAGTTGTTGAAGCTATTTAAGTAGACAAAAAATGTGTTAACAATGAGACCACCAATTTAGTTGAGTTGCGTATAAAGTCAAATCTTTTTCAGTTTCAAAGAAAATTTCAATGAGCAAACAGACAGGGTTGCAACTGTGTCACCACTTTCTCCAGTGGTGATGAACCTCTAGATGGAGTGGTTTGAGAAACAGGCTCTAAATATTTTTCACCCAAAACCCCTTTGGTGGAAAAGACATGTTGATGACTCAAACCATGTTGGCTACATGGAAGAGAAAGTGTGGAAGACTTCCACAACCATCTGAATAGCATTTGTGACAGCATAAAATTCACAAAAGAATTGGAGCAAGAGGGATCTTAACTTTCTTAGATGATCTTCTATCCCTTGATCAAGTATATAGATAAAGCATCCACATAGATATTTATTTACAAGCATCTTCTCACCATCAACCTTATCAAAAATTAGGGGTACTCAAAACTTAGGCAACTAAGGCCACATGTATTTGAGACGAGGAATACATAGAACAAGAAAAGTGACATTTAAAGAAAAAAAATTTAAGAAAAATGGCTATAATGAAAAACAAATAGAGTTTTTAGAAATATTAAAAAAAAAGTTCAGCATAGAGACAAAACAAAAGAAAAACCTCAAGCCTTCTTGCCTTATGTGGAAAGCATATCTAATAAGATTGCCAAGATTCTAAAAATATATACAAACCACATTTTTCCCTCTTGGCACTTTTTAAAAACGTTTAAAGTCAGCTAAAAATCATTTAAAACCTAAATTACACGATGGAGGGTACCTTATACCTAGCTCCTATCGAAAACCATACATAGTAGAAATATGTAGATACATTCAAACTAAATTTAAAAACATAAGCAGAAATCCGTTTAAGTACATCCACTAAATCTGCCTTAACAGAACATTCGGAATCCATAAAACACCACATTTGTTTAGAAGAAACGAGTGTTCTTGCTATTGAAGACCGCTACAACAAGAGAAGACTTAGAGAAGTTATAGAAATAGAAAAATATACCATACGTCTACAGAAAGATGATGATTTAATCCTACGCAAATCATGGAAACCAATTTTACACAGACTTCAAAGAACTTGACTTAATCTCAAAAAGTCTTATTTTTCTTTATTCCAAATGCGCTTGGCACCTTGAGCCTTGGGTAACTTTTTGTCCTTTTCTTTGCAACAGCTAACCAAAGCCACCAAATATTTTTTAAGTTTGTTAAAAGCTATTTTCCCTCAGGTTTTATTAAAGGTAATCTGGATAGGCAATTTGACACATTCCATTGTCCTAACAACGGGTCGCGAAAAGTGACTCAAAATGTCAACCAAAAATAAGCAACACAGTTATCTATCCCAAATCCATATATATTCTGTTTCAACATTAATATTCATTTGAAGACCCAACAACTATAACACCAAAACAGACTAATTTGTAAACCAATCAATGTAATCATGGACACCCTCTCCAATCACCATCATTTCTAGCCACTTTAAGGCTTTTCATTTGAACATGTGCAATGGAATCATACACTGAAACAATTCAAAGAAATTTTTCCAATTACATAAACAATAAACAGAGGAAGGGCTCATAGACTAAACAAAAATGGACACCCAAAGTAGCATATAAATAGCAAATAGATACTTTGCAAACACCAAATGGATCGTTAGCAAGTATGTGGAGTTGGATTGCAAATAGTAGAGATCTTAAAAAAGAAAAAAATGACACTGCTTCGCAAGATTTGCAAGCATAATTAAAAAAAGATGAAAGAAACAGAAACATATGCAAATGCAAAGATTAGTTTCAGGTGTCCAACAGGGGCTAAATCACACGTGTTCCAAACAAATAACAAGAACATACTGTGCATTGGACAATCTGAGGCCACCAATAAAGAAAGTTTCTCACTACAAAAGTGGAATAAGAAGCAGTTTATAGTGACTGTAGGTGTGTCAAGAACAACGGATAGTGAAGATTCATTTTATTTATTTTATCACTGGAGTCTTTATAACAGATAAAAAAATATACTACAAGAACATGTCATGCATCTTATTACTAGGAAATAGTGTTAATTTGAAGTATGATCACCATATTCACATATCAATTCAAGAATGAAATTAGATTCATAAATCACAGAAATTGAGCAATCTATTGCACCACATAAAAGAGATATATAGAAAGCTTATGTAAGGATACCACAAGGATGTGTTGTACAGATGTAGAGCGAGAATTTGTCACTAGCTTCGTACACATTTGTGACATAATCAATTAACCAATAATACAATCATTTTCTGACATTTTTTTTTCTTGGCAGCTTCCATACACAAGCAAAGCAGCTAAATTTGAACATGTGGCCTATCACAAGAGACCAAAACAAGAGAAGAAAGGGGATGCAGGGACAGAATAAAGTATGTCAAATAAGCATTTTATTATAAACTTGTACATAAAACTTGAGCAAGTTTCTCAGGACAGTGTAAGGTCAGCATTCTATTAATTGACATTGCATACAAGTAGATAGCACAACCAGGCATTGTTGGAATTACCAATCCATGCTATGTAAAGATCAAGCTGTAACAGAGCAGTAGCTCAACTGGCAGACCACTCAGAGATGATGGAGGGAGATTTCAGAAGAAAAGTCAGTAGGAGGGGCCAAGAAAACATTTACTAAAAGATCGCAGAGCTAAGCATAATCTTTTGCATGCTAGATGATGCGATCTCTAGGAAAAAAAACATTATTTAATCTCACATTAAGAATATTGTTAGCAATACTTTCATGAGAAATTTTCTCAACATATTTCACATAAGAAAAATTGTCAAAACAAGGTCTATTATCCTACCATTTGCAAAAATGGATATGATTCGCCTCTAGTAAAACATCACTCATGAGGAGATATAGAGTGTGTACCTTTGCCATTATTGTGTCCCAGACGAAGCAATCCCCATTAGAATATCCTGCGAAAAGAAGCTTGCCAGAAAATGAGAATGCCACTGATGTCACAGATGGAATCTCATTTTCATTGTGATGCTGTTTATATACTTGTAATTCATGCCCTGTTCGTATATCAAATAGACGACAAGTGCCATCATCTGAGCCAGAGCCGAATCTTAGTCCATCTGGAAAAAAATTTCACGGTGTTTACATCTCCCTCATGTCCATGGAATGTTCGAGTGGCCCTACTAGCAATACGTGTATCCCATAATCGGGTTGTCATATCACATGAACCTGAAACAAATAACTTGGGACTTGTTGCATTGACAGATACACTGCACAATCAGAAGTTAAAACAATGCTTCAAGGGGCAGAAGTACCAATAAATTTCCAAAATGCAAAAGGAAACCCAAACTGAACCATCCAAAGAAATTATCACGTGCATGTTTTCCAAGGCCCCTCTACATGTATCCTCATTTTAGATAATAGATAAAGGTAATAAGTAAAATGGAATTAATATTGAAATCGTTTGTCTTTTCCACACCCCGTGACTCTCAAGACTTTTTTTCTTTTACATTTTGATTCTTAAAAACCCTTGATACACATACTAGTGATTAAAAAGTTGAGCTTCAAAAAACAAAATATATGCAAGTGAAACAAATAACTTGCAACTTGTTGCATTGGCAAATACACTTCATAATCAAAAGTTAAAACAACACTTCTAAGGGCATGAGTACAGATAAATTTCCAAAATGCAAAAGGAAACTCGAACTGAACCATCCAAAGAACTTCTCACGCATGAATGTTTTCCAAAGGCCCACTACGTGTATTGTCATTTTAGACAATAGAATCATAGATAAAGGTACTAAGTAAAATGGCATTAATATTGAACTCAATTGTCTTTTCCACACCCCATGACCTTCAAGACTTTTTTCTTTTACATTTTGGTTCTTAAGAACCCTTGATAAACATACTTGTGATAAAAAAGTTGAACTTAAAAAATTTAAATATATACAAGGAAACACTCAACCGAAAATAGCATGTGATTAATTATAAAGAACAATAACGCTTCTGCAGGCAATGCAAGTAAACATATTGACGTGGAAATGGGTTCAGAATGTAATTGATTGTTGGCCTACCTCATGACATCAGCAGTGTGACCTGATGGAAATTCACCACCAAAAATAGAAATTCGCTGGCCTGTTGTAACATCCCATAAAATACATGTTCGATCACCAGAGCTGGTTATAAGATGTGTATCTCCATCTGGTACATACTGACAACAAGAGACATAGCCTTTATGACCACTAAGAGTTTTCGAAACAGGTAGATGCCCATCTTTGTCACACTGGGAGTTAAGATTAAAAATGGAACAGACACTATCAAGCCCCCCGCATGCAACTGACTGTCCACCAGGAGAAAATGCACATGTCATGACCCAGGCACAGGGAAGCTTAATGGCATGTGTTTTCTGGCTTGTCAAAGCATTCCAAACTATCAACCGCCCATCTTGAGAGGCGCTCACAATTCGATTTCTTTCCCCATTCCAATCCAACGAATAAACCTGTTAAAGAGAATACAATATAAAGAAATGTCATAGAATAGTCCCATACCAGATTGAGCAGTATTCATTTCAGCTTCTTTAAGGAATGATAAGCACCATCATTCTCAATGGGCAGGAGATGAATGAACGTCAATGCCGAAAGTTAACAAAATAACACTTAATATCTATCCACCTTTTTCAGAATATTTTTCTAAGGGCTTGGGCCACTGTGTATGTCTCATTTAGTCATAGCAAACCTATGACAGATTGACGCATTGTATCCAAAACAGGGTTGACAATGAATCAACATCCAAGAAAGGCCTTTTTCAATACTCTCTACAAATCACTTGATGATAAGTGAACGCATTGGAAGTTCATACTTAGTTATGAAAAGCTTCAATTGTATGTCCTTTTATATCAGCTAAATGCGGATGTACTGACACTAAATAAATTAAAAGAAGACATCCCAAGTTACAAGTAAAACTAAACGTATTTTACTCAATTGTAACACATTGGTAAGTTACGACATGCAAATCAAAGGTAAACTGTGATTTTCAAAAGACAGTGAATCATCATACACCTCATCACCAATTATCAGAATTTTAGCTCATGCTTTCCATTGAGCTTTGAAGACAATGAATAAAATAAGCATAAAAGAGTTTGAGCAAGAGACAGCACAGAAAAAGAAAACTTGAAGCTCCAAAACCATTTCATTAATAGCTTCAAATGTCCTTACCATGATATTAAATAAAATCTACAAACTCCGTGGAAACAGCAAGGCCGTTTCTGAAATGTTACAGGATATGCCCTGGTTTTCCAAGCATTCTCAACATATTTTTGGGGCATTTTCAATTCCATTTCTGTTTTGGAAATGAAAAAAGCTTCCTGTGGTACTTGATGTTACTTTGAGACCAGGTCAAATATTAACTTGATGTTACTTTGAGACCATGTCAAATATGCATTAGCTATGATCAAACAAGCAGTCTTACCATTATATGATCATACATTTCACTCATTAAAATGCATTTTGGAGACGCATGGGTACCACAATTCATATGGCTGCATATGGGTTATTTCTGCACTTGCACTTGCTACGTGTTGAGTTTTAAAAACAATGAATGAAATAAGTATAAACCGGTTTGAGGAGCTTTAAAGCCAAAGAAGAAAATAAGCATAAAAGAGTTCAAGGGAGAGACCACACAGAAAAGGAAAACTTGAAGCTCCATAAAGCATTTCCTGAATAGCTTTCAATGTCTTGAACAGCAAGCACAACATCGCACCTCCAATTTTGAAGGAAATGTTGTGCTTAAACATTTTCCTATATGATGTTAACAAGTCTGTGATTTCAGAACAGAAATTCTTCGGACTGTCACAGAGACACAGAACTTTCATGCACAACACGATTCAGTTAAACTGTTAAAGTATTCGCAGGCAATGATTGATACATGAGAAAAAGCTACATGTTTATAGAATTTTGGTCTGTCCTATCTGGCTACCACCTTTGGCACAATAACAAATTCAATGTAGGAGTTGCAACCTAAAATGCATCAGTTACCAATTGACTAACCACTAGGTCCCACATAAAATGTTACAAACCTTATTACAAGACATAATATGCTCAACAAAAGTACAAACACAGAATATAATATGAGGTATCAATCATTCTACCAATTTTATTTTGAAATATATATCTAGGGAAATATTTAAATGATTCAGATTAACAGAAAAAGAAAAATGAATATTACAGTATTACTCAATAAATAGGAGCCATGAATAGTGATATATTATGTTGAACGAACTGTAAGGATGTTAAATTACGAGCTAGTCCTATGTAGTTTTCCAAGAGAGAGAGAATGAAATATCAGGCTTTGCTTACATTACCACCTTTTAGAATGAATATGGAAGAATTTGATCCATCTGTTGTGTGAAAGAAAAAGTTGATTATTACTATGCATGGCTACGGAAGAGATTTCTTATGTTCATGTTAACAAAAATGGAGACAAACTAAAAGATAAAACACCGATTTTCTGGCAGAGCCCCACAATCAAAACAGCGGGGAACTGGTCAATTTTCCATATTCGCCTTGATAACAGTTTGGTTCTTGTGATAATTTCTTATCAGTTGCTTTATTGTGTGTCCATTGTTGACATATACCATCTTTGTAAACACTTTTTCAATATTAAAAAAACAGCAGGAAGCATTCAAACAAAAATGTAAAAATGTGATATATATATACCTAAAATACACATGATTTTCAATTTTAGCACATAAATATTAAATAAACTCTACAAACTCCGTGACATCAGCAAGGCCATTTCTGAGATGTTCCAGAATATGTCCCCATGTTTCCAAGCATTTTCAATATATTATTGGGGGCATTTTTGTTTCCATTTCTATCTTAGAAATGGCAAAATGTTTCCCCATGGTGATTCCTGCCGCTTAGAAAATATATACAATATTAACTTGATGTTACTTTTAGATCAGGTCAAATATGTATTAGCAATTAGCAAACAAGCAGTCTTACCATTATAAGATCATACATTTCACTCACTGAAATGCATTTTGGAGACCCATACGAACCACAATTTCTATAGCTGAATATGGGTTACATCCGCACTTGCAGTTATTAAAAAATCAAATCATTTTGACTGAATATATAACAAGCAACGTTTAAAAACAATAATTAAAATTTATGAATTCCAAATTCTGGTAAAATTATGAGTAATTTTGAAGAACAATAGTTAAGAATGATAATTTCTAACTAGTATTAGTGTAAGAAACTTGAAGAAAATAGAAATGATGGTAAATTTCATATTCAAGGTTCCCTCATATTAATCAAGTTACAAGTATTGTACAAATTTCTCACAAAATGGTAATGAGAAGATCACTCCAATTCTACATTTGTAAAGAACCAAACATTCAAGATAGTAAATGTGCCAAAACATAACAGAAATGCACACCAGAATAAATGTTTGTAAGGTGCCAATGTACCCAATTATTGAATATCAATTACTCTTGAAGAATATACTGAGGTAGGTTTGCACCATACAATACTCCTTGAGAAAGGAATAAATCCACGAAAACTCCAGATAAGAGAGCTGAAACAACTACGCTACTCTATCTCAATATCTCAAAACTTCCATAGCATGAAGCGTATGAAGTGATACAAGTGGTTTATATATAAGCCTCTAATCCACTGACATTTGGGGAAGGGAAAACTCTTAACCCACACATTATACATTTGACCAACTATTACTTGAAAAATGCTACATCTCTGCTACTCCATAATTCCCATATAAATCATAACATAGTTCGCATACTCGTATTCCGCAAATATTCGGCAAACCAAAAAAATTTGACTCGGCAAGACTCGCGAATATTCGGGAATATTCGGCAACTTAAAAAATAGACAAATTTCTTAAAAAACATAAATTTTATGCAAAATATAGCTACATAAAGTGGTAGCATGCTTTCAGGGAAATTTTGCAAACAGTATCAAACAGCTAACCTTTAGATGGAAAATTTAGATAGACAATTTGATATCATGAACAAGAAAAAGGTAATATATTATTTTTGGGGTGCTTTCTACATCTTTTTTGATATATATATAATTTTGGACATAAGTTTACAAGAAAATCTAAAAAGAAATTGACCTTTAGTCCACCTATTTGTATTAGATTGTTTTAAAAGAACATGGTTACCAGCCATAACTTATATCTCCCAAAAAACAGTTTAAGGACCCTTATAAAGGGAATTTGGGAGTTAGCAAAGGAAACTGCACGAATATGTGTTGATGAGGTCTGTTTCAAGTCTCAATTTTCTTTATACTGTTAAATTTGACAGCAGAGTTACCACATGAACCATATAACAACGTTGAAAACTGAAATTAATATAGAAAACCCAAAATGTATTTTCCTTTCGAATATTTGAGAGACATATTCTGCGTCAGATGAGTTTAAGGCTCAGACTCGCCAGTATTGGCTTCAGCGAGTCCGAGTTGGCGAGTTTTCCTTGCAAGTATTTGTTTTCTCAAAATTTTGGCAAGTACTCGCCGAGTTTTCCTACTATGCATCATACAACTATGGGCCTAGCCACCCCCTTAGCATGCTTCCTTCCCGGAGTACGTGTAGAAACTAGATAAAGTGGTCTTTTGAACACTGCACACAATTTCTACCGAGCTTGATCATCCAACTATCCAAATGATATTTTCACAAGTGCCGGTCTTAGATTGTGCCATGCTCTGGCTGTGCGAGCCTGATTCCATGGACGTTCATAGTTGTTGCTTCTTTTAAGTTATGGATGTCCATAGCTATTGCTCTCCTTTAATTCCAACTATACCCCTAGTTGGCGTTCCTTTGATGCCAAGTATATCCATAGATGAGTTCCCTTCATGCTCCACACCATGCGCCAATGATTGTTGCCCCTCATAGTGATGTGGATGTCAATATGTTGCAGCCTTAGTAGGCTTAGCCTTGTGTTCCCTTTATTTTGAATCTAAAACTTTGTCTTCTACCTATCCTCTTGGATCTTGAGTAAGTGAAGGGTTTGGGCTTCCTAGGCACACAACCAACTTTGTGCTCTTCTTCAAGTTCTTCCTTGTGCTCATCAATGACTTTCTTGTCCTTGGCTAGTGCTCTTCTTCAAATTCTTCCTCATACTCAATAATGCCTTTCTTGTCTTTCTTTTTCCTGTACCAGAGCATCATGAACTTCTTTGCATATTAATCTGAAATGTTCACAAAGATTCTAACCAGCAAGTCCAAGAACAATATCGAAACCATCCACATGTATAGCAAAACTAAGTTGCCAGGAAACGGAAACGGAAACGGAAACGGGTACGGGTACGAAACGCGGAAACGGCAATTTTCAAAAAACCTTGGATACGAAACGTCAACGGAAACGTCCGTACAACATACATACATACATACATCCATCCATCCATCCATCCATCCATCCATCCATCCATCCATACATACATCCATCCATACATACATACATCCATACATCCATCCATCCATCCATCCATACATACATACATACATCCATCCATCCATCCATACATACATATATACATCCATACATACGTCCATCCATACATACATCCATACATATACATACATATATATATATATGCATAGTGCTCATTTTATAATTGTAGACCATAAGAGATAATTGATAAAGCACTCAAAATATTTTGAATTCATTGAAATTTGAACCTCTAAGTTCTAAAGAGTCATCATTCAACATGGTTACAATTTCAAGGATTCACATATACATAATAATAATCTAGATTCTAAAATATATCATCTAGATTTCCTCATAATCATCTACATGAACAGCACTAGCACCGAAAAGTGTAGTCTAAGTAGTTGTATTAGGGTTAGGGTTCATTTAATGCAAATTTTGGACCATTTTAAAAATATAGTAAAGTCGGTTTTTAAAAGTAAAAAGTGCAGCTAAAAACGGTTTTATTTTTTTTTGCACGTTCCGAAAAACGCAAGATAAACATGCCAAGAAAACATCCTGGAAATGCTGTGCGCTTTCGGAAGCATCTTTTGCCGCATTTCCCCGCTTCCTTTGCACAGAAACGTTTGGAAGGCAGTTAAGGGGAAATGGGACCCCCAGCGTTTCTGCATCATAGTAGCAAAACAATCAAAATGCCAAAAAAAACATTTGTCCATAGTGAGCTTCAAATTTTCTAACACTCCACAGTACTCTATGTTAGAATAGACTAATGGTCATCTAATGAATAATCCAAGATACATCTCATAGGAGAGACTCATATGAATATCTCCTATTAGATAAGACGGGAACAATCTAAAATAGAGATGAGAGTTACCTTCACGAAGTGGACACATAGATCATGAGTCACTACAGGGCATTAACAATTAAAAATAAACTAAATCTAATATGGACACTCTTATGACCCACAAACCCAACTCTAGGTCCTAGTACTATCGAAACAAAACTGTCAAAACAATATTCCTACCATAGAATATAAGATTTAACATTATGTCAAACACTTACTAGACTTCTTTTACTGAGAGGGCAACATATTGATCACTCATAAAGCCTTCTTTGAACCAGTGTAGCCCAAACTCAACTTTGATCCTACATTCCTCAGCTATATGTTCCTCTCAAAAATAGCATTCAGTGGCTCCTGTTGCAGAAACTAGACTTCGGCAAGTCCTCTTCTCTTTGCTGCCAAGTAAAGCTCCTGAACAAATGGATTTATGTCAATATTTTTCTGACTTTTTTGGGATAACTTTAAGGATGGATATTTTGGTTGCAGTATAAGAATCAAGGTCTTCAAAGCTTGTACTTGTGGCACTTCAAAACTACACATCCTATCTTGATTCATAAGTAGCATGAAGCAGACAAGGTAGATGCATTTCTTATCATATCTCTCTGCAATAGGATTTACAAGACAATCATAAAGATATTGTTAACTGGTTAAAGCCTATCATATCAAAAATTGTGTCTCTTCTGCATTTGCCTTTGCAAACAGGCGGCAAACCTTTGAAAACATATTAACACTGGAAATCATGCATTTGCTTGAATATTCTCATCAAACAGGTGTGTTTGTAAAATTAGATACAATGTCCAAGGCCTTTGATAAATATAAGCCTGGTTTAAGTTCAGAGTGGGCACAATGGATAAGAAATTCATACTTTATGGTTACATTTTCACTTTTAATTAAGGGTTCCTCAACATAAGTATTTGAACCAAGTAGGGGTTTTCTTCAAGGTGGTCTGCTTTGTTTCAGTGTCGAGGGCCTTCCCCTTGCCTGCAGCCTGGATCACGGAGACAGACACGCGTTACTGGTTTTTTCTCTACCACTGGAAGTTCATAAGCCTTGGATGTTAGGAGAGGCCCTGGGGGGAGTTCTCAGCTTGCTCCTAAAATTTACACCCCAGCTCCCTCAGCCCTGAATATTCCCCCATGAGCATTTTCCAGATCATGTTTAGCCCTTTCACAATGATAGACAGATGCTCTTAGTTTTTTTCCGCTTTAGATTAGTAAAATAAAATATTATATATATGCTGATGAGCTTTACTACAGACATGTGACAGCAATGGCCTCCTTTCACGGTCTACTGCTTGATCATCAAAGGTTCCATGTTTCTTTGTAAAGCCCTTCAATTGCAACTTGCAAGGCTACTTAGAATTGTACTATTTTTTTATGGCCCCAGTTTAACCACTTTAGGCTAACCTCCTCTTGCTTTGTTCACCTTTCTTGTGCTTTATGTTTAGTTATCTTTCATAACCTAGGGTCTTTTTACCCTAGGCTTCTCTTTTATAATGGTTGTACTCACTTGTACTCTATGAGCCCCATTGACTGATTTCGGTTATTCGTGGACGGTAATATAACTTCTTTCTTTCTTTCCTACCTCTTTATTGTTATGGGCGAGCCACTTATTAGAATAATTTCTTCAGCTAAGGCTATTCAATAAAGTTCTTGGAATCTTTCCTTGTCCTTCCACAGTGGCATATACTCATCAGCTTGTTGACGATTATATTTATATTGAATGCAGTGCAAACAGGAGGCATGCTTACATTAGACCCCTCCCTTAATGACTAAACTCGGGAAACAACTCCAAGCTTTTTAAAATTTGAAAACATATTAACACTGGAAACCATAAATTTGCTTGAATGTTCTCGTCAAGCAGGTACATTTGTAAAATTAGATACAATGCCCAAGGCCTTTGATACATATAAAGTCTGGTTTAGGTTCAGATTGGGCACAATGGATAAGAAATTCATACTTTATGGTTACATTTTCAATTTTAGTTAAGGGTTCTTCAACATAAGTATTTAAGCCAAGTCGGGGTTTGCATCAAGGTGGTCTGCTTTGTTACAATGTAGAGGGCCTTCCCCTTGCCTGCAGCCTGGATCATTGAGACAGACACACATTACTGGTTTTTTCTCTGCCTCTGGTGGTTCATAATCCTTGGATGTTAGGAGAGGCCCTAGCGGAAGTTCTCAGTTTCCTCCTAAAATTTACACCCGGAGCCCTGAACATTCGCCCATGAGCATTTCCAAATCATGTCTTAGCCCTTTCGTGGTGATAGACAGATGCTGTTGGTTTTTCCGCTCTGAGTTTTACTAGAGATATGTGACAGCATTGGCCTCTTTTCACGGTCTACTGCTTGATCTTCTAAGGCTCCATGTTTCTTTGTAAGGTGTTTCACTTGCAAGGCTACTTAGACTTGTACCATGTCTTGTAATGTCCTTCACTTGCAAGGCTACTTAGACTTGTACCATATGTTATGGCTCGGGGTTTAACCACTTCAGGTTTACCTACTCTTGCTTTGTTCACCTTTCTTGTGCTTTATGTTTAGTTCTTTTCATAACCTAGGTCTTTTACCCTAGGCTTCTCTTTTATATTGGTTGTACTCACTTGTGCTCAATGAGCCCCATTGGCCAATTTAGGTTATTCGTGGATGGTAATATAGCTTCTTTCTTTCTTTCCTACCTCTTGTATTGTTATGGGGAAACCACTTATTAGAGTCATTTCTTCAGCTAAGGCTATTCAATAAATTTCTTGGAATCTCTCCTAGTCCTTCCACAGTGGCATATATTCAAAGTTTTTGACATATATTCTATAGCCATGGTACAAAAAATCAAAAGGATGAGTCTTGGTATCTTTGGATACAACTCTTTAATGGTAGAAGAGAATTAATTAGTACTGCTAAATTCCATTTGCAACACCTTGGCATTCCTATCATTATAACTCAGTTTTGCAATCAATGCTTAACCATCCACCATCCAATGGATTCTCCCTTCCAAGTGGTCAACATATCCTCTCTTACCTCTATTATTATAACCCCAGATAGGTCTTCACTAAAAAGGAGGCCATCAACTGCATACTCGAACTAATTAAGGATAGCCTGAGACCAGGAACACATCAAGGAATACTAATCAGACTAACTTGATGGAATAGCATCATTTACAACTTATAGGCTACTGACTAGGTTCACTAGTGCCACATCAAATTTAATAACCCACATTAAATGTATAGATGTGAGTCACCTGGAGATGTGAGTACAGGTTCAAGGACTAGAAACAATGCTTTCACTACCATGTTGGCCTGATTAGTATTCCTTAACGTGTTTCTAGCCTCGGGTAAATTTTGATAGCATCACTTACAACAGATAGGCTCCTGACTATGCTGATTAGCGCCACATCAAACTTAATAACCTCCATTAAAACGTATAGATGCAAGTCACCTGGAGATGTGAGTACAGGTACAAGGACCGGCACAGTAACAGGGACACCATTTCTGCTTCAAGTTACAGGGTTATCTAGATACAGATTACATCTAATGTGCATTTACTTTTGTTTGTTGCTTCTATTTATTTTTTGCAGCAAGAGAAATCCAGTAAGGTGTTCAGAAAAACCAGGTGACATTCACCGCCTGCTGGAGACATCTCCCACAGCAAGGAGACATCTTGTGCTGGTCTCCCCATCTTGCATTCACTTACACATCTCTGAAATGTTTACCCTACCCAGGGTGCAAATTTTCTGTTTCCAGTGATCAATGTTCAGTAATTTCCCATACTAAATACACATGGGAAGTCCACCTCCCTTTCCCTTTGCCCAGCAAGGAAGTTAAGAACAGAAAGGAGGATTCAGACACAGTGTACTGCTGACATCAGCAAAAACCCAATGATATGAGCAAAGTGAAGTTGACCAACAGCCTTTGTTTGATCACTTTGAGTTTGAACACTATTTGAATAAAAATGTTTCAACGTCCTGCACAAATTGGCCAGACAGTCAACTGATTGACTCTTGATATGTGCCAGGTACATATGTAGGCTTCTTCTTGAATGTAAATTGACCCTTGGTCTGCCCATTTGGGTATCATACTTTTTGTTATTAATCTTATTTTTAGCTATTGTACTGATTTTGACCTATGTTGCCAAGATACGGGTTCGGGTATGGGTTCAATACGCAGATACATCAATTTTAAAAACCCTTGGCTACGATGCATCTTGGATACGTCCGTACATGTATATTAAAAATTATATATATATATATATATATATATATATATATTTATTTATTTATTTATTTATTTATATACATATACTCATTTTACTCATTTTTTAGTCCATAAGAAATAGTAATACAAAACTTGAAAATTATAGAAGGATCAATGTTCAAAACATTCAATATACTTAAGACTTTACATTTTCATTGATCATGTGGCTGTCATACATATGATATACGAATATCATGTCAACATGAATACAAACAAAACTTGAAAAATATACTAGGATCAATGTTCAAATTTTCAAAACATACAATATACTTAAGATTTTACATTTCATTGATCATGTGGCTGCCATACATATGATATAGGAATATCATGTCAACATGAATACAAACAAATCTAGAATATATCATCTAGATTTTCCTCAAAATCAAGTTCTTGCATGCCACTTGCACTAACTCCACACTCATTAGCTCCACTCTCCACTCCTTGCAAACTCCCTTGAATGTCATCTTCGCCATCAAATATTGAAAGTTGGGCAAGAGTGGCTGCGGAGGCATCCAAGTCTGTGGTCTCTGGAAGAAGATCCCAAAGTTTGTGAGGCCCTCTAACATAGTCCTCAAACTTGTGTGACAAGAGGCGCAAATTGGAATGCACATATACCAAATCCTCAACTTTTTTAGATGCCAACTTGTTTCATTTAGCTGAGTGGATAAAGGTATAAGTACTCCAATTCCGCTCTGCGGAAAAATTACTAGCCACCTATTACAAAAAATCGTTAGAAAATTGAAATTCAAATTAGTAACATACTAAGAATGTGTGAAAAATAATCCTACTAACTTAATAAAATTTAAAATTTTCAATGATTATAAATTTATAAATGTTATCCCTGTGAAAGTATTTTGATAGCAATAGAGACGCAAGTACTTGGCATCGTGGCCATGTACACGCCTCCATGTGGTTGGTCTCAAGCTCCACTTGTCGAAAAGAGCCTCAATTGCTCCCATGTTGCCTTCTGAAGCTACAAACATGCCCATTTCATTTCGGACCACACTTTACTATAGATGGATCAGGAAAAAGTCTTCTGAATGTTGCCCTGGTTCCATTTGCAACTTCGGAGTCAAAGAATGGTGGTTGCCTGTTAGGTAGCCCAAGTATGTCAAAGCTATAATACTTTAGGTTCAATGCATAAGCGAGGAGATGTAATAGGGTGGTCATTTTATTCCACCTCTTCATGACCACACTCTTGACCTCAGTGTAGGTGGTCTCTTCTGGACCTTGCTCTTTTGTTTGTATGACATCTCTGATACATTCAAGCATAGAATCTATTCCATCATATATCTCTCCCATGCATGTTGCATCAGTATCTACATATCTGATCATGGAGAGAATGGGCTCTGTAAAACTGAGCAAGTACTCAACCTTGGCCCACCAATCATCATCAAGGACCAATGATTTTACCTTTGAAGCTATCTCTGTATGTGACTGCCTCCACACTGTCCAAACATTGTTGATCACCATACTACTTAAAGCCTCTCTCACCTTCACAAGTCGTCTCAAAATGAGCATGTGAAAGGAAAATCTTGTTTTTGCAACCTTCAACAACTCCAACGTTGAGAATCTCATGAATAGGGCTGTGGCATATGATGGTTTGTGATAAACATTTGAATGTCATTTGCCTCGGCGTAAATTTGCTCAATCCATGGGGGAGTGGACAACACAAGGGGTCCAAAAATGTGCTCATATCTACCCTCTATAATCAATCCTGTTGCTTTACAGTTTTTAGCATTGTCTGTGATGACTTGGACAACATTCTGGGGGCCCACCGACTCAATTGCCTCTATCAAAATGTCGGCAATAAATTGTGCATCTTTGACTTGCCCTTCATAGTCAATGGCTTTTAGGAACATTGCCCCTTTAGGGCATACTACAACAACATTTATGAGGGGTCTATTTCTAGCATCTTTCCATCCATCTGAAATGATGGAAACCCCTATATCCTTCCATGATTCTCTGATTGGCTACAAAGAGGTGTGAATGTGTTCCACTTCCTTTCCCAAGAGTGTGGTTCGAACCTTTTCATAACTTGGGGATTTGTACCCTTGTGGAGCTTCATTGATAGCCTTCACCATTTGATGCCAATATGGAGACCTCAATACATTAAAGGGCAGCCCACATGCATAAATGCATCGAGCAACCACCTCATCAACAATATCCCTCTTGTCATTATTAAATGCTCTTTCCAATGCTCCTTTTGGCTTTTTTCATGAGGTCTCTTGACTCTCTTCATCAAAAGGAATCAAGTGGTTCACATTGAGTTTAGATGAAAGGATGAGTAGTAGATTTAGGTGTGGGTGGTCGTAATGAAGGCCTTCTTTGCAATGGAATTGTTCTAGATCTATTTCTTTCACATTGTCTATCAACCTCCTCTTGCTCTCTCAAGTACTCTGCCATTTTCTCTTTTGATATTTTAGGGCACTTCTTTATCCCCACACCTCCAACCCCAGTCAAATGGATTTTCAGTCGGCTATATGCGGATTTGTATTGAAAATGACAACCATGTCATATCTAAATCCGACCCCCACCACCAACAAGGTTTTCTACCACTGTCACATGTCTCCAAAGAGGGGAATTAGGATCATGTTTCACAAGAACTAATGTGTTTTCAGAAGCTTCTTGGCCTTGCACTCCAACTGAAGCAGAACTTGATGCCATCTTAATCTATTTTTTATCACCAAGATCACCATAACAGGCGCGAGGTGAGAGCATACACAGAGTTAGGATGTTAAAAAAGTTAAAAACATTTTGCCTTTACATAAATAATAATTAATAAATTAAAAAAATGGCGTACTAATTTTTAAGTGATGTCATTCTAATATGTTTTTGATCACCAAGATTACCATAAAGGTGCGAGGTGAGAGTATACACAGAGTTAAGATGTTTAAAAATTAAAAACATTTTGCCTTTACATAAATAAATTAGTTATGTCATCCTAATCTATTTTTGATCGCCAAGATCACCATAAAGGTGTGAGGTGAGAGCATACACAGATTTAGGAAGCGAAAAAAATAAAAAATAAACATTTTGCCTTTATATAAATCAAATGATAAATGTTAAAATATTAATTATTAACATTGAACAATGCATTTAAAAATTAAAACTAATGATATTTACTAATTATTAAATTTAAAAACCCTAAATTGTGCCATCCTAAATGTTTTTGATCACCGAGATCACCATAAAGGTGCGAGGTGAGGGCATACACAAATTTAGGGTGTGTTTAAACTCTAAATTTTTTTAAAAAGAAATACAACAAAATAAATTCTTAAAAATCGTAAAAAAATAAAATAAAAGGATGAATTAAATAAAAAATACATCTAGTGTAGATCCTTGTTGCCTCCAAACAAATGCTACCTCCAAATGTGATGTCTACTCTTTTGAATGAACAATAAAACAATGTCTTCCTCTCAACAATTGCTTCCTCTAAACAAACTTGAACTTCTTGCAAGCAATGGCTGCCCCCAATCTCCTCCTCCTTGCAATGGTTGACTCCAAACAAAACCTCCTTCCAATGTTTGCCTCCTCTTCAATTCCTCTTTGGCTCTTTGCTCATACACTTGCAAAAACCAACAATGAATTGTTTGTGTGATTTCAAATGAATGGGTGAGTGTTTTTATAGCTTTTCAAGTGTTTAGGGTTTAATATTTTATTCATTTAAATGTTAGGGTTCGCTTTTTTGCATTGACTAAGTCCAAAAAAAAGTGTTTTAATGCCTTAAAAGGCATATTTTGGCTTGGGTTCGTCACGGATACGTATTGGGTTCGTCCCGGTATGCCTTCCACGGGACGAATCTGTATGTATCCAACAATATTCGTACATGTACCCTCACGCATCCATATTGGATACGTATCGGGCGGTACTTCAACACTACCTGGGACGAACCCTAGTAACACAAATTTTGACCAAGTAATTATTGTTGTTGACTATTAAGTGTCAACTGAATCTGCAGATAGCTAACTGCCATAAATGCCGATTGTTATAATTATAAATGTTTTGTATTGGCATCCTAGTCATGATACCTCTACACATCCTCTTATCAAGCATCTACAAGTCATTTTGTGGAGGATGTTGGTTATTAAAGTGGCACCTATCAAATCATCTTGTGGTTGGGTGTCTATAAAATGCCACATGTTGATGTAATGAAATATTGGAGAACATATTTAAGCCATCCTTTTATCGGAATTCGCTGATCGTCCTATGAATGAGTATGGGTATGAGATTGGTGACTTTTGTAAAGTGTTCCTTTGGCCAGCACATTTGCGAGTCATCACATGAAGGCTTGTCCCTTAAAAGACACTTGAAAACCATTCCCATCAATCAAGGCATGTGTGACCCTTCTTTAGAGGAAAAATGATAATTTAATGGTGGCTTGGATAATTGAAACTACTAAGTCCCTAGAGGACATGACATAATTAAATGGTAGCTTGGGTATGAAACAACTAGAAACAAGGTTATTGCTTGGTATACAATTGGTTTGGACTAGATAGTGAAGATGAGTTCATTGGCATTCCAAATATGTCATGCTTTGTCAAGGATGAACATCAAGGTGTGACCGTTTTTAAACATGGTTCAGTGATGATCTCCATCCATCCTAAAACCTATTGGGTTTTAATCACTAATGTTGAGTGAAATGAATGTGTGTACTAGCATAACCCACTTAGTTTTCTTGTAAATTGACCTCATGTGCAAGTATTTGGTGGGCCCGAAACCTATATTGTGCTTGAATGACAAAATCCAACCAAATGTAGAACCCACTGCTAAATTACCCTCAGCTCCTTTGAAGAAGGCATCATTGAGACACTGATTTTGCTTTTCTCCTTCACCTCTGCATCACACATTCATGGAACTCGCCCAACCAACTCCACATACCAATTTGGATTGAATGGACATACAATTATATGAATGAGCATCTTCAACTTAGCCTGCATCTAGATAATGACTACGACTGATATTGTTCATTCTGGTTGGGTATGAATGCACAGACAAAAATTATATTATAGCATAACTATTAATTATTATCCAAGATGAATATGTAAAAATGTCATTCAAAAAAGCACTCTTCAGTCATCGAATGTTTTTTTCTGATAGCACAAAAGTTCCTTCAAAGCCTCATCTTCCTCTTGTGCATAGCTTTTTCCAACAATTTGTGATTTGTACTTATCAGATGTACCATCAGACCAATACCTTGTTTGATACAACCATCAACATCCAATCAGGTTATCGTTATCCAGAAGCTCTCTTAAATCCCGATTGTTGTTTCTCAAGATTAAGAGCTACTCTACCTCCATGGCTTCTTGCCACTCAGCCTTATTTACAACCTCAACAAAATTTGTGGATTCATCTACATTCAAGCATTTGGCATTGATACATTATTCCATCCACATTTTGTTGTGCAAGCAATACCTTACAGTCCTTAAGGATTTGAATTTTGTAGGCACCACTTTGGAAATTGTTGTCATGCCATTTCTCTTGGTTGGTTCATTGTGTCACAAAGAAACAATTTCCACATCATTGCTAAACTACTCCCTTCTCTGTTAAAAAACAAAAAAAAAAAGACAATGTTCGCAAATTTGCAATGCACAAGTCCATCATTTCCAAACCAATCCACGTGAGGAATAAGATAATAGGGGATGGGATTGCCCAATGGATACAGGAATGTCCAGTTAGATGATCACAAACCATGGGATTGCCCTTATCTAATTAAATCACATTATAAAGATAAGACACGTTCAAGAGATCATCAAACCATTGTTACATCAATTAAGAACTTTTTGTTTTAGGTTCAGTCACACACTGTTTTCATCAAACATGTCCCTACTATTTGATACATCCCTTGTTGATCCATCGAAGTGTCTATAATATTTTGACATCCTGCTACATCCTAAAAGGATACTCTTTGCTTTTGACTTCTAATTTGTGTCTCTTTAGTACCGGATAATGGCTATGTTATACATTAAAAATACAAGGATAATGAATTCAAGGGATCACCAAACCATTTTTACATCAATGTAAGAACTTTTTTCTTTAGGTTCAGTCACACAATGTTTTCATCAAACATTACCTGTTTACTGTTATTTAAGACAAACCTTTTTGATTCATCAAAGTGTCTATAATATTTTGACATCCTGCTACGTCGTAACAGTATACTCTTTTTGCTTTTGGCTTCTAATTTGTGTCTCTTTAGTACCAGAATTGATGTATGCTATACATCAAAGAATACAAAGATAATGAATTTATAGTTTCTTCCTATTCCATGGTACATTTTTACTTTTAAATTTTGATTTGCCTCCCTTTTATATTGGGATATAAGCATATGTCAGACATCCAAAAGTGCAAAGATTATCAGCTGAAAGTTTCCTCCTAGTCATTCGGGTTTCATTTCACACGTTTATTCAGTGAGACTTATATAAGTAAATATGAAGTTGTATTTAAAGTCTGAGCACAAAATCCACCACACATGTTTTCTCTCCTACATAAAATGCACCAATTCCACAATAATAACATTTTAACTTTCATCAATGCCACTGTGATGTGGTGTGCATGCAGCCAAAGTTGGGAATGTCCATTAGATTTATATTTACCACCTCTACCACAAAGTACCTAGCTATTTTTACCTGATTAAGTTTTGGCTTCAGCTTTTAATTGCTTGAATTTTTCCAATACTTACAGACTACAATATGTTATTTACATATTTAATATGTACAACAACCTTCTCATAAAATCATCGCTCCAAGTCATAAAATACTGCATGCCTCCAACCAACAGTCTAGGACAATATAAATTACCATACACAAGCCCAAGCTTCTCCTTCACCCTAAACTAACATTTCAAAAAATTCTCTGTCCTGCCATCCAAACACATTGATTTACAGTTTCCTATCCTTCTAAACCGTGAGAATACTAAGACCATCTTCAAATTGCTATTAAACTGGGGACTACATAATTCAAATCTGTCAATCTTTCATGCCATGACTTGTGCTGTCCTCCTATTATCATGTGCAATAAAATCATCCTCTCCTACTGCCGCAGCTGATAATATATACAGTTGTCAATGTTATGTATGTGTCAAACACATACTTTGAACTTATTTCTTTTGTCCTTGATGACCCAGTTACTCTCACCAAAATCAACTTTTAAGTTTATTTTTGCAATTCAACTTGACTGTGAGAATCAAAGCCCGCATTTCAAAAGGGCATTCAAACATATAATGAGACTTAATATACATGGTAATCTGTTTGCTTGGCACATAACTAACCTGCTTGTGATCACATTCAATGACTAACACTTCCCCTCTTCCATACAATAGTGAAAGTGAAAAGCCCAGAATTGCATCAAATTGAACATGAACTCAAATTATCATGTCCATTTTAAGAAATACATTCACCAAATATAATGCCCAATACTTAGGGTTAGAGTTTACTTTAGCTTCGTCAAGAAAGTAAAGTGGGCCACACTATTAACTTCTCTAGCAATAAACATGACAAATATTGTGGATAAAATTCCCTGTATTTTTGAAGAAATTTATGTCGAACAACAAGATGCACAAGATGAAGTTTAAACAACGGGAATACAAGGAAGATCACTCCCTGTTGAAGCAAGAAAACTTAACACCAAAGCCTGGAATCCAATGGGCAAGGAGTTGAAATCAATATGAAAACAAGCAAGGTTGGTTTGTTTACAAAAGTTAAAACTACCCATCATATGAAGAGCATCATATAGTAAGTTAAACATAACCATATTATAATCAGTTAAACCTGACCATCATATATAATAAGTTGGACCTAACCATCATATAAATAAGGATGCCCTGGAAATAAGTTCATAACAAAAATTGAGCACTGATAGCTGACTCTCTGCATGTTAAAAACAGTGATTGTGACAAAACAAAAAAATCAAATCAAACAGAATGCATAAGTTGAATCACACATAAGGTATGTCAGAAATTTAAGTTACTTCAATGTTAAAAAAACCCAATGCAATCACATATTTACCATAACAGTATTCTTTTTACAAAATATATTTTACTTGCAATGAAAACATTTCAGGTAGCTAAATTATAATCTGTCCATTAATATTTGCTATCTGAAACACCCCAAAAACCCATTAGCAAAGACCAGTTTGAATAGAAAATTATTTTAGTCTAACAGTTTGTGAAAGCCGAAAGGCATTCAATACAACTCAAAGAATCCTGACCAGTAAGAGAGTTCACATTCCCCAACTACAGTCCTCATTGCTAGGCTTATGGTTACTTAAGCTTCACAAAGATAAAGTAGTCGTGGTATTTAATTGCATTACAAAAGTAATTAATAAATGACAAAGATCACATAAAGAATCCCTGTTCTTCTATATAATCATAACTATATAGAAATATCCATCACTACAATGGACGCCCTAAAAAAAGAGAAATATGTGCATTGGATGATGTTTCACTTCTTCCTAAAGATAGTGAGATGGTGAGATGACCCTCCGTCACCATATGCAGCTGGGCTTCAGGCGCAGGTGGCCTGATGTCTATTATTGTGGTAGTCTCCGCTTGATGTGCATGCCAATGGGGCACTGTTGCTTGTAATTCTGATTTATTTAAGGCTTTTCGTAATATTTTTTGGCAATGAGGGGCGATTCCTTTCCACCCACTTTTTAAATGGTTATCCCTCTAATTTTTTCATTTTGATATGATATAAATGACAGACTTTAAAATCAAAAAAGTAAAGTACTTGACATTGAACCCAATATATTGAATTTTTAGGCTTCCACAGATCAACATTAGTAAAATAAATTTAATGAAATGTGATAGTGCAAAATATCAAACTGGATGTTTAATGGTTAGCTTGAGTAGCCTGAAAGGCCTGTCAGAGCTACAATGAAAGCACAAATTTACCATAAGAGTGTTTGTTGAGGCTAAATTTACTTCAGAATATTATCTACTCAAAGATGCATTTAAGATGGCAATATTTCATAGTTACCTAAGTTTCGGGATGGGGGACTGGGGGACTGGGGGATGGAGGGACGGGATTCCAGGGATGGTAGAAACTAGAAAAGTTCCCAAATTTTGGGGACAGCAGGGGATGACCCTTAGAATAATAAATACAAATTGATAATTAAATATTTTAACTTTATCCAATGAAGTTTAGGGATTTAAACTGTATCCAATGTGTTTTAGGTACTTCCAAAATTAGAATGCAATGTTTTTGGTTAATAAAATAACAGCTTTTAAAAAGTAAAAACATCAGAAAACTTTATGAAAAAATAAAAAATAGGGGCGTCCTCAAAGTCCCTGAAACGTTCAGGACATCAGGGATGTCAACAGAATCTAGGAGACATGTCCCGTGTAACACCGCAAAATTTCAGTAGGTAAATTTTATCCATTTTCCTTAAAACGCTCTCTAAAATCAGAAATTCGCCTTTTTCATATGCAAGAGTTACCTCATAGTCCCATGGAAGGGGCATTCCAATATTTTTCTGCAAGTTCCACTCAAAGATTTTAGGAGCCTTTTTGCCCATTAGCGGTCCTGTGATTCTTTAAATTTTATGCAATACATGAGGCTGGTAAAATTAGCAGTGTTTTACAAAAAGAGTTTCAAATTTTATATAAAAAAAAGTTTAAATGTATATACATTTGTGGCAACAAGAATTTAGGAGTGGCCACTGCAGACCTTCAACACCCCACTGCTTCCTACCCCTAAAAGCTTCATCTTAAACAATATTCGTTCCTCATTTAAGGTATAGATGCTTTTTCAGGGGTATTTGAACTTCAGATAGTGCATGCCACCACTGCAAGCAAAGTAATTGCAACTGTATCCCCCTGAATTGGACCCCCACCTTTACATGAGCATTCAGAGTGTTACATTATTCAACTAGGGTTACAGTTATTTCAGCTTCATAAAGAAACTAAAATGAGTCATGCTATTTAATGTCATTACCAATAAATAAATAAGACAGAGATCAAATAACGAAATCCCTTCTTTTCTAAATAAAGAATAATCATCCATAAGGTGATGGTGTAGTGACAAATGGGTGCTTTCAATAGTGAGAGACCCAGGTTCAAATTCCACTCTGTGATAATACAGCCCACACCCGAAGTAGCCATCGCCATTAAAAGGATTTGTATAATAAACATATGATGCATGCACAGGGTGGAATTTCTCTTCGCCTCAAGGGAAGTGATTCTATGATTTAAATAATTTTCGAATCAAATATTGAAATTTCTACGCCTCCATGAGCCCCGGAGTCACTGATTCTAAGCTTTTATATTTATCAAACCAAACATGTAGGCTTCCATATGTCACCATTGGTAAAATAAATTTCGTGAATACCTGTGTACTATAGTAAAATTAATCAAACCCTATGTTTAATTTCAGTAGCATAAAATTTGTATGGGAGCTTTAACATAACATATACTTCAAATATCACGTTGTCAAAGATAATATTTAAAATGACAAGATTTCAGGTAGCTAAATTTCCCGTGTGTTACAGACTCTCGGAAACAACAAAGTCAAATTTTCGCATTTGAAGTGGTCATAAGTAAAACAATTGCAATGCGAATGAAAAGAAGCATTCTCCTACCTTGCCGGTGTGTCCTGAAGCGTTCTACAGCACACAACATCCGTGGGATTGTAGCTAACGGCCGAGCGTCCATTATTCTTAGCATACGTTGCAACTTTACAAGCGAAGATCAAAAAAACGTCAAAATAAATTCCGATCCACTCGCCTAGCCGATAAATTTAAACTTAAATCCAACCAGAAACGTACTAATTTACAACATCTTGACCTAAAAAAACTAAAACTAACCGTCTGTATCCAAGAGCAGCTGACGCTTCTCTTTAATTCGTTCTCTGAGAGAATTGACCTTTGCCGTTGCAGCTACATGGCGCTCCTTTAGCCCTGCCACCGACATGGCTCGACTATTGTTTAGGGTTTCGATGCATTAAAACCTGCTTTACATCGGCGCAATAATAGGTTTTGATACAGGATGAAATCAATATAGCTCCAAATCTTTGTCAGAATTTTGACATGATATATTTTGTAATAATGATAGAGATACACAGGAGTTTTTTTCGTTTTGCTTTCTATACCTAGAGCACGTCCAGGGCGGGTCAGGCAGCCGTGGCAAAGCAGGAAACTTTTCACAACAGGAAACCGAGGCGGTGACCCCTGAGGTTGGTAATGGCTTTTTGATGTTAAATTGGTATAGAAAATTTAAATAAATTGAAAATGAGGTGGACTGTGAGGATGATTCTTCGTATCAAACACTGGAAATATGGGTTTAAATTTGACGGTCGTTTACATGTTTTGTATACTTTTAGTTATAAAAATATCAATAAAAAATTTATTTTATTTTGTTTTTTCGGTTTTGTTTTTTTAACCTGAAATCGCCGTCCTTCCGATTTGCATATTTAAAAATATAAATTTATATTTAAACCATATTAATAAATAATAAATGTTTGTATTTAAAACTGTTTAAATGGAGGCCACTTTTTATGGTGTTATCAATATTATGTTCGTACCTAATTCTATTTTGTATATTTTTGAATCATTATTTTTAGAAAGATGTTTAATGCCTCGCAGGAATATCTGGGAGTATATGTTATTTGTTTTAGAGGTATAATTATTACTTTTGTAGTTGATGTTGATAAGGGGTGTGATTGATTTTGTAAGTGTAGAAATATAGATGGGCCACTTAATTTTAAGGTTGTTTCTACATTTCAAACTTGTTAGCAATTCATACATGAATACATTTGATACCGTTTTCGATAGTTAATTAATTTTATAGTTGATGTTGTATGTATTTAATTCGGGTTTATTGTGTTAGTTGTGCATCGGTTGTTTGGTTGGTGTTTTGTTGGAAAAACATTTATTGTACAGTTGATAATGTGTGATTGATAGTTGTAGTGTAGGAATTTAGTTGAAACATTACATTGAAATGTTGTATGTGTACATTTAATTCTGTTACAAATTCGTACATTTAAAGTTGCGTAACATATTTCAAAACATCAAATAAATGTAGATATACGTACACATAATGAGACATGTATACATTTGCAGTTTTTATATTATGAATGGTAGCCTTTAGTGGGCGATTTCAGTTTCAATAAACATGATTATATTTGATACCCCTTAAACGACATGTGTCGTTTTGGATACAAGAAGTGTTGAGTATAGTAGTAGTGGAGGTGCTATCAAAGCAGAGGGTAGTATTTACGATGGGTTGAGTGATAGTAGTCTTGCTTCCTCGTTTCTTCTTGCTCCGAGTGTTAGTACGTGCGCCATATTTGAGTATCTCTCGAATGAAAAAGCAGGTGAAATGCGTAGATTTGCAAGCGAGGGAACTCTGGAGAAAGCTATGTGAAATTCAGACCCTGCCTTTCAGTGGTTCTAATGTCGACGGTTACTCTGTGCAAAGTAAGTCCCTGCGACTTGTGGATAGTTAATCCCCAGGCCATTTTAATCAACAATTGTCTTCGATTCCCTCTCGAAATAGGGGGTATGGGAATATGTAATGGGTTGGAGGGATCCCAACATGGGCCGTTATATCTATCAAATTTGAGAACAAATAAAGGTAATGCTAGTGGTTGCATTGATGCGTCGTAGACAATGTCAGTGATTTTTCCTATGGCACCATTCACGAGGCCTACGTCAACCCATAGATTTGTAATAAGCATGATTTTTTGTGTTTCTACCGCCCTCACTAACCACTACATCTTTAGGATAGATTGATTTCAGGGCCTACCACATCATCTGACAGGTGGATTTTCTAACCCAAATAAGATCCATAACCACCCATAGAAAACAACACCACATCATGGGCAACGACAAAGCAGTTTTGATTAATTGGAGCTTCCATGTCAAACATTTTATTAGATATTATCTCCTAAACAGGATTTAGAGAGAAAATCCTAAGATTTCCTTGTGATTATTATCCTTGCACATGAGATAGAGGTCATATAAGTAATGACTACCCGTGAAAATTTGGGTATCAAAGTGTTGACTTAAAACAAAAGGTTTAAAGGCCTACAAAATAAAAATAGTTGTAACATTGACTGTTCCTTGTTGCCAATTTTTTTTTAAAAACAGAGAGAACTAACACTTTCAAATTGAGATATAAACTCAAATAAAATTGAGTAGTACTAAAATAAAAATATCAAAATTTCTTAGACTCGGACTGTGCAGAAATTGCCAAAAATAATTACTACCAATCTAATCAAAATGAAAACCCTTAAGACGGCGTTAATTTAATCAACCTCCTTAATCTTAGGACCGGAACCTGCTAGCAGAGGGACCATCATCAAATTCATCGGCTTAATATTTATTTAAGTTTGTTTTTTAATTTATTTGTATATTTTTACAATTTATAATTTTATATATTATTGTAATAACCGTCAACAAAGTCCGTCCCAGAAACCCCATCCCTACATTCCCATTGTTCCGGAGTCTTAGGTAACTATGGAGACAACTAAAATGAACTAAGATAACAATGTACAACACATTATTTTCATCCATCCTAGCAGTGTGACAAAATAACAATATACATTGGCTGCACATTATTTTCATCCTTGCTAGCAATGTGGCAAGCTAACAATGTACATTGGCCACACGTTATTTCATCCATGCTAGCAATGTGGCAAAATAACAATATACATTGGGTACACATTATTTTCAACCATGCCAGTAATATGATGATATAGATCACACTACCATGAAACTTGGCTCCATCCACTGGTGCCTACAATCAAATGCAATTTAGAAAATTAAAAAATGCTACAATTGCGAGTGCTTTAAACCTACAAAACCAATAATAATTTTTAAAAAGGCATGATTTCTAGTGCAACCTTTCATAAAATATGCACAGTATAAATAGGCTCAATGGTGGCTGAGTCAAGTATAGCACAAATATGAGAGCAACAACATAATCAACAATACTTACATAGCCTGTATTCCTCTTACTTGATCCCCCATTATTATTGTTCAAACTAATGACAGAGTTCGCTGGTAATGGTTTCTATAAATGCCATGTATATTTCAATAAAACTAAGAAAATAAATGCTTTGGAACAACGACTAAGAAGTGGACATTTTGCATTGCGCAGACAAAAAACAAATGGGCCTTTTCATTTTGATTGTGTAATTAGTCTAGCATGTCAAATGCTTTAAAAAATGAGAAGATACTGTCAACCATGAACATTCTTCCCTATCATGAGATAAAGATCTAAGAGATGACATGGTTCATGTGGTTAAGAAATGCAAAGTCAGCAGCTAGGATAGTGAGATATCTCACCCTAATTGATCTCAAATTCCTAATCATATTATACTCTTAAGGCTAATAAATGAGTATTTCTTGTCTGCTATTTGCCTCCATACAATTCTATCCCTGTGCAGATGTTGCTTCACTACCAATGACATAGGGTTTCGCCATGATGTTTTTCTCTGGATTTGAAGCTTCGGCTATATTTGCATGCAGTACAAACTCATTAGGTGACATGTGCCTGCCATGGCAGGCACACACTATTCTTACTTGGCTTGCATCATACCTGTACAGATACACCACAAATGGTCCTTCGATTAGGACCTGCCCTGGTTGTGGATACCCATGGCAGATCTAGTGTTGTGCCAGACCCGCCAAACCTCATCCCACATGCTATACCAGGCCTTAAATTCCATAGTTCTTGTGGAAATGCATTTGTCATGTTAAGCCCTACAACTAAATGCCCCAATCCATCCTCTCGTATAGTTTGGGGAGCTATGCCAGTTCCACCCACATTTGAATCATCTACATCCCTTGTTTCTAACTTCATTATATCTATTCCTGAAGAGTTTATCAAGTCTCTTTTTAAGGTTTTTTGTGTTGCTGGTCCAGTGCTCTTGGGACCCTGAGATTCTTTAACTACGGAACCTTGCCATGCACAGTGAATAACTGCATGTCCCTTGCACCAGATTGCACTTGCAATGGGCCAAGTGAAGTACCTGGTGTTGTTGAGAGTGCAGACATGACTTGGAGATCAGGTCTTATCCATTGGTCCTGAATATCATGCGAGGAATCTAATCTATTCAGGGAACTGTTAGTCTGTTCAGAAGTGTCATCTATTGACAAGAAAACTTGGCTCATTTGTTTATTGTGACTTTTAACTCCTGCAAAATAAAGAGAGCACATTAGGGTAAATATATACCAGACTGGCATAAAGGCATAAGCATAAATTTGCATATGGACATGCATAAAAGAGAATGTTGTGATATACAACACATCGATAGTGATTTTAGACTGATATATCCAGAATTGCAAACGCAACAATTGATGCAAATATAGTGTACTAACAGCCCTATGATCCATAACAAGGAAAAGAGAGAAAAGATGGTATAGTGGAAATTACCAATTTATATGAGGCCAGATTGTTTTCCACTTGTTGGATGAACAAAAAGAAATCTGGATGCATCACTAAGAATTAGTTGATTATTCAATTGCATCTATGAGCCATGACAAGGTAGTAACATAGTAATTGTTCCCATGTCTACATTATTGCCATTAGAGGTGGCCCCTAGAGTTGTTGACACTAACATGCAGTGGTCAAAGTGGGGGGACTTGATTCTTTCTTCAAGGCCTCTGAGAGGAATGCCACATAAGTTGTTTTCTGTCATTTTGTAGTTGATTGCATTATTAAAGACATTTTTGAATCCCTTTAGTTCAGTTTACCTGCACCCAAATATCACAACCAAGAGAGTGTATGCTAGACAAATAAAATCAGTGGAAATGTCCCCAAAAAAGGAGGTAAGGTTTGTTGGTACCAACCATTCCGTCAGCTGGCAGCTATTTCCAAGCACAAAGAATTGGGTGATGTAAGATGTACATAGCTATGACTCCCGGAGAACCACAAAACAACCATAAATGAGATCACTCTTATCTATTTTGGGGTTAGAAACACATCTCCCTTTCATAACAGATTGTCAGAAGTCAACAGTGTCACAAAATCTGTAGCCCCTTTAACAAAACACTAAGAGGTTGCTAGGAGCTTACAACGGTATATATTTACAATATCAGTTGTCCTAATCATGGTGATGGATTCTACTAGTAACTAACATGATGCAGCTACTCAAGAAAAAGAGAGGAATCCAATAGCATTTCGAAAAATGAATCGGGAAACTTTCAACCATGTTGGGAAATGAATTGCACACATCAGAAACATTTTTTGAAGAGTAAAAGAGAATTTAGAATTTGCTCGAATTTAATTTTCAGAGATGACAGGAAACAACAAGAAGACGTGAAGATAGAAATCATTATTTGCAAAAGTGAAACATAAAACAACGAATAAGACAAATGTGTCTCAAAAATTCAGAAACCTTCTTCAAATTCTATCCATTGCAATCTCTATCAACTGAGCCTTGCCCTCAACTTTGAGAATTGAACCAAATTCGCCTCTATGAGATCAGTCATAAGAAAATTGTTACATGGACGCTCCAACTTGAAACAAATGCTGAAGAACGTAGCACAAAGTAAGCTATATAGCTGGATTTGTATAAGCACAGAGACAACGTAGAGCAAACTATATTTTAATCAAATATTTACTATCAGATCAAAGGAAAACCATATATTTTAATCCAGTTCATCAAATTTTGAGTGGATATCCTTCTAGCTTGGGACGGAACCAAGTAAGCGATGTACAAAAGAATATGTATCGTTTGTGATGTAATTGGTGTACAATAACTTTTATCGAATGAACCCTACTATCAGACCAAGGGATCAGCAAAAAACCATCTGGCCCACCAAAGTTTCAGCAGCTTGCAACTGAACCCCAGCTCTTAGGTGGCTGAACAAAAGTAAATGTGCCATTTGGGAGGGAAGTGATGCAATATGCCTTACGTTGAGCGCTCTGCATGCAATCAAACTGTTTATCTTTATCTAGCTAAATGAAATTAAAGATGGGAATGAAGACACGCATATCATCTCAGCTTTTTAATATCTGAAATTCTGGCAATCCAAATAAGGCATGGATATAAAGACACATAGGAGAAGGCAGACATACTCATCTTAAATCCCAAGCAAACATTGCTATATACTTTGGAATGCGCCTGAAGACTAAAAACATGAGCACAAGTTGTAGTGACAATGTTTGTCCCTTTCATTGCCATATAATTCAGTCCAAAGTTGTTGTGATCACAATGTCTACAATCTAAATGACACAAGTCTGTTTGTCGTCTTACCATCCAACATGTTTACTTGTTTATCTCCATGCCCGCTTGTCACTATTTTGTTGTAATCCATGTGGATATGGTTTAAAGGCGCATGCTTCCCCAACACATCCATATGATAACTACTTCTACTTGCTCTTATATCGCACAACTTGGCTATGTTATCACTGCCTCCTGTACATATAAGTGGTGACCACTAATGAACCTCAAAGGTGGTTATATCTGATAGGTGAGCACTTAAATCTGTCATGTGTTGGGTGAGAGTTTCTGGTTTTACAAGTGGAATTGGATCTAAATAAAAACCAACATTCATACAATCTGAAAATTTCAATTGCGGCTTGACAAGACAAAGTTTCCTGCTTTCTCGTATAGTATAAGAGTGTGCAGCTTCCTTAAACCAATTACATGTAATACCCATTACAGTTGCATCGCAAGAATCAAGCTTGCTTGCAATTTCAATGAGGACGTCAATGTTCAGGTCTCTAATTCCTGTCTCTGTCTCTATTTCTGTCTCTGTTTTTCTACTCTTGTATTGCCTCACTATACTGGCCATGGAACCCATCATCAACTCTTTTCGAAGGCAAACTTGACTTCTGAATTCCCGCAAACAACTTAGAATACTGTGGAAACAAAATTCAAAAGGATAACAACTGTGTAAACGCAATTCAAAAGGATTTTTATAGTTTAAGACTACACACTACTCGATGCAAAATTGAGACAACGAGCGAATTGAAAAGCTTTATTTCAATAAAATAACTCGAGCATGCAATATTCCTACACTTAAAATCAATCATACCCCTTATCATCGTCAACTAAAAAAGTAATAACTCAGAACATATAATCTGACACAAAACAACAAACAACAGTTATCTTGTTTAACAACTGTTATCAATATGTAATAAACTCACACATCTAACAATTTTTTCTATTTTTCTTTTACATTTTCCTGACATTGTGATCTATAAACTCACACATCCAACAATTTTCACTATTTTTCATTTACCAATATGTAATAAACTCACACATCCAACAATTTTCTCTGTTTTTCTTTTACATTGTGATCTATAACAGAATATAACTTGCTTCCTTCTTCAGCCTGTGCAATGCAGCCTCTGAATCATTAGCCTTGATAACCAAGAATAGTTTTCCAACTTGTGGTTGAGTCCTAAGTATTTTCTCAATAACAACTGCATTTTACCTTTTTCTTGCATTTGACCAAAAAGTTGGAGAGCTTCTTTCCCATGTCCATACTGAGCATATCCTGAAATCAGCACACTCCATCAAACTACATCTCGCTTCAACATTCTACCAAACAAAGTCCCTGCATCATCTATGCTTCCACATTTTCCATACATGTCAATGAGAGCATTTCCTACAACTACAAGCAATGCATATCCAGTTTTGATACTGTGTGTATGGATTTTCCCGCCCTGTTCCCGAGATGCTAAGGTGGTTAAAATATCAACTACCTACCTATCAAACATTTTTTTGATATTTAAACAATGTTAATTTATATTTGTTTAGTGTGTGTGTATATATATATATATGATACAATTTAACTCCTGCCTACCTAGCATCAAATGATGTATTGGCTACAGAGTTGAGAATAATATCTACATAATCTGCAAGCTTTTCCGCCACGTCTGCTTGAATTCCAAGATTGTCCAATGAAACATCTCCGGCAACTGGAACAAGTTTTGACCATACAAACTCCTCATAATGATCTCCATAAATGTCTCTCAAACATCTGAATAACTCAGAACATATAATCTGACACAAAACAACAAACAACAGTTATCTTGTTTAACAACTGTTATCAATATGTAATAAACTCACACATCTAACAATTTTTTTGTTTTTCTTTTACATTTTCCTAACATTGTGATCTATAAACTCACACATCCAACAATTTTCACTGTTTTTCGTTTACCAATATGTAATAAACTCACACATCCAACAATTTTCTCTGTTTTTCTTTTACATTGTGATCTATAACAGAATATAACTTACTTCCTTCTTCAGCCTGTGCAATGCAGCCTCTGAATCATTAGCCTTGATAACCAAGAACAGTTTTCCAACTTGTGGCTGAGTCCTAAGTATTTTCTCAATAACAACTGCATTTTACCAATTCCAAGTTTAGATTTATCTAAAATCTGGACAAAATGGCATATGGAAACAAACCCATTTTACAAAAATGTGTATGGAAACAAACCCATTTTAGAGAAAAAACATCCATGCAATATTCCAACATCAGAAACTACTTTATCTTCCACGGAGAACAACAAAAACAAAACAAAGCTGGAACAGATAAAACCATTCATTATTGTCTTAATTAATGAAATTGTTTAGTCATTCATGTACATGTTCCTTTACCGTAGTCCAGTGCATTTGATACAAAGACCTGAGACCTGAACCCGGTTCTAATGATGTGGGTGTGAACCTGTTTTCCCTATGCCAAATCACCAAGTTTTGCACATGCACTCAACGTGCATCAAAGGTGAAGTGGTCCACCTTCATGCCCAGCTTATGCATCTGCAAAAATTCTCCTTGAACATCCTTATGATGTCCATGTTGGGCATATCCTGAAATCAATGAATTCCATGAAATTATATCTGGTTTAGGCATTTTTTCAAACAGTTGGCGTGAATCATCCAAACTACCACATTTTGCATACATATTGACAAGATTAGTGTGGACAAAAACACAAGGCCTAAATCCAGTTTTGATACCTTACACGAAATTGGTGTTTCTGACTTCAAAACTACCACTGCCTTGCAATTTGAACTGATGGATAAATACCTTCATTTCACTAAAATCAATAAGCAAATCTAGTTGTTAAACCGGATCTTCACCGCCAATGTTGCGCCTGATGGAGTCAAGAGCAACAGGGGATTCATCTACCAGATCTGGTAGGGGATTCATTTACCGAATATGCAGTTAAAATATGTGTGCCTGTGGATTCACTCTGTTGAGGGAAGAGGCCATGACCCCTGGGCACCTACAATCTGTTTTTGAAATTTTGATAAATTAACAAAAGGTCTAGGATTCAAGTAAAATTTGATAATTGCATTAAATTCCAACCATAGATGGACAAAAAAAACCGGAACTGGATTATATTCTTTCACATAAGTCTCAGTCTCCAGGATAGGTGAGTTTGTGACTGCAGTTAAACGTAAACAAACCTTAAGGCAACAACAGGAAGGGATAGATAAAACCATGCCTCCAGTTTGTTCCGCTTACATGAATCAATGCATCAAAGGTGAAGTGGTCCACCTTTATGCCTAATGCTCTTCTTCTATCCTTTCACAAATTATCCTGCCAAAGTGCAGCTTGGGATTTAGTTTTTGAAATAGCAAATCTGCACTCTCAAAATCATTTAGAGACACCAAAATGTGCTGAAAATCTAGCAAACTGTAACAAATATAAATAAGGTGAATTTCAGGCATAAAGTGTAAGCTAAATTTCTGCCACTAGATGCCTTTTAAATAAGGTGAATTTCGTATTTGTGGGGACCGAGGGGTTTAAAGTTCAAAATCTCCCACCTTCGCATAGAAAAGTTGTAGGTCAAAGAACGATCTTCATAGCATATAATTAACCGCGGATGATTGCGAAGATCAAAGAATTGGGCTGAAGACAACAAATCATTCCAATCTTTACAAACCGTGCAGAAACGGGCGACAGAATCTAACAGCATATGCGACAATATTACCTCCATCACATGTTCAGGCATTTCCTTGACATGCTTCTTCGGTGAAATTCACTAATTTTAACCTAAAACATGAACTACCAAAAGCGGCCGCAACATAAAAACACCTAAAAACATGTAAAGGGACGTCAAATTTAAACCCTTCAGAAAAACGGCAAGACAGACGTCAAATTTAACGTAGTCGTAGAAACGTCCGGAGGTCCTCTACCATAGGGGGAACACCTTCGGCGTAATTATTTTTGTAGTTGATGTTGATAAGGAGTGTGATTGATTTCCTAAGTGTAGGAATATAGATGGGCCAATTAATTTTAAGGTTGTTTCTACATTTCAAACTTGTTAAAAATTTGTACATGAATATATTTGATACCATTTTCGATAGTTAATTTATTTTATAGTTGATGTTATATGTATTTAATTTGGGTTTATTGTGTTAGTTGTGCATCGGTTGTTCGGTTGGTGTTTTGTTGGAAAAACATTTATTGTACGAAAGGAATTGGTATGCTCGTGAAAGTTTGTTTCCATGTAAGTTACATGTGGAATGTTGGTTGGCAATTATTCAAGTTGTATTTGATGGAAAGATTGGAATGTCAGGGAATCGTAGGTTGTTGGTCGACGTAAGTTGAAAGATATTAGAGATTTTCATTGTTCTATGCTCTAATTTACGACGTCGTTGCTCAGCAGTTAAGTGTACTTTATTTTTTGCGTAGTTCTCTCTTCATTGGGCTCGTTTGGTAGGAGTCGACATGATTGTGAGGTCACAGGGTTATGGAGTACTTGCGAGATGGATGATGGAGATGGGGTTGTGTTGGATAGTGTTGATGCGGGGCAAGAGGAGGAGACTTTTCCTCGGGAGATTAGTACGTACCCATTTAGGACAGGTTATTCGGCATTTCTACCTATAGTTGTGGATTCACTTTATTCATATGCCAAAGATAGGTTAAAAATAACTAGGTATGTTCTATGGTTTATTAAAGTGGCATAAATTTTTATTTAAAAAAAAAAACTATCATTAGCTATTAAAATTACACCTCTCAAACCTCGTTCAAACACTTCAAATCTATTAGAAAAATGTGATTAAAAATTTGTCTTAAAAAATTTCAAATTGTATGAATCGCGTGATCAAGCAAAAGTGTGACTTATTATTGAAAGTGTTAAAAGAAGGGTAGGATTGAAAAATATCTATTAACAACTCAAGAATACCATTTGTCACTATTAGATCATTTTCAAATTTTGAAATATGTGTATTGGTTGTTGTTGCAAAATTGAGCCAACCCGCACAGGAAAAATGAAAAATGAGCCTTGTGTCACTTGTAATTGCATGCCCATAAGCTTGCACACGGATGTGGGAGCCTTCCCCAAGGGAAAAATGTCTTGTTTTGAGAAGATATCTTAAAGAAATGTGTCTTTATGATCTGCAACGACTGCATGATCCAAAAAAAATAGGTTTGTGAAAAGGCTCTAAGAAAATGCAAGAGAATCTTATTGGTGAGTGTAAAACCCTGGCTCCATCAACACCTTCCAGGGATGTGTCTAGTTGAAAGCTTTTAAACATAGTATGGAGCGTCACCAAAGTGAAATAGAAAAGGAGGCATTTTCTTTTATGACTAAATTGTGTAGTTCCTCCTTTAGCACATCATTCCTACATAACATTGTGAGTTTGAGATTAAGATTGGGGTTGGTAACAAACGACATTGGTGTGGGAAGTGAGTTTGGGTGATTTTTGTATGAAGCGCTTAAAATTAGCAAATTTATTCAATCTTCTCCCACCAAAGTGTGTTCACATAGAACCCGCACGACCTATATGACAAGATGCCTCAAAGAACCATGTGTTTCATGTAATGCATCAATCAAATTTAGTAATAGTTGTTTTTTGTAGCATAAGGATTTCGAGGTTACGTGTGGTCAATAAAATGTGTAGCACTTCTTTTCAACCAAGCCTTTACAAATGATGTGAGATTGAGTTGAAATTAGTGGGTAATGACATTGGTATTGTATGATTATTAGTGAAGCATGGGCTATGTGTTTTTTTCCAATATAATTCTTCCATGGCACCATTTTGCCAAAGTGTATGCAAAAATAGGATGTTTGGAACATGTTATGGACATCCATCAAAAAGTATTCGACATTGTATTTTATCATATATATTTTAAATTTATTGTGCCTAAGTATCACGTAGGTGATGAATAAAGTTAAACATTTCCAAATTGTTTTAAAAAAATGTTGTGTAGTGGTAGGCCCATTCACTTGCAGTGCATAGGTTGCAAAGTTTGATTTTGTTTGATTGAATGTCAAACATGTGTGATATTTAAGCTCTCCTACGTTAAAATATTGTAATAAACATGTTGCAAAATGTAAAAGCATATGTATGGCACGTGCATTGTTTGACAAAGCACCCCAAAGAATGGAGTTTGATGGAGTGTCATGGTGATAGGATGACACAAAATGGGCGGCATTAAACTTTTGTTGGTTTTAAGCTTATCACATGAGATGGAAAAAGCAATGAACCTTTAATCATGTATAATTTGTTTTTTATTTTGAGTCGATGGGACTCATGGCTTAAAGACTAACTCAAACTCCTTATTGTGTCCAAGTTCAAGCTCAATTAGGGTGAAGTTATGTGGCAAGGAGGTGATGACCATTGTTGAAGCCTAAAGAATATATTTGTGACTTGGGATTGGGGTTTAAATTTGATAAATGGTTACACGCTTTTTGTGTTTTTTTAGTCGTAAAATACATGTAAAATTTTGAAATAGTCATTTATTCCAACTTACAAATTTGAAAAATGATCTTCATTTATATATGACTCATATAGAAATTATATTGATATGTATAATTATACATTAAAAATGGTTAAAATAAATGTAGGGTTGCCATTTTTTATATATTAATTGTGTACTAATAATATTGGTTTGAAGGGAAATATTTTTATAAATTAGTGTTTATCTATTAGTGTTTATTAATAGAAGTGCGCTTTCTAATTAAAAATTGTCATCGCTAACAATTGTTTGCAGGACATAGGTGACCATCAAATTAAATCTTAAATACGAGTAAAGAAAGAACATTTGAAAAGAACAATTTAACCTACCTAATTCATCTTTAGGCTCCACTCTTCGCACTCTTTAATGTTTCATAAGCTATGACATTTTCCCCATGGTTACAGGATGCCCCACATAATTTCATAAATGGTATGTCACTCTACAACTCCAAATCTAAAAACAATGGCTGAGTTCCAAGTTTCCAGATCCAAAGTGACTCATTGTATACATAAAAGAAATCATATTATGATAAGTTAGTTGTTAAAACAAGGACAAAGTCACTATTGATCGACACATTAAAATAACATAAATTTTGAATGTGCAATTTTGTTTAGACTCAAGGCAAGTCTTATAAAATTTTAATCCTATGAGATATAGAGAGAGTCTTAGTTATAACTTGTAATCCATTTAGTGATTTTCCACACACATCTTAGATTTTGATTCTTGGCAGTTTCCAAATCAATATGTCCAATTTGTAATGGAGTTCCTCTAATGGATTTAATTCATATGATAGGTTATTGATGAATTTATTTTTGTTAATTAAAATGCATTGGAAGCACTCTAAAATATAGCATTATTGAAAAAGACAAATGTATCTAACTTTTACCACCTTGGAATGATGTCATCTGGTCATTGATTTTATCACAACTTCCAATAGGAAAATGTTATATAATATGAAGAAAGGTTAGAGTTTGGGCGGTGAGGGCAAGGTGGGTGGGGAACTAGCTTGCCTCTAGGCACAATGGGAACAGTGTTAATTGGAGAAATTTTGGAGTGCATATAGTGTGGATTTTCAATTAGGCCAAAGAGCTTTGTAATGCCCACAAATTAGCCCGCACGAAACCCAAGAACAAACCTAGGTCAACTAGAAAAATTATGGAATAATTTTTTATTTTTATTTTTTGCAAAGCCTACTCACAACACAAGGTTAACATTTACGAGTCACGCTTTCTCGTTTCTAAAATAACATTATTAATTTTCCTTTAGATCCCCTTTAATTTAAATAATAAAATCTCTCAATACCTTATAATAAAATTAGTTAGTCTAAAGCAAGACTTAGGCTTCCCTATAATTTACTTTAATACAATTTAATTTCACCTTAATTAAATTTGGTTAGTTAATCTCAAGGGTATTGTGGTCTATTTAATTAAATAATAAAGTTCTATAATACCCACAAAGGGGTCAAAGTTGCATTAAGTAAAAAGGTCTCTAAAAGACACTTGGGTTAGGAAATAATAACACCCCCTTACACTTAAGTGGCCCCAGCTTAAATCCTACCCATGCATTTTAAATTTGAATTTCTCTCACCCACTTCCCACCTACTTTTTGTAGGGATGAATCTCATCCATTGGATGGATTCATTTGGGGCCCTTAGATTAGGGAAACTATCTAACCCTAAGTTTGCTTATGAAAATCTCTTTTCTCTTTTGTTTGACTTATTGTTTCTTCTTTTTGTTTTGCAGATTGGTGGAGGAGGTGGAAGCCATGAGAGGAAACCTCAAGCTCAAAGAAGGATGCACATTCTCCCTTTTATTTTTAGATCTATTTACACCCTCTCCTAGGGTTGTATGTATTTATTTTTATTTTTTTTTGTTTATCTCATTATTTTAGTATTTGCCCAAATGGGTATATGGGTATTTGCCCCATTTTAGTGAAATGGTTAAAATGGTATGAGTAAATACTTGGAGAAAAGGATATATATATATATATATATATATATATACTATATATATATATATATATATATATATATATAATGTCATACTCAAGTTTGATGGCGGATATTATACATATATATTTATATATATATAAATGCATAATGTTAAAGTGCCCACTGAGGTATTGGTATATAATGGATTGTTAATTAGGTTGGGGGAGGGTCGCCACCCCACCCCCGTCCCATTTATTAATGGGGTGGGGTGGGGTCGGTGACCCTCCCCAATAAATGGGATGGGCGGTGGGGTGGCGACCCTCCCCCAACCCTTATCCTATTCAAAACTAACAAGTCGCGGCCCCAACCAATTCGGCAAGCCGATTTGCAAGTGGTTAATTACAATCTCTTTTTTTTAATTTTATTATATATATATATATATATATATATATATATATATATATATATATATATATATATATATATATATATATATATATATATATATATTTAATAAAACTTGGGTTAGTCAATATTATTTAATAATATAAATGTTATTATTATTAATGGTAATATTAAAACATTATATATATATATATATATATATATATATATATATATATTTGCATATTTAGTATATCGATATTATTATTAATGTCACCATTAATAATAATAATTTTAATATATTATTCTACTATCAATAAGTAATAACATTTATATTATTAAATAATATTGACTAACCCAAGTCTTTACTTAAAATTTCCTTTAATATTTGATAGTGAAATATAGAATGTAAAAGAAAACTAAATATATTTCCCTTATAAATTTATAATAAATTTACAATAAATTTATTCAAATATAAATGAGACTAAGTCTAATAGTAGCCATATTTTTTTCTTTACTCAATTTGATTTAAAAGGAAAATGATCCATTTGTTGACAAAACAACTAAGCAATAAGATTTTCAAAACTTTTCCATAAACACTTATGGGGTTTAAACTTTTTAATCCATACAAAAGAATGAACAATTATAGTTTATTTATTATCTTATGTCTTTCAAGTAATTCAATAAGAATGAATATTTCTTTCTTTTACAAAATGCAAGTTTGCAACCATTCACCAAAGAATTAATAACAAGGTTTCTCATAGTTTTAAAATAGGAACAACACACCTAATGAAGACTACAAATCAACTAAAATGAGAGCAAGTTGTTTTCTTTTCAACTACATTTCCATTATATCAAAACTTGTTTCACTAAAATTGTTTCTCTTTCCAACAATGCATTACAACTTAATAACAAAATATTCAATACAACTTTTCTTTCAAATACAATACTATAAATCTTCCACCTTAAGTGGGAATTTTACAAGAAAGGTATCTATAATGAAGGATTTCTTAGTCTTCTACAAGTGCTCCAAGTCCCAAAATATCCAACAATAACTCCATCATTTCTTCACTTGATCACAACAACAAAAATGGGGAGAGAAAACACTCTCCACCCAACGAAAAACTCCAATGAGGAGAAGAAACAATCCTCCTCATTGGCCCCGAGCCCCAACCACAATGCAATAAGGGATGGATCAAACACATGAAAACTATACAATGCTTCCACACTTACTTTCAAGAACAATCACACAAGAAAATAACCACAAAACACTCATTTTTAAGCACAACAACTTCCCAAAACAATGGCTCTAAAACAAGCCAAGTAGAGAAAGGAATATGGGGATACCCTTGTGCCTCCCAAGGGTTTGGATTCCCACCTCAAAATCCTCCAAAACACAATCAACCCCAAAATCTCTTATGCCTCCCTAAAAATAAAATATATATATCTCTTATGCCTCCCTCACTCTTATGCCTCCCTCTCTCTTATGTCTCCCACATGACCAAAATAACAAGATGAAAGATGAAAAACAAGGTGGGGCATCCAAACCCACTCCCTCCTAAATACCCAAAGAAGCTCTTATGCCTCCCAACATATTTCATCCCCATTTCACTATCTCAACACATCCTAAAGCCATTTCACTACCCAACAACTTCAAGCAAGAAAACACATTCATTCAACACATAAACATACAAGAAAAAAAAAAAAAAGGGTGCAAGACCCTACCTTTCCATAGCAAGACTCCACTTCACAAGCAAGTCCCAAAGTCCTCCAAGCTCAAGCAATTCCAAGCAATCTTCAACTCCAAAAACATTCCAACAAGCAAGCATTCCAAAATGAGAGAGCCAAAACCAAGCAAGTAACCCCCAAAACTTCACAAAAATTCCAATAAATAGAAAAGAGGAAGAGGGAGATGATGTGGCTCCATGTAGGATGCCACATCATTTCTTTTTTACGTCCCACGTCACCAAAGTCAAACCCATACCCCAAATCATAATAAATGGGTGGTTGAGAGGAATGACAAACCTCTTACACACACAACTCCAACCCACACCCCTTAAGGACAAAATTTAAAACCCATGTAAGAAAGTGTAATTAAATCTCACCTTTTGCCTTACAAAACACATAATGGGGTCTATTTTTGACCCCAACCCATAGGTAGGGTTGGTATAATAAATTAAGAGGTGTGGGACAAGTTTAACTTGTCCCACAAGCCTCCAAAAATGGCCCTTAAGCCTAAATCTGAATTTCCCAAGTAGGGTAGAGTGTACAACACTCAAGATCACATACACTCAACTAAAAACACAAGAACCAAAGAACCAACTACTCTAATAAATGACTCATTTTTGTCACATCCATAATTAGCTTAATAACATGATTAGTTCACTTAATTAAGACACATTAATCAATAATATAAAAGGAAATTACATCACAAATTAAATCACATACTCCAAATTTAAATAAAAGAATAACACACAAACCCTTGGTCACAATTGGAGGTCATCCCCCATGGGGACCTCCTAACAAAAAATAACAAAACAACAACATTACACAAGTTGTCATGGTGACCATTGTTGTATCCATCCAGTATTCATTGTGGTTGGTCTTCAATCCCCTTTGATTGTTGTGATATAATTACCTACAAAATCACACAATACCTCCTTCGGCCTCATGGCCACATCAAAACATCCAAGATAAAATATACGCATACAAATCAATAATCATCCATATGTAAATTAAATCATCATCTAGACTAACAATGTTATTATTTTAAAATTCCAACAACATCTCAATTCTATATTTCATCAATACCAATAAGATCACAAGATTAGTTCAACTGCTAAATCCTACTCAACATGATGAGAATGCCGAATGTCAATAATACATATATGTCAACAACACATCATCATCAATATAAAATGTCTCTCTAAGAATCCACACAAATCATACTATGAATCAATCCATCAATAGTCAAAGTATCTCTATCGTCTAACATCATGCTAAGCCAAAATGATACAATAATATCCATGTCTATAATCATCAATAATCGAAATCAAAATATAATAAGTGTCGAAGAGAAGTGGGCACTACAAGCTTCACATGTAAAAGAAGGCTATATAAAAATGTATCTCTAGAATGTCTTCTTTGAATAAATTTTGTAACGTATATCAATATATTTAAAATTTACACAATTTAATGAAATCAATTTTGTTTGCATTATTAACCGGTGTCCTTGCATCTTTGAATTTTGTAAGTCCTCGGCTTTTAGAAATAGATATTATCAATTGATGATTTAAATTTTCAAGGGTTTAGCTACTAGATGCGGTCTAGCATAATCACTCATTTAAAAAATTGTTCTCAACTTTTATAACGGTTGTATTGATTTACTCATGTCGTGTGAAGTGTAAATATTGGATACTATTTTTTTTCATTGAAGGGTTGGCCCAATATATGCCCTTCACATTGAAATTTTGACTAGCCCTTCAATTTTGATCACTACTTAGATTTTTTTAAGAAATCCCATTGGATTTATGTATCTATAAATTTAGTATGGGTATCTTAAATATTTTATCTTTAAAAGTTAGATAGATATCAATATAAAGGTTTTTAGCTTAGATTTTTGCATATTGTATTGATTAAATAATACCATTGTCTTTTCTACAAATTTAATTTATTAGTGAAACATGGTATTAGTTTAGTTACATGTAATTGGCTCAAAAATATTTTTCAAGGTAAATATAATCAAGGTCCAAAATCCATTATATATTCAAGATATTATTATTTTTCAATTGACTTCTCCAGGAGAAAAAACCTTCAAACGACAATTAAATGGATATCAAAATTGAGGTTAAAAATTCATTATTACCATCAAATGGATGTCAAATTTAAGGTTGGAAATTAATTATTATTAACTCATTGAGGTTGGAAATTAATTATTATCATCTCAATGGCATTACAATCCAACATCGCCGCCTCGACTATTGTTGTACAATGTCTATCAACATAAAGAATATAAAGGGTTGGGTATATGTTATAAATATATGTTCAATGAGAATTCCACTTGAGATGCGGTGTTGTTGAAAGATACAAACGGGAGCATTTCATATTTAAATGTTTTGTTCATTAGGAAATTTAGGGAAGACTTAATTAGGAAATCTAAAAAAATTGATTTAACGTGATTAAATCTTATCGGAGGACTGTGATCAAATAGATATAGCGAGAATAAGCAAGATCTATCATGCGAAAGGACAAGCAAGTGTAAGTAATAGTAAGATAAGAATGACGTAGTTTTTATCTAGAGATCTGGGTTGATTATGAACTAGGAACTTGGTGGAACAAGCTTTATCTAGACTAAGTGTGCTTCTTCCAAAAATTGAGACTTGAAACTCCTTAGGACAAAACCACCCAAAGGGGGACAAGACCGCCCGAGCGCTAATGTCTCGAACTCGGGCACTAGTGTCCCGGCAAATGCTCTATTTCGACCTTTTTAGGGCCTAATAAATGGTGTTGGTGTCCTAACAAATGCTCCATTTTTATCTTTTTATGGCTTTGATAAAATTTTCTTCCTTTCACTCTTTATCTATTTGGATCTATTGTAGGGTTTCATTATGCTTTGAACTGCAAAATAAACCCTAGCTACTTGCACAAAGCTCGAGCAAATATTAGATTAAACAAATTGATTAAGCTAAAATGTAAATAATATGAACCTAATCTGAATGCAAGATTGCAATAAAAATGAATAAACATGAAGTATATAAATTACACCCAAGCAACTAAACAATAAATAATGAAACCCTAATTACAAAGAGAGGTGAAAAGCCTTAACTGATTTAGAGTTATAGAGAATGCATAGAGTTGGAAAATTGGAAAATGTGAAGCACAGACCATCGCATTGGAGCACAGAAAAATTAGATTCAAGTAGATAGGCTAGACTGGGGCGCCTGGAGAGGGACAAGGTTGGCCGTGGCGCCTTGACTGTTTATGGGCGCATGGGTCTCGCGAAAATGATTAGAAAACCTCCTCCTGCGAGGTGCGGTAAGATGTTCACCTTTAGTCACCTTTGATTGCTCTGAAGTCGCACCAAGATCACCGAGGGCATCGAAACTCCGCAATAAAGAAGGACCTATAAAACCCTCGAATAGACATCAAATCTTTAAAAAGAAATATGCAAAACGAGGGGTTTAGTTGTCCTCAATCCTGTCACAATGGTGAACTTGTGGTGAGCATTACACTACATCTTAGACCCAATGTAGTTCTTTGTGTGTGTGTGTGGAATTGTGCCCTAGGTTTCTCTTATGTGTGTGTCGCACTTGGAATAGCGATCAAGTAGCTAGATGTAGAATGTAATAAATGTGTGCATGAAATAGAATGAACTTCCCTCCTATAAAGTGTGATGCAAAAACCAGCCCTTGTGTCCCTTGTGATGGAGCTAGATGGATGCAAGTGGAGCTCTTAGATGCCTTGATGGATACAACCTTAGGTGGTGATAGATAGTGCTTAGTGTTTTTCCTTTATTATGATCACATAACTTTATATTTATATGATTCCTTTGCTTGAATTTCATAACTAACCCCAAAAATGTCAACTACCAAAAAGATAAGATGCTCAAACAAATAGAAAGGACCCAAAAAGTGTGAGTAAAGTACAAAGGGACATGAGCGCCTAGGCGGGACAAGGGCGCTTGGCATTGGCATCCTAGGCTGGACGCTAGTGTCCAGGATGACAAATGTCAAAGAGTAAAAAGATAGACTGAGCAAGTAAGGGTGAAAGAATGAAAGTAACAATAGAAAGCAAATAAATGTGGCCAAAGACATGGGTTGATTAGTACTTTTCTTACTTAGGAATCATTTGAATAATAATATGTAATCAAAACTAAATAATTACCCAAAGTACGTGATTTTGTGTCTACATTTCCCCCACTTTATGTTGGTGAGAAACAAGCTTGTAACATAAAGTAGATAGAGATGTGTACTTGATAACCATGTAGATCGATGATGAAAGGCGTGTTGAGGGACTAGACAAAGCGTGGAATGATAAAAATGTGAAGCGTGGATGCTAAGGAGGAGAAAGTGCAAAGAGTGATGAAAATGAACCTAGGGCAGAAACGCATGTGTAGATGTCACAATGTACCTGTTGTTGATGTTGATGTGTGTGATGTTGTTGTTGTTGATGTTGACTACCGCTTCCCATACGAACGGACCTGCAAAAGAGAAGCCGACAAGTAGTCAAATATGCATGTATATGATCAAAATATGTAAAAATGTGTGTAAGAAAAGTATGAAAAAATGTTGAAAGCGCGAATAAAGGAGCATGTGCACCTGATCCGTGATGAGGAAAGGGTGCAGAAAGGATCCTGTAGATGAAGTTGACGCGTGATTTTTTTGGGCGATCTCTGCCAGTGAAATGGAATAAGTGTAGGGAGAATAGTTTGATGTCGTCCTCCTACTTTTAACTACTTCCTGCTATGTAAAACATCATTGCATATGGTGTGTATAAACGCTTGTGCTAAGGATTATCTGCCTTGTAAATGTCGATATGTGTGGAGTTTTGTGGATTGTGTTGAACTACCAATCGTTGTGTAAGTGCCCCTTGATCTCAGGCATCCAAGAAAGGTCGTTGTGTTTCCCCTGGTTTCAGGCATCCAAGAAAGGCCGTTGTGTTAAGGACCCAAGTCTAATTATGAGCCATGTCCAAAAGTAAAAACTATGTTGTATCGGCACCGTGTTGTGTATAATGTTGTATGGGGTGATTGATTCGCCCAGATGATGCCCCCTTCATTCGGGGTGCATGATGTCACTCTGAAGGAGTATGCGACCCAAAGGAGGACCGACCATTGTGCTAAAATTGTGCCTTATGGGGGAAGGGAATGTGCTTGGTAGACACTAAGGCACGTGAAAACAAATGTTAGTACAAGCAAAGATAGATACTCATATAAAAAATGAAATGTTTGTTATGCGAGACAATGTATAAGATAAGACGTAAAAAGACAATGTAGACCGTGAAAATCGGGTTGCAAACACGGGACATCACTCACAATGTCGCAAGACAATTAAGGTCATAGTGGCCACAAGAAATTAAAGAACAAACAAGACATAGTCAAAACCCACAAATAATGACAAGCAAAAACAAACAGTGTAATAGATAACCATGGAAACAAATAGTCCTGTAAAATAAATGTTGCACATAAAGCACCCGTTAGCATATTAGAAAGATAAAAAAGTATGTCAAAGCTTTTATAATATGATAAAGTAATGTGTTATGAAACAAAATTGAATAATAACACTTGTAGTGTACGAAAGTGGATGCCCCCAAGAACCATTGTGGGATTGGTAATAGGTATTGCACCAAGCATCCATGTTGCATGTGTAGATCTGTAGAATATGTGATCACAACTAGAAAGGAAAGTGAACGCGCATGTGTGTATGATAAAGATAATAACATACAAGATATATATCTAGTATGTGTAATAAAGTGAACATGTAAAAGCATGACTAAGAAAAGTATTAAATGCAACCAAGAAATGCAGTATATCGTGGATGAGGTGGAATGGAATGCAATGTGAATGATAGGGGTAGTGTTTCCCCCAATTGGATGTGTATGTATGCAATGAGGTTCATTTTTTATGCCCCCTCAACAGTCAAGAATGAACCGTAAACGAGAGTGCGTCATCGGAAATGGTTCGAGCAATGCATTGTATGTAGAAAGGGTTGATGAATAAAGTGATGATTGTGTAATGGTAATGCGTTGATGATATTGTATGTGACGTAGGTATGGTAGATTTTAATGTGCGATGGTTTAGCTGAAAGTGTATATCACTATATGGGTGAGTAAGATGCTAGTAAGCATGATGATGTAGCACAAGGCATATATCATGAAATAGATGAACGTGATGATGGTAGAAAACATGATGATGTAGCACAAAGCGTATATCATGAGATGTATGGATAATATCTTTGTGCAAGTGGTGATGATTTACCATAAAGCGTATATCACAATATTTGTGAATAAGGCACTAGCTAGGAATTTCACATGGTAAGAGGATTGAATGATTAAACATGTGAGTTTGATGAGGTCCATTTGATATGTATACCCTCGGTGAGAGTATGGATTGTGTGACTAAAGTGCATCATTGGGTAGTGTATTATGTTGGTTATGTGAAAGATAAGTTGTTAGATACGCGCGGAGATTGAGTATGTCAAGTGTGTGAGGTTCATGTGTATAGGATGCCCTCAACAGTCAAGTGTGAACTAAATCACAAGAGTGTGTCATCAAGAAATGGCAATACTAAAGTGTGATGAAAATGTATATGTTAGAGTCTAGGTGTGAAATGATGTGAATATATGGCACGTGTTGATGTTAGGGGGAAGAAATAAACGTAATGCCCCCAAGTTTGTGTTGATGAATGAGCTATCCGATAAAAGTAAAAGATGAAGGTCCTTTATCTTATGCTTGTGGTAATGAAAGTGTATAATCATGCTCTAAGAGTGGCGGTATATGAGATAAATGTTGTGCAAGTGAATGAAGTCTATATCCATATGACTATGAGTATAGTGAGTATATGGTGGGCACCTTGGTGTAACAAAATGTATAGGTGATGGAGACCTATGTGGAATAAAACGAGGTGGAGAAGAGCGTCTAGATGTAGGAGTTGTCCTATCGAGGGATCTAAATGGATGTACTAGACTAACAAAGTGATGAGACTGCATAGGTCGTTTGCGAGCGGGTGAGCTAGGAGCAGATTGTGCTTTAGGTTGGAGAGGACGTGGTGTACTAGATAAACTAGGTGATGCATTGGAAACATGAGGAGGAGATGGAGACTATGGAGTAGATGGAGTCACACCATTGATAGAGATGAATTGATTATTGTGAATAAACTTTAGATGCAAATGATTCATGGAGATGATAAACGTATACCTGCGAATCCAATTGAGGTGTAAGATCATGTCACACCCTTTGACTACTTGTCCCACAAGGAAGGGCACCAACATAGTAAGAGGACCAACCGTAACATGAAGCTTGACAACACCATAGGAATTTTTCATCAAATATGAAATTTGTGAAAGTGGATAGCCAATAACAACAAGAAGTGGAATAAAACACGTGTTAATGGGTCATGATGGATCAACCTTGGTGTTATTAATAGGGATAGATCCGATAGAGGCACTAATGTGTAAGTGATTAGAAGAAAATTATGCATGATAATCGTGGTCAGAGAAAGAAATAATTAGTGGAGAAGTGTCAGTATGAGAAACTAGGAAATCAAGAGCCCCGATGCAGAGGAGGTACTACGCAATATGTATGATTAGCCAAGGATTCAACCACTTTCTTGTCATGTTTTAGAAGTGGATTATTAAAGATCTTGAGCTTATGATTGTCATTGACAGGTGCAAAAGTCGTAGGCTCTGGAAGCTCAATTTTATTATTGTCGATCAGATCTTGAATGATATTTTGAAGTTTGAAACAACGATATGTAGAATTTCCAACGCATTGATGATAGTCACAGTGGGAGTTTTCATCATAATTACGACCTTTGGACGAGATGGATCTAATTGGAGTGGAGGAGGAAGTATGATGAGATTACATTCGACAATTTGTGTAAGTAAAATGTGTGGAAGAACCGTTGACTTTGTGTATATACACCAAGGTGATTGCGATTAAAGCTCTTTGGTGGTGGATACCATGTTGACGGTGATTTTTATGTCAGTTGGTTTGGTTGCAGATGGTTTGAATGTTGACTTACCTTGAAAACATGTAGAAGATGATGCTTGCTCTTGATATTTAATCTTGCCTATAGATAAGAGCTTAGTTTCGTGAAGCTTAAGAGTATGACATAGTTGATCGAATGAGGGAGACATCTCAAAGAGAACACTCTCTTAGAGAGGTGGTAATAGACTCTAAATGAATAAGTCTTGAAGCTCAGAGTCTGCAAGCACATTTGACATCTTAGCTAAGTTGTTTTTATATCATAAAACGTAATCTGCTAAGTGTTCATTAGATCCTTGTTTAAGTTGTGCGAGTTGAGCATAGGAGATCTTAGAGCTGATATTGATAGAGAAGTGAGTGAGAAAAGCATCGACCAGATGCATGAAATATGTTACCGAGTGGACAGGTAGGTCATAGAACCAACACATCGCATAATCTTGTAAACTACGGGAAAGAGCTTTGCTAATATGGTATGGTCATCCGCATAGTCAAGGCATGCCACATGAAAAGCTCGAGAGATGCTCTTGTGGGTCACCATGGCCTTTAAAGATGGGAAATCTAGGAGAGATGAAGTTAGGTGGTAGTGGATAGGCGGAAATGGCGGTGTGAAAGGAGTGTGTAGAATCAAAGTGGAATCCAAAGATGGTGATACACGGGAGGTAATGAGTTGGAGATGGTGAATTTGCATTTATAGATCTTGATATAAAGAAGTTAAATCAGGAGTATTTGAAGAAGAGTCAGGATGTGCATTGGGAGTGCTAGGGTGAATGATAGGAGTGGTAGTGGTAGGAATGGGAGCTGAAATATAAAGGGGTTGAGTGGAGGCCATGGGATCTCGAAGAGTGAGCAACAAGAGGTGCCAAAGCATCGCGGGTGTTCTTAGTAATAATCAAAGCATGTAGAATATGTGAAAGATGAGTGGGATTACTTCACAAAGCTTATCGAAAATCAATGAGCATGTCTAATTGTTCTTGTCAACGTTGGTATCTTCATCATATGATTTTTCACTATCAGATGCTTCTATTTCGGTAAGAGGAACATTGCGAGAGTTATCCAATGGATTTTTGGTTATAGCCATTGATGTGGAGATATTAGCCATTGATTTGGAAATTCTACAGCGGATGAAGGAAGCTCACAATATTGAAAAGACCCAAAACGACCACTATGGGTGACGAGGCATAAGAAGAAAGAAACCCTAGAGAGAAGGTGGATTCAAAGATTGGGTTCACCAAAATGATTAAGCTAAAATGTAAATAATATGAGCCTAATTTGAATAAAAGATTGGAGTAAAAATGAATGACAATGAATTATATAAATTACATCCAAGTAATTAAACAATAAATAATGAAACCCTAATTGCAAAGAGAGGGTAAAAAGCCTTAGCTAATTCGTAGAGTTCGGAGATGCATAGAGTTGGAAAACTAGAAAATGTGAAGCACGAGCATCGCATTGGACTAGATTGGGGCGCCTGTGGGCGCCCAGATCTGTTTTTAGGGTGCCTAGGTCTACGGAAATGATCATAAAGCCTCCTCTGGGGTCTCGCAAGGTATTCACTTGTATTTGTATTTGGTCACTCCAAGGTCGCACAAAGATCACTGAGGTCACCAAACCCGATAACGAATGACCCTATAAAACCCTCAAATAGACATCAAATCCTAAAAAGAAAGATGTAAAATGAGGGGTTGGACTGTCCTCAGGAGTCACAATAGTGAATTTACGATTAAGCGCTACACTACATCTTAGACCCAATGTAGTTTTGTGTGTATGTGTGAAATTGTGCCCTAGGTTGCTCTTGTGCGTGTCGCACTTGGAATAGCGAGCAAGTAGCTAGATGTAGAATGTAATAAATGTGTGCATGGAATAAAATGAAATTACCTCCTATGAAGCATGATGCAGAAAACCAGCCCTTGTGTCCCTTGTGATGGAGCTAGATGGACGAAAATAGAGCTCTTTTATGCCTTGATGGATGTAACCTTAGGTGGTGATAGATAGTGCTTAGTGCTTGTTCCTTTTTATGATCACATAACTTTATATTATATAATTATTTCACTTGAAATTCGTAATTAATCTCGAAAGGGTTGACTACCAAAAAGATAAGATACTCAAATGGCTAGAAAGGACCCTAAAAGCGTGAGTAAAGTACAAAGGGACAAGAACGCTCCCCGACAAGGCGTCTGGATGGGTGCTAGTGTCAGGGATGATAAATGTCGAGTAAAAAGATAGATTGAGCAAGTAAGGGTGCAAGACTGAAAGTAGCAATAAAAGCAAATACAGGTGGCCAAAGACATGGGTTAATTAGTAATTTTCTTACTTAGGAATCATATGAATAGTAACATGTAATTAAGACTAGATAATTACCTAAAGTGTGTGATTTTATGTCTACACAAATAATGTATATGCTTGAGTCAAACCGACTTCGGTGATTACCCCAATGTGAGTCAGCGGCGTTGCACTACATTTCAGACTCTATTTAGTTTTAATGTGTGTGTGATAGAATATTGTCCCTTGAAGATAGGTTTCCCTTGTGCTAGTCACACTAAGATAGTGGGCTACAACTACTTTTCCCCCAAGATGAATGTGTGAGATGGAATTTAGAAATAATCCCTCCTATACTGATGAATGATGCAACCCAAATGTAGTCCTTGAATATTGTTCTTTATCCAGATAGTAAATAGGAAGTAATAGCCCAAATTTCCCACCCTAATAACATCGAGTAATTCATATATATATATATATATATATATATATATATATATGATTCCCTTATTTTAATTTTGACATTAACAAAAAAAAGGCCAACCCAAAGTGATAAGAAAGGTTTTAGAAAATATAACAAATTATGTGGCATTCCAAATTTGAGAAAAGGAGGGAAAAGGACATAAGCATCGAAAGGGGGCAGAGCGTATGGGTGCTCATGTCACTAATGGGTGGTAGTATATGTAGTGCTCGAGAGGATAAAACAAAAATGTTGATTTGGGTCACATGTTGTTTTATGTTCAAAAGTAAAGGTGTATTTCCGAGAGAAGCTCGGGACAAAAGTATAAGAAGATAAAACAATGTAAATACAAAGTAAAATAAGTGTTGTTAATGTCTAGTTTTCTTGTTTAGGAATCATATATATGACATACTAAAATGCGTGGTGTAAATGGTAAGCATGTGATTTCATGTCTACATTTTCCCCCACTTTATGTTGGTGAATGAATATTCGGTAGCATAAAGTAAATAGGAAGAGCATACCTTATGGAGAGTCAAAGAGATTTGTAACCAATAGTATCTAGAATGAGGATTGTACTTGATATCATGCTGAATTGCCGAATGGAGATTGTAGAATGTGTATCATGGAATCTAAGATAGGATAAAGATCTTAGGGGTGACCTTGTGTGCGTAGTAGAAATGATGCCTACCTTTATTCTTTAAATAATGTTTTTGCTGAGCGTCTTATGATTGATATTACTCCTTATTTCATTTGTGTGTTTCCTTTTGTCGAAGTACGGTTCGACTCGTAAAAAAGATAATTGTAGTCAATGCTCGCGATGAATGAAATTGAACTTTAACTTTGAGAATGTGAGAATAGAAATGCGTATTTGAAAAACATGTGAATCAAAGATATAATACACTTGAATGTAGTAAGAGAAGAGATATAATTGTTCATGTTTATTTGTTACCTTGGAGATGGTTTGAATAGTATTGAGGATTTCAGCGTCATGTTGCCAAACTACGGATTTAGGCATTCATGTCACGAAGGGAAGAGTGTTAGGAGAGCTATAGGATTTTCTCTCCAACCATTGACACTTCCCCACGGATAAGTGCCACTAACCTTTGTTTGAGTTATTTAATCGATTTCTTATAGGTTTGTCATAACTAATTAATTTAAGTGATTATTTTATTAATTATCTTCTATATTTGTTTAATCGTAACAAATTCACGTGTATGTTCTTCTCTCGTGCTTTTAGAAGCGCTCTTGAGAATCAATGATTTTGTTGTTTTCTCTTTGTCTACCTCATGGAAAAAATTGTAACAATTTGTTTGCAAGACCATTCTTATAAAGATTGTTCTTAAAAACTACTAATTGTAGGTTGTTATTGATCATTGATTCAAGAAAATCCCCTTTATCATCCCTTTTTATTACAAATTTTATAAAATTTATTTTAATTAAATTTTTGGTGAGGAGATCATTCACTAATATTTTCGTAACTATGGGAAGTGCATGGTCAGGGGCCAAAACTCATTGTGAGGAGTACCACAGGAACCCCAAAGTAGTTGGCACCATGAGGGAACTAGCTGATGAAATGGGTACCCCCACCCAACTAACTAGTATGCCTTTTGTGAGAGATTAGAGTCACGTATATCCATAGTGGCGACCCTAACTTGATCCTTTGAGTGGAGTAAAATATGGCCTATCATATCAGGGTGGTAAAGTAAAGTAAAAACTAGCAAAGAGTATCATGATTGCTCGGATAGACTGTTGAAATTTAGGGAGAGAAATTTATTCTAGGAAGCCACGCCTTGTCCAAGCCAATCTAAGTTAGAGGCCCACCTTCCATAAACATTTTTTCACCTTTCTTTTTCTTTTTACGTGTTAGTGAGTTTGTGTTCCACACTTTCTCATTCACTCTCCATATTATATTTATTTTGGAATCATTCCAAATCTCTTTCATTTGGATCTTTCACTCTCTCTTTTCAAACCTTCCAAATACCCCTTATTTGGATTTTTCATCATTTCTTTTCACCCTCTCCAAATATCCTTTATTTGAACCTTTCTTTCTATCTCCTTTCAAATTCTCCAAATCTCTTTCATTTAGACCTTTTCTTTCGTCTCCTTTCAAAATCATATCCAAATACCTCTTATTTGGATTTTTCATTATCTCTTTCCAAACCCTTCACACATTCTTTATTTGGAATTTTCATCCTCTCTTTTCGAATCTTCCATACACCTTTTATTTGGATTTTTCGCCAACCCTTTTTGAAATTACCAATTTTTTTCTTTTGGATTTTTCTCATTTCAAGTTCATTCTATCTTAGCTTAGTCTTGAATATTTTGATCACTTTCCCAAAGTTTAAGCAACTTATTCCCTTTAAAGTTAAGCCTTGAGTTGTGGATACCCATTTCCTCACTTGAACACCTAAATATTCACGTTATTATGAGTTGAGGTCATTAACCAATAAATCCCCTTTCGTCTCTTATCTCTACACTCACCTTGTTGAGATTCAAACTATTGATCATCATTTCTTCACCTCTTATTTCGACATTCACATTGTCATTATTTGAGTTCTCCTCTTTCCTTGCTAAGTCTCTTTTCTCTTAACACTCATTTTGTTAATAATCGAGCAAACTAACCTTTTAGCCTCTTCCATCTTAGCTCTCATTATCAAAAAATTCCCCTCTTTCATCTTAGCAATGGTTCACTTTGTCAAGGGTTGAGTTCTTCAATATTTCAAATCCCCTCTTCCATCTTAGCATTCACTTGTTATGGGTTGAGTCACCTCAATCTTCATTTACACTCTATATCCCATCTTCACATTCACTTTGTTAAGGGTCAAGTTTTCTGTCACACCTTTCTTCGTCGTTCCCTTTTTAAAAAATGGCGGGAACAAGACACCATGATTATAGTCCCTTCGGAAGAAAAGACAGAAATGCTTTCCATATTAACTTTGACAAAGTGGATGAAAACCAATTAGAAAATTTTTCCTTAGAAGAACAAGCAAAGGTCGAAGACATTTTACAAAGAAATAAATACCAATTTTTGCTTTGTCTCTTCAAAATGGGAGCAAAACTACCTTCCAATTTTGATGACGACATTTTGAAAAACTTGTGAGGTCAACCGAAAATTCTAGTCATACTACCTACTCAAGACACTACTCCATGCAAATTCAAACGTTTGTTTACACCCTTAAGAGAAAGTCTCTCTAGTGTCTTTCATCAATTATCAAAGGCTGAGATGATAAGATATCCGATTACAAAATCATTTATCGAAGGGGAACCTAAGCCATATTTCTACAAACCTAATACATATTGTGACTTTCATCACATTGATGCTCATCAAATAGATAGATGCATGTGATTTAAGCATCATGTCCAAGATTTAATTGATGATGGAGTCATACAATAGAAATTGACAATAAGGTTATCAAAATCGAAAACATGTCAACTACGACAACTTCTAATGAAGAGTTGAACATTGTCCAAAATCCTGTACATAATAAAACTAAATAAGATCAAAACAATAAGGGTCAAGGATATTTAAACCAAGACCAATTAATCTATCCTTTGATTGTTCTTTTGTTAGTTTAAACAAAAATTGAACATGTTTTGAATAACAACCTTCAAACATCAAGCGAGAACTTGAACTTGCTTCAAGACTCCTTTCCAACCCTTGATATAAACGAAGACTCTAAAAAAGGGTCCATCATCAAGCACCATTGAGCCTGAGTCTATTATTTCAATGTTAGCTCCTGTGCCCAACTTCCATAGTCTCTTTGTAGAGACATAACAACAAAAAATTTGGATACTTGCAACCACGCAGCCATCCATGTCCATGATACCTCAAACGATCAATTTTACAGGCATCTTTTCACCGATGATTCCTACGTATCAAGAAATCCACATGCGTACACTCTGTGAGGTGTGTATACCTAGGAATATCCTCATACAACCATTTCAAGCTATAATTACAAATATATCTTCAAACATATTAATCCACTACCCTAAAAGGAGCAACATTGAATATTTTCTCTCTACGGCCTATAAGGAGCCTCGTGTGTACATCTAGGGATCAATCTTTATTTCCTTGCATCTTTCCACTCGCAAGTGCATATGAATTTCAAAGTATTCTCCACATCAAAATATTACCTCTAGCATCACATAGGTTTTTTGGTTTCAACACAAACTCATCCAATCACTCTGTTGACTTGGACCTCATCCGCCCAAGTCTCGTAAATCATGTCTCATTAAATATTAGGATTCTCTCCATTGGCTTGGACCTCATCTGCCCAAGTCTCATACTTCAAGACTTATCGGATCTTTCGATCCCCTTCGTTGGCTTGAACTCATCCACCCAAATCTCATACTTCAGGCTTATCGGATCTTTCGATCCCATCCATTGACTTGGACCTCGTTCATCCAAGTCTCATAAATCGGGACTCATCGAATCTTTTGATTCACTTTGTTGGCTTGGACCTCGTCTTCCTAGGTCTCATAAATCGAGACGACTTCGATCATGGATACATTGAAAATCCTTGATCTACTATGTTGACTTGGACCTCTTCTTCCCAAGTCTTGTAAATTAGGACCATTCCATTATCCTAAACATGGATATCTCTCTTGATGAGTCCATTGCAAAACCCTCATTCACAAAGATTTAGAAAAAAAAGCATAAAAAAACTTATTATTCAATGGGTACTCTCTCTGCACTGGGGAGGTCGCTTGCAGACGGTTAATTCATTTAACAAACAATTTTAGTTGTTTCATTCATTGGCGAGATATCTTAATCATAACATTATCATATCTTCACATTCTTCACCTATACAACACATGTTAATCTTGTTCCTATTAGGCATAATGTGTCTCATCCTTGTTATGGTTTTTACCATTCTAGATCTTTTTACCTACAGTTTTGTCTAGAAGCTTACTGATGAAAAATCCTCCTTTCAAACAAGCTCTCTCTTTAATAGAAAGCACTAACTTCTTTACCCGGACCTTTTTACTATCCATCTCTAGTCTACGTCATCGAACTCTTGTGTCTTACTAGTCGCATGTGGCTGATATTTGGGGGCAAAATGTTCCTTCCCAACAAGCACAATATCAACATACAAGGTAAAAATCAATCTAAAATATAATACACACACACACACACACACACACACACACACATACATCAATCATTACACCTTTCATCCTTCACAGTCTTCGGTGATGAGCCCATACTTCTTACTAGTAGTATGAGACTGGGAAAGGAGGCAGGTATCCTTACTCGCCTACATTTTGTCTTTGGTGTTGAGCCCTTACCTCTTACTAGTGGTATGAGGCAAGATGTAGGGGGTCATTTTAAAAAAAATCGCACAAAATAAAGCCTTCAGAAAATTTGAATCAAAAGTGCTTAGTAAAAAACATCGTAAAAGTTACTCATGTTAAGAGAGAAAAAAAATCCTTCAACTGGATCTTATCAATCAACAATCCATCAATGGATCTAAGTCTAGTAAAAATTTATAAAGTGAAATCATCTCTACATCGGTCGGGTAATCTTGACTAGAGATGAATCATATTTTCCTTAATGGACCACCTGTTACACCTTGTGTCTTGGCATCCGTCATCTTCATGTTCATATCATTATTCTCGCAGCTTCTCACGTCCTTCTTGGCTCTCGGTGGTGATCCCTCACATCTTCCCTGGTTGCTTGGAATCATGAGTGGAGTGAGATATCCTATCGAGTATATCATCTAAATTCTCGCTTATGGAATGACAATGTTTACAATTGTTTGAGCACGAGTTCGAGACAATGCACCATTTCTTGAGTCAAAAATTAAAAAAACATTCAAATATGTTTCAAAATAAAAAACATTCAAATGTGTTCAAAAAATCAAAAACACAAAAACATTCAAATATGTTAAAAATTCAAGAAAACTGAAATATGTTCAAAAATCCCAAAAAAATAGTATAAAACTGGCAAAAATCAAAATATTCAAAAAGTAAAAACATTCAGAAAATGTTTGACAAAATCTCAACAACTAAATAACACAGTTCAACAATCTCACCATTTGATGAAAATCCTGCTGATCATTCCAGATCATCTTCCAATAATCACTTTTCTTGCCCGTGGTGTATATCTATGCTTGAGGAAAAACAATCAATTGCCATTTTGCAGTATAAATTTTCTAGAGGCACACTTGGATTTCAATTTAAATCCAATACAAATCAAACTTCAATGGGATCACTCGGCTCTTTGACTCTGATCCAATCCTCTTGCATTTCTAAGTTATCGCTTGAGGGCATTCATATTTGTCTAATTCTTCAATGTGGAACACATTAGGAGTGTCATTAGATGTCATTATTACAAATTATGTTGTATTGTTGTGGTTTTTCAACATTATGATGATGCTTTTGTTAGCTTGTTAGTTTGTTATTTTGTTGTACTTTGTTATTGTATACCAATTATAGATGAATTATTAACATCTTAATTCACATATAACTTTGGTGTAGTTAATTCTTGTTCATATTGGGTTTGTTTGACATACTTTTTTTGTCTTTGAGTCTCTTGTAAGTATTGTGTTATCATCCTAGTTTATTAAATAAGCCATGGTGTGTTTTACTTTTGTTGTGTAGTTCAATTTGTTTACATTCTTTGTTTTTGTGCTAATTACAAGTACTTTATGGACATCATACACGTATAACATCATCCTTTATCCATAATAAATCACCGTCATAATCATCATCTCCTCTATTCTTCGTCGTTACTCGGGCAGTTTGTCCATGACTTCTTCTCTCTTCTATCATGTGATTGAGTAGCCTTCCATCACGATGCTCACTCATTTGCATGGGGGCATCTTCCTCCATTAATTTCATATCGCTATGACACACCAATCTTTCTCTAGGGAAAATCAAGTATACCAAACACACTTTGCTTTCTTCCAGTTACATCAAAATTTTCTCTAAAAATCGTATATTCTCGATTTTTTTTTTAAATCACAAAATTATAAAAAAATGAAAATTCAAACAAAAATCCTAAAAATTACAAAATTTCAAAACTTCAACAACTCAACACAACCTTGATAAAATCAAAATTTTATCTACTACCCTAGTGATCGTTCCAAATTTTCGGCTATCATGGTACATTATTCTTTTGCGATGTAACTTCGCTTGGGGCAATTTTGGCTCTCATTCCCTCTCATGCAATTCATAAGTTTATTGCTTAGAGGCAACGATCCTTTTCAAACCTCAAATCAATTTTCAATACGGGTCCAACAAGAGTATCATTAGGAGTGTTTAAGATCACTCTACTCCTCAGTCTGATCATATCCTCATTTATTTCATAAGTTTAGTGCTTGGGGAATTCATGCTTGCTTAATCATCATTCGTGGCATGTATTTGGGGCATAGTTGATTGTCTTCTTTTCGAAGTTGTGTTGCATTGTTGATATTTTCTTTTTATACCAATAACACACATTTCCTTTTCATCTTGTTTTGTTTATGGTCATGGTGCATACTTTTACAATGTATATTGGGTTTGTTTTCTTTTTATCTTTTATTTGTTGTATGTGTGTTTGTTTTATGCACATAATGGGTTAAACATCTTGATTCTTTCATAATCATGGTGAAAAATCTATTGTGCAACAACAAAATAAGGTTGCTCTAAATTTTACTCTCCAAATGACGCTCATGCTACGAGTACATCCTCTCCTCCTTCAACATCCTTGTTTTCTTCTTATCAAGTGGTTGTCCACCACTTTGTCGCGTCACCCACCCACTTGAGGGGGCATTCCCTTACCATTCTACTCGTTGGGGCATCCAAATGCTTCACTACCTTCCGCTCACTAAGTCTGCATGTGTCTACTATATTTAAAATGTTATTACTTCGTAATAACACTTTAAAGAGGGGAAATGTAGACACCCTAAAAATACATACATATTTCTAGCCTATTTCCATCCAATTAGAATTAATTAAATTAATTCTATCATACTAGAATATATCCCTTTGGAATTAATTAAATTAATTCCATCATTTAAATCATAACCCTTTAGAATTAATTAAATTAATTCTAATTACATACTCCTACCCTTTAGAATTAATTAATTTAATTCTATCATGCTCTTGGAATTAATTAAATTAATTCCTAACACCTTTTAGCTAATTTAATTAAACATTTATTTAATTAAATGGTTAATTATCTCTCACAATTTATAACTAATTAAAGTAGTTATTTAATTAATCTTATTTATCTACTCACACTCCACTCCACTCCACTTCTAGAACCCTATAATGGCGGGGCAATAAATCTGCACATAAAATCATCTTCACGCACTAAATCAAAATCATCATTGCCCCTACAAAGTTAACTACTACCACTCCAAATCCTTTTATTATTTTGGGAAATTAATTATGATCTTAGAGCTCATTCAAACTATGATCTGCTTTTCATGGCCTCACCCTCATCTATAAAATGCAGACCATTCCTCTGTAAATTCATCCTTGGAAGCTTATGCAATTTATAGCCAACTTCTTCCAAATTTGTCACCCGCATCCTTGTGTTTATGAGTTCGTAGAATTTGCATCCTATATTTGGAGAACAATCAAGAGCACCCATAATCCTTTACAATACAAGATTCTACAAGTCCAAGTGCTTCACAATCTTACTTGAGGTTTGCAAGGAAAAGCTCGGAAGAAAGGTATACTGATTTATTTGTTTGTCTTTCAACTTTTGCTAAGATTTTCACTTCTCGCACCCTTATTCCCACACTATAAAAATGATGTATGCAAAGCTACGCGAGCTTACACATAAGAACACAAATGCTACTTATTATCATACTAAGTATTTTTGGTGATGCATGATAGCTTATGAAGTCGGATGCTCCAACATCAATTATGAATTTGTAGATATGGATACATTCATAATTACACTTAGTACTACATGTTTGCAAAAAACATAGACTTCCACACGTATGAGCATGGGTGATTCAACACTATATTTCGAGGAACACAAAGTTTATTTGTGTTTTAGGTCATAAGAGCTTAATCTATGATAACATAATCTCTCTTCTTCCTTTTGAATTTCATATCACTATTATATAGTCAATGACTTCAAGCAATCGAGACATGTCTTGTCTGCAATATCCACCTAAGGCCCTCCCATATATACACTTTTGTTTTACTTTGATATGTATGCATGCACATCAAAGTGGGGCACTATCTATAAACCTAATTTTGGTACAAAATGCAATGGTATTAATGTGTTTTTGTATTTACATATTTGTATATTATTAATCCTAGTTTGTCTCTTATTGGTGTGTATTCCCTTATTTTATCACTCGTCAATTTTTTTATTTTGTGCCATTGACCCTTTATGTCTGCTCTCCTCGTCACAATCTCCCTTCATCAAGCTTGTTTATCTAGGTTTATGTCATTTTTATGACTCACGTGACCATGGTTTTCCCCTTCCTCTTGGATTTCTCTCTTGTATTTCTTATGTTTACGAAGCCTTGACCTCTTTTATGGGACAATGACCATTTCGCATCATGTAAAAGTGTCAACTTTCTCACAAAATGGTTGTCTTGTTGTTTTTGTCCCTTTCACCTCTCGACCACTTTGGTTAAGTTTTTGCCTCTTTCGGTCAACATTCCAACATGTTGTATGTTGTCTTACATGTCAATAGGGCCCCGATTTGAATTCAAAAAGTTTATAAATACATAGGTGCTTTCTTGTATGGAAAATGTAATAAACATAAATAAAAGAGATAAGCACACAATAAGTTATTTCCTTTGCACTAGGGTGATATTTAATAGCACAATCTCTCTATTTATTAAGTATACCCATACCAAAATCCTAGGCCAAGTGTAAAAGAATATATTCTAATCAATACTAGTTGTTGCACACATGAAAAAGATAAAGGGTTAGGACACAATATTGATCAATGAATTGCGATTTTGTTGATACATATGAGCTCTAATGATAATGGAGGGATAACAAAATCCTCCCTACAACATCTCTTCTTGAATGAGATTTATAAGGAGTAGAATGTGAATTACAATGTCTACAAAAGAGACTAATTTATTATGATTCATGAGCGAACTTGACAATTTGAAATAGGGTTTCACACACATTAGGGCACGTGTAACTCAATCATCAAGTTGGATTCGATTTTGCATGCATAAAACCATTTTTAGAAGGTAACAACCATTTTCACCACATGTAAAACATTTAACATGCAACAAAAAAATAGTCATAAGGCTTTAATAATTTATTTTCTTGATTGTTCATGTTAATTTCTAGACCTATTTTCCTTAGTCTACCAAGAATCCCTCTTCATACAATTACGTAAAATCTATTATTATTCTACAACCCCTATTATCCTAAGCACTTTATTAAGTTGATAAGCATCTTACCATGGACTAAAGACACCTTCCAAAGACACATTACAAACAATAAGAGTCATTGATCTTCAACGTGTTGATGTACGGATTCAACCCCTCATTAAATTTTTTCATTCCCTATATCGAGATATTATCTATTTTGTTAAAAAAACCCACCTTTCATAACAAAACGTGTGTCATTGTGAGTTTGATAACATCACTACCTATATTTTTCCAAACCTTTGTTTAACTATGTTAGCTATCTCTCGGGACTATGTTTAGATCCAACATGCTTGAAGTTTAAAACTTTTTAATTTATATATGGCTACTAATTCTTTTCTTCACGAATTCCATGGTTAGAATTGGTGAGAGATCATTTGCTTCAACATAAAATCTTAAATTAAGAAAACAAGGAATATCTTTCACTCCTAGACATTACACAGTACACTTTGATGGTTTTATTAGTAAAATTTCCTCCTTGTAAATAAAACAACATAAGAAATCATATGGAGTCTTAGTCTAAAACTTACTAACTCATAAAATCTACCTATCACTCATATAATCAACCATCGAGCAACTCAATTATCAATGATTGTTCACATCTATTTTCTTGTAATTACTTGAGATTGAAACTAAAAGTGGGGAAATAAAGTGATACAAAAGGCAAGCATCGAGGTTGGGTTGCAAGTACCATTTGAAGAAATGGGTTTTCATCCATATTAAAAATATAACAATTAATATTTATATATATTCGTGGGTATGGAGATATGTTTCAAACATGCTTCTTTTAAGTCAATTCTCTAGAATTGTAAACCAATAAGACATATAGAGTTATTGAAGAGTGATATAATGGTTAAGACTGTAGACACAAAATCACACACTTGGGTATATGTATAGGTCGTAATCACATACTACTATTCATATTATTCCTAAGCGAGAAAACTAGTAACCGACATCTATCTTTGGCCCCTTTTACGTATTTCTAGATTTCTCTTTGGACTTACACACCCCACAACCTGTCGATCTTTTTGTTTTGTCTTCGCGACTACGAACACTAGTGCCTAGGTGCCTTCATCCTCTCCGCGCCCATGACCTCATTGTATCTTACTCACCTCTTTTGGGCTTCTTTTATCTTATGGGCATCTTGTTTTCTTATGAGTCGACCTTCCAGTTCTCAATTATGAAATTCAACCAAGGGAATCATATAAATACAAAACTATGTGACCAAAATAAAGGACCAAGCTCTAAGCATCTATTATCACCACCTAAGGTTACATCTAAATGCATTCTAAGAGCATCAAGGCATCCATCTATCTTTCTTTCAAGGGACAAGGAACTACATTTTCTACATACACTTCATAAGAGGGGAAGTTCATTTTGCCATCCAGACATCTATCTACATTGATACATCTAGCTATCACTCGTTATCAAGTGCATCTTGCATGAGAGCTTCCTAGGGCACAATTTTTACACACATGCACAAGAACTACATGGAGTCTGAGATGTAGTGCAACACTCGTTTATAAGTTCACTCTATTGAGTGACCGTCGGGGGTAGTATGACTCCCCAATTACATTTTTTTAAGGATTTGATGTAGTTTGGGGTTTCGTAGGATATCATTTTTTACAAAGTTACTGAGGTGAGCTTTGTGATCATTCAACGACATACTGGTGACCAACAACTAAGGTTAGCGACCACCTTGCGACACAAGAATCAGTTTATGAGATCCTGTGTAATCGCAGGTGCCCAACAGAGGTCTCTAACACCTAGTAGCCCTTGCCCTGATCCGGTACCCCAATCTAGGCCCATTCGACAATTACATAATTTTATGGTTGTGGTTGCGACAATCTCCTCCTCCCGTAAACCGCCTTCCACCCAAAATACTTCAGGATTTAATGTGAAATTAGTTAAGTATTCTATTACCTCTGTTGCACCTAGGGTTTCATTTTTATTTAGCTTATTGCTTGTGTCAAAAAAAATTCCCCAGAAAAAAAACGTAAATTATTAAATATTTTAACAAATTACACTCCATATATGCAAAAGCATATCAATCAGTTCCATGAGGAAAAAGGAGTAATACAGAAACCACCCAACAGACCAGAATGAAGGTCACAAAATAGTAAAGTAAACAGTGAAAAACAAGAGCCCAAAAAACCAATTAAGAAAGATCCCACAAAAGGAACCAACCCAAGAAAAACCAACAAAATATCAAGGGATTAATAAAATCGGGGCAGATAATACTCTGTAGAAATACCATCTGTCCTCTCATGTATGTGCCATATACCCGCTTCCAGTTGAAGTCCCACTTTAGAGAGTCCATCTGCCTCAAGATTTCTTTCTCTAAAAATATGATGGAAAGAAATACTATGAAAATAGGTTATGGCTAGTTGAACCTCCTCAAAAATAGGACGCAGGTTTATGTTTACCAAGGAGTATTTCCGGTTCATCCAGTTTACAACAGCAAGAGAATCTCTGAAAATTTGAAGTTTTGAAACTTTTTTTTCAGCTGCAAGCATTAGGATCAGCTTAAGCACCATAAGCTCAGCATAATTATTAGTTCCTCTACCCAAACCATCTTTTAGTCTGAGAAAGTGTACCTCAGATAAAAATAAAACACCACCGCACCACATGTACGAGGATTCACCTTGACAAGCTCCATCAAAATAAGCCCAAGCACCACTTCTATCAATATGTTCCATTGTAAGTTCTCTCTGTGCTTTTTTCTTACTAATATGAACAAAACCCTCAAACATGGTTAAACTTTGGACAACGCACACTGGAATGGAGGAATAAATCTATCTTCAAATATGAGAGCATTACGCGCTAGCCACACTCCCCACGCAACAATTAACGAGAGAGATTTATAATTTTTAAGAGCATAATTATGACACCACTTGTGTAATCCCTCTTCAATAGAGTTGCCACTCCAATTCATTTGAGTACCCAATCTATCTTCCAGCTCTTTCCATACTTGAACAGTGAAAGGACACAACAAAAGTAAGTGAACAATGGTTTCTTCATAATCATTGCAAAGAAAACACCTTCCAGGACCAGAAATTCCCCTTTTTGCAAGATATCCCAAGTAAGAGCTTTATTTTTAAGAGCAAACCACATAAAAATATGAATTTTTAAAGGACACTTGAACTTCCATATGAGCTTCCACCACTAGACCCTAATCCCAGCCCCAGTAACAACCACTAAAGATTGATAGCCAGTTTTGGGAGTATAAACCCCTCCCACAGAATTTTTGCCCCAAATAAGCTCATCCACCTCATGCCTGATCCTCACATGAGTGCACTTTAAAACAGAGATATACCTCTCCCATTCGAAATATCTCTACCTTCTAATCCAATCATCATTGTGGTTTTCCATTCTTGATTCCAGATGGATGATGAATCATGAAGTGCAACTTGATTAAGGAAAAAGAAACCTTTCCTGTGAAGAGTTGAAATCAGAGCTTCAGAAATTTTATAACCATCACCACTTCCCACCCATGGATCAGAACCAATCCTCACTTTCATCCCATTGCCAATCCGCCATAATAACCCATTACCTATAATAGAAAAAGAGGATATCATTGCTTTCCAAACAATAGAGGCATTATGACATGATTTATTAGAATTTCTGATCCAATCTTCCACCGTATCAGGCCATATATATTTTCGGATCATGACTTGACACCAAAGACCCTTGCCTCCAATCAGCCTCCAAACACATTTGGCGGCCAAAGCCTTACTAAACAAGAAAGGATTCTTAAGCCCCCAACCACCTTGATCTTTTGGAATGACAATACGCTGCCATTTCACCCATGCAAACCCTTTTTTTCCTTACACTGGACCACAAGAACCTAAAGCTCATTTGTCTAATCTTTTCTAACACCCCCTTTGGAACACAAGCCAAGGACATCTAATAAACTGGAGTAGCCTCAAGAACAATTTTGACTAAGGTCAACCTGCCACCCCGTGAAAGCCATCGATTACACCACAAATTAATATGTTTTTCCACCTTAATAATAAGCCAATTCCAATCCTTGATAACATAAGCATTTGGCTTAAGAAAAAATCCCAAATATTTTAGACCAACCTCCAGATCAGTTTGTTGAAAGGGAAATAACTGAAGAAAAAACCTGATCTCATGATCATGAATGCCAGTAAAGGAAACCGTGGACTTCTGTATATTAATCACCATTCCAGTCATGCAGTTCCAAAAAGATATAAAATTTCTTTAAGCTTGAGAGCATCCCTTCTAGATCCATCACAAAAAAGAAGGATGTCATCAACAAATAAAAGATGCGAAAGAGAGATAGTACCACCAATGGAAATGCCTTTGAAAGAGCCTAGTTCTTTTCGCCTCTAGAAGAGCTTTACTTAATCCTTCAGCAACAATAAGAAATAAAAGAGGAGAAAGAGGACAACCCTGCCTTAAGCCTCTGCCCGATCGGAAAAAAGAAGACGCAGATCCATTAACTAAGATAGCAAAAGAAACGGAGGAAACACAACTCATAATCCAATTGACAATATGGATGTTGAACCCCAAATGAATCAACATCAATCTCAGATACAACCAGCTAACTCTATCATAAGCTTTTGACAGGTCCAATTTGATAACCATAGAAGACAACTTCTTCGTTTTGATGGTATGAATCCCCTCCTGAGCAACCCCTATAGCCTCATGTATCTGATCTACTAGATAGGAACCCAAACTGCTCCTTTGAAATGGAATCTGAAAGAAGTTTCGAAACTCTTAAAGCAATGATCTTGGCTATGATTTTATATATGCAGTTACATAATGAGATTGGCCTATAATGTTCAAAAGAGTTTGGATCATCAACCTTAGAGATTAAAGCAATGAAGGTAGAGTTGAAAGCAGCAGAAATCCATCCCTCGGCTCTAGCTTCATTAACAACCCTCAGTATGTCATCCTCAATAGTCTCATAAAAGCCCAAATAGAACTCAATAGGCCACCCATCAGGACCAGGACTCTTATCCTTTTGAAAGCTATGCATAACCTTTTGAAGCTCTTCCTTAGAGATCCCTTCCATCAGGCTCAAATTGTCCTCTTCATTCACAAAGCTAGGAAAGAAAGATGTCATTTTGACAACCTCGGCAATAGACACCCGACTCTCCTCATTGTAGATGTTTTGAAATAATCCACTCCCATATGAGCAATATCTTCAAAGTTCGAAACCAAAGAACCATCAGGATTTGACATTTGCCAAATAGTATTAACATTCTTACGGTGATTGGCAAATTTATGAAAAAATTTGGTATTCTCATCACCCTTAGCAAGCCAAATAGCTCTACTTTTGATCCTCCATGCATCTTCCTTATCTGCCAATATTTTGCACTTCAGCTGTTCCAATTTCCTAACCTCTGATTTAAAAACCTCATCAGGAAACCCTGCTTGTTCTCTATTAATCAAAGCTTCCAAATGAGCTTCAACATCCTCAAGTTGTTGAGCATCCTTTATTCTTTTTTTGTAAGCCCAATCAACAGACAATTGTTTAATATGTTTAAGGTTCCTCACAAACAATATGGTCAGCAGAATCTCCTAAGAGACCTCAAAATGTACCCAAGATTCTTTTATCATCGAAACATAGTCTTCGCCTCAAGCCAGTTTGGGTTAAATTTGAAGGGGCTTGGAGGTTTTTTCCCAGCAGTAGCAATTTCCAAAAAAACTGGCATATGATCGGACTCACCTCCCGATCCAACCCATTGCCTAATTTTGATTGAATCCTCAACAAAGGCATCACTAACCAAGAAACGATCAATACGTTTGGCAATATTAGCATCACCAATGCGCTTATTTCTCCAAGTAGGGTTCAACTTCACCGGTTCAATGTCATAAAGAGCCAACTCATCCAAATGCCTCACAAAATATTCAGAAAGATCATCAGCCTTTGCAGCAGTACCCCATATCTCAGCTCTCCCCAAAGAGAAATTCAGATCTCCTCCAATAATCAGGTACTTTTGTCTGAGAAAGTCCTTGGCAAAAATATTATCCCAATATGCCACCCGATCAACATACGGCCCATAAATATTTAAGACAAGAAACTCTTCATTAAGTTCAGGAGCAAATAGTACAGTACCTAAACCAGATTCAAAAGAGAAAAGATTGATACATTTAAGCCTATTCTTTTTCCATGCCAAAATCAACCCACCTGAATGACCTTTGGCATCCAAAAAACTAAATTCCCAGTCACTAAAACCTTTCCCAAAGCACAAACCAGTTTATGACCATCACCCATAATCTCCTGAATCATGAAAAAATCCAATTTATGTTTTTCAACTAATCTATGGAGGGCTAATTTCTTCGAGGAGCTGCCCAAACCTCTCACATTCAGAGTCATAAAAAGCATTATTTACCCGTACTAGGGGTAAAAGCTGCTCTAAGAACCCCATCCAAAGAACCTTGTTTACCTATTAGAACCTCTTTCCGAGTTGTCTCTTGAGCCCAAGACAATTTAGATTTTCTACCCCTGCAACTCCGTCTAGCACTAGAAAGACCTAGACCAATATGTTGTCCCAAACCACCTTCAAAAACCTGTTCTAACTTCTTCACGCCAATTGGTCTTGGCCTAAGGGTGTAGCAGTGATGGCGATTTGTGACTCCTCCACCCTCCTTCGAATTATAGGGAATATCCAACATACTATAGTCATCCTCTAAATTAGCCTCAACAGTCAAATAAGAATGACTCTTGCCTAAGACCTCACACTTTGCCAGAGATGAATCAACTTCCACATTATTCCTTTTTATAGAACACATGATGGCAGGACTAGACTCACTTTTAGTCTGAGAAATATCTCGGTCAGCCTCTATATTAAGAGGTATACCAAGAAGGTTATTATCCAAATCAGAAAAAAGTTGGGTTGCTCATCCACCTCAAGCCCTTCCAAGAGACTCTCTCGTCTAAATAAAGAACCAGAACTAAAAGAATTTTGTTTGTCATAGTCTACTTGAGTTGTTGGGTCTAGTGTCTGCACCTCTTCACCCATTTTCATCTGATGGCCCTTGTCCACCAGATCTAAAACAGCAGGTACTACTTCCTTATGACAAAGAATACCTTCCTCCTCAAGAGAACAAGGAGCATCCTTTTGCACCCATTTCTTCTTATGAAAATTAAGAGCACATTCCGCCACCAAATGACCATACCTATGGCATCTGTTGCACCGAAAAGGAATACCTGAATAATCAAGGGACTGCAAATGAGAGAAAGAGCCCCTTTGGATTGTCATTTCCTCCGCTAATCCTTCCCGAAGGTCCAAACCAACCAAAATATGCCCAATAGTCATAACTCCAGTCTCCAAAAAACTCATGTCCACCTCCAAGAACTCCCCAATGGAATTCCCTATCTCCTTCATAATTTCCAAGGACCAAAATTCTAAAGGAAGACCCGGGAGCTTAACCCAAACTGGAATAATATAAGTTTTCTCCGCTTTGCATCAAAAAAGGAGTCCATCTCTTAAGTGTAAGAGGAGTGGAATCCCAACACCATTGTTTACTCAAAATCTTCAAAACATCGTCAGGATTTCTCAAATTAAAAGCCATCCACCGTCTAGCCAGAATGTGAAACTGTGGCCAATAGCCAATAATTGGTTCCCAAAATTGTGTAACCCAAACTTTAAGAGAAGATTTACCCATCCTACGACCCTGAAAATGCCCCACCAAGGCTTGTTTAGATAGCCCAACCACTTGAAACATTTTAATGTCATCTCCCAAAACCAACCGTACAGGATTTCCTTTCTTCTGAACACATCTTTGTTTTCTCCTCACAGATGTCCCATCTCAAACTCTTTTTTGTTCTCCCTCAGTAGTATTGATTCTAAAAGACATTTGCAAGTCTCCCATCCCATCAAACTTCACCTGGTTCAATTCAAAGGACATGTTTGGAGCATCCCTAGGAATCAAATGGCCACCTCCTCCAAAAGGAGCCAAAAATTTACCACAGGATCCTCTTCCAACATCTGTGAAAAATATGGAGATGACATACCCTGATCGGTAAGAGAAGAACAATTTACAGAGGAAAATCAACCTGAAAGGATGATCTCCAATCTGTACCCAACCCCTTATCCTTGCGACCAAAGCTTGTACTCCTATCAAAGTGTGAGACCTTAGAATCTTGTTTCCAACTATCCATATCTTTCTGCACCTTACAACAATCATTCCGAATATAGGAGCTCCTCAAGGTGTTTCCATCTTCCACATTGTAAACCAACTGAATATGCAGCGGATCAGAATATTGCCTCTGACCATCCACACCAACCTGAATTTTTTATTCATCCAGCAGATCCTCTGTATAGTCCACTAAATCATCATACATCTTAAAACTGACAAAGTGCAATCCCACTGAACCAAGGCAAATTCCTTCAGTAATGCTAGAGAAAATTAGTCACTTTGTCATTGTTTACACAACGCTTCAATCACCAACTCAGGTTCTGCATGTTTTATTACCACTGTATCTGAACTGTATGTGGAATCTCAACATTTTGAACTAGCCCAGATCTGGATTCCTTCATAAGGATCCTCAGAAAAAACCACCAATTCTTCTCCATGAGCATCACTGCCATTCAAAGTGGGTTAAAGAAAACATGTTGTTCCAATATAGATTCACAGCCCAGTAGAAACCAATACTCACTCCAAGAGCATACTTCCCACCATCATCTGAAAGACTGAAGATCCTTATTTGAAAATAAAAAAACTACATGAACAAGACATATGACATCCTATAAGTCGAGCACATCACCAGTAGAGAAAAACGAGATTCATTTTGTCAAACACTTGTCAAACACCTCCAATTGACAAAATATTTGACAGATGCAGTCACACCCGAAGCTCAGTTAAAATATTTCGGTGTTAATGGGAGATTATCTGAGCATTCATCCAGAAACCACTAAATTCTTGTCCCCACCGCTAACAACAAGGCAGGGGTTTACCAGGAAACAGTTCGGATTCCCCACAGTAAGACGAATTTGGTTTTTATTGGAGAAGGAAAGGAGAGAACCGTCATCACGAGGCCCAGATATGTGCCCTCGCTTCCTGGCACTGTCACCATTTACGACTCTGCAACAAGCAGAGGCCCTGCGAGTGGACAACGATCTCTCCACCTTCTACAACTATGTGACGGCTAGCTGAAGTCCAGGATGATCTGTTGTTGCTTCAATCTCTACTGCAGTTGTTGATCTGCCGACCCATGTGCCCCTCCTGCAACTCCTACTTGTTGCTGAAGCTGAGGCTGCGATACAACAAACTTTTTTCCCAAAATATATCTACTCTCCATGCAATGTGTTATGCATGTGATCCCTTCACTTCCCTAAACACCACAAAAATTTCAAGAACATGCTTATGATTCAAAACCCCAAGAACACCCTATATGTTTGCCCTCCATCCATGACCTCCGTCTCTTCCTTGCCCTTTGCATTCAAACAGATGGCTTGAAGAGAAAAACAAACTACCTGCAGAAGATGACTCCAAAGGGTTTTTTTTTCAGGGTTGAATAAATAACAGATTCATCAGCCTCTACGCACAGACTAGTCCCCACTCTCCACTATCGGCAACAATAGCAAGGCTACAACTAATGGCTCGCACCCAAGATATTTCCTTCCTCCCTCTTATCCCATATTTAAATAAATTAAAATTGTTTCTCATATGAGTAGCCTGGGCTTTAGTCTTCTCGGCACACTGTAAATCGATCCCCTTTATCATTTATTTATCATATGTGACTCTGAAATATCCAGAGTTTAGCATTAAATTTAATATTTGTTAAATCAAATACACGTAATTATGTTGAATACACAAACAAATACTATGATGCATGACTTGAATGTCATGTAAACAAAAGAATAAGCTTTAAATTGTATGCAAACACAATAATTTTTAAATATTTCCTCGCATAATGTGCCTAACAATACTATTACGACATTTTAAAACATATTCATCTATTTTTATATAACAATATTCAAAAAATATTGTCGTATTGTATGGTGCCCTGAATTTACATATTTATGTCAATATGCTTCTCTACTACGGAGAAAACATGCTTATCGTTGACACATTTCAACACATATTAGGTGGATAAAAATTGAATACAAAAAAAATCAAATGGTTGTTGCAGACAGTACCTTATTTTCTAGTCTTTTAAGCATGTCACAAGAATATGCATGGCCGATAAACTCTCTTATCAATAGATGGTGCCACCTTTCCTATATATTTTTTTGCTCCAACCTCATGGAGCATTGATGTTGTTTCACCAAATGCAACCAACAAGGCTCGATTTGATCGGTTCGCCTTTACTAATGCTACCAACTTGTGCTAAAATGGAGCTTGAAACAAGGCATAAACATTCGCCTAAACATTATTAAGAAGGGACTTTAGCTAGATGTTTGAGTTACAAGTGCCTTATAAAATATGTCTAAAACATGTGGAAGTATGTGAATTGTTTAACAAAATGCCTGAAAGATATGTAGTCTCATGGATTGCAATGATTATGGGATATGTAAAAAAGGGTTTGTTGAAAAAGCCTTGGAAAATTTCATGCAAATGCAAATGGTAAGTGTAAAATTAGAGTCCACAATATTTTCTAAAGCATCCACTTAGTTGTTGAAGTGGGAGCTTTAGAACAAGGTTTTTCCTCCTCAATACCCAACATCTGATTGTGTTGTGAAATTCATGGTAGTGCCTAAATATGTTGGAGGTGGAGTGATGTTTGTTACTTCTTCATAAAAGTCTTCATAACAAAACAAAATAGGAAAAAAAGAAAAAGGGATAAACACAAATCTCACGTTTTGATGATGTCTCAACTTTCCTCCTTTCAAATGAAGTTGCATTGCATCCTCCACATTTTAAAATGGCCCTGCGTTGTGCAATGCATAAAATCCCCATAAGAATAAGGATGCTTATAAATTACAAAGGCATTACTAAGAATAAGAGAATTATGAAATAAATTGTATCAATGAAGTTCCACATAATGATGTTGATATTGTCATTGAAACAAAGAGGAATGGGGATTTTAGGGTTGTTTGGGAAATTACAAGACGTCGTTACAGACCGGAGAAATTATAGAGCAAGTTGAATGAAATTGTTCCTAACTAGTCATTAATGAATCCAAGTAGGTCAGATGGAATAAATTGTTCTTCCTTTCAGAAATAAGATCGTCTCCTCTCTTTTATTATTTAAATGCAAGGTTCAGGATATTGAATTCATGTGTCAATTTTCCAATATGAAGGATTTGTCTCTTGGCATTAACCTCCACTTCCATGTGGCATCATACAAACATGGGGTTTGTCTTTACATTTGTATATTTTGCACTAAGTGTTGGGGATCTTATGATGATCCATGTGTTGTCCACATTGAATAGCGAGACACCTTATTGTGGATGTGACATTGGTGGAAAATAACATTGTTGAAATATTCAATGATGACATTGTCAGGTTTATGAGTTTCGCTTCAACATACCTTCTAGGTGGTGTTAGTGCAAAATCACAAAGACCCCTCGGATGTTGGTTAGGTTTCTAGGATGACCATACTATCATCCAAAGGTGTGATTGCATAACATTGAATCCTTTCCCCAAGTGTGGGACTTGAAAAGTGAGAAAGGATTCTCCAGAGAAGGCCGGTTCCTATTCCTCTCGTCGATGCATACGAAATATGCAGAGGGTTTGCTCGAAACCTAATCTAATCTGCCAAGGAGAGAGGGTAAGAAGATGCATAAAAATAAATCTAAGCTAATAGAGGTGATGCACCGAGGAATGAAAAAACACCTATCTTGCCAAAAAACACAAACCATTCAAATGTGATATAAGATCATGCACGAGATAACAAAACTTGCAAAGAAAGACCAGGAGGATGCAAAATGAACACAGAGAGGGTTGAGAATCATCCACGACATGTATTACTTGCTCCAAAGATTGATACAATACACTACGTAATGCCAAGAGGTAGAGTCGTATTACAGCTTTCAATGAGAGGTTCGAACTCCACAAATTCACCTGATAGAGAAAGAAGGGAGGAGCAAAACAGAAAATGTTCAACCTTTTGAAAGAAGCCCCTCTTTACAATATATAGAAGAGTGAGAGAGGGAAAAGAGAGGAAATTTAGAATCTACCCCAACCACTTCTAGGTCGTATTTTAAATCATCTCATTATGGTAGAAGCGGCGATCCTGCAAAACGGCGGGTCGTCTAATGTGCGGCGAATCGTCTCGCCGCATTAAAGCCGGTAGTTGAAGCGCCACTTCGCATTACCACGCGTCGTGGACGTTTTCTCAAATTTCTCTCTCAGACTGCACCAAAATGCAAGATTGACCCTGAAATCATGTAGAGAATTTCAATAGCTTTCCGTTGATATAAAGAACGTGCAAATCCGAGCTCTGGATTGAAAGATACGATGATCCGAAGATTTAGGGCACGAAACAGGCCAAAACAGATTTTGAAATCTTTTCCCGCTCTACCACCCTGACGACACGTGTCAAGCGCTGATTGATGCGTAATTATCTCTCCTTCCCCTGTCCATGGGTTTTCTGCTTCATTGACACGTGTCCTCTTTTTATTGGCTCTGGCCGCGTCTTGCAACCTCGCCTTTGACTTTTGGGCTTTCTCCTTGTGACACGTGTCGTGATTTGATTGGTTCTCGGGCCTGCCCGATGATTTTCGTCCTTCGCGTACATTTGTTTCGATGTCCCAAACTGTCTGGGACAAAAACTCCCGATCCGCCCGAAATGGGCTTCCTTGTCCCTCATTCGGCCGATGACACGTAGCGTTGCTTGATTGGCTTTCGGCTCCTTGGCTATCCACGCCCCACGCGTCCCTTTGTCCCAATTGTCCCAAAGGCTTGAAGTTCCCGCTTTCGCCGAACCGGCCGTTCGCCAAGGCTTTCGCGTACATTTGTTCCAACTGCCCTCCGGGATCGCTCTAGGACAAATTCTTTCGAACCGCCCGAAATGGGCTTCCTTTGCTCTCGGCCTTCGCCTTTTCACGTCCTTTTCGCGCCCTCGCGCCCAAATGTCCCAACCGCTTGTCAATTTTATTCTCCTTCGCCAATCAAGCTTTCTGCGTCCCCACACGTCCCCGACGGCCCGGATATTCCTTTGCGAAAGTTCTCCTTTTGCCGAACTGCCGGCCCCGATTCAAGGCCCTCCGTGTACATTTGTTCCGATCGTCCCAAAGGCGGCCCGGAGCAGACTTAGCCAATTTCACGATTTTCTCCTCGTATCAATCTACTTGCTTGAACCGAAAACTTTGATGCATGTTATCGAAATTTACCCCGGGGTGAACTTTGATAACAATTTGGCGACTTTTCGGGGTCACCCGCCTCTAGTAGAAGATCAATGGCCTTTTAGCAATCCATCGGGCATGGAGTCATAAGCAATAACCTGAAACGAGCCTCGACATCGCAACTCCTCTACGAGAGCACGCCGAATCAGAAAACTCAACCTAGAGCAACAAAACCTGCGCCAAAGCACTTAGGGAACCAAACCTAACTACAACAAGACAATGTGCAAAGCACTTGAGGAATGAAAATCTAATTAATATTTACAAGGTGGTAAATTTCGCTCTAGAAGCAATGCTTGAGATAGATTCCATTTACTCGGAATTTGCAGCTTCTTCACCATCCAATGAGGCCAATTGAAAGTATTGCTTGCTCTTCGCACTTCGTGACCATGTATGGGCCACTCCAAATGGCATCAAATTTTGAATGCCTTCCCAATTTTGCTCTATCCACATCCCATTTCAACACTAGATCTCCAACCTAAAATGATCTATCCTTGGCCTTCCTATCAAAGGTCCTTTTGATCAAAGCTTGATCCTTTTCCATTGCTTGGGATGCCTGATTTCGATCTCTCAGCCCATCAACTCGCATACCTTACCTCCATGGGCCCAAACTCTAAAGCAACTCCAAATGCTTCATGAGTTCCAATGTTGGCAACTCAAGTGACATGGGCAAGATTGCTTCTCTTCCATGTATGCCCGAATGGAGAGTTACCTGTGGATCTCTTGGGAGTTATCCTATCAGCCCATAAGGCTGATTTCAGTTTGGTATGCCAAGCCCTCTAATTCTCATCAAGAGTCCTCCTAATGATCCTCAACAAGTTCTTGTTTGTAGACTCGGCCTGGCCATTACCTTGAGGGTAATAGTTTGATAAAGTGCTTAGGTAGATCCCGCTCTTGACAGCCCACTCAATCACCTTAGATCCAATGAATGCCAATGCATTATCGTAGAGATTATTGTAGCAGTACGCCAAATCGTAGTTATCCCTCGTAAAAGTCTAAGATGCTAGACTCATTTGCCTCTTTGAGTGCTATTGTTTCATCCATCCGGTGAAGTAGTCCGTGGTCATCAAAATCCATTTGTGCCCTTGGCTTGAATTGGGATTAATGACTCCAATGAAGTCCAAACCCCATTGCATGAATGGCTGGTCAACTGAGATTGGATGTAATGGAAGGGCAGCAAGTCTTTCTTTTCCTGTGAAGAATGCACAATTCTTACACCTCTTGATCCATGCATAACAATCACTAAAGATTTTAGGCCAATAATAACCAGCCTTCATGATTTTTAGAGCTGTCACTCTTGGTGCAAAATGACCACCAACTGGTCCACCATGAAACTCTTCCAACACCCTTTGAATCTGATTTGTGCTAATGCATCTCAGCAACACTCCATTCACATCTTTCTTGAACAAAACTCCATCAACAATGGCATATGGAACAGCCTGCAACCTGAAGTATCTCCTCTTCGCTTTGCTCATTTCTGGAGGGCATAGGCTTGTCTGTAGGAAGTGTATCATACTCTGAGTCCAACAGGGAGTGGGCACATTATCATTTTTCTGTTTTGACCATCCTGTAGTACCAAGACAGCATCTTCTTCATTACCTGCTTCAACTTGTTGACTCAAGGCTAGTTGTTCGCATAGTCCCTTCCCATGTACTAGTTTGGTGACCTTGATCTCGATGTCATATTCCATGACACGAGTTATCCATCCTACACGTTTCTCATTCAGATCCTTGTTTAGAAGGAAGTCCCTGACTCCCGCATGAGAGACCAATAATTGGATCTTGTTGTTTGAGACTAGGTACTTGAATTTCTTTAAACTCCTGATCACTGCAAGTACATGCTTTTCAATGAAAGAGTACCTAGTTTCGTATTCCTCCAAGCCTTGACTGAAGAAAGCAACTGGTTGTTCTAATCCTTCTTTGTTTTGTTGTGCCAAGATTGTAGAAATTGTATCTCCACCACCAAAGGCGTATAAGATGAAATCCTTGGAGATTTTGGATTGACGAGAGTTGGAGCTTGAGATATAGCCTCTTTTATTGCCTCAAAACTTGCCTTGCCTTCAGATGTCCACTTAAATGCCATGCTCTTCTTCAACATCAGTGTTATTGGCTTTACGAGAGCTGCAAAGTTTGGAACAAACCTGCGGACAAAATTGATCCTTCCTAAGAAACTTTGAAGAGCCTTCTTATGACTTGGCAATGGCAATGCTTGAATTGCTTCAACTCTTTCTGGGTCAATCATCAATCCCTCCTTTGAAACAATATGGCCAAGAAGTTTTCCCTCATGAGCCAAGAATATGCATTTTTTGGGATTCAATGATACCCCAAATCTTCTACACCTCTGAAATACCTGCCTCAGATGAAAGAGGTGATCCACTGCATTTTTGGAGAATACAGTGATGTCATCAAGGTATATCAAAACTATTTTATTGATCAACCCTCAATGCCATATCCATTGCCCTTTGAAAGTGGCTCCAAAGATTTGATAGCCCAAATGGCATCTTCAGAGGCATAGGTCCCCATTTGGTGGTGAAAGCCGTTTGAACCGGTCATCTTCCTTCACCATTACCTGATTATACCCTGAGTAGCCATCTAGGAGAGAGAATCTCTCCGAACCGGATACTACTTGCAATATTTGTTCCATTGAAGGAAGTGGGTAATGGTCTTTGAGAGATGCCCTGTTTAGGTCTCAGAAATCTACATACAACCTGATTTCTCCGCTCTTCTTCCCGACCGGAACTAGGTTTGCATGACCCACTTGAGTGCTTGATCGGGAATATAATGCTTGCCTCTATTAGCTTATTTAGCTCTTTCTTCATTAGAGGCTCAATGTGAGGGTTGACTGGTCTCTGCTTCGGCCTGATGGGCTTAGCATCTAGATCCAATTCTATGGTATGTTGTGCCACTTTCGATCGAAACCTCTTAAGTCTTCATAGCTCCAAGCGAAGACATTTGGAAATTCTTGGTAAAGTTGTATGAAATTTGATTTCTCCTGCTCGGGCTACCTTGCCAATTTGAAGTGTTTTGTTTTCCCAACCGGAATTGGCTCAATCTTCTCTTTTGACTCAGTATGTTAGCCTTTTCCTTACGGAACTCGGTCATTAGGGTCAAGATAGAATCCAATGTTACTAAACCCTAGAAGCTTGTTTGTCCGTAGCACTGCACTACTTGATCCCCATACTACTGCTCTAATCTGTCCCGATTCCTAGCCGAGAATTAAGCCTCTTCTTGTAAGAAATTGATGATCTGCTGATCGTTCTCAAACACTCGCTAACCGGTGTTATTATCTCAATCTTGGCCTCACAATCACATGGACATGTGGTCAGTGTTTTTTCCTTTTTGATGTTGTCAACCACATCAAACATTGCTCCAACAAATTTGCGAGCCTATCCACGGCTTCATTTTTCTTCCTAGGTATGGACGCGATATCAAAGCTTCAAATCCTCAACGAGGTCCCATACCCTGCTTTTGTAGTTCTTTAGCGAGTTCATTCTTTGTAGCATGTTGTCCCCCGACTTGATTGACGATTAGTTCACTATCACCAAAGACTTGCAAGTTCTTTATTTTCTTCTTCATTGCCCAATGTATCCTACACCAAGGCTTCATAATCAAGCAGTGTTATTTGAACAGAAAACTGAAAACAAAAGGCCGAGTAATACCTTATACCTTGTGGTGAAATGAGCATAGCTCCTCCTCCTGCACCTTGTCTTCTCCTTGATCCATCAAAGAACAACCGCCATACTTCATTCTTGTCCTTATGATCTGGCTTGGTGATGCTTTGGGAGAGGTTGATCCTCTTCATGTAAACAATAAACCCCTAGCTCGATTCTTCTACTTCTTGATAGGGATCAAAAGCATGTATCTTGTTTTCCCATTCATCAAGAGTTAGATCCGGGATACTTCCAACCTCGTGTGTCACCTCATTACTGCTAGGTGTGATCTTCTTGATCAAATGCTTGAGCAATTGGCATTAATCGACTTGGAGTGTAAGGCTCAATATGGAAGTTTGCACAGGTTCGATCCGATTGTCGCCTTAGTTCCATATCTTGTTCTAATAGCATGTGTGACCAATCGCCAGACAAATACCCCCAATCTTGGTAGCCGTGAAGTCCTCGACAAGTAAAGGGCAAAGAGTGGTGGAAGGTCTATGATTGATACATCTTGTAAAACAACAACATTTGGACATGCGTGCAAGGTAAGACTCAAATTTCTAATCATTCCAACTCTGCTATTCTTGTCCCATCTAGCCGCACTACCCCTTTAGGTGTTATTTCATACTGGAGCCCTAGCCGATCACCTATCTCTGTTAGGCATTACCGAGCTACTTGCCCCGGAGTCTATCATGCAATTATGTACTAGCCGATTTCCAATGATTAATGAAACATAGAAAGGAGGGGTTTCACCATCTTACCTTCTTTGTCCTCCATGGCTTTCTTTAGGGGGCAACATTTGTGAGTACCTTCTCTTGCATTTGGACTCGTTGATTAGAAGTTGGCAATCCTTCATGGCAGCTTGTAGCAAATCTCTTTGGCCTGGGATAGATAGGGATTCCCACATTGATATATTGACGTTAGTCTTCTTCATCTGATCAATGATACTGAACGGGGATGAAGTATCCTTTTGTTGTCCCTTGGTTTGCACATTCACCCCTTGCATGTGGGCAGCAATAACTGGTATTTGAGTTGGCCTAGGGGCTGTTCTTAGCTGCCCTTGTGCATTTGAAACTGGACTTTGCTTGCCAATCATTTGTGGAACCATGGGAGGTTGTGGATCGGGGCTGGGGCTAATGGTTGTTCTTCACCAAATTTCTCCTCTTTGACCTTGTGTTGGCTGCAACACCTTGAGAAACCGCCTCGATTCATGCCACGAAATCATCGGCTTGCCAGTTCACCAATGTGGTGTCATTTGGGGCTGATTGCATTGGAATGTTTCTTGTTGTTAGACAAGTTTCCTTGATCGCCTCGCCTCCACACCAAAAGAGTTGTCACCATTAGTGCTTGATTGAGAGCACCATTGAAACACATGGATTGGTTATGAGGCTCGTTGCATGGAAAGCACTAATCATATTCTTGAGCAATGTTGTTCTCGTGTTGGCACTAATGCCTTAGAGGCGAGATATGGCATTTGGATTATAGGGTGGAATGGTCTATTGGCAGAGGCCTTGTTTGATTCATATTTGAGCTGGATTAGGTGGTCTTTGTGGTTGGTATGGCTGCCTATTAGGTGAGCTTAGAGTTGATAAGAAGGTCTGAAACCTTGGGCTTGTTGCCTCTTGAGAGTAACTAGCTCATTGCCTAGGTTTTACAATTGCTTCATGACCTCTTGAAGCTCATTTGGGGCACTTGGAGATGAAGTGGAAGCTTCATTTGAACTCTGATTTCTAGGAGTGGGAGAAGGAGCCAAATTAGGTGCTTGATGGGTGTTTGGGCTCTCTAAACTTGGAAACAATGGCATGGGAGGTCTAGGGGCAAGTTTGCCAGCTTGGATTAAACAATTTTCAGCCCTAATGGCAATGCTATAAGCCATAGGGATAGTTATGCCTCCCATGGACTGAATCAACATAGAAATATCAGAATTTAAAGCTTTGAGATAGTAGAGAAAAGCACCTTCTGCTGTTGGCCTGACTGCCACTGGAATCCTCTCCCAAGTTTTTTGAAATCTGAAGTTGAAATCGGTCAGCTGCTCATTAGGAGCCCTCTTGATGGTTGTTAGCTGCTCCAAAAGAGACAAGTTGTCTCCCTTCTCTCCAAATTGCTCATGAAGTGCAATACACAACTGATTCCAGGTTTGATAGAACCACTCCAAGGCCCCTAAACCATTGTAATGCTTTACCCTCGAAGGAGATGCCAAGAACTTGATGTACCACTTGCATTTCATTGATTTCATGAATTGCACAAAGGTTAGCAATATCTTTAACATGATCACCTGGAGTAGTCTAATTTTCTCCAGTGAAGTAGGGAATGTTCTTCAAGGCTGCAATAGGAACTGGATGTTGTGCATTGAGAGCAAGTGGGTTCTTGCTGTGAAGTTGACGTAGGGGTTGTTCTGAGCCATTATGATTGGTCTTAAAACCCTTGTTGACTGAATGAAAGGTCTACCAGGTGGAGGAGTTGAGAGAGTTCTGTTTGGTGGAGATGGAGACCTCTCGAATCCTTCTTCCTCTTTGCCTTCTTCTCTTAGATAATTTCGGTGTATTCAAACAACACTTCTTCTTCTCCAACCCTTGACCTTGTGATTCTTCTCATAAGTTTTCGGCCCGCACTTTCGAAACCAGCTGATTTTTCCCCTCGAGTCGCGGATATGCAAATAATAGCTCTTTTTAAGCAAGAAAATGCAAAGCAGATGCACATCAACCCCGCTGCAATAAAAATGAGACCTCTAAGTCCCACCGGCGTGCCAAAACTGTTAGTGCAAAATCACAAAGCACTCCCGGATGCTTTGTCGTTTCTAGGTTGACCATACTATCATCCAAAGGTGTGATTGCATAACATTGAATCCTTTCCCAAGTGTGGGACTTGAAAAGTGAGAAAGGATTCTCCAGAGAAGGTCTGGTTCCTATTCCTCTGCTTCGATGCATACTAAATATGCAGAGGGTTTGCTCGAAACCTAATCTAATCTGCCAAGGAGAGAGGGTAAGAAGATGCATAAAAATAAATCTAAGCTAATAGAGGTGATGCACCGAGGAATGAAAAAACACCTATCTTGCCAAAAACACGACTCATTCAAATGTGATATAAGATCATGCACAGATAACAAAACTTGCAAAAGAAAGACCAGGAGGATGCAAAATGAACACAGAGAGGGTTGAGAATCATCCACAGACATGTATTACTTGCTCCAAAGATTGATACAATACACTACGTAATGCCAAGAGGCGTAGTCGTACATTACGCTTTCAAATGAGAGGTTCGAACTCCACAAATTCGCCGATAGAGAAGAAGGGAGGAGCAAAACAGAAAATGTTCGACCTTTTGAAAGAAGCCCTCTTTACAATATATAGGAAGAGTGAGAGAGGGAAAAGAGAGGAAATTCGAATCTACCCCAACCACTTCTAGGTCATATTTTAAATCATCTCATTATGGCAGAAGTAGCGGATCCTGGCAAAACGGCAGTCAGTTTCTAATGCAAGCGGCGAACTGTCTCGCCGCGATTAAAGCCGTTGTTGAAGCGTCGCTTCGGCATTACCACACGTCGTGACGTTTTCTCAAATTTCTCTCTCTAGACTACACCAAAATGCAAGATTGACCTTGGAATCATGTAGAGAATTTCAACAGCTTTCCATTGATATAAAGAACGTGCAAATCCGAGCTCTGGATCGAAAGATACGACGATCCAAAGATTTAGGGCACGAAACAGGCCAAAACGGATTTTGAAATCTTTTCCCGCGCTCTGCCACCTGGACAACACGTGTCAAGCACTGATTGGATGCGTAATTATCTCTCCTTCCCTGTCCGTGGGTTTTCCCCGCCTTCATTGACACGTGTCCTCTTTTTATTGGCTCGGGTCGCTGCTTGCAAACCTCGCCCTTTGACTTCTGGACTTTCTCCTCGTGACACGTGTCGTGATTTGATTGGTTCTCGCCTGCCGATTTTCAAGTCCTTTGCGTACATTTGTTCCAGATGTCCCAAACTGTCTGGGACAAAAAATCTCGATCCGCCCGAAATGGGCTTCGTTGTCCCTCATTCGGTGATGACACGTGGCGTTGCTTGATTGGCTTTCGGCTCCTTCGGCTATCCGCGTCCCACGCGTCCCTTTGTCCCAACTGTCCCAGTGCTGAAGTTCCCCATTTCGGCCGAACCGGCCGGTTCGCGTCCTTCGCGTACATTTGTTCCAACTGTCCCGGACTGTCTGGGACAAATTCTTCCGAACCGCCCGAAATGGGCTTCCTTTGCTCTCGCCGCTTCGCCTTTTCGCGTCCTTCGCGTCCTCATGCGCCTAGATGTCCCAACTGTTTGTCAATTTTCTTCTCCTTCGGCCGAACTAGCTTTCCACGTCCCCAACGGCCCGATGTTCCTTTACGAAAGTTCTCCTTTTCTACCGAACCGAGCCGGGAGTTCGCATCCTCCGCGTACATTTGTTCCGATCGTCCCAAAGGCGGCCTGAGTAGACTTAGCCAATTTCACGATTTTCTCCCGTATCAATCTACTTGCTTGAACCGAAAAACTCGATGCATGTTATCGAAATTTACCTGGGGGTGAACTTTGGATAACAGTGTGTCCAAATCCCACATCATAATTATACTTCACATTGTGACGACATTGATGTTGAGAATGCATACGTTGCACATCTCACCGGAACAAGATTGTATTGACTTGGATTTTACAGGGGTGGAGAAGTAGCTACTATGAATATATCCTCCACCTATGACACTCGATTTGATTGATAGAATGCTCTTGGCCTCTCATATTTCATCTTCTTTGCCGCATCGTTCCATTGACTTCCTCATTAACAATATCTTATGAATATGTCTTTCACCATTCATTTGTCTCATGAGACGACATCTTCATTTCATGATGTTTCATCGCTTATCCTCTATTTTATGTATTATTAACGATAAAGAAAATTTTCACTAATATCCCTATACTACCCATCCCGACCATCATGTTGAAATAATTAGTAGTGGAAATGTCAAGGTTCATGGGCTTTGCCTCAGATATCTTCCGTAGGCCAAATCTCACAATACAATTATGTCTTGCATTGTGCCACCAATGATTATAAGAATGCATACTTTTCCCCTCCCGCTTGAACAAGGCAACATCAACATGGGATTCTCCACCATGATCTCTTACAACAACAACACACCTCATTTCAAATCCAAGAAGAAATTTAATTTGTTCTTCTATTTTAATAAAAAGCCACAAAAATCTTTTTAAATTCTAGACCAAATAATTTTACAACAATACTTAATGAAAGGTTATAAAATATCGACATCTACAAGTTTCCCTTTCTGCAAGGGTAGAGTTGTTACGATTGCAATCATTTGTTCCTCTCATATTGTGAGCCCCCTCTCCACACAAGACACCAATATGGCTAATGTAATGTTTCGAACTGTTGTCTCTCGCTGCTTTTCGTTTTCCAAGTTAAGTTCAAAATATCGAGCTCTCGCCTCTCTAAAATATTTAAGCCAAGTTGAAAGTTTGAAGAAATAGAAAAATCCATGCCCTAGTATTGTTTAAATCTCGCTTTTACTAGTTTTGAGAAATTCTCCATCTCCCAGTTTGTGCAAATAATATCCTCTTTACAATCTCCTTTTTTGATCAAAATTGTTCGCTTGTTCAAGGGAATGGGTCGTCAAATCATTGTTTTGCCTCCATGCCTCCGGCTCGCGAAGGAAATTCAAAAGTTGGACTCAAAATGATGAAGTTCTCTTCCTCTGTGTATTTTTCCCATAGTTAGGAACGACGGGCATTTTCTTCCCCATCAAATTTTGGCCCCATCATCCACGGGTACGTGGACATACCTAATTGGAAGCGGATTGGTGGAAAAATTTGTGTTTTTGAGCCTCTTTGTAAAAAAGGCAAAAGTTAAAACGTGACTCGCACCCCGATCAAGCTATAAAGGGAAAAAGTCGAAGGTAAAGACCGTCGTTGATAAGTCAAAGTGGGAGAGCGGAACGACGGAGGACTTTGAGTTTTTGAGCCTTTTTCCAAAAAAGGTTAAAATGTTGAGAAAAGGGTCGCGACCCCATTTCCAATCAGAGGATGCCACATGTCAAGAGTTCAATCGGAGCAGTGGGTTGGTGGAGGAATTTGAGTTTTTGAGCCTTTTTCCAAAAAAGGTTAAAATGTTGAGAAAGGGTTGTGCCCCCCCATTTCCAATCAGAGGATGCCACGTGTCAAGAGTTCAATCGGAGAAGCGGGTCGGCGGAGGAATTCAAGTTTTTGAGCCTTTTTCCAAAAAAGGTTAAAATGTTGAGAAAAGGGTCGCAACCCCATTTCCAATGAAAACATGCCACATGGCTAAGTTAAAAAGTGTGAGCGGGGATGCGGGCCAATTTGTTCCAAATTGCCAAATCTCTAAAAAATCACAAAATGCAAAGGGCTTTCCTCCGTACCTTCTCCAATCTCTTCCTACCACATGGATGACCCGATTTCAAAGTTATAAGAGAAAATCAAATGGTCTGTATTCATACTGGCAAATCAAATGTAACGTTTGTGTTGCAAGATCTGGTTTTTAACCCACCATGAGTGTTTTTTTTGCAATGGAGGTATTTAAAGAGGCGTAAATTATTTGTAAAGTTGTAACCATTTTGGAATGAGATATAATGGCTCCTTTGAGCCATTTAGGTGATTGATTTTTAAAAAGACCGAGTGCTCATACCTAAAAAAGAGAGAAAACACCATACTTCTTCTATTTTCCCTTCTCCTTATATTTTCCTCTATTCTCAAAGCTTTGTACAAGTTCTGCTTTAGCTTCATAATAAAAAAAGGAATTTTCATCTCTTTGATTGAGGGATTGATTGGTACCTTTCATTAATGAATTTCATTCGGTCTTGTAGCTTCTCCTGCGGATTTGTTTTTCTTCTAACTATAAATGCATGTAAACAAAATTTCTAATTAATGTGTGTGGGCATCGATATTCTACTCACAACATTATTTTTCTTCTACCTCTATTTGCACTCCCTTCCCTTTCAAGACAAAGTTTCTTCTCTAGCGAGACATTGCTAGCTTTTCCACAGGTCGGTGGAGTGCCTGTTGATCTCTCGGTCGAAAGACCACAATTGAAACCCATCTTTCATGCATGCACCTCTGCAAGCCGCACCTTTCAAGTATAGGGACTTAGATTCCCATAGCGTTGGCTTGAAACCCACCAAAATGTTGGTGAAAAAATTTGTCTTGTGGACAAATTGGTGGGCTTTAAGCCAACGCTCGTGGGAATCTAAGTCCTCTACTAAACAAAGGTAACTTCCGTAGGTGCATGCATGAAAGATGGGTTTCAATGGTGGCCTTTCGACCGCAGATCCAACAGGCACTCCACGACCCTATGGCAAAGCTACCAATGTCTCGCTGAGAAGAAACTTTGTCTTGAAAGGGAAGGGAGTGGAAATGGAGGTAGGAGAAAACTAATGGTGTGAGTAGAATATTAGATGCCCACACACATTAATTAGAAATTTCGTTTACATGCATTTATAGTTAGAAGAAAAACAAATCGCAGGAGAAGCTACAAGATCGAATGAAATTCATCGGGTCGCAAGGTACCGATCAATCCCTCAATCAAATAGGTAAAAATTCCTTCTTTTATTAAAGCTAAAGCAAAATTTGTACAGAGCTTTGAGAATAGAGGAAAATCTAAGGGTAATGGAAAATGTAAGAAGTATGGTGTTTTCTCTTTTTAGTACAAAGCACTATAGTCTTTTTAAAATCAATCACCCCATAAATGGCTCGGAGGAGCCTTTATATCTCATGCCAAAATAGTTACAACTTTACAAATCATTTACGCCTCTTCAAATTCCTCCATTGCAAAAAACGCTCATGGCGGGTTAAAACCAAATCTTGCAACACAAACGTTACATTTGACTTGCCACTTCTCATGGAGGAAGAAGAAGACCGAATCTGGAAAATGGAGTTTTATGCAAGTCATTCCAGAGTAGGTTCAGGAGCTGGTGTAGTATTATACTCTCCCTCCAATGAGGTATATCCTTTTGCCTACAAGCTACAATTTGACAATACAAATAATATAGCAGAGTATGAAGCATTACTCTTAGGCATGAATACAACAGAGGACATGGGAATCAAGAAGTTGAGATGCAAAGGTGATGTAGAGGTTGTGGTAAAGTAGGTACGCCAACAATATCAGGTGAAAAACCCCAGACTCAGGCACTATAGAAACATAGTGTGGGATTACATTGAATCCTTTGATGCATTCTCCATTGAAGCTATCCCTAGGGAGCAGAATGAAAACGTTGATTCTTTGGTAGTGTTAGCTTCCTTAGTGACACCTCATCCTTCTTTTGGCAAGGATAAAGTGACCATTGAGATGGTGTTCAGACCCAGTGTACTAGAAAATGCAAATCATTGGCAGGTCTTCAATGATGACAATTAGATCCTAACCTTCTTAAAACAAAGGGATAACTTCAATAATCTTTTCTTTGAAGGAAGTGAAAACCCATACTGTGAATTAGTCCCCAAAGAAGAGAATGAAGGAATCGAGAGAATTGATGAAGAGGGAGTAATCAAACTGAAAGGAAACAAAATCCCCAAAGGCCTAGTTTCTTTGGAAGACCTCTTTGACAAGCATGATAGGTTCATCCAAGAGAAAGAAAAATAGTCTTCTCGGTGTCCATCTGATTTTGATCAAGAAAACATTGGCACTTCAGAGAATCCAAGGATGGTTAACATTGGTAAATGTTGCTCACCAGAAGAGAAGAGAAAGTTTGTTGCTCTGCTAAAAAGTACTTAGATGTCCTGGCCTATTCCTATGATGAACTCAAATATTTTTAGCCAAAGGAAATGCATCACTCCATTCCTTTGAAGCAAGGAGCTAAGCCCTTCAGCAAAAACAAAGGCCCTACAATCCAAAGATTTCCGATGTTATCAAAGAAGAGGTGACAAAGATGCTCAATGCTAGAATCATCTTCCCCATCCACCATTCAACATGGGTGGCTAACATTGTGCTAGTAAGGAAGAAGAACGGGAAATAAGGATTTGTGTAGACTTTGAAATATGAATCAGGCATCTCTCAAGGACAACTACCCTCTTCTAATCATGGATCATATTTTGTAAGCAATCACTAGATCTGAAATGCTCTCTTTGCTTGATGGATTCTCATGGTACAACCAAATCAAGGTGGTAGAAGAGGATTGCAACAAAACAACCTTCACAACACCTTGGGGCACTTTTTCCTACAACAGAATGCCTTTTGGCTTGATCAATGTTGGAGCCACTTTCCAGAGAGCAATGGACTTGGCCTTCAAAAATTTGAAACATTGCATTGTCATTTACCTTGATGACCTCACGATTTTTTCAAAGAGGAGGGGAGATCATAGCTGTCATTTGGAGCAAGTTCTTGCAAGGTGTAGGAAACATGGCATTTATCTAAATCCAAAGAAGTGCATTTTTGGAGTCACGTAAGGTAAGTTCTTTAGGACACATTGTGAACAAACATGGAGCACACATTGATCTTGAGAGGATCGAGCTATCCAAGAACTAGCCTTACCAACCAGCAAGAAGGGAGTTCATTCATTCTTTGGAAAGGTAAACTTCTTTCATCATTTTGTGCCCGAGTTTTCTGAATTGATTAAGAATATAACTTCCATGATGAAGCCTCAAGCAAGTTTTGAGTGGAATAAGGAAGGAAAAGCAACATTTGAGGGGATCAAGAAAGCCATCGCCAAAGCTCCAACTCTTGTATCTCCAGATTTCAACAAGGAGTTCATCATGTATTGCTATGCATCAGAACATACATTCTCTGATGTCCTTGTTCAGAAAAATGATGAAGGTTTGGAAGCACTCATTGCTTTCATGAGCTGTCCTTTGAAAAATCACGAGCTAAAGTACAACCAATTAGAGAAACATGCCTATGTAGTGGTCAAAGCTGTTAAAAGTTTCAGATTCTACATTCTCAATTCTCATACAGTGGTGATGGTCCTTAGAAGTGCAATCAAGTCCATTTTAACTCAACAAGATCCTGGAGCTAAGAGAGGAATTTAGATTGAAAAGACACAAGAGTATGACTTGGAGATTAGAGCCTCTAATCTGGTAAGAGGAAATGGTTTGTGCAAGTTGATTCTTTGAAGATGAAGCTCTTGAGGTTCAACAGGAGAAAAATATTGTGTTTACTCAACTTGTTCAACAGAGATAGTCCATAGGCGCTCTTTGTCACCACCACTGATGAGTGGTATGTTGGCATTGCTTACTATCTCACTTATGGAGAATTCCTCCTCATCTTGATTACAAACAAAGAAGGACACTCAAGCTAAAGGCAGCGAAGTTTGTGATCTCGAATCATGCACTTTACAAGAGAGGCCTAAATGGTTGTTTCCTCGTGTGTGTAGATAAGGAGCAATAAGAAAAGTTGCTCGGGCATATCATGATCAAGCTTGTGGTGGACATTTCTCAACAATGGTCACCACACATAAGATCCTCGAGAGGGGAAATATTATTGGCCCTCCATCTTTGCAGACACTCGAATGGGTTTCCAAATGCAAAGCATGCCAACAATTTGTTGGAAAGCCACAACTAGTTGCATTGCCACTCAGGTTTGTTGTGATTGAAGAACCATTTCAGCAATGGGGGCTAGATTTTATTGGTGTTCTAAATCCTCATTCTAGTACATGGCATACTTATGTACTCACTGCAACTAATTACTTCACTAAATGGGTGGATGTCATCCTAAGCAAGCAAGCCAGCTCTGAAACAGTCTGCAACTTCATCAAGGAGAATATCATTGTTCATTTTAGAATACCACAGAAAATTGTTGTAGACAATGCAACCTATTTCTCTTCCAAGGAGCTCATATAGTTTTGTTATGGCTTTGGAATCTCCCTATCTCACTTTTCTGACTACTACCCACAGGAAATGGGCAAGCTAAGTCAAGCAACAAGAACATTGTGACCATTTTTCGCAAGTTGGTAGATGAGAATCAAAGGAACTGACACAAGAAGTTATATGATGCATTGTGGGCCAATAGGATCACTCCTAAGAAGGCAATAGGTATGTCACCTTTCCAAATGTTGTATGGAGTTGAGGCAGAGATTCCCCTCACAATTGAGATGCCAACTCTCAAGTTGCTGCAAGAAATAGAAGATGGTCAATACAAAGACTCCATTGACAAGAGGATCCTCTTCTTGGAGAAGCTGGAAGAAAGCAGATGCCAAGTGGTGGATAGAATTAAGGAGCATCAGTTGAAAGTGAAGAATTTTTTTGACAAGAAGACCAAAGCAAGGAATTTCAAAGTTGGAGATTTTGTCCTGCTATGGGACAAGAGAAGAGAACCAAAGGGTAGCCATGGAAAGTTTGATTCATTGTGGTTGGGCCCATTCCAAATTCATGGAGCTTGTGGTGAGAATGTTTTTCTCCTCTCATACTTGGATGGAACGCCATTGGAATTGCCTCGAAGCGGGCAATACTTGAAACTGTATCATCAGTGAAAGTGGGTTGTCCCCCTGCCTTGTACCATAGGTGATTTCGTAGGTGTGTTTTTCCCTTTTCTGTTGTGTGGTTTTGGTTTAGTTTTGTTTGGTTTTTGTTGTGTGTGGTTTGGCTTGTGTGTTTCCTCCTTCTTCCATTCTTTCTCAAAATTGTACATGACTCTGCATGGCCCAATGGATAAGGCATTGGTCAACGTTATACGGTTTAAAATTGAGATTCTGGATCCTCATACCATGTCTTCGTCATGCTTAGTCCATGCCATGTCCCCAAGCTAGAGCCAATTGTTGTCTCCCGAAAACCGCTTTTTGTTTTCCAAGTTAAGTTCAAAATTTTGAGCTCTCACCCTCCTAAAGTATTTAAGCCAAGTTGAAAGTTTGAAGAAATAGAAAAATCCGTGCCCTAGTGCTGTTTAAATCTCTGTTTTGCTCGTTTTGAGAAATTCTCCATCTCCCGTTTGTGCACGTAATATCCTCTTTACAATCTCCTTTTTGATCAAAATTGTTTGCTTGTTCTAGGGCTTGGGTCGTCAAATCATTGTTTTGCCTCCATGCCTCCAGCTCGTGAAGGAAATTCAAAAATTGGACTCAAAATGATGAAGTTCTCTTCCTCTATGTATTTTTCCCACAGTCGAACGACGGGTGTTTTCTTCCTCGTCAAATTTTTGACATACCTAATTGAAGTGGGTCGGTGGAGAAATTTGTGTTTTTGAGCCTCTTTGTAAAAAAGGTGAAAAGTTAAAAAGTGACCCGCAACCCCGATCAGGCTATAAAGGGAAAAAGTCAAAGGTGAAGCCCGTCATTGAAAAGTCAAAGCGGGAGAGCGAAATGACGAAGGACTTTGAGTTTTTAAGCCTTTTTCCAAAAAAGGTTAAAATTTTGAGAAAAGGGTCGTGCCCCGATTTCTAATTAGAGGATGCCACGTGTCAAGACTTCAATCAGAGCAGCGGGTCGGCGGAGGAGTTTGAGTTTTGAGCCTTTTTCCAAAAAGGTTAAAATGTTGAGAAAAGGGTCGCACGACCCCATTTCTAATCAAAGGATGCCACGTGTCAAGAGTTCAATCGGAGCAGCGGGTCGGCGGAGGAATTTGAGTTTTTGAGCCTTTTTCCAAAAAGGTTAAAATGTTGAGAAAAGGGTTGTGACCCCATTTCCAATGAAAACGTGCCACATGCCTAAGTTAAAAAGTTGAAGCGGGGGTGCGGGCCAATTTGTTCCAAATTGCCAAATCTCTAAAAAATCACAAAATGCAAAGGGCTTTCCCCCATACCCACTCCAATCTCTTCCTACCACGTGGACGACTTGATTTCAAAGTTATAAGAGAAAATCAAATGGTCTATATTCAAACTGCAAATCAAATGTAACGTTCGCGTTGCAAGATCTAGTTTTTAACCCGCCATGAGTGTTTTTTTACAATGGAGGAATTTGAAGAGGCATAAATGATTTGTAAATTTGTAACCGTTTTGGCATGAGATATAATGGCTCCTCCAAGCCATTTCTGGGGCGATTGATTTTTAAAAAGACTAGAGTGCTTTGTACTAGAAAAGACAGAAAACACCATACTTCTATTTTCCCTTCTCCTTAGATTTTCCTCTATTCTCAAAGCTCTGTACAAATTATGCTTTAGCTTCAATAATAAAAGAAGGAATTTTCGCCTCTTTGATTGAGGGATTGATTGGTACCTTGTGACCAATGAATTTCATTCGGTCTTGTAGCTTCTCTTGCGGATTTGTTTTTTCTTCTAACTATAAATGCATGTAAATGAATTTTCTATTAATGTGTGTGGGCATCTGATATTCTACTCACACCATTAGTTTTCTCCTACCTCCATTTCCACTCCCCTTCCCCTTTCCAAGACAAAGTTTCTTCTCTAGCAAGACATTACTAGCTTTGCCACATGTGGTCGCCGGAGTGCCCCCACTGGATCTTTGGTCGAAAGGCCACCACCGAAACCCATCTTTCATGCATGCACCTACTAAGCCGCATCCTTCAAGTAGAGGGACTTATATTCCCATAACGTTGGCTTGAAACTCACCAATTTGTCCACAAGACATTTTTTCTCGCCAACAGGGGGCCTATCCACCATTCACCTTTGGGTATTGCATCGTTGACGCGCATGTTTTCTCTTTTTAATCTTTCCTTAACGCCAAAGATTTAATTTTATAATTATTGTTCTAGGATTGTTGCTTCTGCAATTGGTAAATCAATTTTCGATTACTTGCATGCCATGAGTTAATGTCCCCTATGTTCCAATATATAGGGCATATATTTTATTAATAATATTATAAGTTATCAAATTTACATTCAAATCCAATGATCAACGACAATCCACATATAAATATATAATATATCGAACAATTGATTTGTAACACGTGATATGTATGACATCTTCCTCATCAAGGCAGAGGAAATCATACTCAAATTCTTATCACAACAAGGACTTGTGCGGGTGATACCTTCCCCGCTCCTTCATTGGTGCTCCTGGTTTTAAGGTCTCATCCAAACAATAACTACCTCACCCATTTTTATTTTCGACATTAATGAGGTGTGGCGGGGGAGAACTCTCCCACCACCTCATTATTACCACTCTTCAATTCTCACATAAGATAATACTTTTACATAATGACTGACCTCCTATGAAATTTTGCTTGGACAAATATTCCATCTCTTCCATCCTCTTCCTATTAGTCTCCAAGCCTTACGAAAGTGAGATCTCCTCCCTCACTCGCCTCGATTCCCTTCGAGAAGGTTGTTTCCAAAATAGACACAACCAAATCTACAAGTGATTATAATGGCTTCATGTTAGTGATTTTTTTGCTTGTCTTGACTTTTTGGGTGATGATGAAAATGGAAAAAACAAAACCTATGATTGATTATAGTGTTTGCATCCCATTCACCTTCTTTTATGATAATCAAGTGTATCATGTTTATCTTTCAAATATGTGTATTTATCACCCTTTTCTATACCAATCCTTGTTATAAAGAACAATGTACGCCTTACATTCATAGATGTCTCAAGATTCTAAAGGCTCATCCACGTATGTATATCACCGACTTATTTATTCAAAATGTAGTCCAATATATCTCATAGGGGTCATGTCCACCTCAAGGAAAAAGAAGCAATAATCACCTCCGCCTCTACACCCTTTTTGGGGTTCTTCAAATATTTATGTCTCCAAGTTGTTGCTTCCCCTTCTATCTTCACATAAAAGAACATTTTTTTCCTCTTGTGCTTCAATAATTGCTTGTTTCTCCATAATCAATAATTGATCTTCCCTCCTTTTCAAAATAGTATTACATTTGTACAAATTTCCCACATTGAGAAAGTATTGAAGTTCTAGAAGTTATTGATGGGGACAAGAAATTGGTAGTGTTGTGCTCTGCTAGAGTTTGAGTTTAATGCTTGAGTCAACGACACTATACTTGCTTGTCACACCACCTTTTTCTACTAAGGCGAGACATTTACTTCACGACATATTACACTTAATTGTTTTTTCGCCCTTTAGGCGTTAAAGTGGCACTTACCTATTTTAATGGCAACATCCATTCTTTTTGCATCTCTTGATGCATATTAGGCGACAGGAGCCCAAAAGTTCATTCTCAAGGTTTAGAACGAGGTAATGACCCTCCTCTTCCTGAGCTTGATGTTGTTTTAGATTTACCTCAATTTGAAAATACTTGCTCTTGGCTTGAATATTTCACTTTGGTTGCGTATTTCATTGGTCGTGTCCCCCCAGAGAGTATTCTCAAATAGTGGGTTCACAACCACTGCAAGGCCATGGTGTCAAACTTGAGGGTGTCCAAAACCTTACCAAGGGTTTTTTTCTTTTCACTTTTCCAACCCTGAGCATTGCAAGGCCATTGTGAATCATGGCCCTTGGTTTATTAGGAACATGTTGGTCATCTTTTCCCCGTGGACGCATGATTTTCAAGTTTATGAACATGCTAAGCTTAAAGTTCCCGTCTAGGTGGAATTTCCTAGTTTTCCATTACCCCTTTGGAGTTTTGTGGAAGACCTGGTCAAACCCATTGGTTGGTTTGTTTTCCATGAGCAGAATACGTTTTATGTAGCCCGCCCGTAGCGTCTGGTTTGTGTGGAAGTTGATTTAGCCAAGGACCTCAAGGAAACCATTGATATCCAAGTGGGTGACACCCGCCTCTCTGGTAGCATCCTCTATATTAATCTACCCAATACTTGCTTTTGATGTTAAGCAGTCCACCGACCATATGATTCGGGAATGTCTGTTAATGGCTTCCTTTGTCCTACCTTCCACTGAAAAGAAAAGAGTCAATTTTAAACCATCCTCCTCCAAAGAGGGTTGGAAAATGGTCACCAACAATAAAAACCCTAAACCCCAACAGCTAGTTTATTGACTTGCCGAGGGTCTTTTTTGCTCCGACTCCCTCAACAACAACAATGGTGGCTCTTCCATTAGTCCATCGTTCCCCGCTTGCGACGTCCTCAATTGCTATAATGCTTGTGAATTCACAACCTCATTCCGAGGTGAATTTTGACTCTTCTGGTAAGTCCACATGCACGTGTTCTCGTAGGACCTCTTCTCCGAGGATGGTGAATATGTTCCACTGCAGAGATGTCCTTTCCAGATAGGTGATTACATTCCTTTTTCAAAAATGGTTGGCTCTTCCATTTCTACGAACTAGTTCGCCGTCTTGGGGGGCCTCGAGGAGGAATATGGCATGAATCTTGATAGTTCTCAATGATAGTGTTCTTTTGGAATGTGTGCGGGCTTACTGAAGTGATCCGTTGATACATGGTTAGGGATGGTTGTTAAATTTTGGACACAAGCATGTGCTATGTTTGCAGGAGGTTAAACTTGTTGGATTTCTTCTCCAGTCTGCAATCCATACTCTTTGGCCAAGTGCCATCTGTCATCATTCTAATCATGAGCCTGGGAAACGGGGCGTTCTTACTCTTCTCTCTCCTTCTTTGCAGCGAGTCTAATATTTCTCGGGTCTCTGACCCCTCGCATTGAGTTATGTGGTCTCTTTTTTATTTACATGACCAAATTTTTGGTATTACTAATATTTATGCTTCTAATGATGTTGTTGAATGGTATTTTCTTTAGTGGTGGCTTGTTGATGAGCTGTCTGATGCACATTGGATCCTGTGTGGGGATTTTAACATGGTGGAGTTTGTTGATGATAAAGTGGGCTGACTTCTTATGCGGTGGTGTGTTGGTGAGTAGGAAGCATGGTTTTACATGCGCAACAAGATTGGACTTTTTGATCCTAACCATTGTTTTAGGCATGCCTCTACTACACCCCAATTCACCCGGTTTAATCTCAAACATGGTGAAGACAGAGTTGTCAAAAGGCTTGATCATGCATTCCTCCCAGATCAACAGGTGTTTTCTTTCACCACTAATTCCAGTAGAAAAAAATCTTTTTGGGAAGGAGCTTTGATTTCAAACCATTCACATTTTTTTGAAATTGAACGGCACCCGACTCTTGTTAGACCTCAGAGCTCCCAATTCTACCTTAACACTACTCACCTTCAACATAAGAGAACTGTGGAGCACATTTTACGCATTTGGAACTTGGTTGAGCACCCTTCTGGTATAGTTGGGTCGATTTCCTAGGGGTAGGATGTCATTATCAGAACTAATTCTTTTCTCCATATGTTTAGGAGATAGGTTGCATTATTCAGAAGAAGGGCACATAAGGCCTCTTCCCGGGAGTATGTTAGAAGTTCCAGAGCTCTTGACCGCTCACCCTTTAATACCCAACTGCAAACTAAGTTGGAACAATGGTGTCACAAGCTCATGATGGAAGAGGTATATCAAAGCAATGGGGCTCAAATTAGAGCTTGACTACATTGGCTTAAGATCAATGATAGAGTGACCAAAGAATTTTTACATTCCTTAGACCTCGTCACACCTCCAATTCAATCCGGCGATCAAGGGTGTTGTTGATTGAATCAAAAACCTTCCATATGTCTTGTAGGCCTTTGTCCACCACTACCATGGTGTCTTTGCTACACAACCATACACTCCAAAGAGGGATGTTGCTTTGTCGTAGTGTCTCCGGTGGTTCCTTGTAAGTAGATTTATAAGGCCCAAAGAGTTGCTCGTGATCGTGTCCTTTCATTGATGATCTTAAGGAAGTTATTATGCAAATGAAGACAGATAAAGCTCCTAGTATTTATGGTTTTCTATGTGATTTTTATGAGGTGTTATGGGATATAGTTGGTCCCGACCTTTACCATGTTTATTGTGAAGCAATGGAGACCAACTCTCTTGGTGCTTATGATAAATCAAGGTAACATTAAGTTTATCCCAAGGCTGGAGATCTTGAACTTATCACCAATTGGAGACTAATTACTCTTTTAAATGTTTCCTACAAGATCATAGCCAAAGCCTTAGCTCTCAGGATCCGTAATCTCTTTCCTCTCATTGTGCGTAGCGAACAAACTGGTTTCATTAAGAGTAGATTCATTCTGGATAACATTATTGTTGTCTAGGAAGGTATGGAGTGGGCCAGATTGTCTAAGCAAAATGCTCTCTTCATCAAAATTGATTTTGAAAAAGCATATGACAGGATTGAATGGCCTTTCATCATTGCCATGTTGTAAGCTCTTGGGTTTGGCCCTAGATTCATCTAATCTGTTAATATGTTATTCCAAGATGCTAATGCCCAACTCACCATTAATGGAGTCCAATCCAATATGTTTGAGCTTCATAGGTCCATTTGGCAAGGATGCCCCTTAACACCGACTCTTTATGTGCTTGCTACTGAGGGTTTCAGCTTACCTTCTTACCAGTGTTTTCTTCTCAAGGGTTAGTCAAGGGAATTTCTCTCCCTAACTCTAATCAACAACTTATTAATGGTCACTTTGCTAATGATTCTTTCTTAACCTCAACTCGAGAATGAAGAGACTGTTAACAACACTTTGCATTTCCTAGATATATTTTGCCCGGCATCGCTCTTCCATCTAATGGAAAAAGACTCAATACTACTCGGTAGTCTCTGGATCCCACACCTCCATGGCTAGAAGGATCTGCCGTAGTTTATTCAACTCAGGGTGCAATTCAAATTCCTTGGCATCCCATTTGCTTTCCAAGTTACTCTTGTTACTCTTTGGTCTTATGTTGTCCAAATGAGTTGAGCAAAAGATTGCTTATTGGATTACCAAGCCTCTCTCTCTTGCTGGTAAGTTTCGATTTTCTCTAAGGTGTTAACTTTACTACTCATGTTTATTACTCCTCCTGTTGGGCACCCTCTAAGGCTTCATATGCTAAGTTGGAGAAGTTACTTAGAGATTTTTTATGGGCCAACACACATGGGCACAAAGGCTTCCACAGAGTGGCTTGGGACATTTGTTGTTCTCCTAAAGAGGCTGGTGGCTTAGGGCTTATTGACATTGGTTGTAAGGCATTTCCCTAAGTGTCAAGTGGGTCATCAGGGGTTTAGAAGGCTCGAGGCTTGGAAAATCTTGCTTTGTCACTGCATTTGTCAAGGTTCCCCTTTTGCAAACAATCCTAGAAAAACTTGGGATTGAAAAGTTTGTTGCTCTCCACTGTGCTAGTTAAAATTGGAGGAACACTTGTTATGAAAAGTATCTGGAAGGCGTGGGAGCTGGTCAAACCTCACCTAATTTGGGTGGGGGATGGTTTCAGAATAGGGCTTTCCATCAATTTACACTCTTTATGGTCGTATGTTGTTATTAACTTTCACAATGTTCCCTTTGATATGGTGCCTTGGATTAAAAGTATTAGGATTTTTAAGCATGAGATCAATCTATTAGAGGATTTTTTCCGCAAGGTTGCTTGCTCATTCTAAAACCCTGGGTTCTCATTAAAGCACAATTTAACCTTAATAATGGAGATAAATTATATATACAGAGATTCAAAATGTCATACCTAAGAATATGCTCCATAAGATTGGGGTCTCTCCTCCCGTTCATTGGTGGCATGATTGGCACTGGCCTACGATGACTCCCTTCATTTGGTACAAACCCCGACTTGGTTACCAAATCTCGGCTCCTACCCACATTCCTTATGAAAAGTCAAACAAGTACTTGAAAGATCAAGTCCCTATGTATGGTTTGGAAACACGAGTTCAATACCATTTGGAGGGCTCACATTCAACCTAAAAAGACTCATTTTCTTTGGTGCATTATTTATTAGGGTTTGCTTGTTGTGCAAATGTCTTCAACAGCTTAGGGTTTCTAATCCCATGTGTCATGTTTTCAAACAACTTGAATATCTTATGCATTTATTTTGGTATTGCCCCTTGTGTAGTCAACCTAGACGTGGATCCACTCCCTTTTCCAACCCTTTCGCCTTGAACCCTTCACTTGGAAAATTGTCTTGTTGGGTGACTCGACCTTGCTTCTTGCAAAATTTAACAAGTTTTGGCAAATCTTTTGTGTAGAAATTATATTTCAAATTTGGAAGATTAGAAATGATTCTATTTTTAATTAAACTACTCTTAACAAAAAAATTCTATGTATGCTAAAACTGGAATTATTTCTCGTGTTTTTCTTCGATCCGTGTCCAAAGTGGAGAAAGTCCACTTAGAGGTGGAACATCTCGTAGGATCTTCTCGTCCACTGGGATAGTGCCCCCTGCTTTCGGTCGCTTGGGTTTCGTCTTCGCCGCACCATCCTTCACCACCGTGGCATTGGTCCTGCGTCCTCACCGCCCTCGGTCTCATGGCCAAGGTACTTGGCGGTGCAAAGCGCTGCCGCGCCGGCTTGGTGCAATTCCTCCCCCTCGATGGCGGAGTCGTGGTGTTTTCTAGCGGCTTGGTGGTGGCAATGGTGGGGGCCCTCCCGACCTTAGGATGGCGATGACTCTAGTAAGGGGCTTCTCCCCTTGCCAAAACAGTGGTGGTGGATCTGGTTGGCCTTCTTCTCCTCCTACTTCCAGACAGAGTTCTCCCTCGGAAAAATTTTCACATACGACTTTGGCTATTTCTCCGATAGACATGATGCTTTGGCGTGCGACCAGGGTGATGGGTGGGATCCTGCTTTGAACTCCCCCGAACCCCCTACAATAGGTTGGGGTGGTGCTTTGCAGACAGTCACCTCCTCCAATCGCCATGTTTATTACAATCGCTTAGTTTGTCACATTTGTGACTTGTTTTGTGTTCGTTTGGTGTGAATCCATAGTGTACTTTTCATGATTATATCAATTAAAAGTGTGCTTTCAATCAAATAATAAATAAGTAATAATATTATATTTCCTTATATTTGCTTCAAATATTTAACACAAAGATCCTTTTGAACTTATTGACATTTCTATCTAGTTAAGGTTCCAATTATTCCAACATTTTCATGCTCTAGTTTAGTTGATATATATTGATGAATATGGTTTGTTAGTGCACTTGTCTATATAAACCACTTTACCCACCTCCATTTTTCAAAATTGCACAAGTCACACCACAAAAGGTCATGTGAACACGTCAAAAAGGATAATCAATTTTGCCCTTAAAAAAATTAGAATGCAAAACTATTTGACAAAATTGAAGGTTGATATATTTTAAATGACATCTGAATGGCGCCATTTAAATGTGCCACTTGCTAATTTAACTCCCACTATCTCTGCAGATGCATATGTTTCCCACTCCCATTCTCCGATACGGTGGATGAGGAATGAGGATCCTATTCATAAATCTGATTCCTGAATAGTGAATGTAAATTTTGTATTGACAATGGGCATTTAATACAAAATTTACATTGCCAGTTTGCCACTAGACGCCTGCAGAATTTAATATAAAATTTAGATTGCCAGTTTTCCACTAGATGCCTACAGTTCAGTGTTGCACCGTGCATGAATTACGCATAAATAATGATTAGTGATTAAAAACAAATAGTTGATTAACACTTGCCGCCTGATGGATTCAACAATATCTGATTAATTATTTATTTTGACAATTGTTTCACCAAAAAATCGGGTCAAATTTTATTTGAGTTTGAAATATGAATACCTAGAGGTGCACATTAAAAATCACAGTAATTATCAAGTGGAGACCTGGACAATGGAACTAGAGAGGGCGTTGTATTGTGTGTGTTTGAGTCTTGACTCCTGACATTGCAAAATAGATTAATCAAGACCAAATGACACGGGGTTTGGAATTGGAATGATTCAAAAAGAGCAAGCGGTGGGCTGCGGTGGGAAGCAAGAGAGGAAGGTGCTAGGATATCTTAAAATGCAATTCAATCTTATTCTCACCAACACGGTATCTGATGATGGCTTGCCTCACACATTAGTTAATTCGTTTATTTCTTCTACCCAAATTGTTGAATTGGAAATCTCACATTGATGGACTGACCCATAATAGATAGCAATCCCCAAATTCCGGTATATTCAAGTGAAGTTTTTAATTTTTGTATAGAAGAATTCATACCCACTTAATCTATGTTCGAATTCATTCATACCCAGTTGAGATCTTTGTATGATTCTTTATTTGAGCTCATTTACACCTAATTACCACCTTTTTTGATTCTATGTTTGAATTCTTTCATACCCAGTTGGGTTTTTATGATTCTATGTTTGAAATCATTTCTACCCAGTTCGGTTAGGAACACCCATTAAGAATTTTGATGTTTTTAGTTGAATTTTTTCATAGGAGAAACATTTGTATTTATAAAGCATATAAATTTTTTGGTACTTTGATATTTTTCTTGATACTATTTATTAGATGAAATATGACCATTTTGTATACGATTAATTATTTTTCCTCTGATATTTAGCAAATTAAATTTGAGTAAAACAACCTTGTTTTGTTGTCATTGCTTTTAGGCTCATTATGTGTATTAAAATTTTAGTTTGTTACTTTGTAATTCCGATGTCGATTAGAGAATTTAATTTTAAATTTTTTATTCGAGTTCACATATCATTCATTACGCCAAAGACATTTCCCCATGGGAAAGAGCTTTGTGGACATTCACAAGACTATGTCAAATTTGATGGTCTAAATGACGGTTTTGACGGGCATGGTGTCTATTTAGCTTTTCTCTACTATTTTTGTAGATTTACTATTTTTAACAATTTTGTTTTTGCAATTTTACATGCTACAACGAGTTTGCTATTTTTAAGTTTTGTTTTTAGCTTTTGCATGCAAAAGCCTTTAAATACATGCATCCAACACATTCTACACTACACATTCTTAGTGTAATCGAAATAAGAAGTGAGAGGAATGTATTCTTTGAAGGACTTGAGATTTGTTCTATTGTTGAGGCCATGTCTCTGCAGAAATTCCACTGGTGCGTTGTGATTCAGAATGGCTTCAATTGTTTCCGTCTGTAGATTTGGGGCATTATTGCTGTCTGAAGGGAATTGCCATCCTTAGTGACCCTGATAGTGTGCGAGGATCAACATTTCCCCAAATATGCAACTGTCTACGGATGGATTTTATACACCCCAAATCGGAGTTTAAGGGTAAGCTCATGTCAATTTCTTCATTGGATTTGGATTTTTTTGTTTTGTAAACTTCTGTAAATCGCAACCATTGCCTTCCACTTTCTTTTGAGTGTTTTTAGTGCAATTTTTAAGAGTATTTATATCTCTGAACATCAATTTTCAGTCTTTTTTTCCCGTGCCGAGTCATTTTCTCTCTTTGGTGTGTTGAGTTGTTCTCTACTTCAGTCATGTAAATCTATTCAAGAAAACAAAATAATAAAAAGCCACGAGATAAACAATCATAATGGAGATTAACAACCATATTGGAGAAATGAAAAATCCTTTCAAGATGTCATTTGAGCTTTGGAACCTCATTGCTTTTTTAGCATTTTTTTAGTTTTGCATGTTGAATGGGTCCTTTTCAGCGGCGGCGAAAAATTATGTATTTATCAATTGTTTATCTTTAGGATCCATTGTTTTTACTGGTAATTTGGATCCTCTCTGTAGGAGAAAGAATACACTTCTGGCGATGTCTTTATTAGAAGAATAGTTGTAAAGTCGGAGATATAGTGGAAGAGTACTTGACCTTTTGGGTGTTTCGTTTATTTTACAGACATCAAATAGTTTCTCTTTCCTATTTTGCCGTATATTTATTTTTATTTCTTTTCTGCAGTAACTAAGGTTATTTCTTTCTACAGAACTAAGGTTATCTTTCATATTTGATATAATAATTTTGTATTTGTTTGTATCGCTTGTTGCATATACTATGACTACCAATTTGCTGGAAGATTGTTTCTCTAATCATGTTTGATGGCTACAAAGTTGGGGCTAGTTGTTTTAGAAAATGAGTTCAACAATAAAGCCTTGATAATTATATGTGGATTGGTTCCACTTTCCATCACACATAGTCTGAACATATCCTCAGCTGAACACTTTTCTGAATTAATATATAGCTAACGAAATCAAAGATGTTGGCAAGATCTAATGGATTTGTGGTCATGAGAAATTTCATATGATTATATTTGAATTTGTCTTCTCAATACTAGGTCATGCAATATCTTTGAGATTGTATTGTGATTTTAATGGTGTTCTGCAATTCTCACACCCTATTCTTGGAAATTGCATTGTGTTTTTAACATTGTTCTATATTTTTCAATTGAGGAAGTTGAATTTGAGGCTGCTACATATTTATGTGGCAGGTATTTGGCCAAAACTATATCAAAGCAGAGATTGAAATAAATTTGATGGTGAAGGATCCTAAAGCAAGATGTTATTTATTGGTTTAAGTGATTGTTTTACTTATTTAAGGTGAAAGTTCTAATATTTCTATGGCATGGTTATTCAGAATTCTCTACCCCAACCGTTGTAGATCATATAGGCTGCATTCAAGTGCTAGGTTTGAGTAATATATATATTTTATTTGGACCAAGGAAAGGTGGAACTACTTTTCTTTTTTAGTGTTTAGACATGGTTCTTATATGTATGTGTCTTTTTCTTGCATTCCAAAATAAGTAACTACATTTTACAACTGTAAACTTATGTACCTACAATCCAAATTTTGTGCTATAAAATCTAAATCTTAACTGATAGAACCATTGTTGTATGGAAGCTCGTACAACAAGTGCTACTAACTGGCTGAAGAGGGCTAAAAAGGTTCAAGAAAGATATTACAGGGAGCACAAGCAACACTTCTGATGGGCATTTGTTTGTTAGATTTGGTGAGGTGATTTCACAAAACATTGTTTGATTGAGACTGGGACAGTGTTGTGTCGGGAAAAAAGGCATCCCCATGAGTCCTCTCTATCCCGGGTCTGCTTTTCTCAAGGGATGAGCCGATTTTCAAGTAAACAATGACAATTTTTCCTTTTAACAGCCCATTTTTTTTCATATTAATTAAGTCCACTCAGAACCCTTAAAATAGATAAAAGTGTGCCCAAATTTCTTTTTGAAGGGGCAAAATTGGCTTTTGGCATTTTGTTCCTTTTCCACTTGCCCAAGAGGAGGGTTTGAGGGGGAAAATTTTCACCTCGCTTGAAGGTTAAGCTATTAGTAATTTCTTAACATTGTTTCAATTTTATGGATAACTTTGCACCCAGATGGGGGGCCTTTGATTGGAAAATTTGTTGTTCCTTTCTAACTGGATATTTCACCAGATAAGAGTAGGGTGAGAAGCCCGATCTGTATTAACTTTTTAGACACCCAAACTTGATGTTGATCTTCCCAAAGGAGTTGGGTTAAATTGATTACAAAATTGAATGGAATAAAATTATTGTTGTTACTTCTCTATTGTTTTGCTTGTGGTACATACGTTTATGTCATAAACTTTGATACACACTAATACTTTTTTTGTCTCATCATCTGGTTTAGCTGGTGAAGTTACATGTGTACGTTATAATAGTTGTTTTTGGGTTGCTACTTTTGAATTGGTTTCCATCTATTTGCAATATTCATAGAGCTTGCATGTAAATTTAACACTATTAAGTATATGGGGGGAAGTGAGAACAACAATATTATATCCAATTAAGGTTCTTCCTTTTTCCCTCCATTTGCCAAATAATCTTCAAATTGGTTCTACTTCCTTCTAATATGTGACAATGATTAATAGTGATCATTTTTTCTGTGACATGCTATTATATTTTCATCAATCATTATCAATCGTTCAAGACATTCATGGTGTTATTGATCTATTGTGATCATATTCTTCTATTCATGAATTTTGATGACTTAGATACACCCTTCAGGAAGTATTGCATTTAACTGAAGAACTTATCTAGCTTAGTTGATTGCTTCCTTCACTATCTTGCCTCCAATACATTGTGTTTTGTTTAGAGATGAATATTTTAGGAATTCCTATTAAGTTGCATCAATTTCCTTAATACACAACTTTGTGTTATATTGGTTAAAAAACTCAAAATTAGTAAGAATGCTATGACTGTATGTTTCAACAGTTGATCATCACTGTTATAGAGATCATCAGAGTTTAGGAATCCTTGTTTCATTTCTACTGTGTCATTGCCTTAAAGTTAACCCTATTGTATTCACCACAGGGTTGATATCTCTTGGCATTTGACATTTTTAGATGGATGTATTTAAGAAATCTGTTTAGCTAGACTTTCAACTTTGGAATACAAATATATGATCAACTTCAATACAACACATTTCATCATCTTGTGTAATTCAGACCAAGATAAACTCAATTATAGATATAATTACAGATAAATGACAAGAATAATATGCTTATTAGGTTTGTGTTTTCTTTAAATGCTTTACCTGCATGATCCTAGGTTATGTTGACATGGAAAAGCATGAATGTAGGTTCAGTATTAATTTTGTGTTGAACTTCCACCTAGTTGGAGTATTGAACTAATATAACAAAAAAAGGATGTAGGTCCAATATTAATCTTTGAAAAATATTCTGAGAGTTGAAAGTGAACATGTCAAATGTGTAAGTTTAAGTCAACCAAAATATGAAAAACTTGCAAAATTGTATCTAGATCATATTGTTAGGTAGGACAATATTTGTTTTTAATATCTTTCACTTTGTTGAATCTTATTGATATTGTGTTGATTGGATTTTTACATTTATAGTAGATTTACTTGAGAAAAACCTCTTAAGAATATATCCAAAGGACACACGTCTTGAGTCCTCAAATTATAACCCCTTTCTAGCTTGGAAACATATATGTAGAGATAAAACCTTTAAATGTAATGCTTCATCCCCTTATCAACATCAAACAAAATCAATCACACCTTTTATCAACATCAACTACAAAAGTAATAACTATCCCTCTAAATCAAATAACATATACCGTTCGATGTTCATATTGCATTTGCGATTACTAGTTACATTATTTTATGAGATAGAATTTATTACATTTTAAGTTGAGATACTCTTATTAGACATGATTGATTGACATTTTTTATTTGTATAATCACTCATTTAAAAAACTTGTTTATAAAAAATGTTTTTTTTGTGACATGGTTGATTGATTTACTCTTCTCATATTAAATATAAAATGATTATATTACTTTTCATACTTGAAGCATTGGTCCAATGTCTGCCCTTCACAATGAAATTGGGACTAGCCCTTCAAATTTTATGAGGGCCCACCTCCACCGACTGCTTTGCATTTCACCTCTCTTTAACCCTTTGGTTCCAAATAAATCACATCCCCACTCATTATTGTCCTCCGCCATTAAATTGCAGAGGTGATGACGGCCATCTACTTGATGTGTAAACGGCTGAGAATTCTCAAACTTCAGTCCATATGTTCTCCATTTTTATTCAATACTCCGCTATCTGCCAGGTTTTGTACTGAAATAACAACATCAGACAGAGATGTTATTACACGACTTCTCGTCAACAAATATGATTTATCAGAAGAAACCATTACGAAAGTTTTCAGACATTCGCCATCAACCGAAAACATGGGACAAGTATTAGTTTTGCTGCAAGAACACGGTTTGGCCCATGCTCACATTCGAAAAATCGTCATTTACAACCCCAGACTGTTTCTATGCCACGCCCACAACAATATGAAGCCCAAGCTGAGCTTCCTTAAGACTTTCATGGAGGAAAAGATATGGCCAAACTCGTTTCGTGGAATTCGAGGATTATGTTCTTCAGTCTCGATCATAAGTTCAAACCCGCAGTTTCATTCCTGCAAAAATGTGGGTTTGAGGGTAAGGTATTGTCACGACTTCTGGGCCATGTGCCTCGTTTGCTTGCAACTCCACAGAAAGAGGCTCTCAGATTATTCAAACAGGTTGAGGACTTTGGGTTCGCCAAGGAGTCGAAGATGTTTTCCAGAGCTTTGCAAGCAATTATAGGAAGAAATGAAGAATCGTTACAACAAAAACTGCAGCATTTGCGCGATTTAGGGTTTTCAGAAGAACAAGTGTTGATCTTGTGCAGGGAATGCCTTCGATTCTGGCTTATTCACAGGATAAACTTAAAAATGTTGTAGATTTTTGGTTGATTCTGCAGGGCTTCCATTGATTAAGATAGTTAGGAACCCTTCCATGTTAGGGGTGCAGTTTGAAAGCAAGGGCAATTCCTCGGTATAGAGTACTAGAGACCTTGAAGTCCATGGCAGTGCTTGAGTCGCCACCCAGTTTTTCTACTGTACTACGTATGACAGACAAATGTTTCCTGGACAAGTATGTTAATGCATATCCTGAATCCTCGCTTCTGCAGGATATTTACAGGGGGTTAGGGTTAATGATGATGGAATGATCAGCCATAGGAAATTATGATCGATGTATCTATACCATCACAAAACATTATCAGCTTCAAAATTATTTCAACTGGCGCTATTTGTCATTTCAATACTGTTGATCAGGGTTTCAAAATTTGACTTCTTCACACAAGCAGACTCCAATGAGGGTGTTTGTACCTATGTAGCTTCCTTCATTGTGCTGAAACCAAGGTACATCTTAGCTACCCTGCGTTGACTTTAATTGGGTAAACAAGTATTTTATTTCCTCATTTACAGCATATGGTTATTTGCCCCTTGCTTAGGGGCATCAATTGCATTTTCTACACCAGTGGAATTTACATTACTGGCTTTCTACCGCGATTTCCAGAATTTGGGTTGCCTCTGGATGGCATTCTTGTTTCCTCAGGAAAGACGTAATCTTTGCAAGACTAGTATGTGCTATCATGATGAAGCATAAGCATTAATTACTTGTTATTTCAGTATCAAGTGCTTTTGATTCATGCTATTGAAATAAGAACTATTATAAGCTATCATGATGAAGCACAAGCATCAGCTGTGTGTTATTTCAGTATCCAGGGTTTCTGGTTTGTGCTATTGAAATGAGAACTAATATGAGCTATCATAATAAAACATAATCATCAATTGGTTGTTATTTCAGTATCTGGTGTTTTTGGTGTGTGCTATTGAAATGAGAACTAATATGAGCTACCATAATGAAATATAAACATCAATTTCTTGTTATTTTAGTATCCACTGTTTTTGGTTCGTGCTGTTGAAATTAGAACTTCTAATTATGCTTATGATGCCAACTTTGCTGTATACATGGAATGGCAAAGTCAGAGTTTTATGTTCCGTAGCTCTATCTCCAATGTAATTTTATTTTTCCAAACTTACATTATTAACTTGCATGAGTTTCATGCTCAATTATGAATAAAGTAATCTAGGGTAAGCTGACTTCTAGAGTTTACTTTTCCTACACATGCTTCCTCTACACTCGTGATAATCTTTTAAAATGAAACTTCGTATGGTATATTTAAAGAAAGCTTTGTTTATGTATGCTTGTAACTCTCCTACTTTTAACTTTTGAAAAATTATATTAGTTTCCTATGTCTCAATTTATGTCCGACTTTGTTAAGATTCTGATTATTTTTTTCTTTGCGCTTGGCTCAATTTCCCATAGTTTGACAAGATCAACTACATCCTTTTGTGGCCTATTCTGGTTAGTGTGGACAGTAAACACATTGCAAATAACGGGGGATATGATGGCAGACATGCTAGACTTTGCTCTAAGGCTCGGCTTTTGCTAGTCAACTCGTATTGTTTAATTTGAAAAGGCAAATATTTAGTGTTTGTTACTCTATGTACACAATTCAAAAGGACATAAATGAAGAAATATTGGTAGGAACTTTACTTCTGCAGAATATTTATGGCCATGGTGTTAGCACAGACTTCACCAATGGGCTTCCATGGATTCCTCCACTAGCTACTCCCAACTTGAGCTTCTCTATAAATGATGCTGTTAGATCTATTATTGGGGATTATATGGTGGGTGACTTTTGTTTGCTTATGGGCAAGTATTAGGAGTTACATTCCCTTTACCTCTTATGTGGGAATCACTTACTGTAGTATGTCAGACTTTGTGTGGCTAATATGTACATGAATACCATTGGTGTAATCTCTTCAAAGAGCTTTATCCTGTTTTAGGCTCTACACTTTTAGGGAATCTCTTTTTGTTACTTTATATTTAGAAGTTGCTTTACACACTTCTTTAAGAGTTACTTTTCCAGCTGTGCCAAGTGCAAATCACCTACTTTGTCTATTTGTGGACATTAACATAATTTTCTCCTTTGTTTCTTTCTTCAAGTCTTCAACTGGTGCACTATTTTTCCAATGACTTTAAAGTTTTGGGAAATCCACATTATCTTTCTAGTGTCAAATTGTCTGCAATTTGTTAATTTGTCGTAGTTTCTCTAATGCTCTCTGGAGTCCACCTGTCAGATGATCTACACTTTTCTTGTACAAAAGAGATTTTATTGATCACAAATTGGATCAGAAATCTCTATAATAAATAACTTCAGTGCATAGGTAGGTCTTGAGAGAGTAAAAGAGAAGCTATAATTGACAATCGTAATATTTTGGAAGAAAATCAATAGCAATTGCCATCCATCAAAAGAAAGCATCAAAATCCAATAAGCTGTTTTTATGCTGAAAGAACAAACATGGATCATGTCGTACTGATAAATGGTTATAGATTTTTGTTTTTATTGTAATAAATTTCATTTATAGATTTTTTTTTATCTTTACAAATTTCATTTTGAAATTGTTTATTTTCTTAAGATTTGATGTATATGAACTATTATCTGGCATAAATTTTGTGGAAACAAATATTTGTAATAAGTTATTGAAGTAAAATATTATGGTCTATTCTTATAAGGCATGTGCTCCACAGAGGAGGTCAAAGGTTTGAATCTGGAGGGGGTTAGGGTTCTAAACCTTGTTGAAGAATACACAAGGAACGTGAAAAGCAATCCCTTCGGGGACTTCCATAAGGGGGATTTCATACATCAAATTGGTGTCTCTCTTGGTGGTGACCTAAAAAACTACCTTTATAATGAGAAATAATTTTTGTTAAGCCTATTAAATCTATTCTGATGCACCATGTAGTGCAAGTACAGGCTAGTGGTCGCATGGAAGAGGGCTACATAAAATTTCTGAGGTGGTGTTGCTATGAAAATTCTGGAGCCTTTTGCAGGGGGTTGGTCCTGGTCTTCCTAATGTTCTCTCAGCACCGAGAAATTTTAGGATTTTTTGGCAGGGGACTGGACCCATGGACTTTCAAATCTTTTTTTAGCACCCCTTAAAATCATCATTTGAGCATAAAAATTGTATGTTTACTTTTTTTCTGTGCTTTAAGAGAATAACACAAGAATTGGAACAAAATTTTCCACATGGTTTTGAGTTTTTAGTAGTGCTGGTCTTGTGCAGAATGAAGCGTAGTGTGGGTTTTCCGGTTAATTCCATGGGGTTAATCTATGCCATGGTAAACAACTTGTGTGATCATCAGAAGATTTTTTTGTGTATAAGTTTAGAATTGGTATACTGGTAAAAATAGGGGTGGTAGTGTAAAATGGGGTCCCAAGAATAAGAGTAGTTGGCAGTGAATTTCAAACTTAAGGGGGAATGTTAAGATCCTGTCATGGCATGTATTATGTGTTTTGAATTTTATTAAGTAAGTGAGCTCCTCGTCATTAATCTACAGGGCTTCCATTGGTTCAGATTGTTAAGTACGGTGGTTCGCCAAACTTGGAGGCCCCTTGCTAATTTTGCAATTTAATGCTCCAGATGCTAATAACACTTAGGACTGTGGATCCTTCTAAGAGGTTCAGCAAAAGAAAGAAGGATTTTTTTGTGAGTCTGAGAGCCTCAGGCAGCCCTTGATTCTGCCTAGGCACTCTTCCCCTGATATCACATGGTAGACATTGACTAGGATATTTATTCCCTTAGACCCCGAACATTCTAGTGGATGTCATACATCATGAAAAATGCAGCGGGGTTGGCCAAGCAGAAAAAGTGTGGCTAACTTGTAGCCTGCAGAAATTCTTTATTATTATGGAGAAGAACATTGAAGGGATCTAGATCTCTTCAATCTTTGCTTGGGGCAATTAAGTTGGTTATTTTAATGAACATGGTGGCGGTGATGGTTCTCTATTTCATGCAGATGTTGATGTTGGGTGTTAGCAATATTTGCCATGAAACATTTAACCCTGCCATATGTTATTTCTGTTGCTTACAAGGGATATAATTCTCAATCCAATGTTGCTTCCATAAATGTTGCATCCACAAATGGATTAAAGCTGCATTAGTAAATACACAAATATATCAGAACGTGGGAGATCTCCCTAAGTATGCAATGAACATTATACAATGAAATGTGGCCTCCTTTTCCGACATGGAAAAGAGCCACTGCATCCCATACTGCAACTCCAAGAGTCCAAACCACTGCTACTTCTCTCTCCGTCAACCCTAATATAAAATAGCAGAGGCAATCTAATTTAAACTCCATTACTTTATTATAATACTGCACTATGGAGGTTTGGCATTGGCTCTCTTTCAAAAGCCAAATGTAGGGTGTTTTAGAGAGGCAGAAAATGAGTTGGCATTAGAAAAAGGAGGTAGAGGTTCTCAACTCCACTGACTCTGAAGGAAGTCCTTAATGTCGTTGACCATAGTGTAGAGGTCTTGACTTAGGTTTGGGCTCCTTGAAGGTGGGATTGCATAGCTTCATTCCACAATGTTTTTGCTGCATTCGTGATATACTGAGCAGGAGTGTTTGGTCTTTCAAAACCATTAACATTTTCAATTCCCATTTGTTTGATTATCCCCTATTGAAGAAATATTGAAGGGCAATGATCCATGGAGTAGGGAAATGGGTGAATCTTCTTGCTACTGTGTCACTGCTATTGTAAACGAACAAAGTGCCTAATGCAGGAAAAAAATGTTGGTCCTTTGATCTTGTTAACTAATGGGCTGGATTGGATACTCTTTTTGGCCCTTTTAGGATGGTTTGGCTTATGGCTGAAATTATAATATTTTTCTTTCAGCCCCCTTGTTAGTGTTTTTTTAAATGTTGTTCAAAGATTCTGTCGATGGTTGGTTTAGGTTAATATTTGGACCAATTTTAAGTCTTTTGGTACCGGTGGAATTATTACACTGGAGGTGTCTTATCGTGGGATGTCCCTGCCAGTAAATGTCAAGCCTTTCTGGTAGGGCTTTCTCCAGCAGGTATATTCCAGCAGGGCTTTCTCCTATCAATCTAACTGTCACTTGCATCACCAAGTTAGCCTGCCAGATTTTAATTTGATTTGCATAGAGCCAAATAATTTAATGGAGAAGAAAGGCAGACATGAAATGGTCGCTGACTCAACTTTCTTTCACCGACGTGCCACTGCTTTATTTTGAACCGGCTTCTACATGAGTTCACCAGCTATCACTTGTGAGGGTCGATAAATATCTACTCCTTAAATATTCATCATTGGCATATCACTTATTCTGCCTATGTGTCTTCAAGCAATTACAAAGTGTGTAATCATTCTATGGAGGGATCTGGATTTGGTCTGGCATTCTAGAGCAGCTTGTTGCAAGCTGATATCGGAAGCTAGGCAAGGAAAGAAATTTATTGTGTTGCAGTCCTCTCAGAAGTGAGGGAATGAAGAGATTGCGCATAAGATATCTAGCTAGATGAATCTCATTGTAGGTCTAACTGGTGACAGAAGTTATTTCGGTAGTGGCTGTGCACCCACCTCAGATCTGGAGATTGTGTTGTCTGGTTCAAAGGCATCTCATGGAGGGTCAGATTTGAGCCGGTGATGCTCAGGGACAATGCATGTGCCAGCTTTTATCCACCTCCGAGTTTGAGACCCCACCGTGTAGGAGTTACCCCAAACGTGCACTATTGCACTATTGCCAGACTAACGTTTCGGCTACTAGTGATCTCGCTCTCAGGGGAATGCTCTAACATATGGATGGACACATGAGGCATCCACCCTAATGTGCCCAACACATACGCCCAGTAACACCCATAATTTCCGTCACCTCTGCATACCCGACAAGAGGGTTTGCCCTACTTGACTGGGTCAGACTTAACTGCATCATGGCTTTCAATCCTGTATAGCAAAATTCAAGCCTGCAGGTGGTAAGACTCATCGCTTTCAATCCTATATAGCGAAATGCAAGCAGGATTTTCTTCTTAGCCTGGGTTCTGATTTAAACGGTGAAACTGCATCCTCTGTCTCGATTCAATTTAAGATGCACCCAGATTCATACAAAAGCTTAATAGTCAATTTTACTATCAGACATTTTTTTACTTTTGGTAAGAATTTTTTAGACCTGTTTTCCATTCTGTAATTTCAGGCAAATCTATTTCAGTTCTCCAAATTTGAGACAAAAGCATAATGGGTCATAAAATATATGGCAGAAATTTGGGGTTTTTGAGTTTGAATTCGTGGAACTCCAAATTAGTTTCTTATGGACTGCATTTCATCTGAAATGTACTGCATATCTTAATTTGTGAGGGTTTTCCACCGGTAGTTTGTATAAGTTCGAAAATGTGTTAGAAGCCTCTGGGTAAGTGGATTTACGGCTTTGTGAAAATTAGGGTTTGTATGAAGGATTGGATGTCATGATATTAAAATGTTTTTGATGTTTAGGTGCTTAACTTATGGAGAAAAATTGAAGAACGTCATATCTAAAGGAATTAGCTTGTACCTCCTATTATATGCCCTTTTTTTGGTCACGTTTAATCACTGTAACAGCTGGCTTTTAGTTCACCCCTACGAAACAGAGGTAAACACAATTAGTTCGCCATCACCTTGTTACAAACATTTATTGGGTTTGGTACATGGCTGGACTGTGCTTGCAAAGTGAGATTCGTGATGTGACAGTTCAAGGGTCACTTATTATTTCTTTGTAAGACTGCTTTTTAATAATTTTCTCTCAGATTTGACCAAATTTTTGTCAGATGTAGTTGCTTTACACCTTTAAATACACATATGTATAGATGAATTTGATATTTTTCTGTATGGACTCTATGGAGAGAACATTTTGACAACAAGAAATCAGACATTGACATCTCTTCCAGCGTACTTTGCAACTCGTACAATTGCTAGTTGGTATCACTTTGGATTGGTGTTATAGTGGACATAATATGAGAGGAGTTTGTGTGAAAACAAACAGAATTTCGTGTAGGGCTACTTGTATGTTCAAGTGTGGGAGACTTATTGTTTTAGCTGACTTGGAAAGCCAATAGATTTGCTGGAAGCTGCCTTGTATCTGATAATATGTTCAAGTGATGGAGACTTTTAGTTTAAGATGACTTGGAAAGCCAACAAATTTGCTGGAAGTTGCCTTGTATCTAGTAATTGATTTTCTATAATATTTCATTTATATGTTGAGAGATTATCTCGTATAAAATTTGTGTGAAACAAAGGAAGGACAAATCAGTTTACAAACGGTAATAGGTTTTGGGTATAAAACAATATGGTTAAATGCTTCTGAAGATAAAATACCTTTTGTTGAAGGCCACTTCATTAATTATGATGCACCATGTGGTAATAGTAAAGTGTGAGGAAGATCGAAAATCACTTTCCCACCTCAAAAATATAATTGACAAAGATTGGATTTAAATTATATATGTTATGGGGTTGGGCAGTTGGGCTAGTGTGATTTTTATTTTACATCTTTTTTTTTTTGATTGAAAGCTTAACAGTGTGCAGGTTTGGTATCGGATTGCATTTTTTTGGCTTAGAGTTAAGGACTGAGGTGTATGTTATTCTACCAAATTCGTTTGAGGCATGATCCCGGTCTTATTCCTTTTTTGGTATTTCTTAGAATTTGTACTTTGGTGGATGGTTAGGCAACATCTTTCACACCATCATCCTCACTGTTAGACTACAACCCACTTGATTACATCCATCTTTGATTACGAGAAATTTTATTTATGTAAGGCTTTTCATGATGAACTCGTAATCTGGAAACTAATGTTGATTTAGAATATTGTTAAGGTTGATCAGTTAGGGGGACTAGCTTGATTTTCACTTTGCATCCATCTTTGATTATGGGAAATTTTATTTATGGTAGGTTTTTCAAAAAATCGTAAGCTGGGAACTAATGGCAACGTATTCAATATCCTTTGACTTTCTTTTTATACTCGAAGGCAGTTACTCAATATATTGTCTCCACCAAGACAATTACTTTTTTTTCCCTTAATCAATAAGAATTGTCATGTGCAATATGTGATGAGTTTTTAAAGTTTTTCATCAAATTTTTGTGAGAATATTCTTCTACCCCTCTATTCAGGAATGTTCCCTTATTAGTTGTTTACCTAGCCAATAAAAAGCTCTTATTTTTCAAGATTCATCAAATTTCTAATGTTCTATATTTTATTCGAATTTTACAATTTTGTAAAATCTGTTTTATCCTTCTTTTAACTGGTTAGATGTGACAAGAAATGATTATTTACCTCTTATTCCAGTACACTATTTTTAACATTTTTAATATCAAAATTCTGGAAATTGACACGTACAAAACAATTTGACAGAATTTGAAGTGCATTAAAAACCAGTCACTTTCAATTCATGTCTTGGAGGGTGACAGTGTATTCAGACATGGTGTAGAAATATCATAGATATTTTTGAGGTACATCTACCTATGATCTCTTCATATGTTTGACACTGATTTTCTTCTTTACATTTATTAATTCTGGACAACTCATTGTCAAACAAGACAAATATAGAGGCTTCAAATACACTAGCGCCCTACCTGCATTTAATTTTGAACCTGCTTGCTTAAAAAATATGCCCTTACCCACCCCATAGCTCTAGATTTTTCTACACGCCTTTTTAAAGTTGTGAGTCTATTACAACTTCTCTTGACAGAGGCACTGGTGCTTTATCATTGGTCTCATATGAGTAATTTCTGTCACTGTAAGCCTCGTCCAGGGCCGCAAAGTATTTTGAGCCAAGGCTTCCGACTATTACGGCAGTTTTCAAGGCCTTACTATACAGTGGTCTTCTGCCCCAAACAGCCAGTCAATTACAGGGCAGCCATGGCAAGTCTGTTCGCAGCCAAGCTCAGCAGTTCATCCAGATTGAAACCCCTGTTCGGAAATATCTTAAAGTCAAATGTACCGGTGGGCTTTTTCAGTTTTGAATTTTATTATTTTATCCATCATTTTTTAGGATTAATTGCAAAAATAATGTTTTTGAATTCTTTTCACAATTTCTACTTACCTTGTTCATTGATTTATAGAATAGCGAACACCCACATCACTCAATGTTGTATTTTGTATGTTTGGGATCTGATCTCTTCACATTACACTTCTATTTATTGCTGGAAGAATACCCATTTCAAAATTAGGGCACGTTCGATCATGGTTGTAGGATACCTGTTTCAAAGTCGAGGCATATTTGACCACGGGTACAATGCAGTATTGTTTTGTAACCATCTGAGTGAATTTAGACGGAAGAGCTGCACTTCGACGTGCCTTCTTGGTCAAATGATATTCCGTGTTTAATAATGCACCACCTGTCTATTGTTTCTTTATTTGCCTACCACAACAAATTGGATTACATATAAGCCCCAAACCAAATGTTATGTGTTAATTTTAGGATACTTTTCTTGGATTTTTAAACCGGTGTGTTATGGTTCAGGACACAAAACCATCTAGAACTTGCATAAAACCTTTTTCTATAAAGACGGCCTGCCCTTTAAATGTTTGTTATATTGGCTTAGTCAAATTTGCTTAATGATTCAATAGCGATACACTGTTTTTCATGGGCAAGGCAAACAATCTTTCTAATTTTGCATTCTTAATCGGAAATTTGAAGGGTATCATATAATGGCCTTTACAAAAGTTTTCCATATCAACCATGGACTAGGTCATTTGCATATGTGCAAGTCATCTTTCTTCTTGCCTCTCCCATTTGCAATCGTCCGGGGTATTTAGCCCACACTGGTGACCTAGCCCACTATTTCTGCAAGACCTGCAGATGTTACTGGACTAAAAGAGGTACTCTGAGGAGCGTCCCTGTTGGGGGAGGCTACAGAAAGAATAGAAAGTGCGGTAAGAATACCCAACAACTGAAATCACTACAATGGCAACTAATCTCCTCTCAGGGGAATGACAATCTCCAATAATTATGAGTATTACATTGAAGCAGACAAACCTGGTAAAAATAGTTTTGGATGCTCTGTTTATGTAGTTAACATTTTAATGGATTCGTTTCAGGAAATCCGATATATGGATACAATAAGTCAGTGGTTGTGTTCTTATTCCGGATTAATGTAGCAATGCATTGTAAAAAATAAGACAGATTCTAATCTCTTCCATTCATCACAAATCACTTTGCTTTGGTATGTGGTAGTACAATCCACCACGTTTATATCTATTGAATGTAATGGTTTACTACATTAACTCATTCGTGTTCACGTTTTGTCCTAGTTTCTCCATCAAATATATCGGTTTCAGCATCTTATAGTCATCTTTTTGCTAATGGAATAGTCTTCTATCTGTTCATCTTCTATTCTCTGAGCATTCATTAGCATAATTGTAAGCATACTTGTGTATTTTCTGAATGCCAGTTTTCATACATTCTCATCTGTGTTCTTGTCATTATAGCATCGTGTTATGTTCAACTCATTTTGGCATTGTGTTAGCAGTGCATTGATATCTTTACATTGATCATTGGTTTGCACTCTTGATAGCATCATTAGCATCTTTGTATCAAATTGCATTGATTATTTGCTTAACTAGATAGGTTATTTGTTGGCTGTTTACTTTCATTGAAAGTTTGCTTGTCTGGTTTGTGGATTGTTAGCGTGTGATAGATTGTTTTATTTGGTTGTTCCAACCCAGCTTTGGTAATCATATGTCAGGCAGACCATATAATTTTCCTTGCATATTGTTTCCTATGCTTTGCCAACCTCGACGAAAATATGGTCGAGTTTAAAAATCCTATTATCAAATCTTGAGCAGAACAGTTTCTTACAAGGATCAAATTAAACTTCAGAATCTGGAATTACATATGCCCTTTCCAGGTAAAAGTTAACCCTGACACTAGTGCAATCTAAACAAATTGATAAACATCTAGTATTTTCCCTTTCTTGATGTGGTACGACTGTATTTGATTAATAACCATCTATATCTATTCTAATTGATAGTTCTAGCACATACCTCTACCATGCATATACGCCTCTACCGTATGCTAAGTGCAGTTGCAGAGCCTCGGGCTTGCAAACTCTTCCATTCTCTAAATTGAGTTGAGGCTTTCATTGTAAAAGAGGTGGTGGTTGTAATTTCTTCAAGCAATAGCTATTTGTTAGGAATTTCTACTCCCAAGCAATGTCTCGAATACTACGATGTTATATGTATGCTCATTATCTAGTCTTTGATTTTTGAATATGAACTTGTGTGTTTACAAAGCAATTGATAGACATATTTGCGGCTTAAAGCCATTTTGATTTTGTCTTGTTGCTCTAGTTTAATTCCCTCTTTCAAAACAGAGCTCACCTTCGAGTATTCATTAAGTTGATTGTGCTTATTCAAAAATTCCATGCACATTGATTAGTTCTGTGTTTGTAAGAAAAGCAATTACAATATTATAGACAAATCCTTCTTCCCATTTTGCATTGTCTCGTCATCTCTCCCTTTTCCCCAATTAAGCTTAGATTAGCTTTCTTTTATGCATAAAAGTAAGAAAACATGACCAGTTGTCTCTAAAGGTTGCCTACAAGGAGCAATCCAACACTGAGTAGACATTTCATGTTATGATTGGTATGCGGGAAGCATTAAATTGGACATTTCAAAAAATTAAAAGAATACATTTCGGATTCTTGCTTGTTAGTTAACTCTATTCTTTAATTTTACATTTACCAAAACCACTTCATTCTATGTAATATCTTATTTACATCCTAGAAAGACATCACACATCTTTTTACTTTGTGTTCTATGACTAGTGGATGGATTCATGGGGACAAAGCCGCGATACAGATGGATGTTGGTTTGGAGGTCCGCAAAGAACTCGTGACAAAGTTACAAACGTGGCAACGTTAGGACCAACGAAACATTGTGTTCTCAAGGTGTCCCCAAAAGTGTATATTCCGTGGAACATTGTGGAGGTGATGCCGCATTGCAAGGAAAGTCCGCCAAACATTTGGAAGCTGCGAGGTCATAATTAAAGTTTGTCGAGGTCACATGAGCACGAAGCTACACAACAATGAATTTGGACTCCCGCGACATGAGGCAAACATTGAGAAGTTGTATAACAAACAAAAACCTGCCTAACAATGCATAATGATGCTAGTACATGTCTTCAAATGCCATGAAACACTAAATATGCTTCCAAACACTGCAGAAGGCCGCAAAGCACTCCAAATGATGCACAACACACTCGTAAATCCACCAAACAAAGAGGAAACGTGCCAAAGATGGCAAAATAGAGTAGGAAGCCACACAACAAAATAAAGATGTTTAAAAACTGCAAATGACGTCCTCTAATGCATTTTAGCAACAACAATTGAAGACATGGAGCCCTAGATCGTTCACACTTTACAAATAAGATTATTAATAATGAATTATCATAAAACTTAATGCTAGTGTGATGCGTGTTATGTTTAATTTTATCCTTGGCATTATCTTGATTTTCTGAAAAATGACTTAATTAAATTCATATACCACAAGTCAAATGGTGCACAACAATATATAAGCTACTTGTAGTATACAATTTACTCAATCTTGTTTCCCTACTCATCAAAATGTAAATATGCATTTTTTTTTATAAAGTTGGAAATATTATCAAAAACTAAGTTACATGAATGATTGAGGACAAGCCATCTTTTTGGAAATGAAACTATAACATGCTTTCTATCTATTATCATTAATATCTTTTTGTTTTGACAATCTTCCAATATCTTGTGATTTAGATTTGGTATCACGAACACCATAAGATTTTACATCTATCAAAGCAGTTCAAATGTTTTCCTTCTATTTTTTTCAAAGTTCCTTTTTTACAAAGTGTGTCTCTTAAAAACTTTTAAAGTAATTCTAATATTCTTTTTACATGCATGGGGAACTTTCTATGATGCAGTGTTCTCTCTCAAACAAAATACTTGTTTTGTTTGTAGAGAAATTTCGAGGATCCCACTTTTACAATGTCTCTATCTGATTATATTCAATTTACATGCATAGGTTAAACTTTGCTTCATTGCTAACTTCAACTTGACATAGGTGTAACTGATTTACAAGCTTCAATTATTTATGTCCACTCATTTGCCTCATTAGCATTATGAAAGGTTAATAACATTAAGACAACAACTTAAAAAAATTTATTGCGCTTATTACCATCAAAATGATTGAATGATGTCTATTGGTCACTCAAGATTGATCTCGTTTATTTATGCACATTATATGTTGCCATTATATTTCCATAATTTCTTCAAATAAATTGCAACACTTTTGTTGCTCTCCTTTGGTTCGAAACATCTATTTTAGGGTATTAAGAGCTACAACAATGCATTGGGCTAAAGTTTGGCACATCTCACATTACAATGAGCTTTCGAGTAATGTTTTTGTCTAAAATCTATGAAATTTGACATTCTACACTTCAAATGCATCTACTTCGGCAGTATTTGCCATTTCATGGCCTTGTTCTCTTCAACTTTGAATGGATAATGATTTTTTAAAAACCGTATTTTGTAACCAAAAATTGGATTATGCAACATATGGATGAACTAATTATGACGAAAGGCGTATACATGTATACACGGCTAGAAGGCATTGGCCCTTCTAACAAAGATCGCAGGGCCGTGTTGAAGACATTATAATTTATTACGCCAAATAAACAGTTTGCATAGGGACCAAAAAGGTGTCATAGGGTGTGCACTTGTTTTCTCGCCTTTAGGATATTTTGTCGTCTCGTGATTCGGTGACCCAAAGGTTGCCTCGTCGCTTTCACTTCCGCTTACCCCACGGGTAAAAACGGATGACGTGATTTCTTTCTTTGTTTTCTTTCTCCGTCTGACTCTGTTTGGAAACTCATTCTAATCGGTTAACGGGATGTGGGGTGGTCTTCTGTGGTTTCTTGTTACAACTAGTTCACACTTGTCCACTTGATAGTTGCCGAGTTGGCATTACAACGGGTTTTTTAAAAATAAATTCAAAACCGCCTTTTAAAATTGAGATTGTGGACTTTGGATAAGGATTCCATGTGAATATTTTTTTGATTGAGCACCGTTAGGGGTGTCTTACAATTGGACATTGGATTACATAGTTTAATGGCATCTTTGTCTAAGTTCTCCCGACCTCAACCGTTTGATTCTCCGTGTCGGGTGTCTCCAGGTCTTGCACTCAACAAAACTTGATCCTTGGTAGGCTTGTTGAAAGCCATACATCAACACCAATAGACCAAGGTTCCTTCGACTCACATAAATATTGAATATCCATTGATAGGAATGTTTTTTTAGTAAATATTTACTAGGGAAAATGGATTGTGCTATTTTTTTAAATAAATATTTGTGTATATTTTTAAAGTGATATTTTTTATTTTATTATTTTAAAAATCATGGACCCATTTAAATATGATTTTCCACGTAAAACACGCCTCACTAGAAACAAACATGTGTGACAAAGAAGACTCTCTTGTACAACCTTATTTTCATATAAACAATTTCGTCTATTTGGTAGCTAAAGGAAATTGAAAAGTTATTTTGACCCTTTTAATGGCAAATTGCAATCACCTAAATAATGCAAGTAATTTCCACATTTTTATTTCCAACTTTTCATTCATGTCTTCCTTTTATCTAATAAATTAAATAACAATTGAGAACCTTGCCACCGAAATAAAAAAATTAAAAAAATAACAAAACCCATTTTCACCATATTTTCCCAAAATATTTTGTTTCATTCAATTGTGTTGGACCGGTTAATGGTAATGAATGAGTGACCCCTCCATATGGCTTAAAATAGAGGTGGTACAACATTATTCTTAAGCTTGATACTATGAAACATGTTTCATATGTGCTATGTTGTAAGAAAAAAGTTTTGCACATTGATTCCCCTAAACATTTCCCCTCCCATTTACTTCTCCTCCCTCAAATCACCTCTTCATCACCCCTCTTCCTTCTCTCGATGTTTTTCTCCCTTAAGCTTAACTTCTTTGATGCACCCCCTTCGTGTTTCCGCTCCAAGTAAGAAATGTGAATACTAAATTATGATAAGCAAGTGAGTGTGGACCGCAAATGATTACTTCAACTTGGTTTGAAGCATGTCTTAATGACATTCGTGTACATGTTACATATTCATTCACAAAAGGTTGTTAGAGCTACGAGACGTGTTTTCAATTGATGGATGAATGAAATCCCTAATCGCCTCACATGATGTCATGTTGTCGGCCTTGTTGTAGCTAGGAGAAGCAAATGCAGAAGCATAAAAAATAACGTTGCGCTATGACTAAACTACCCTGCCAAAGGCCCAAAACATCCTCTCCATCGTATTTTCCAATGCCCCCACAACACAATTTTCCTTTGTCCCTGTTTGCTAATGTCATTCGGCATGCAACACATTTTTTTATATTTTAATAAGCCTTACATGTATGTAAAAATATCTTCCCAAAATTTTCACCTCCCATTTTCTTTTATTTTAGTAAACCGATCTATCAAATTTAGTATATTAAATTCCATATTAAAAAGTGCTTGAGATGATTAAGTGAACCACATATAGTAGATATTGTTTGGGGTGAATAATCTACATATGTTATTTGGGGGAACAATCTGAGCCATGGAATAGGTGCGGGCCATTCAAGGTTTTAATTCCCACCTTTTTATTTTCGACTTTCCTCTTGCCTTCACCTTATCTATCAAATAAAATGTTGTGCACTTAAAAACTTGATGCCATAAAAATAAAATAGTAAAATAGAAAAGCTCAATCAATGGATAAAATCTTCCTTTCATTACTTGTGTCCAATCCTTAAAGGGGATCAATTATTGAAGGGTGGTCCTACATCACCTGCTTTTTTTTATAATTGCTCCATCTTAAAACTAAAAAGTGTGCCTGCATAGTGCTACAAGTTAGCAATGCACGGGTGGGGGCGATTAATTTTCACCTTTTAATTTCCAACATTCCGATCATGTCTTTGTCTTACCTATCGAATTAAATGCTATCCAATTGAAATTCTTAGTACCAAGAAATCAAAAAAACTATCAAACTTGATTGACATATAAAATCTACCTATCCTCAAACATATTCAATTTATAGCATTTTTTATTTTGGCCATTATTTGCATAAATTGCACTCATGTGGATAATGTGAGCAAAATTGAGACATTATAGTGGAGTACATATAGAACATGTTATTTGGGTGGAAATAATCTGATATGTGGAATATGTATGGGACATTTAGGGTTTCATTTCCCACCTTGTTATTTCCAACTTTCTTTTCTTGTCTTCGCCTTACCTAGAAAATTAATGTCGTGCACACAAAGTCCTTGACACCATTAAAAAAACAAAATTGCAAATCTCGATCGACGGAAAAAATCTTCCTTTCAATCATATTTCCATTCCTTTAAGGGGCTCAATTATCGATAAATTTTCCTGCATCAATTACTTTTCTTAAATTACTCAATTTTGGAACTAAAAACCATGTGTACAAAGTGCTACAAGAAGAAACAAGAGTGGTTGGGTTTCAAAATTGACCCTTATTGAATTCCCACCAATTTTTTATTTTGGCCCCTTTAAGCTCATATTTTTCTCACATGAATAATGCACACGAGCTTGAGACGATTAAGTGGAATGCATATAACAAGTATTATTTCGAAGATTTAACAATATTCTCCGTGCAAGAAGTATAGGACACATAAATATTTAATTCCCACCTTCTAATTTCCAACATTCCATTCATGTCTACATCTTACCTATCAAATTAAATATCGTCCAAACAAATCCATGACTCTAAAGTTAACTACATATACTGGGATATTTCGAGGAGGAATAATCTAATCCGTAAAATAGGTATGGGGCTTGCAAATAGTTAATTTCCACCATCCAAACAAAATCGTCAACACCCTACTCACACACACACACACACACACATAAAGAACTATACCCTTTTTACCAATGATCATTAAATGACAACGCCATCATGGTTGTTGATGAGGGCATCCCTTGTCGATTTTCCACAACAACACATTGTTTACTTTCCTTTTCTCCTCAATGCTTCATTCCTCCACTCCTAGCCTTTCAGCATTCACAAAGGAGATGGCCTTCATTTCTTCACAATTGGAAACTTATAACAATGTATGTTATATTTGGATTTGGGAATGATGTTGTTGTAGTTTTTATATCATTTTTGCTAATGCTTGTTGCCGTACCTAGAGAGAAACCCTAATCCATAAACTGCATGCAATTACTACCTTTCAATGTTATGTTCGCTACACATCTTCTTGTCTATGTTGTGTCCCATGAAACATGCACTCGATTTCCCCTTACATTTACGTATGTTCTAGCTAATGAATATATGCAAGAGCTAGATTTGTAAAAAAATCATTTCATCATTACTATTCACCCAATCCTTATGTTCAAAGCTATCTCCACAAATAATTACATCCACGTTTTGCATAAAATGCCTTTCCTACTTCAAATGATTAACAAAAAATATTTAGTTGTTCGAGTGTGGAGTTTTGGATTGCTTCCCCACCCTCGCACTTATCCACCTCATACCCCTTCTTCTTTGCCCCTTTTTCTCTCCCATTGTTCTCTCCCTCCACTTTGACTTCTTCACAAGTGTAGACACCAATCACACACTTAGGGTATATTTCTAGATCTTGATCACATACCACTATTCATATGATTCCTAAGCGAGAAAAGTACTAATTGACCACTTTGTCTTTGGCTTCTTTGCTTTCTTTCTGATTTCCTTCTTGGTCTTACACACCCTATTTCCTAGTTTGACTTTCGATACTTCAATTTTTCTGAGTTTGGACACCAATGCCCACCAAGACCCCAATGCCTAGTGCACCCTCGTCTCCTTTGGGCACCCCGACTTCTTTGTATCTTTCTCACATCTTTTGGGTCTTTTCTAGCCGTTGGGAATATTTATTTCTTACTAGTCAACCTTTTAGTGGTTAATTACAAAATTTAAACAAGGGAATCATATAAATACAAAGCTATGTGATCATAATAAAGGACCAAGCTCTAAGCATCTACTACTATCACCTAAGGTTGCATCCAAAGGCATTTCAAGAGCATCAAAGCATCCATCTAGCATCCATTCAAGGGACAAGGGACTGCATTCTTCTACATACACTTCATAGGAGGGGAAGTTAATTTTTCCATGCACACATCTATCTACATTTTCTACATCTAGCTATTGTTTGCTATCAAGTGCAACTTGCACAAGAGCCACCTAGGGCATGATTCTACACACACACAAAACTACATGGAGTTTGAAATGTAGTGCAACGCCCAAATCGTAAGTTCACTTAGTCGGGTGACCGTCGAGGTCAATCTAACTCCCCATTTGCATCTTTTTCTTTTTAGGATTTGATGTGTTTTGGGGTTTTACAAGTGCTCTTTATCTTTACATGTTTCAAACGATTAACAACGAAGCACAACAACATATATGTGATTAAAAGTGAGGTTCAGCGGCGCTCGTGTGCAACACTGAAGACATCACTTTCCAAAGAAATTCACAGTCACAAGTGCCTACAAAAGGCCCCGCACCTAGGCTCCCTCGATCCACCAGTGCCCTAGTCCCGACATTTCTAGCATTCACACAATTTTTGTTGTTTGTTTAACAATCTATTTCTTTGTTCCATTAATTTTCCAGCTTTCGGCACAACTTTGACATTATTGTGAATCAACTAAGTATCTTACCCCTTCTCTTGCACTTAGGGTTTTAAAATTAATTGATTATTGCTTAGGTCAGATCTATAATTTATTGCTTTATCATTTTGTTGTGACTCTGCAATTAGGGTTTAACATTTATTTTCAATATTTGCTTAATCATTTGGTGAACTCGTCTCATTCTTGACACTCATGGCTCATAAGGTCTCTCAATTTTCTTTGCTTCAATTGCTTCAAATGCACCCATCTTGTAAAGATGCTCTCCACAAAACCCTAGCCACTATGTATCTCCCTATCAACATGTTGCCTTTACAAGTCAAGTGCCATCTTCGATCGTCTCTCCGATGACTCTATTAGTTATAATTCCAATCAATCAATTTGCAAGTCTATTCAAGATTTACATTCTTTATTTCAAGATAAATTTGAGGCTATCGAATCAACAATTACATCTCTTAAATATGAAATCCAACATCTTAAGGAAGCTTTTAGGCTCATCCTCATTCTATGTCTTTTACATGTGCTCATATTAGTGAACCTAAATTCTTGTCGCTCCCCCGCGCCTCTCAAGTTTGATTTCAATACTAAGTAACAAGATAGTCTTCCACAACTCTTATCTCATCAATTGACCAATTTTCCAACTACTCATTGTTATCCTCCTCCTTATCGGCTAATCAAATATCAAGGTCTCCCATTTTGCACTTATCATCGAATCAATGGACATAATGACAATGATTGCTATGCTTTACAATAAAGAATCAAACATCTTGAGCATCAAGGTTTTATCTCATTCATTGCACAACATTTTGTTACATGCCCATCTCCAAATGTTGCATCCAAATGGGTTCCTAAATCTGATTCATCTATGTTTAATGAGCATCATGTTATCACTTCTCATGTTCCTTCTTTGGTCACTCAAGTGCCGCCTATGCAATCTACTCAAGTTAAGCAACCGCCTCTCAAAATTAGTCTCACTCTACCTCCTCTCAAGTCATCTATGACACTATCAAGTCAACCTAAGCAACCTCCTCTAAAAATCAGTTCAACACCTCCTCCTATTAAGTCTTCTACAACATTACCCAATAATCCACCACTTCAGTAGCAACCAATCGTTTTGTCAAAGAAACTATTCCTTATTTTGATCCTCAAGACCCATTTTAAACTCGCCACCACACGATGGTCCTATTGTTTCTTTTGCCTACCATTGTGTTGGCCCTCTCTCTTATCATGATACAAATGAAGCTCTCCCATAATGGCATGGTACCTCTCATGTCACCACATAGATCTCCATCATTGACATACTTGGGGGCACCACACTTCCCCCTTTTAGTACTAGCAGTTGTTTCTAGCATGTCCTATCACACTTAATGCTCTGCACTTCATGATTCATATTTCTTAGCACTTTCAAACCCTTTGATACACACATTATATCATCATTACCCGATGATGCACTCTTATGTTATGGTTCACACTTTGAATGTTAATGGCTCAATACATTCATGAACCTCGCATCGTCACATTACACAATACACATTCGTCGTATTCACGACACATTTTCTCATGCACATGCATCCCACGACACACTACCCTATGATGCACTCTAGTTCCATGGTTCATACTTGACTACTGAGGATCTAAATATGAAATAAACCTCACCACACTCACTCACTACGCTCTACACTTTGACGATCATATCTTTCTAGCAAACATATTCAAACCATTTCCCAAGGACACACTCTTGTTCTATCGTTTATTCTTGATTGCTAAGAGGACATTTATAAATCAATCTCATCTCATGCATACACATTCACATTCACTCGAGGGGCACACGAATCCTATCACATTCGCTTTTCATTCCATTCCATCTCACTCATCCATAACATACTACATATCTTGGTTACACATTGTTCTTGCTTACTTATACTCACATGATACATCTTGCTTACTATGTTAGCTAGATACATTGTATGTCATTATCTTTTCTATATACACATGCACATTCACTTGCCTTTTAGTTGTGATCGTAAACTTTACATGATTGCGCATGCATCATGAATGCTTTGCATGTACCTCTTACCACTCCTGCAAAGGAGTTCTTTGGGCATCCATTTTCGTACACATCATAAGTGCTATTGTTTCATTTTATACTTTCTAACACACTACATTATATTGGATCATACACGTTTTGACATAATTTATGTCTATCTAACATGGTAATGGGTGCTTCATGTACAACATTTTTCTTACAGGAACTATTGGCTACCATGGTTGTCTGATATCTTGTTTGTCATTACTTGTCATGTTTGCCATTGTTTGTGGGCTACGCCCTTTGTATTGTGTGCACACTATATGCTTTTGGACGCTTCAACCTCATTTTCTTGCGACATTGTGAGTGATGTCCCATGTCCGTAACCCACTTTTTGTAATCTACTTTTTCTTCTTGCTTGTTAGCTTACATTTTATCTTCTATATGCGTGTTTATCTTGTTTGCACTAAAGCTTGTTTTCAGCCACTTTGTTTCTATGTGCCTTGGTTTCTACTAAGCACACTCCCTCCCACTACAGAGGCCATCAATATAATTTTCAACGTCCAGGTCCTCCTTTGGGCGCATACTCCTAGTGACGCCACATGTACCCTTAATGAGGGGGTGCATACATTGGGTGAATCACTCACCCCATTTAGTAGTTTGAATCACAAAGGTACAACACATTATTCAAAAATTATAAAATGACCCGAGAATCGACTTGGGTCCTCAAAGACAACACATGACGCCAACGCCTAGCTCCATATAGTAATGCCTGGCGCCTTGAACCTTCTTGAGTGCTTATGACCAGGGGTAGTTACACAATTTTTCTTAGACCGATACATTTTGGTAGTTTACACGATGATTTTCTCATCACAGGCACAATCCTCCAACAATCAACATGCATGCTTTCACCTCTTTTCTATTTTCACGTTGGATCGAACTAGATCGAAATGGATCAAATTTGAACACACCATCTGTAATGGTGTTTACATTTCAGAAGTAGTCAAAGGTTGGAGAATAACACTAGACCTTTCTCCCTACACTTCTTTTGTCGTGGTGTGAGATCACCCAAAAAACTCGCACTTGACAAAAAGTCGGCGTAGATCACCCGAAAAACTTCTTCCTAGCGTGAGATCACCCAAAAACTCGTTCTTCTACAACATTTTTCAAGATCCTTTCTATCTCTTTTCACTCATCACGAATCAGGTGCACATGTTTCTTTTCACATTTTTACATACTTTTAACGCATTTTGATCAAATTTTTCATGTACTCGTTGTTGGGTTGTGGAGCTAGATTGCTTCACAATGAGCATACATTACAAGTGGCTTGTTTACACGATGTCGGCATTGGTTGGTTAACCGTCGTCTATCGGAAGAAGGATCGCCATCGATTAGCGTAATAACTACCATCGGTCGCAAGATGAATCGCCATCGGTCAGAAGAAGAACCGCCATCGGTCAACATAGGAACCACCATCGGTCAAGGAACTGACATCGATTACCTATGCGTGAAAGTTTATATTTAACTCACGGGAATTAGATCTAACTTTAGTTATAAAGTGAATCTAAAGGTTGTAATACATAACTATGGAGCCCTAAATTTGTATATGCATATATAAGCACAAAATCTAGGGTTAGAAGATTAATTGAGAGAAGGATTGAGTTAGATCCTTGATTCTCCTAAAGTGAGAGGAAGAAGAAGAAGAGAAAGAAAGAACAAGTTACATGAAGATAGAGCTTCCATGGAGAGAAGTTGACGAAGGAAATAACAAGTACAATTATGGTAGGTACATCTCAATGATGAGAAGAGGGTAACATCTTCTACTATATTTCCTTTATATAGTTATTGTCTTATTGTAATGGCTTGCATATTATGTAAAGCACATAGAGCTTCTTCTTGTAGAACCACATGTTGGTGAGATCTTGTATTGTAGATCCGTGAGATCATGATGTATTATTGATCCATGTAGATCTAGTCTTATATTGTTAAATCCATAGGTTGTTGTGAGATCTTGTATTCATAGATCCATGAGATCATGTTGTATTGATGATCCATGTAGATATAGATATTGTAGAGGAGTTTGTCTTCATGTTTACACAGGTTGATGCAGTGATGGAGAGACAGACTTACTTCTTGGTGCACAGTTATAGTTGCACATATGGTAAACCCATGTGAGAGGTCTTGTTGCAGATCCACAGAGAGCTTGGTTGTAGTTCAGAGATGTAGTAGTTCCTGGTTATGTGAGATCTGTTGGTGGTTTGGAGGCACAATTGTAGTGCACTCATGGAGATTCATTTAGAGATCTGAGGAGGAGATAATCTTGGAGAGATGCATTGTACTCTTGTGGGAAGAGTTGGTTTGTACTCTTGTTCATTATTATATATATATGAGATCTCTATCTTTGGTGGACGTAGCCCATATTGGGTGAACCACGATACATGTTGTGTTATGTGTGTGTACATTGTTTTGATTTGGATTTATCTTGTTTACACTTCCATTGTTGTAGATTTTGGGGAATTTATTCCATTTCCACATTCCATATTCCCAATAACTGGTATCAGAGCTTGGTTATTTCAGAGCAAGGTTTTGCTTCAATATTTTGTTAGTGATTTACTAACAGGTGTATGAGAGCAGGGTTTGTTTTTCCTGATGTGAAAATTGTAGGAAGATATTTAAATCTCAAGTGGAAGCTAAAAATGTGAGGTTGCTAGAGAATACAGTGACCAACGTCGATTAGGTGGCAACCGACGTTGGTAGTGTGACCGTGGTCGGTTACAGGGTAACCATGGTCGGTTATAGGGTGACCATGGTCGGTTACAGGGTAACCATGGTCAGTTATAGGGTGACCATGGTCGGTTACTTGGACACCTAGTTTTAAACAGAAAAATCATAGATTTAAAGAATTGAGAAGATGCATGAAATGATCTTGTTTTTTTGAGGTGTCCCTGTTCTTGGAGGCACAAACATGTTGGTCAGATTATAGATCCAGTTATAGAGGTATGGTTTTATCTTGGTATTGTAGTGCTTGTATGTTTTGGATGCACATGCATGGTTTGTGATTGCAGATTTGAGTATGAGATAGAGAAACAATTATGCATCATTGGTGCAGTCAGATGCACGGGCTTCGTTAGAGAGGTAGTAGCATAGAACGAAGATGGGGCTTCCATCAGAGAAGCATGTTCTTCAGTTGAAGATGTGGTTGAGTATCTTGGTGTTGGTAAGGTGATGTATTTCATCTTGGTGAAATTTATTTGCATGTATTGTTGTTAAGTTTTTGTACGAGATTTGGGTGCTTCTTGAAATGACTGGCTCAACATAGCTATCGACTTTGGTCAGAGTAGGCACTTGGTTTGGTGTATTATGCCAATTTTGTGGCGTTGTGTTCATTCTAGCAGACCGACATCGATCATAGAACCGATGTCGGTCATAGAGGTTAACCAAGATCGGTCCAAATGAGACCGTGGTCGGTCTCTTTGATGACTTATCTATATAAGGTTTTTGTAGTAGGAGAGGACATTAATGGTTTGGTTTCCTGTTTTGAGGATCGATTTTCTTGCACAAAGTGTACATGGAAGAAATGGTGTAGATCACTTCAATGTTTGAATCAGAAAGAGGACGGAGTTGGCTTGGTTAGTCCAATGAGACTTTGGGTCAAGTATCTCTATATGGTTCATGTTTTATTTCTTTCATTTGAAGCAACTGGTATTATGTTTGGATTGTGTGCACAAGTAAAAATTTACACCATGGATATTTGGTGGGTTTGAATTTTATTTCCAGGATGTGTTGGAATCTTGAGGACAAGGGTATCTAGTCTAAGGATGATATCCTCAATGAAAATTCATGATTAGACACACAATTGCAGGTAACGAGATGTTAGTACACAGGATGAAAAGAAGGTGATTCACCTACTTCACAAGAAGTCCAAACTTCTATGATGTAGAAGTATTCTTTGTTAAGAAGGGAATCGAGTTTATATTTCTTTCATCTGGTTTTATTTCTCATTGACATATTTAGCTATTGAGCTTGGTGATAAGAAGTAGTGCAGGGAGTTCATGCTGAGTGGGAGCAAGCCATGATTGTTGGAATTGCAGGTTGAACACATGCACGTGCGGAGTGAGAGGAGTATGCTACTATTCAGAGTGGCATGAGGCACACGTTGTTTTGGAGGACAATCATGATTTTACAAGTATTTTTGATTAGTGCATGATGACATCACTTCTAGTTTATTTTGTAGTGCCTGGATATCCTTATGGGATGACAGTTGATGGTTGTTCAACTGGGTGAAGAAGAGAGAGCAATTTTAAGAGTTTGAAGGGTGGAAAAAGAAATAAATCTAACTATTATAGAGACCGACGTTGGTCATCTGGGAACCGTGGTTGGTCATGAACTGATCGGTGTCGGTTGGGCAACCGTGGTCGGTTAGGCTACAAGTTTGACAACAATGTTTATTTACCATTTTGGATGGTGCCCTTGTTTGCTTTCATCTTGGATGGTTGTGTAGAGTATGTTGATGACATGTTTGCTGGTATTTGCATTATTTTTAGTAGCATGGTTTAACATGGTTATTTTTGTTGACATTGATGAGCACATGATTCATATTTGGCTTTGGAGTTAGTCGGTGGTAGACTTGGAGCTTCTGGAGAGCCTAGTGATATGGATGGATGTACATGGTGAGTTTGTACATGTGTATAGATTATGTTTTTTGAAGTCTATGATGATGTAGATGTTTGTTTTGCACATGGATGCCTATGAGCATGGTTGAGATTCCTTGAGCATGATTAGGGGATGTTTGTATTTCCTCTTATTACTATGTTACTCCATTAATATGTTATCTACAGATGGTTGTCTTGGACATGCAAGTTGTTTATGCATGGTTGGATTTGTAGATTGCAGTGTTTGGATTCTTTGAGTTATGCAGTGTTTTTGGATTGATCACCCACTGGTTGTATGTAGAACTCATTTGGGTTGCTTTACCCAGGATCTTGTTTATTGCTTATGCATATTTCAGTTTGACTTGTCTTTGGTTAGTTGCATTGGTGGTTGTATAGAGACATGGATAGATGGTTGGAGAACATGGTTGGTATGGCTATGGTTGTGATTGAAGCTCAATACTTTAGTTGGAGTGGGAGATATTATAGGTATATTATTCATGGTGGCTTGGTGTTACGATTTCAAAGAGAGCTTGATGTATGCATAGCTTGAATATCATGGATCGATAGTAGCTTCATGCAGGTATATGGTAAGTCACGGTTTGTTATCTTCTTGGTTTTAGAATATGGTTTAATCTTCCTGATTACTTGAGAGAATTATTGAAGGAAAGAATAGTCGGTCTTCATGGTATGTAAAGGACGGTGATGTATAGGTATAGGTACATACGTTCAACAATTTATCTCCAAGTGGGATATTGTTGGGTTGTGGAGCTAGATTGCTTCACAATAAACATGCATTACAAGTGGTTGTTTTACATTGAATCGGCATTGGTTGGTTAACTATCATCGGTTAGAAGAAGAACCGCCATCGGTTAGCAGAAGAACCGCCATCGGTCAACAAATGAGCCACCATCGGTCAACGTAAGAAATGTCATCGGTCAGCAAAGGAACCATCATCGGTTAAGGAACCGACATCGGTTACCTATGCGTGAAAGTTTATATTTAACTCATGGGAATTAGATCTAACTTTAGTTATAAAGTGAATCTAATGGTTGTAATGCATAGCTATGGTGCCCTAAGTTTGTATATGCATATATAAGCATGAAAGCTAGGGTTAGAAGGTTAATTAAGAGAAGGATTGAGTTAGATCCTTGATTCTCCTAGATTGAGAGGATGAAGAAGAAGAGAAAGAAAGAACAAGTTACATGAAGACAAGAGCTTTCATGGAGAGAAGCTAGACATAAGGAAATAACATGTACAACTATGGCAGGTACATCTCAATGGTGAGAAGAGGGTAACATCTTCTACTATATTTCCTTTGTATAGTTATTGTCTCATTGTAATGGCTTGCATAGTATGCAAAGCACATAGAGTTTCTTCTTGTAGATCCACATGTTGGTGAGATCTTGTATTGTAGATCCATGAGACCACGATGTATCGTTGATCCATGTAGATATAGTCTTATATTGTTATATCCACAGGTTGTGAGATCTTGTATTCATAGATCCATGAGATCATGTTGTATTGATGATCCATGTAGATATAGATATTGTAGATGAGGTTGTATTCATGTTTGCACAGGTTGATGCAGTGATGGAGAAACAAACTTACTTCGTGGTGCACAGCTTATAGTTGCACATATGGTAGACCCATGTTAGATGTCTTGTTTCGCATCCACAGAGAGCTTGGTCATAGCGGTTCAAAGATGTAGTAGTTCCTGGTTATGTGAGATCTACTGGTGGTTTGGAGGCACGGTTATAGTGCACTCGTGAAGATCTCGTTTAAAGATATGGAGGAAGAGATACTCTTGGAGAGATGCATTGTACTCTTGGGGAAGAGTTAGTTTCTACTATTGTTCATTATTATATATATGATATCTCTAACTTTGGTGGACGTAGCCCATATTGGGTGAACCACATAACATGTTGTGTTATGTGTGTGTACATTGTTTTGATTTAGATTTATCTTGTTTACACTTCCACTGTTGTAGATTTTTGGGAATTGATTCCATTTCCGCATTCCATATTCCCAACATGTACATGACTTTGACTACTCTTTTGATTTTCTCTTTCGCAGTCTGTCCTTATGGGAAGCAATAATCACATCAAATGACATCGACAATATGTATAACACGACACATACACATATGCTTTCCACCCCTATGGTCATTTTCACTTCCTATTCTTTAGCTTCCACGCTCCATTTTTGTCACTCATCACTTTTTATTGTCTCCTTGACACATTTTCACCATCAATCTACATAGTTATCAAATAGACACTAAATCACGCACTTTGGGTATATTTCTAGGTCTTGATCACATACCACTATTCATATGATTCCTAAGCTAGAAAAGTACTAATTGACCACTATGTTTGGCTTCTTTACTTTGTTTATGATTTCCTTCTTGGTATTACACACCCTATTTCCTAGTTTGACTTTCGATACTTAATTTTTCTGAGTCCGCCACCAGCCAGCCAAGCGCCCTGTCCCCCTTTGAGCACCCTAACCTCTTTGTATTTTTCTCACATATTTTGGCTATTTTATAGTCGTTAGGCATCTTTATTTCTTACTAGTCGGCCTTTTAGTGGTTAATTATGAAATTCAAATAAGGGAATCATATAAATACAAAGATATGTAATCATAATAGAGGATCAAGCTCTAAGCATCTACTACTATAGCCTAAGGTTACATCTAAAGGCATCTCAAGAGCATCAAAGCATTCATCTAACATTCATTCAAGGGAAAAGGGACTGCATTCTTCTGCATACACTTCATAAGAGGGGAAGTTCATTTTTCCATGCACACATCTATCTACATTTTCTACATCTAGCTATTGCTCGCTATCAAGTGTAACTTGCACAAGAGCCACCTAGGGCACGATTCTACACACACACTCATGCAAAACTACATGGAGCCTGAAATGTAGTGCAACACCGGATAGTAATTTCACTTAATTGGGTGACCACCGAGGTCAGTCCGACTCCCCATTTACATATTTTTCTTTTTAGGATTTGATGTGTTTTGGGGTTTTATAGGTGCTCTTTCTCTTTGTAGGTTTCGGTGATTAACAGTGAACTACAATGACATACATGCAATTAAAAATGAGGTCTAATGACACTTATATGACATTGAAGAAATCAATTTCTGATAGTTTTCATAGTCACATGCGCCTACAGAAGGTCCCTAGTGCCTAGTGTGCCTCGACCCATCCAGCACCCTAGTCCCAACATTTCCAACATTCGCACAATTTTCTCGGGGCTTGGTTGCGCGGTTTGTTTCTCTGCTCCATCAGTTTTCTAGCTCGGCATAACTTCGGCATTATTGTGAACCAAACCAAGTATCTTACCCCTTCTCTTGCACTTAGGGTTTTTAAATTTATCACTTGATTCTTGTTTCAAAATCGTGCTCTATTGTCTATATCTGTGTTTGATTAAGATTTAGCATTTATATATTTCCATATTTTCTTAATCAAATTTAACCTATGATTGTTAGCATTAATGTACATATATAGAAACACAATGGGAGGAGGAAATTGGAATCGACTATGATTGAAGCTCAATAATGTAATCATTAAATGAACATTTCTTCAAATTAAAGGCATTTGTCAACTAAAAGGAGCGTAATTATGTTAAGGAAGATGACAAGTCTATGTCTAATGAGTTTTCTTTTATCTCGAATTATGAGACAATTTAGTAGCTTACCAATTCCATGAGGTATTATTCGTATGTTTGTTAAGTTGGTCAATATAACATAATCTTTCTCTAATTTAGGATATAAGTAGAAGATCATATTAGGTTTTAATAATTTTATACTTGAGGGTCTAATATAATTGTAACTAAGTACCATGATTCTTTCTTCTCTTTTTTCCACAAATTCAATATAGTAGGCATCAATGCCACAAGCCTTTCAATGATTGGTTCCTTAGATAACCATATGACTCCATGAATTTGAAGGCACCAAAGAGTTTTAAGTTTCATAACTTCCTGCAATGCAATGAATTTATTAGTGTTTGTGTTGAATTTTGAACCCACAAATACACTTTATTTGCCTCTTTTTCATCAAACACTAACTCTAATATAATTTTAGAAGCATCGATGTAGCTAATGCCTCACGATGAGCAACACAATAAACAACTATCAAATTTGACATATCTTGTTTTAACAAGGTCATAGATCCATTTTCATTTCCCACCATGGAAGAAGTACCATATGTAGAAACAATTATAATTTTTTTATTGAAAATCTTTCATTCATTTCTCAAATTTTGTAGTGCATCATAAATTGTTGTTCCTTTTCCATCACCAACGCTAATGATTTTCATGAATTGAGAGACTAAGAACCCAAATCTTTGTGAATCTAGAAATTTTGAATAAACAACAAGATGTTTATCTAGGCTACGATCGGTGCTTTCATCTAACATGAAAGAGATATAAGGAATCTCATTCATTTTCAAGATTTGTATCTCTTCAAGATATTTAGATATAGAAAAAATAAATTGATTGACAACCTTTCACTTTTGTATATGTTATATAGTCTCTATCCTTGGGCATACTTGATCTATCTAATGACATGCCAAGTGAACAAAAAGAATTATATGCAGGCAAAGATAAATCAATTTTTACAACCCAATATGCCAACTTCATGGTTGTGATAATTCTATGTTTATTAGAATCATCGATTTGTGTTATATTTTCTAGAATAGCTTTCAACTTTTTCTTCTTATCACATACCCATTTTGTCATTGATAGTTTGTGAACATTAGATTTATCATGAGCTACAAATGCATCATTTTGCATGTTAGTACAACCACTTCCATTGCCCATGGACTTGGTGCTCCATATGTTTCACACCATTCACACTTCATAGAAGTTGTATCCTCGTGGATAGTTTTTTAACCATGTGTAATGATTTTCCCACTCTACTCTATAAACTCTCTTCAATTTATGTTTTTCATCTTTACCATTAGTAATGTCTATTTCTACTTCACATCCTATAATTTCTAATCTTCATTCAAATCAATATTAAGACGAGTTCGAAATACCTTCATGTTGAAGATATTGGGATGGAATCGACCATTTAAACATTTGGTTAATTTTCCTTTGTTTCTTTTCGACATTTTACAAAACTTGTAAAACCAATTAAAATGTTAATTTTTATAATAATGCACCATAACCTTGGTCCTTAATCATTAGCCAACTAAATATTTACGATTTTAAAGGTTGGAGAAATAATGAGTATTGATATAATGACTCGGTGATATTGACCCCTAGTATATGATAGATTTAAAATAGATCTCATTTTTAAGAACATATTAGAAATAACTCTCAATTATTTTTAGATTTAAAATGGATCTTATAATAGATCGTATTGCTTAAAGGAGAAATGTCATATACAACCTCGAGTGCCTCTATGCTTCTACGGACACTAAATAACACACTTGGGTACATTTCTAGGTCCTAATCACATACCACTATTCATATGATTCCTAAGTGAGAAAACTAGTAATTGACTATTGTATTTGGCCTCTTTCTTGTCTTTCTTGTTGGTCTTACACACCCTACATCCCGGTCGATGTTTTACTTCTAGATCTTTATTGACTCTGAGACACCAATGACTAGCCGGACATCAAAGACCTGTGCGCCTTCATTCCCTCTAGGTGCCCCCAACCTCTTTGTATCTTACTTGCCCCTTTTGGGCCTCTTTTATATTTTAGGCATCTTGTTTTCTTATGGGTCATCTTTTTAGTTGTTAATTACGAAATTCAAACAAGGGAATCATATAAATATAAAGCTACGTGACCATAATAAAGGACCAAGCTATAAGCATCTATTGTGAACTATGGAAAAACATAGAAAATGGAGACAAACAATAACTGTAAACCTCTTGAACCTTTCCAAGAAACCTCAAGTAGGTTGTGTGAAGCTTAAGAGCTTGTGTAACCTTGTGAATAACTGATTTGTGGGTGCTCTTGAATGGCCTCCAAACATGGACTGACCAATGCTACGAGCAGATTTAGGGAGCTTCCAATATGCAAATATTGGAGCAAATTTAACAGAGTAATTGTATTGTGAATCCAAGAGGGTTTGATAGAGAGTAGGCCTGCATTTTATAGAGGTAGAAGTGGTTAGAAATTGGTTGAACACGATTGAATGCACATGCTAAAAATAACATTTGAGGTGGTTACAATAGTTCAGGGACATTTAGGGCGTGTAATGGAAATTTATTGGTAGAAGTTGCATCTGAAAAGGTGGTTGTACGTGCATATCAATTGCCCCCAAATTTCTAGGATTATAGAAGTGTAGTTTACTAGGATGAGGATGTGGAGTCCAAGTGGTCATTAACCTGGGAATCTAAGCAATGTGACTAGGATTTGCACGCACTAATTAATTAATTAATTAATCATTTAATTAATAAACTATAATTAACTTAGCTAAAGGGGTACTATGGATTAATCTAATTAATCCAAAGGGTGTCATGTGTATGATTTAATTGATATAATAAATTTAATCAATTAATCACAAATGGGTGAATAACAGGATGTATTGGGATAGCATTGGGAACATGTGAGTGATTTTGGGGTGTCTACATTTTCCCCTCTTTAAAGTGATATTGCAAAGTAATAGTGCTTTAAATATATTAGACATATACAAAGTAGTAAATAGAAAGTTGTGAAGCATTTGGATGCCCCAACAAGTAGGAAGCAATGAAGCATTTGGATGCCCCAACGAGTAGAATGATAGGAGTGCCCCCTCAAATGGGTGGATGATACAACAAGGTGATGGACGTCCACTTGATAGGAAGAAGACAAGGGATTGGAACAAGGATGGGAAAGGACTGTGCTCATAAGCATGAGCGTCATTTGAGAGAATAAATTTAGAGAAACCTTATTTTTATTGTTGCACAATAGATTTGTCACCATGATTATGAAAGAATCAATATGGTTAACCCGATATGCGTAAACAAACACACACACAAAAATTAAAAGATAAAAAGGAAAACAAACCCAATATACAGAGTAGGTGCAGGCATCAGGTTATAAAGGAACCAAGATGTAATCACACTACTTGCAAGTGGTCCAAAAGTAAACATCAATAATGCAACACAAATTCGAAAAAGAAGACAATCAATTATGCCCATAACATGTGCCGACGAGAGTCATTGTAGTCTTCATAATTTAATCACAAATAATGTCAAAACCAAAGGCGGTGTCCACAACTATTTTCAAAAGGGGCTAAAAGAAATAGTGACCTTACAATTCTTTGATCTAAAACTAAAATGAATCTAATCTAAATAACTCGAAAGTAAATATAATTTAACAAACTTAAACAAATAACATAAAATAAATCTAATATATGAATAATCTGAAAATAGATAAATAACTTTAAATAAATAAAAGTGAAGCTTCACAAACAAAGTAAAATAAAACACACTACGTATATTTAAACAAATAAAACAAAACAACAAAAACCTATTCTAACAAAACAATAAATCATCCTCATCCTTGGGTAAGAGTGGGCCCTTGCTCTTCCCTCGATTTGGGTCAAGAAAATTAAAAAGAAATTACACCAAAATGTTGAAACTGTGGATTTTATTAATAAAAAATGATGTTACAAAAATCATCCATTTCATACCATTGTTACATTGAGTGCCTTGGAGAGATATTTATAATTCATCCCTTGGCCAATACTCCAAGATTATAGAACTACCTACCTATAATCTTGGGCAAGACTTGACTACATCTTCCACTTTACAATGAGATAAATGTGGAAGGAATTTTATTCAAACACTACAACTTCAGATTTAACTACTTCTTCTTCCTCTTGACAAGGAGATAAATATGGAAGAGATCTATTCAACTACTTCTTCTTCCTCTTGAAAAAGAGAAATATGGAAGAGATCTAATCAAACACTACAACTCTAGATTGTACTACTTATTCTTCCACTTGACAAGGAGACAAATATGGAAGAGATTTAATCAAACACTACAACTCTAGATTGAACTACCTCTTCCTCTTGCACTTGACTACTTCTTCCACATGAAAAGGAGATAAACGTGGAAGAGAATTAATCAAATATTACAACTCTAGATTGAACCATCTCTTCCACGTGCACTTAACTATTTATTTTCATTTGCCAAGTTTGCTCTTGCATGATTGAATATTTCAACATGACAGTTGTCTTGCCATATTCTCATCCCTTTTCTGATCATTATTATGAATTCATTTACAAGAATATCTTCAAACCTTTTCTAGGTTTGGTGCTCCTTGTAATATTTCCATAACATCTTGAATTTTTCATTTTCATTAAGAAATGAGGGAGAAATTGCAGTTTTACTGAACCTATGTTTTTATCTATTTTTTACTTTTCTCAAACCTTATTCTCTGAAACTTAAAATGAAGATATCTCCTCAATTATTGTTGTTGTGTAAAAATGGAGAGAGGTTTTTCTCCTAACAATAAGAGGAACAAAAACTCTCTCAGATTATCATTTGGAGATCTTCAACTTTGATTAGAGTGAATCTGATGTTGCATGTGTGAGTCCTGCACTTGAAAACCTTCTACTTCAAATGATGATATCTTCGAAAATATTATTTTTGTGTAAAAACGGAGAGAGGTTTTTCCTCCTAACAATAATAGGAACAAAAACCTCTCTCAAATTCCCATTTGAGTTCTACAATTTTAGTTAGAGTGATTCTTCTGTTGGTTCTACTAGTATTGTGCTTGAAAACATGTTGCTTCAAATGATGATATCTTTGAAACTATTATTTATGTGTAAAAATGGAGACAATTTTTTCTTCCTAGAATTAAGAGGAACAAAACCTCTCTCGATTCCCATTTGGATCTCTACAATGTTAGGTATAGCAAGTTTTGTGCTCATTCTCGTGAGTCCAAAGGCGAGTCCTACGCTAACACACCAATTAGAGTCATGTGTTGGCATGCTAATTAGAGTCCTACACCAACACGCTAATTAGAGTCTTGCACCGGTGCGTGAATTAAGTCCTGCGTCTGAGACTTGCGTTGGTGCACTAATTGAGTCTTACACTCTTTACTTTATGAATGTTGCAATCTTTGTGAGTCATGTGCTCTTAGTCATGTGAGTATTACACTTATTGTAATACATTCAAGAGATCAAATGACCTGCTCATACACAATACTACATTCCAACTTACAAGAAATATTAGGAAATGAAAACATTCAAATTGCAATGGACATTTCAAAGATAGATCAAATATATTCTACATTTAATCTTAAATAAGTTATATAGTTCTTAAGACTACATCTAAATCCACTTTATAAGAGAAATAATAATGTTATTTGGTGCAATGGATGAGACTTAATTTGGTCTCATCATGTGCCGCAATGATGATTTAGTAGATGCAAATGCTCCTAAAAGGGAATAGGATCGATTGGAAGAGCGGAGTTAAAGTGACTCCTTCGGCACTCTTGTTAAATCCGTTGCGCAAATAATTGAAGTTGAAATTGCCCTGAGGCAAAGTTACATCGCAAAGGAAAACAATTTTGTGACTTGCCCAGTAGAGTTAACATATCATGCAAAGGGAAGAAAGTGATAGTTGTAAGATTGGAACGATCACTAGGGTAGTAGATAAAGGTATGACTTTACCAAGATTGTATTGAGATATTGAAAGATTCACTTCAAGGGTTTTCTAATTGTAGGATTTCTATGATAAGTTTACGTTTGTTCGAAAGTTTTGTATTTTTGGATTTTTGTGAGTTTTGAAAAGTTTGAAATACAAATGTAAACAAACATGAATATACAACAAAAAGAAAACATTTCATGGCTTAAGTAAACCATGAGCAAAACAAAATACATGTAAACAAGAAGAAAACACGAAACAAACATTGGAATCAAATCTAATATGAATAGGAAGGATCCACACCAAAGTTATATGTGAACTAAGACACGAATAAATTTCTTGCATTTGTTTTACTTGGTCCTTTGTCATTGTGTTTATTTGACTCAAATGGTGGACCCTTAGGGATTTATGTCATCCCTTTAAGGATTTCAATTCATCCTCATCAAATTCCAAGGGAAATCTTTCTCCCATTGCGAGGAGACGAAGAAGGAATTGGTCTTTGTTTTGTCATAAAGTGGCATCGATAGAAAGGTTTTAAGTTGGTCTTGTCCTCTTCATCTAAGATGATATGGAAAGGATTTATTTCCTCCCATCGAAAAGGACTATAATCACAATGTTGTGTTCCCACCATTGTTAAAAGAGGGAGGAACAAGAAGAGGTGTGATGGAAAACTCAACCCTTAGCAAAGTGAATGCTAAGATGGAAGAGGGAAGAAGATGAAAAAGCTCAACCCTTAGTGAAATGAGTGCTAAGAGGGAAGAAGTGAAAATGGTTAGTTGATTATTCGACTCTTAATCAAAATGAGAGTTAAGAGGAAAGGGACTAGATGAGGTTAGATGTGCTCTACTTGTTAACAAAAATGAATGTTAAGAGGGAAGATACTGACGAGTGGAAACAATCAAATCTTAATCAAAATGAATGATAAGAATGACAACGAGATGTGAAAAGGTTAGCTCCTAACAAAATGAATGTTAATAGGAATGAAAAGTGGGACTTCACAACACTTAACCAAATGAGTGATGCTAAGGTGGAAGACAAAAAAGTGAAAGTGATCAACTCTTAATCAAAATGAGTGATAAGAGTGACAAAGAAGGTGGACTTCGCAACACTTAACAAAATGAGTGATGTTAAGGTGGAAGATAGATTGAAATGTTAGTTTAGATGACTCTTAACAAAATGAGTGTTAAGAAAGATGAAGAGGTTTAAATGACTTCACGACCCTTTACAAAATTGAACGTAAAGAGGGAAGAGACAAAATAAGTTAGCATGCTCAACTTGCGACAAAGTGAGTGTGACAAGAGGAGACTTAAAACACGATGGACAATTCTCAACTCTTAACAAAAATGTGTTAAGGGAAGAGACTTAGGAAAGGTGAATTTGCTCGACTTGAAACAAGATGGATGTTAAAGGAAGGGACTTAAGAGAATGCAATGATGGCCACTCTTTAAAAAGTGTGTTAAAAGAGGAGACACAACAATGAAATGAGAGTAATAGAAGAACAACAACGTAAATGTCATCACAAGAAGTGAAGAAATGACAATGAAAAGGTCTAAATTTCATGAAAGTGGAGATAAGAGACAAGGGAACAGTGATGGTTTAGTGAGCTCAAATTATAGCAAAGTGAATGCTTTACAGATAGAAATGATGAAGTGATGAGGATTTCATCGATACAACAAAGTGATTGCAAAGTGTGACGACATAAGAGTGATGGAAGCAAGATAAAAGAATGTCATCAATTCAACAAAGATAATGTGCAACGCAACGACGTAAGATGATAGGAGAAAGAGATTAAATAATGTCGTCAATTCAATGAAGTGAAATTGTAATGTGATGACGTAAGATGATGGGAGAAAGATAGTGAAAATGTTGACAAGTCCACAAAGTAAATGTGAAATGTGACGATGTAAGAGTGTGGAATGCTTAGAGTTCAACAAGAGTAAGTGTCAAACTTAAGACTTACGACAATGAAAGATCAAGGTGATCAAGAGGGTGTTTGACCATGATAAAGCGAGTATCACAATGTCAAGACTTAGTGAAGAAGAATGAAAGTGCTCAAGTGTGGATATGGATGTCCGTAACCCAAGACTTAGACACGTTTACAAATCAACAAGGTGGATGAGAGAGAAAACATGAATAAAAAAGTGAAACACAAGTGTGTAACACGTGAGAAAAATGAAAAATGATGTAGTGAAAGTTTTGGCCTCTACCTTAGATTGGCTTGGATAAGGTGTGGCTTCCTAGGTGGTTCACTCAACTAGGTGTCAGCAGTATACCCAAGCGAGCACGGTTCTATTGCTAGCTGTCGACTTTGCTTTACCCCACTTTGGAAGTGCCAATATGTGAACTATGGAATAACACATAAAATGGACACAAACAATAACCGAAACCTCTTGAATTTTTCCAAACAACCTCAAGTAGGTTGTGTGAATATTAGGAGTTTGTGTAACCTTGTGAATAACTGATTTTTAGGTACTCTTTCTTGACCTCCAAACATGGACTCGACTAATGCTATGAGCAGATTTAGGGAGCTTCAATATGTATATATTGATGAAGCAAGTTTAGCAAAGTAATTGTACTATGAATCCAAGAGGGTTTGATAGAGTAGGATTGCATTTTATAGAGGTAGAAGTGGTTGGAAGTTGGTTGAACAGGGTTGAATGCACATGCTAAAAATAACATTTGAGGAGGTTGCAACAATTTCAAGACATTTAGGGGTAGTAATGGAAATTTATTAGCAGAAGTTGCATCCGGAAAGGTGGTTGTACATGCAATTCAATTGCCCCCACCTTTCTAGGATTCTAGAAGTGTAGTTGACTAGGATGAGGATGTGGAGTCCAAGTGGTTGTTGATTGAGAATCTGAGTGGTAGTTGACTAGGATGTGCACACTAATTAATTAATTAATCATTTAATTAATAAATGATAATTAACTTAGTTAAAGGGGTACTAGGGATTAATTTAATTAATCCAAAGGGTGCAATGTGTATGATTTAATCGATTTAATCAATTAATCACAAATGGGTGAATAACATGATGTACTAGGATAACATTGGGAACAAGTGAGTGATTTTAGGGTGTCTACATCTACTATCATCACTTAAGGTTACACCCAAAGGCATTCTAAGAGCATCAAAGCATCCATCTAACTTCATTCAAGGGAAAAAAAGATTGCATTTTTTGCAAACACTTCATAGGAGGGAAGTTCATTTTGGTATCCACACATCTATCTACATTGCTACATCTAGCTATTGTTCGCTATCAAGTGCATATTGCACAAGAGCTTCCTACAACACAATTTATACACACACACTCAAGAACTACATGGAGTTTGAAATGTAGTGCAATGCTCGGTCAGTAAATTCACTCTGTCAGGTGGCCGCTGGGGTCACCGGGGGTCGATCGACTCAGATCATCTTTTCTTTTTAGGATTTGATGTGTTTTGGGGTTTTGTAGGAGATAAAAATTTTTATAGGTTACAGGTGAATTATGTGGACATAGTGTGGCATACATGTGATCAACATCAAGGGTTAGCAACATTGGTGCGACACAAGAAAAATCGGGCTTCCGAGGTTCTACGCAATCACAGTGCCCTGCAGTAAAGGTCTTTGGCGCCAGCACCCTCGCCCTATTCCAGGCGCCCTAGTCTCGGCATATTCGAAAACTCCTGAATTTATTGTGCACATTGGAAACAATTTCCTCCTCATGTTTATTAATTGTCAAGTCTAGAACACTTGAGATCAATTGTGAAGTCATCTAAGTCTTCTGTTCCCTCTCTTGCACCTAGGGTTTCAATTTTTATTAGCCTATTGCTTGTGTCAAATTTGTACTTAATTTATTATTTATCATATGTGACTCTGCAATATCTAGGGTTTATACAAAATTCTATTTTTGTTAAATCAACTTCAACGATGCATATAAATGACCATTCTTTCTTTAAGTTCACTTTGTATGTCTAGAGTTTTTTCTATTTGTATTCTCGTTAGCATAACATGTCAACCTTCGTATACATAAAATAGAAAAAAAAATCAACATTTCAACCTTTGTTGCATAGATACAATAGATTTGTTATTTATTTTATTTCATTTCACTATCATCAACTTTATGGGAAATGCACCATGTGTGACATATGCACTAACTTTTGCAGCATCACAAGCATCTAATACTTTTTATATATGATTAAAAGCACACATAGGAGACTTCATCGTCAAAATTAAAGGAATTAGCATACAACGTGATTTTTTGTAATCTTATCAAGCAATAAAATTTGTAATTTATCACAACAATCAAACACTAAGGAATTCAAGTGTAGAATTTATAAAGGTATCTATTTTAAGTTAGTAGAGAATTCAACTCTAAGAAAGGTAATTTATGCATTTTTCGGTTTTGGATTTTGACAAGAAAATTGTAATGTGCAAAAATAGTCCTCTTGAATGGTGAAAGATGAAACAAACTTGGGAAATTGATCCCGTGCTTTATCCCTATATGCTTAGTTTTCTATTTTAAAACCATGGGTTGCATAATTGAATGGTACAAAATTTGAATTTTATAAGATTTTTCAAAGGAAGAAAAGTGTATATGTTGGTACTACACAATTTCCAACAAAATAATCATGTTGATCTAAAAAATAATCTTGCAACATAGAGTTGGATGTAGATTAGTTTGTGATTAGTTTTAGGGTCATAAATTGAGCAATTTAAAGAAAAAGTGAATGATAAGTTGTTTGTTGTTGATTTTGTGATGGGACATTTTTTTCCTTTATGAAGGTTTTAGCAGGGCAATAGAGAAAATTGGGCTTTAGTTTCTTGTTGTGAAAATTCCCAATGTGTTTTTTTATATAAGTCGTCATTGTAGTTTCTTGCTTACTTATCTCTAGTTTGGTAACAGTTTTCATTCAATTTTTTTGGCAATTTGAAAATATTGTTTTTGATGTTTTCTATATCAGTTGTTTGCTTGTTATTCGAAAGAGTTCCATATTGAATTGTCATTGTACCATCACATATTTCTTTTTTCCTCTTCTCTTTTCAATCAACCATGTACTTACCCTTTTTTGCACGTATTTGCATGTAATTTCACTCTTTTCTTGCATTATATGGATATCTTAAATTGTATGTTATACATCTATAGATTTAATCTTTAACACTTCTTTGTCAAAAATATTTGCAGTTGACTGTTAGTAGAAAACTTATACAAGATATAATATTGAAGATCACATAATATATCAAGCCATTAAAAGAAAGTTACAAACAGAAGGAATTGCAGTATGCATAGTATAGTGTTTCATGTGCACAAAACACCTGCCTTTCTCATAAACAACTTTACACTGTAACACAAGCAATGTATCCACATTGTCGTGTTGCAGTGTGGATACATTGTTGGATGATATGTGATAGAAACAAATTCACAATTTTTCAAGGAGGCAAGGAATGAGAAAATCACCTACTAGTAGTGAAAGTTGTAAAAAATATACCATATAGTACTAAAACTATGAACCGAGGTCACCAATGATCTAGCTACGCATGTAGGCATTTACATACTAAAGGGTCTAATAAGTGTTGTGCACATAATGAAATTTTTTGAGGACTAAGCACGAAAGCAATGATAGAGAGTGATCCACTAACACAATTTATCCTTAACAGAAAGTTGCCATAATTTCAAATTACAATTTAAATTTTTTTGAAGAAAATGATAGAAATGACTCACTCAAAAATTCAGAATCATTGATGCAAACTCGCACTCAGAGAAAATGAGTTTTGGCTTCTAACTTTAACTTTCTTGATTGAAAGTTCAAATTTCAAATTTCACCTTTCTAACAAAATCCAAAATCTAATGCATTTAGTCCACTATCTAATATTTATTTATAATAAATCAAACAAATAAAAGTTAAAAAAACAATTATAAATCAAAATCAATAAAATAAAAATAAACAAGAAATCAAATAAAGCTAAAAAAATCAAACAAAACTAATTAAAAATCAAAGTTAATAGAAGTTTCTATTTATAAATGAGATGTGAAGATTTTTATATTTCATTAGTAAGATATTAAGATAATTCTATTGTTTTTATTTTATTACATCGAAGGCGTTCCTTAATGGGGTCGAGGCCTCCGCCTCTCGACGACAAACATGAAATTAGCGGTCATGATGAAAGCCTTACGTCATGACATATTATTGTTTAATACCATCCAACGGTTCATTTCCTCCTGCATGTTTATGGCATGTCCACATCTACCGTGGGAATGGTGTTGCAAAGGTTACAAGCAGATGCATCTAACACATGTGTTCGAAGCATAAGAAGTCAGTAAACACTAAATCACACACTTTGGGTATTTATCTAGTCCTGATTATATACTACTATTCATATGATTCCTAAGCGAGAAAATTACTAATTGATCACTATTTTTGGCCACCTTTGTTTGCTCTTTGTTTCCTCTTTTGGTCTTACACTCCTTCTAGCCCAATCTGTCTTTTCATACTTCGACATTTCTCACTCTAGACACCAATGCCCGACACCCCCATCCCCGTGGGTGCCCCCGAACTCTTTGTACTTTGCTCGCATCTTTTGGGTCTTTTCTAGCCATTTAGGCATATTATTTTCTTACTAGTCACCTTTTAGTGGTTAATTGTGAAATTTAACCAAGGGAATCATATAAATACAAAGCTATGTGATCATAATAAGGGACCAAGCACTAAGCATCTACTATCTCCACCTAAGGTTGCATCCAAAGGCATTATCAAGAGCATTCAAGCATCCATCTAACATCCATACAAGGGCAAGGGACTACATTTTTATGCATACACTTCATAGGAGGGGAAGTTCATTTTTCCATGCACACATTTATCTACATTTTTACATCTAGTTATTTGTTCACTATCAAGTGCGACGCGCACAAGAGCCACCAGTGGCACGATTTACTTCACACACGATGGAACTATATGGGGTCTACAATGTAGTGTAGCACTTGGTCGTAAGTTCACTTTGTTGACAACCAAGGATAGTCCAACCTCCCATTTTGCATATTTCTTTTTAGGATTTGATGTAGTTTGGGGTTTTTATAGGCGCTTCTTTCTAATCACAAGTTTTAGGCAAATAGGAGTGAATTCCAACTACATACTGTGTGATCAAAGGTGACAAGCAATGAATAGCTCACAACCTTGCAAAATAGGGTTTCGCACCTTCGAGCGATTCAAGCACCCAAAATAGGTCCCTGGCGCCCTAGGTGCTCTTGTCTCTCCATAGCGCCCTAGTATTGGCATTTTCGACACATCTACAATTTTTGGGCCTTATTGTGACACATTGCCACTTTGTTCGAACAATTTTCCATCTCTACACACCTTCGACTTCATTGCGAATAAGCTAAGTCCTTTTATCTCCTCATTTCCAACTAGGGTTTCTAATTTAAATTGCTTATTTACTTGGGTTGCATCTCGTGCTCAATTATTTATATCATAACATTATTACATCATTTAGATTTAGTAATTATTTATTTCAATATTTTCTTAATCATTTGGTGAATCCATCTCGATCGAACACTCTTGGGTCTTCATTTTTTCATTTCTTTTATTAGGCATTCATCCTCATGGATGTTTCCATCCATGTTTATTTGCATAATTATCCTGATTGTATTAATAAGCTCAAGTCATATTTATCTCACTCTTATATTCATCCTCACACATCACCTGAGTATATATATCATAAGTTCACTTCCACTCTATCTCTTAATGAAGATCACATCACTTTCACTTCAGATGAGTTGCCTTCTCAAATGATGTTAGAGCATGATCCCCCCTGTATATTCAGGTTTGTATCCATAATATTGGGGTTAAGCATGCCTCATTTGATAATGGCTCTAGTCTCAACATCTGTAACATTGATTTCCTCCATCAATTGGGTCTTTTTGAAGCTTCTTTGGCTCCTTCATTTGTTTCTATTCATGGATTTGACAATATCCCCAAGCGTGTCTTGGGTACCATTGTCCTCCTTATTCTATGTCAATCCATGTACACTACCTATTTCATGCCATGTAATTCCCAACAACCTTAATTATAATATTCTTCTTGGTGGCCTCGTATCCATGCCTTGAATGTGGTCCCTTCCACTCTTTATACATAGCTTAAATTTCTTTATCGTGCAATTATCTATGATGTTCTAGCAGATCCATCACCTTTTGCATATTGTCATTTCACCGAGCATTCCGATGAAACTCCTAGCTCTTCTTCTCCTAATTGTAAATTTTCTAAATATGGTCTTGTCTATAAATATTTTCTTCGTTATGGTTTCTCCGGTAGTGGTTTAAGCCCGTAGGGACAAGGAATTACAAAACCCTGGGCTCTTCTCACTCAATATATTAAGCTTGGCTTGAGATACCATCTTTCATTTGTTCTTTCTTCATAAGCTTCTATTGAATTGCATACTTCTTTGCTTCCTCTAGTATACCTGGACCTCATCATTGATTCTACTTTGCTACTCCTTGGGCTAATTTTAGACACTTTTTCTAGTGATGATTCTCTTTTGGAGTACATGGGAGTTTACGATCACCTCCCTTCTTTTCATCATAAAAATGTTCTCCATCACTTCTTAATACTACTACCTACCTTGAGAGTCGATACACTTATTGATAGTACCAATCCACATCATACTATATGTACTCGACCCATATATTGAGGATCGGTCACTCTTCTCAATGAAGATACCATTCAATGCAACCTTGACACTACCGATAACCGAATAATAGTTATGTTAGTTGCTTCTCTCACAACTGATGAACAAAAGGATATCAAACAAGTTCTTCATGAATTATCTGACATTTTCGCATGGGACTATAGTGATATGCCTGGTATTGATCCATTTTTAACCATGCATAACATTGTTCTTAAGCCCTATGCAAAACTTGTTCAAAAAAATCCGTAAAATGCACCCAAAAGTTGCACTCCTAGTCAAAGAAGAAATCTAACTACTACTAAATGTTGGTTTTATTCGTGCAGTTGATTATCCGGAATGGGTATCTAACATTGTGCCCATCATGAAACCCAGATGTCGGGTCTACTATTGCACAAACTTTCATGATCTAAACAAATATTGTCCCAAGGATAGTTTTCCTTTACCCCACATTGATGTCATCGTCGATTCCACAGCCATATATGATATTCTATCTTTCATGGATGGATTCACTAGTTACAACCAAATCAAAATCAATCCAGTAGACCAAGAAAACTTCCTTTACTATGCCATGGGGAACGTTTTGTTACACTATCATGCTCTTTGGCCTTAAAAACGTCGGGCCACTTATCAATGGGCAATGACACACATCTTCCATGATTATATTCACAATATTATCAAAGATTATGTTAATGATATACTTGTTAAATCATGACACCATTCCACACATGCCCAAGATCTACGCACGCTCTTTGAACGTTTATGACTATATAAGGTATGCTTGAAACCAAAAAATTGCATTGTTGGGGTCTTAACTAACAAAATCCTTGGGTAAACTATATTGCAACGTGGTATCGAAATTGATCCTAACAAGATTAAGGTCATTGTTGACATGCCTCTGCCTCAAAATTTACATCAGTTACGCTCACTACAAGGTACAATTCAGGCCATTAAATGATTTATTGATGAATTGGATGATAAAATCCACTCATTCACTCACTTGATGAAGAAAGACTCTAAGTTTGTTTGGGATTATCAATGATAACAAGCATTTGAAGCCATCAAAACATATCTGTTAAATTTGTTTGTCCTTGTACCTCCCATGCCTGACAAGCCTTTCTTGTTATATCTTTCTTCCACAATTCATGCTTTAGGATCCATTCTTGCACAACAAAATGAGTCTCAATGTGAGAGGGCTATCTATTATATCAGCCAAACTTTGTTATCTTATGAGTGCAACTATAGTTATATCGAGAAGTTATGCCTTGGTCTTGTCTTTGTAGCAGATAAGTTACGCCACTACCTTCTTAACAATGAAGTGCATATAATTACTAAGGTAGATCCTTTATGCTATATATTATCTCGCACATACCTTTCGGGACGTATGGAACGATGGGTGATGTTATTGACAAAATTTAACTTCAAGTTCATCCCACAAAAAAACAATCAAGGGACAAGTTATTGTTGATTAACTAGTTGAAGCACATCTACCAATGCATCTCCTATATGTGAATCTTTTCAAGATGACTTTACGTCCTATACCATTGAAACCAACACATGGACCATGTATTTTAATGGCTCTTCTTGTCATTCTGGAATGGGAGTTGGCATAGTCTTTATCACTCCACATGGCGATTATCTCCCCTTTGCATATCGCTTAGGGTTCTCATGCACCAATAACATTGCTAAGTATGAAGCTCTCATTCTCAGCCTCACCACCACCCAAAAGCTCCTTATTCACAACATCTGCATACACAACAATTCATAACTCATTATTAATCAAGTCAATGATAAATATCACACAAAATAGGACCATTTCATGTCGTACAATAATCTTGTTAAAGAGCTTTTATCTACGTTTGAGACTTACTCTATCATGACCATTCCTCGTAAAGAAGACAACCATCGTGCAGATGCCATGGCCAGTGCAACATGATTTATTCCTTATGACATCACTGATGAGCAAGCCACATTCATTATTATGCACTTATGACAACCCTTTGTTCATATTTTGATTCTCGAAGCTTGTGTCATCACGTGCAATACTAACAATCCCGAATGGTTTACTCCCATCTACAACTTTATTTATCGACAAACCATTCCTGACGGCCTTCAACCTCGTGAATCTTGTCGCCTATGGCGAGAGGCCACATGTTATGTCATTATCGGTGAGAAACTATATAAACATTCATTTGACAGTCGTTTACTACAATGTTTAGGACTCACAAAAATTCCCAACACCATATCTCAGGTTCATGACAACCTATGCGATGGCCATTTCTCCTAAGAAGGAGATGCCACACAAGCTCTTATGTTAGGGCTACTATTGGCCTACTATAGAGCAAGACTACCTAGAATACACTAAGTGTTGTGATAAATTTCAAAAACATGGCAACCTCCACCATGCACCTACCTATGAACTTCAGATCGATTGTCCCATCTTGACCTTTCTCCTTATGGGATTTCGACCTTATTGGCATGATCAATCTTGAATCCACCGAAGGCCATAAGTATATTATTACAGCTACAGAGTATTTAACTAAATGGGTAAAAGCAACACCACTACAAATTGTCGTAGGTCCCGATATCTATCATTTTATCACTACTCATATTATTACACACTTTGGCATCCCCTCTGCTATTATCACTGACAATGGATCCTCTTTCAAGAAAAAGGATGTCAAAAGGATTTGGAAAAATTCAAGATAAAATAATCATTCTCTACGCCTTATTACCCACGAGGTAATGGACAAGTGAAGCAACCAATAATACCATTGTCAAAATCTTACACAAAAATGTGGACTCTAGTAGTGACGATTGGCATAATAAGCCCTTATAAGCTCTTTAGGCCTACCATACCAGTGTGTGTACACCCACTAATGCTACACCATTCTCACTTGTATATGGTATTGAGGCTATCATTCCCTGGAGCTTTCAATTACGAGTCTCACTCAAAGGCATATTAAAAGATAATGAATATCGTGAAAAGCGTCTACATGAGCTTGAAATGCTTGATTCCCATTGGGTTCAAGCCCTTGAGAACATTCGCGTATATCAATCTCACATCGCTTAGGAATACAATCACAAAACTTATCCTCATGAGTTCAATGTGGGTGACCTTGTTCTAAAGGAAAATTAGAAAAACATGAATGTTGAAGCTCCTTTTAAAGGCAAGTTCAAACCTAATTGGTTAGGCCCTTATGTTGTCACTGATAAACTTAGAGGTGGTGTCTATCACCTTGCTACCCTCCTTGGTAAGCAACTTAAAAACCCACTTAACATTATGCATCTCAAATGATACTACGCATAAAGCTCACGCTAGTACCCAATGACGCACTCTCGTGCTTCACCACACTTGACTGTTGAGGGTATACTACATACATGAAACTCACACACCGCACACTTCACGCATTCATCTATCACACATCATACACACTACACACTCTACGCATTTACTACATATCTTTCTTACACATTGCGCTCATTACCCTATGGTGCACTCTAGTTCCATGGTTCATACTCACTAATGAGGGTTACATTCAAATGAACCCTACCACACTCGCTCGCTCACTCACTACGCTCTACGCTTTGAAAATCATATATTTCTAGCACACACATTCAAACGATTTCCTGATCACACACTCTTGTTCTATGGTTCATTCTCGATCTGAGGGGGCATGTATAAATAAACCTCATCTCATGTTGTTTAACGAGAATTCCCACTCTAGATTAGTCAAAGATAAATGAGAAATCCAGAGACCTCAGATATGGGATGGTTTAGGGACCTCATGATGTGGATAGTGATGATGTGGTATGGGTGCAAAAAGGGATGATTGTCCTCGTGATAAATATTCAACCTGCATAGCAAAGAGAACTAAAACACGAAGAGGATTAGTAAGATATATGGTGGACTTCCCAAAAGTTAGTTCTGGGAAGCGAAAGCTTCCTAGAAAGGATGTCAGCCCACGTATTAATAAAAGAGTGTAATCAATGTTGGATGATGATACATTGATAACAAAAATTCAAAGAAGTGATATGATAAATGGAAATACTAAATGATACGATAATCAAGATAGTAATCAAAATGATAATTGATAATAGGAATACACAAACAAACCCACGTGGTTTAGAAGTGATCCAAGAGAAGACCATATGGTTGATAGTGACCCGAGCAAACCAATCCAAGGAAGCAAATGCCAAGAGCTCTGCAAGAGATCATCAATATGGAGGGATGGAGAGATTGTAAGAGAATTGGATAGCTAGGAAATTACAAGAGCATAAGGGCATCAAGATGGTATTATGGTGATACAAGTGGCATCACAAGGGCATTATGATGGTATGATGATGATATGAGTGGAGCTATAATGCCATAGTTTTTCTATCACTTCTAACTTGTTTGAAAGAGGGGGAAGGATCTTATTTATAGCTTGAGGAGGAGATTAATTTAGGTAATCCTGATTTGGAAAAGTAACTCCGATTAGGTGAGTGGGGGACATGATTAGAATATTAAATTCAAAGGTGGATTTCATGTGGATTACTTTTGAATTTTAAATTCAGAAGTGGACTAAATAGGGATTATTTTTGAATTTTAAATTCATGAGTGGATTGGATGTGGATTATATTTGAATATTTAATTCATGAGTGGATTGGATGTGGATTATATTTGAATATTTAATTCATGAGTGGGATTGGATATGGATAATTTTTTAATATTAAATTCTTTAGTGGGATAACATGGATTACTTTTGAATTTTAAATTCATTAGTGGGATTAATTTTAAATATTAAATTCATTAGTGGGATGACATGGATTACTTATGAATTTTAAATTCATTAGTGGGATTACTTTTGAATATTAAATTCATTAGTGGGATGACATGGATTACTTATGAATTTTAAATTCATTAGTGGAATTACTTTTGAATTTTAAATTCAGAAGTGGGGTGACATGGATTAAATTGGAATTTTAAATTATTAAGTGGATTGACATGGAGCATATTAGCATGTAATGAGGATTATTGATTTAAAGGGATCAATTAACCAATTAACATTGATTAATTGAATATGTATTTTTGGTGGGAAATGGAATTTGAATGAAATTAGGAGGGAAGAGGAATTTGAATGGGCAACCCTAATGAAGGAGAGTAGACGTAGGGTGAAGTGGAGGAATGACACCAAAAATTGGTGTCTATACATACATACTCATTCACATTCACTCAGGGGGCACATGGCTCCTATCATTCATTCTACATTCCATTCCATCTCACCCATCCACAACATAGTGCATATCTTGGTGGCACATTGTTCTTGTTTGCTTATGCTCGTATGTTACATCTTGCTTACTTTGTTAGCTAGATACATTGTATGTCATTCTTTTTCCATATACACATGTGCGTTTACTTGCTTTCTAGTTATGATCGCAAACTTTACACAAATCAATACGCGTAATATGGATGTTTGGCGTAATACTTAATACCGGTCTTGTAGGGGCTCATACGGGCATCCATTTTCGTATACACTTCGGTGATATTGTTTCAATTTATACTACTTCTTATTCATAATTTCGGCAGCATCGCATTATATCGATTATACACGTCTTAACATACCAAGTATATCTTTCTAACATGCTAACATGTGCTTCATGTGCAACATGTGTTTTTGCAGAACACGATGCCACCATGGTTGTCTATTACATTTCTTGTTATTGTTTGCCATTGCTAGTCGTTATTTTCCATTGTTTGTGGGCTTTTCCCTTTGTCTTGTGTGCACATTGTATGCTTTTGGCCACTTCAGCCTTGATTGTCTTACGACATTGTGAGTGATGTCCCATGTTTGAAACCCACTTTTCGTGGTCTACTTTGTCTGCATTATTACTTATCTACATTGTCTTCTTACTTGCTAGCTTACATTTTGTCTTTTACATGTGTGTTTATCTTGCTTGCACTAACACTTGTTTCTATCCATTTTGTTTGCGTGTGCCTTGGTTTCTACCAAGCACACTCCTTCCCCTGCCGCAGGGCACGGTTTTAGCACAACATCTGGTCCTCCTTTGGGCCACATACTCCTTGGGACGTCGCATGCACCCCAAACGAGGGGGCATCCATCAAGTGAATCAGTCACCCCATAAAGTGTTCTATAGTCACAATAAAGTACAATTCAACACACAATCAACATAGTATTTAGTCTCAAAAATGGCCCAGAACCCGACTTGGGTCTTCAACACAACACAAACACTAGAGGCCAAACTCGATAAAGTAGCTCTCGGCACCCCCGACCCTTCCCGGATGCTTACGACTAGGAGGAATTTACACAACATTTTTAGTTCAACGCATTTTTCAGCATTTACACAATGGCTTGTACAAAAGCAGACAATCCTTCAACACTCGCATGCATGCACTACACATTCTTTTCTACTTTCATGTTGGATCAGACTTGTTTGAAACAAATCAGATTTTTACACACCATCTACAATGGTGTTTACATTTTAGGAAGCAGTTAAAGGTTGGAGGATGACACCGACTTTTCTCTCTACACTTCTTCCGTTTTGGCATGAGATAGCCTAAAAACTCACACTTAGCTAAACTAGTGTGATATTGCCCCAAAAATGTTCTTCTACGACATCTTCAGGATCCTTTCTATCTCTTTTCCTCATCGGAGATCGGTGAAGATTTTCCTTTTCCCATTTTTACATACTTTTTACTCATTTTGATCGATTTTTTCATATGCATGTATTTGGCTACTTGACCATTCTTCTTCATTGCAGTCCTGCATCTTATTAGAAGTAGTAGTCACATGATCACATCATCATACTTACAATGAATCAACAATAGGTATAACATGACATCTACACATACACTTTCACCTTAGGGTCATCATTGTCACTTTTTTTTACTTCCTCTTCTCTAGCTTCCACGTTTCATATTTTTATCACTCCAAGCTTTTCCTTGACTCTCGACACGCTTTTTGCCATTTATTGACATGGTTATCAGGTACACATATCTTATCTACTTTATGTTATCGAGCATTCACTCGATAACATAAAGTGGGGACAAATGTAGACACTCAATCACACACTTTGGGTATCTATCTAGTCCTGATTACATACTACTATTCATATGATTCCTAAGTGAGAAAAGTACTAATTGATCACTATTTTCAACCACCTATACTCGTTCATTGTTTCCACTTTTGGTCTTACACTCCTTCCAACCTAGTCTCGTATTTTCATACTTTGACATTTCTCACTCTAGACACCGGTGCCCATCCAGACGCCAACGCCCGACACACCCCGTCCCTTCTGGGTGCCCTCGACCTCTTTGTACTTTGCTCACATCTTTTGGGTCTTTTCTAACCATTTGGGAATCTTATTTTCTTACTAGTTGGCCTTTTAGTGGTTAATTACGAAATTCAACTAAGGGAATCATATAAATACAAAGCTATGTGATCATAATAAAGGACCAAGCACTAAACATCTACTATCTCCATCTAAGGTTGCATCCAAAGGCACCATAAAGAGGATTCAAGCATCCATCTAACATCCACACTAGGGCTATGGACTGCATTTTTATGCATACACTTCATAGGAGGGGAAGTTCAATTTTCCACGGACACATCTATCTATAATTTTACATCTAGCTATTTTCTCGCTATCAAGTGTGACACGCACAAGAGCCACCCAGGGCACGATTTCCTTCATACACACATAGAACTACATGGGGTCTAAAATGTAGTGTAGCGCTCGGTTGTAAGTTCACTTTGTTGACAACCGAGGACAGTCTGACCTCCCATTTTGCATCTTTCTTTTTAGGATTTGATGTAGTTTGGAGGTTTTCTAGGTGCTTCTTTCTTATCGAAGGTTTCAGCTATGATAGTAGTGAAGTCCAACAACATACATGTGATCAAAGGTGAAAAGCAATGAATATCTCGCAACCCTGTGAAATAGGGTTTCACACCTTTTGAGTAATTACATGTGACCAAAACAAATCCTCGACACCCTAAACGCCCCTATCTCTCCATAGATGCCTTGGTCTTGCATTTCCGACACCTCTCTCGTAATTTTTGGGCCTTATTGTGACACATTGCCACTCTGTTCCAGTAGTTTTCTAGCTCTGCACACCTTCAGCTTCACTGCAAATCAACTAAGTCTTTTTATCTCCTCATTTGCAACTAGGGTTTCTAATTTAAATTGCTTATTTGCTTGGTCGCATATATACTTAATTATTTATATCATAGTATTGTTACGTAATTTAGGTTTAGCAATTATTTATTTCAATATTTGCTTAATCAAGCAAAATCAATACAACTAGAAATTTCACCCGAATGAAGCGCTTCCTAATCCTCAATCTTTTTCTTCCGTATACAATAAACAAAACACCGAAGGCAATAGTTTCCTCTCAGAGACAATTGAACCCACTTTAGATATAGATACAGATCCAGATCAATCAATTTGTATATAGTAAAATGAGGAGATATTAGGGTTACATATTTATCTCCGTGTGTAGGTCTGATTTAACCCATAATGGTGTTGATTTTAGGATGACTATTAGCGAGAGCTTTGTTTAGCACAATTCCCCATAATGTTCTGTTTATTTATTTAATTTAATTCTCACTGCAACTATCCAATTACTGCTAAATTTACAATGTTAACTTGGGTTTCAACGTGGTTAACGCCTCTAGATCTCAAATAAAGTGCTTGTATTATTATGCAAGGAAAATGACAGTCTAAAAGGTCGTTTAGGATGTGTCGCTCTCCATGTTCTGCTTTGGGTTTTAAAGAGTGCTTAACTCGTTGGCGGGTTTGTTTTACATATGTCTATGTTTTCCATTCAAATTTTATTTTGTTGTTAAATACATGGAGAAACAAACAAAATATATGATACTTTTGAAGCTATACGATTCATATAATATCTTTTCAACGGAATCTTATCACTTTAAGGAATATCTATATCAAATGCCCTTAAAAACAAATCTAAAATGTGTCCTAACTCTACAAATCCTAAATTTCCTACATTAAACTTGTCTTATTAAGAAAATATTGCTAATGGCGTATAGGATGAGGATAAATAAACACGCACCCCCAAGCACGTGTCTCACTTCAAATGCATGACATGCCTTATAATGGGCCTCCCCTCTTTTTGGAACAAAACATTGGTAGGAAGTTGCTATGTTGGTCACCAATATCTCCATTCTAAATGATGTGTTTATAGTCTCTTTTGTCCAATCAAAGAGACCAAGTGAATGTTAACATATTTCTTTGATCTATTAAACACACATCTTCACCATTTCCTTCAAATGTAAGCTTTTATTGACACTTTTCCATGTCATATTGAGGTCTTTCATATATGCCAATGTTGTTTTATTGAATTTGAATCTATATAGCTTGAATTAATACTATTTAATTTTCCAATCAGTAGACATAAATCCATTCCCGATGCGGTCATTTCGATGGCGGTCACATGTGATCACTATTTCAAATTCTTGCCCATTGTTTAAATATTTTTGTCATCTGGTGCCAACGATGAAATTATTATTGTTTGATCATAAATGTAAAGGTATATATATATATATATATATATATATATATATATATATATATATATATATATATATATATATATATATATATATATATTGTTTATAGTCTCTTCTAAATGACGTGTTTATAGTCTCTTTCGTCCAATCAAAGAGACCAAGTGAATGTTAACATATTTCTTGTGATCTATTGAACACGCATCTTCACCATTTCCTTCAAATGTAAGCTTTTATTGGTGCTTTTCCATGCCATATTGAGGTCTTTCATATATGCCAATGTTGTTTTATTGAATTTGAATATGTATAGCCTGAATTAATACTATTTAATTTTCCAGTTAGTAGACGTAAATCCATTCCCGACGCGGTCATTTCGGATGGTGGTCACATGTGATCACTATTTCAAATTCCCACCCGCTTATTTAAATATTTTTGTCGTCTGGTGCCAACGATGAAATTATTATTGTTTGATCATAAATGTAAAGGTTAAAACACATATATTTATGCCAAAGGCATGTCAAAGGTGGGTTTGGGCGAGGGAGGGGGTGGTCTGACAGGTGACTCAACGGCCCATAGTTCAAAGTACGTCGACATCCTCCACGGAACCACATGAGATCGTTGACTTGCGCATGTGTTGTATCCTCGGTTCTTGAAATTGGCAATGCCCGTTCAATCCTTTCATAAGCGTAGAAGAGTACGACTGATTGGATTTAATGAATTTCATTTACTCTACTTTAAATGTTGATGTCCTTCGTGGGCCCATGCTAAGGTCAAGAAATTAAACTTTCTTGTGGCAAGAGCAACAATGTTGTTGAGAGAAGTTACTTCTAGTAATCTCAAATGTTAGAAGGTCATCAATTTTATAGTTGTGTCCAAATTTCCAAATCCCACTCCACTTCCACATGATGTATCTATTTTTCCTTCGACTAAAAATTTGGGGGTATTTAAGTGCGTAGACAAAATGAAGATAGAGTTTTTTTTTGTGGTGGGATGAAACGAAGAGCTTACGTAAAAAAATTGAGTAGCTATTGGCGTCTTATTACGCCAAAGACATTTTCACTAAGGGAAAGACCTGGTTAGCGGCTAACAGTGTCATATATTCAAGGGCGGAGATATCTTCTGTTGTTGCCATCCGTACATGGACGTTGAACAAAATAATCTCGCCTTCCATTTCACTACTCCCCTGCTCCGCTGACGTCACCTTCGTGAAACACATTTCATGCATTTGCCATGTATGAACCCCACAAGTGTCCAAGTAGTTATCTTCCACGTCATCACTATTTTTTTTCAAGACAAAGTGTTTGCAATTGCGCTTGCTTTTAGAAAGGATGAACATGAACAGGAGGAGCGGACGCCGGTGAAAGGTTTTTTGTCGACTAACAGGGACGCCTACAATAATGCTTCACTTTAACTGTCCGCGTGGAATATTCCTTGAGGATATGCCTGATTGCATTGCATGATGTGGTCGGTTTGAATTCCCAAAGGCATAGGTGTTAGGTATTCTAAATACGAGATTATTATTATTTTTTAAAGAATAGAGTTGGGAAAAAAACATAATTTTAAAAACATTAAAATTAAGCAGACAAGATTCTCCTCGTTGCTACTAAAATGGCCATCTTTTGCCATTGTATTTAGTGTCTCACTATAGTGCCAAACACTTTCACATAAACCTGTCAGGATGAAATGGCCATTCGAAACCCTTGCAAGGATAGAAATTCCATAAAGATGAAATGGGACCACGTTACCATCATCATTGAAGTTTAATATATGTACTTGAAAATGTCCACAGAGGTTTTAAAAATGCATTTAAACAAAACATAGATCAAGGACCTCAAGGAAAGTTACTTAAATTTTGTTAAAATATAAAATATATTATATCCTGGTAATGGTTTGCTTAGTTGTAGTGAAAATTGGTTTCTATTTTGATGTCTCGTGTTACTCATTACTTCTTTCATCATGTCCCATGACTTGATCCACGACTCAATACAAAAGTTTATGAGTGGGAACCTTAATCACGTTCTTGAAATCTGAAGAGAAACCATTATCGTACATGAACATGAAAACGACAACATAATGAACCCTCAATGCAAAATTGCAGTTTCTTTAACAATTGTTGACTTCCACATTGAACCAAAAATGTAAGTTTTCCTTTAAACTATTCATTGACAACACCTTGCTTTCTAAGATATCTCCAGATCGTGTTTCCATGACGCCTTACACGCTGTATCCCACTTCTTTGTCAAACAATTGACAAAAAATACACATTACACATCTTCCTCCAAAAAAAGATAGCTTCCACAAAATGTTCCCCCCCAACATTATCCTCTCCCAATTCCTTCTCCTCCCTCTAACCCCCTCTTCTACAACCCTCTTCCTCCTTTATGTTTTGGTCCTCGAAATCAACCTCATCGTAGACTTCCCCTTCGATGTTCACATCACACATTTCACGTGCGATTGCTAGTTTACATTCCAAAATTTCCATTTTCATTTATGTTATATTTATCACAAATTTTATAATATGTAATGTAATATTTATTTTATTAACTTTCTTAACTAACAAAAGCACCTTGTGCTTGTGAGATGCTCATTATTTTATATATATATATATAATTTCAAAGATAAGTGTATTTTGACATCTAAAATGACTAAAAACCTTTAAATTATATATATATATATATATACTCAAAGATAAGTGTATTTTGACATCTAAAATGACTAAAAACCTTTAAATAATATATATATACAAAATCTTCCACAAATTAAATAATGAGCATCTCACAAGCACAAGGTGCTTTTGTTAGTTTAAAAATTTCTAGAAAGTAAAGATGTCTACCGAATCCTCGTTTAAGCAACTCTAGCTAGCTACCCCACATTTCTTCTAACTGGGCGGCAGTTATTTCTGAATAAACAAACCATTTATGGGATTCAAATTTTCAATCTCTCCGCCTCTACTTTTGTGGCGGGGCTACTCTCAACTTTCAACTTAGCTACTGTTTCATTCAAACCCTGGCGATGTGACCACACGCTCAAGGATTGAAAATAGCAGACATAAATATGCAAAGCCGTAATGGTAAAACACCTCCTTCAAGCCAAGTTGATCATTTATCCAGTCTGGTGCCTCAAAATTCATTGCACTCCAACCATTCCTGCTTAAAAATATTCACCCGTCATAAAAATTCTACGGCGCTTTTTCCCGTCTAGTAATTAAACATACGCAAGAATGCCAGTGGCCTCAATTGAGTCGGGACAGCTTTGCAAGGTATGGGAAATCAAAACGCTGGGAAAGAGCAGGGACGCCGACGCCAAGAAGCTTCTCGAGTCTGTGGCTAAACAGGTCCAGCCGATTATGGCCAAGCGCAAATGGCGTGTTAAACTCTTATCTGAATTCTGGTATTCATCTTACCCATTATTGTTTTCTTTATTTAGTCAATTGGGTAATTTTCAGATTTGAAATCTCTGATATGTTTATGTATGATTTTGAAAATCAGGGTATTCTGTCTATGTGTTTTCTGTTGTATGGGTTCTTAAATTTAATTTCATGAGTAACATTTATTCGGGGTATTTGGTATGTTTGATTAATGTTCCAAGGCTCCACACACAGAATTTTAAAAATTTGTGTTTTTTCTTTATTTATTTGTAAATCTTGAACAATGTCATGGACAGTCTATAACGTTTTATGGGTAGGTTTGGGCTACATTCTTAAGATTTGTAAACATAGATACCATAGTTATGCCACAACCTGTTATGGGCTGCCTTATTGCAGTGAGGGGGATTTTGAGCTTGGGTTGTTTTCCTGCAAACGCCCCTTATTCTGAATACGCCACAACCCTTTGAGCTCGGAACATGCTGTTGCGAGTGCCCTTTCTTTCAATTGCATCATAGCCCCTTGAATTGAATTTTGTAGTTATTAAGGTTTCAAATGTCGGGTGCTTTTATCATGAGTTGTGAAATTTGATCATGTTGTTTGGGGTTTTTAAAAAACTTGTTGCATTTCTGCTTTCTTTATTGGTTGCAGCCCCAGCAATCCTTCGCTTTTAGGATTAAATGTTGGAGGAGGAGCAGAAGTTAAAATCAGATTAAGGAGGCCTAACAGGGAATCAGATTTCTACCCTTACGAGGACTTGCTGGGCACTATGTTGCATGAGCTCACCCATAATGAACATGGTCCAGTGGATGCCAAGTTTTATAAACTTCTTGATGAGATCATCAAGATAAATTCAGATTCTTAATTTTGGAGCTTTCATTGTTTAGCAGCTTTGAAATGTTTCTGAGTTATGAAATAAATAACCTGATTGGGAGTGAATCAGGGTATAACAAGAGCCATTCCTTTTATCTTTAGATGGTGGACTCTGTATTCTTCTAGTAGATATTTTGTTTATGAATATTGAATTAGAGGGTGTTGCTGGCCATGTGGCAGTTATATTGCAATTCAAGTCAATGAAATAACAGATACCCTCTTGATGCTTGTGCATCGGTGAACATTTTGGGGTTTTATCATTCATAGGTATGAGGTGATTCTTTTGAATAGGGGTAGTTCCTTGATTCCCCTCGGTGACTAATATGTGTTCACAGACAGATTTTATCCACATCCAACCTTCAAATTTGGGTGTCCTAAAAGACATGGGTTTGCAACTGGGCCCTGAGCCTTGTCAGCTTAGGATGTCTCCTTTTGATAGTTCAAATTGGTGCTTGTAGACGGTAATTAAAAATTTGAATGGTTAGAGGAGTCTGATGACTAGTCACGAAGTTCATCTTTGGATACTTATGCCTGCTGGACTAACATACAATAACTACCCAGACGCATAAGACAAATTCCAATTATGAGGCATCATAATCCCTTTGAAAGGGCTGCATCCTGTAAGACAGACTATACTGGCACCGAGTCTGACAGATGAAACTAATGCTGCACACATCCTTGTTCTCTTATGGCACACACTATTTTAAAAAAGTAGCAGTGTTCCCATCGTTAACTTAATACTCTGTATTCTCATCAAGGGAATCATAATCCTTCATTTTCTTTATGGAAAGGTCATAGATATGCTTCATAGAGTCCTGTGGAATTTCTTCCATTGAGCAATGAATTAGAATGCTGTCCCAAAATGCATCAAGTTCTGCAACTCTTTCTACAGCATTAGTAGCAGCCTTTGTGGGTCCAACGAGAACCTTAAATTTCCTGAGAGTATAGACAACTTGAAAGTTGAGGTAATATTTTAACCTTCTTTAAATAGTTGGTACTCAGGGAATACCAAATCTGAACATTGACATTTATTGCTAATGTGCTATTTTGTGAGCCCCACAAACAAAAAATATTAGGCCTTTCAATTCCTATCGATATGAAAAAGTATTATTTCCTTGGCACTGTTAGGCTGAAAATACTACTATTAACAGAAAATAGGGGAAACTTCACCTAAAATATTTCTGTGAAAAAGAGGTCCTCTTAACCATGTTTGATTTACCCAGAGGAAATCGAGGAAACCAGATTGGAGAATTCGAAGACCGGGACTGAGCAAGGAATTTTAGAATCCTAACTTTTCTCTGTGAATCCCTCACCTAAAAACTAGGGGAGTGAAAGTTTAAACAATACCATGACAATTTTAAACAGTAAGCATCAGTTGCCTTTGTGCATTCACTTGTAGAAATGCAGTACACGTACCCTCTAAATTGTGTAAGACGAAAATTTTATGATGCTAAAAAAATACAACCCAGTTTTGTTACTTCTTTGCTAGACCTTTAGCTATCCAAGATGATCTGCATTTTATACTTTTGGAGGTCTTCAATGGCATTCTTACATGCATTGACATATGTGATAATATTGGTTTTATTTAGAGCTTCAACGACGGTGCCATTTTTCTTTATGCACAACATAGATTCCACCATAGTAACATCTCTGCTGTTATACTGCAATATTTGTGACAAGATTGTGCTCCCCTAGTCAACAATGTTGCAGTATACGCCAGATTTCTCTTTGAGAAGTTGAAGTTGCCCTGTGTGTCCATCAAATACACACCATAGATAGCTTAGAAGCTCATTGACTCTCTGTCTTCTATGTAAGTCATTATCTTGTTACAAATGATCTACATGCTCCTGTGTATGTTTCTAGAACTGCATCATAAGTGGGATACTTACCCTCATGATACAGTTTTACAGTAAAAGGTTGCTCACTGCGGAGTTTTGCACTGGCGAATTTTAAGCTTCTTCGAAAATCGCATTCCAGTAAAGAAAGCTAGCAGCCATATGCTTTATTTAAATTCTATAATGAAGTAAGTTGTTTTGGTGATTCAAAAATCTGGCAATCTACTCTGATAAAGGTTTCACTTAATTCCATAGTTACCATGTTCAAAAAGTTCAGGTTGTTTGGACAGGGAAAAAAGTTCGGAAGTTCGGGATTTTGCAAAAAGTTTGGTTTGGTTAAAAAATGTGATTTTTTTATTTTATAAAAATGAATAATAATCCATGCTTGCTTAAAAATACCAATCACACATACAAATAAATAAACATACAAGTATACTAAAGTCTAAAACAAATAAAGGCATGGCGAAATCCATTAATGTTAACTGTTCAGACTTACAATTACAACTCGAACAGTCAAAATTCATAGTTCATACATATTGATATAAAATATAACAATGAGAATTATCCATTTCTCAAACTTCAAAATTTTGAGCACTAACCCAAATGCAATTTTAAACATTTGCAACATCAAATCTTGCTTCTATATCAAACGTATTACTAGCATCTTCACTAAGACTACAGTAGGAGGCTCATCATCAACAACATTTTCTTCATCTCCAAAACATGCTTCTCCAAGGCGAGAGTTGTTGTCTTCATGTTCAAGAGAGTGTGCGAGTAGTTATAAATTGTTATGCACAAAAACAAGATCAAAGAGTTTTTGAGCCCCTAATTGATTCCTCTTGTTTGTGTGGATTAAATCATGTGTACTCCAGTTTCTTTCACATGCAAAAGCACTGGAACATTGGTTGAAGATTCGCACGACAAGCTTTTGCAAATCTGGAGTAGAAGACCCATAAGTTTGCCACCATTTAGATGGTTCCCACTTCATCTTGCTTGCCCTTGCTTCCTTTTCACCAAACATTTTAAGTTGGTTCTTGAAAATAGTAAGTTGTTCTCTTGCTTTTTCCTTCACATCTTCTCTAGGAACCAACCTATCTATTGTTGCATGAATACCTCTCTTTATCTCCTCATTTGCATCATGATTTACCTCTATTAATTTAGGATCTAAATAACATGTTGTTGCATGTAGAGGACGATGTAGCATGAACCATCTTTTGTCTACAATTTCCCGAATGCACTTGACTTCCTCAACATCATCTCATAGTATCTTTTGGATTGCTTCCTCTGCTCTATCCATGTCCTCATACACAAAACCCATGCAAGGTTGATTGCCATCAACCATTCTCGAATTCGAGCAAGTGGCTCAAACATTTTATGATTTTTTTGGCCCCCTCCTAAAATGTGTCCCCTAAGACAGCTTCTTTCAATTTCTTTTGAATGGTTTTCCTCGAAAGCTTTAAATCATGTCTATTCATCAATAACCATGACATTTCTTAATGTTTTCCTCTCCTCTACCTCCCTTTGCATAGTAATGAAGTTGGCGACAAATCTTGTTTCGACAAGGGAAAGAAAGCTCACGTTTTGCAAAAACGATACAAGTTCAATGTCAAGCGATGATTGAGGATAAATTTAGAGACTTGTTTTCCTTCATTCACAATATTGCTTACCCATTCTATTTTTGATAGATCTTTAAACAAAAGATCCAACACATGGGTTACACATGGCGTCCAAAAGATATGAGGAAATTTTTCCATCAAGATATCACCTACTCTTTTGCAATTAGCTGCATTATCTGTAATAACTTGAACCACATCCTCTTCTCCTATCTCCAAAATTGCTGATTCGATGCATTTGAAAATGAAAAGAAAAGTTTTCTGCTCATTGTTTGTATCAATTGATTTCATAAACATCAAGGCGCTTCATGGAGTTGTTGCCAAAAGATTTAGGAGGGACCTTCACCTTGAATCGGACCATCCATCACTTACTATTGTGCAACCTGCTCTTTTCCAACTTTTTTAAATTTCATCTAGCTCATTGGATATGAATGTGACCTCTTCTTCAAGAAGATTAGTTCTTAGTCTTTCATAACTAGGCAACTTGTAACCCTCCCAAATTCAATTGTTGTATCTATGAAAGATTTGAAATGTGGAGAACGGATTGTATACACTTAATTTTTAACTTTTCATCTTTCATACCTGTTACTAACAATTTATTTGTGCAAATAAGGGTCATTGATGCATTTATTTCTTGAGCGTGCCTTAAGGGGCTGTCAGGAATGGGGTATGACTATTCACATAGTCATTATGGGTTAGAGATAGTACATAAAGAGAGTATCGTTATGTGGTCCCAGCTTTAGTTATCCTTGCATTAGTTATCCTTGTCCCTTTATGTCTCATACACATTGCACTCCCGACACCTTGCTTGCATTTCACCGTTTGGCACCTTGTTCATCCATTTGCTTGATCCATGACACCTCTTTTTCACTTTACATGACATTTAGATATCCTTGGCCAACGCCATCGCCCATGGGCGATGGTGTCGGTGTTAGGTTTTGGCCGACACCATTGCCTATAGGCGATGACGTCGTATATATATATATGGTCATCACATTTAGACATTATGAAAGAAGGAAGCCAAAATCACAGGAACTAGCCATTCGCTTTGCTCTCTTGTGCCAACTTCGCATTTGCTTGCTTTGCCCTTGGTTCATCTTGCACTTGACTTGGATTGGATTGGACACTTTTCTTGGTTGGATTGCTTGCACTATTGGGTCATCTATAGTGAGTCTAGGACAAGAATAATGTTCCCCTTCTCCACCCAATAGCGATTCTCTCTTGGTGTGTTGCTTCTCGGAGAGATAGATGCATCAACGACCACCTCGTAGGTAAGTGCTCTAACTCTCTTTGTCATTTTGCATAGATTAGTTCATTTCCCTTCCCCATTGCTTTATGTTAGCTTAGCATTGTATGAACATCGGTGTTAGTTAGCATATTGCTCTTATATGATCAACTCCTTAGCTTTCCTTCTCTTTATTTCAGTTATATTGTAGTAGTATAGATTGTGCATGTTTGACTTATCCCCCATCGATCTATATCTCTCCCCCATTTACCGATATCCTAGGAGGGTACTCTCCTCTATCTTGACTGTGGGCCTTGGAAACCCTAGGTTGACCTAGTGTAGGGATTATTGCCTTCTTATATATCCAACCTTAGCACTCGCATGTAACCTCTTTAAATCACCCATTGTGTGTCTCTTATTCGTTGCCTCAATACCTTTGTAGAAACAGAATACTTAGGACTGTAAGCCATTGAGACACATTCTTGGCGCGCCATACACAAATTACATTGAAAGGGATGGCCTCTGCATAAAACAATATCGCTGCCAATCTGTCTACCTCATGTTTTTGTTGTGGCCTCTACATGGACTTCAATGAACCAGGTTGCTACTTTTCAACTACACCAAGGCTTCCACTTCCTTGGGAAAATGGTGATGGAGAGCAACTTGAACCATTGAAGGAGCCCATTTGTGAGATAGAGTGTTGGATTTTAGCCTTCTTTGCTTCTAAAGCTAATGATCCAACACGACTCACATTAAATTTAACTTGTACATGATTTATGAAATCTCTATATTCTCGTTTCCTCTGAAATCTAATTTGCCATTGACACCGCTTTCACATCCGAGGATCCTCCAAGGTAATGGTACCAAACTCTAGTTACACTGCCCGTGATATTACCATTGCACATTGTGCATCTCATTTTTTTTGTTATCATCTCTCTAGACAATGTACTTCATCTCCAAAATACAACCACCGCTAGACATCTTGACCACCCCGTCTTTCCCTTTACCGCCCAATTTCTCTATGAACTTGCAAAATTCAAATATTACGGTTTAACATTTTTTACATACTAACAAATTAATAAATTATAATTAATAATACTATTTATATACTAACAAATTAAAAAAATAATTTATAATTTTTTAACTAAAAAATTATTAAAAAATAATTTTTAATATCGACTCAAAAATGAAAGTAAAACCTATTATTCAAATTATTTAATGTAAAAAAATTATAACTTATAAAATATAGTAAATAATAAAGTACAACTTAAATTTTTATTTAAAAATTTCAATTAAAAGAAAACTAAATATTAGATGATATCATGCTATATTCAAAAATAAAAATAAAATCTATTATTAAAATTATTAATTAAAAAATTATAACTTAATAAAATATAATAAATAACAAAAGACAACATAAATATGTTATTTTAAAATTTAAATTAAATTAAAAACTAAATATTAAACTATCTTAATATAATTATAATTCAAAGTTGTTAATATAATTACAAACTATTAAAATTTAATAGTCGTAATTATATTAACAAGTTCATATTTATAGTTCTATAGAAAAGAAATAAAGTTAATTATTAAATTAAAAATTTAAATGTAAGACATTTTAAGTTTTAAGTTTCTAACAAATTAAACTAACAATATAAGTTTAAAGTTTGGAACTTAAAAATTTATATCCAAGTGTAACATAAACCCATAACCTTATAAGACTAAACCTAAAAATTTATATAAGTTTAAACCTTAAACGTTATCTAAGTTTTTTAACTATTAGATTATCATTCTCCCGACTCCCGAGCAAACAACCATAGGGCACAAACAACGACTTACTTGGAAATGTTCAATGGCACTGCGGCAGGCTTAAGACTCAAGAGCCAAATGTAATGGCGGAAATGTATACTTTGTAGGTCACATCCGGTACCTAGGTAGCATTTGGACTTTGTCACCGGTGTTTGCACTTTCAGCGCTCTGGTCTTTAGACTTTGGTGTCTTCTTTCACCTTTGTTTTCTCTTTCCTCTACTTGGTGTCTCCTTTCACCTTCGGTATTTATCGCTTCGCTATCTAATAAATATTTTTAGATTTTTACCTCTTTTTGTTTTAGTGTTTTTGACTTTTTAGCGCTTTAGGGTTTTGATTTTACTTTACTCCGAGATTTTAATTTATTTATTTGTCAAATCATTTTTTTGGTAGGTTAAAACAAATATGACGAATTTACCAAACAAATTCAGTTTCCTTCAAAAGTTCGGTTCAAACTCAATATCCCGTAGATTCGTATTTAATCTTGTAACTATGTTAGGAAATCCCTTCCAAGTTACACTTTTTTGTTACAATCATCAAGTCTACAATTATACATGGTTCGAGGGTTGGGGACCTAGCTTGGGAGCCTTTGACTGGGCTTGTATTGATTGGGCTCGTAACACTCATATCTACTTTCTTTAGCTATCTAAACCAGTGGTGCTTGGCTCTTTATCTTTGCGAGGCTGTCACCCTCTAATGCAAATCCTTGCAGTGGGTCTAGAGGCTCGAATTCCGCATGTTGATCACCTCTTTTGTCCAACTTAGTGTACGGCAACATTGAGTGCCCTTTGGACACCAATATTTCACATAATAGAGTTGATATATCAATGAGGTGGCATTCCTCTCATCACACCATTATTACCCGGATTACTTAGATCCCCCAACCTACTCTCCCTTGGCCTCGTGGCTTTACTCTCTCCCGTCAGTGTGTTTTTGCTTCTTCTCGGCGACATGGATTTGGTACTTATTGGCTGCTCCCTTGACCACATGGACAAAATCATATTACGAGTTTCTTTTCTAATATGGGAGTTATACTGGCCTTGAATGTTAGGGAAGATTCGAGGGGGAAGCACTTTGCTTCCTCCTAGGATTTCCCAACTTGGCCCCTCCGACCTTGGATACTCCATGACCAACATTGTTAGATCTTCCACAACAATTGATGATGGCCTAGACGACTCCTCCACTTTAGGCACAAACAAAGATAGTTGATGAGATTTCCTTCTAGTCTTCATCGAACATGCTTTAGGGGCTCTTGTTCACCATTTATTGCTATTTGTATTGATTTCATTGTGACTTGTGTTGGTGGAACACTTTTGCATTTGTCTGATGTGCTTTTGTATTTTGCTTCTAGGATTCTCTTTTCCTAGAACTTTCTATTGTTAATTGTTCTAGAGTCCCATTGACCTACTTTTGGTCATTTGTGGACATTAATATAGATTTTCTTTCTTTCTTTCTTTACGTGGGGATGAACTTATCAATATTGTCCTTTCCATTGGGATCTTCAAGATTTGTTACTTCTACCATATTCTCATTACATTCATAATTTATTTCATCTTACTTTCCATTGTGGTGTAGGATCTCAAGGGGTTTGATTAATCACGCCTTCCTTATGAGAAGGCTCCCTTGAATTTGAATCTGACGAGCCCTTTCTAGTTCAACCTCATTTTTGATGATTGGTGGTTTTCGTGTTGTTTTAGGCCTCCAATTGTCCTTTCTGGTCAGTATTTTTGTTTTTTAGGATTTTCATTGCATCTGCTTGTGTTGATTTAGGGACTACTGGTTGGCATTTTGGACAATTCCTTTCCTAATGGCTACTTTCATGACAATGGCGATAGTGGAAAGGAAGGCCATCTATATCGATTTTCTTGTTGGGTTCTTAAAACCAAAGCCTTGGGGAAAGGTTTCTTGAGGTAAAATGGACACAAATTTTGGCACAAGTAGCAAGTAGTTTTTCTTATTCTGATGTTGCCCTTTCTAAGGGAATAACGTCCCCTAAGGATCTGCCATTAGTTTCCAAGGCATGGTCTACTTTTCTTATTCAAGATATTTACTCTTGCTCGTAAGGGAACAATTGAAATAATCGGAGTCTCTAGATTGAAGAAACCATGTGCCACCAATAAAGACGTGATTGCATTCCTCTGCTATACAAAAAAAGGGTGAAGACTCCTTTGATTTGAATCGGATCTTGATTGCCCCTTTGGAATGCCATTTTGACTCAATCCATTTCGACTAGTTTTGCAAAAGGCTAGATTCCCATAAATTTGCAATATAAGAACACGTTGAGAGATAAATGATTTCTTTCTTGAGTTTCTCTTCTTGCAGATCAATGATTGGATCCACAATTTCTAGACCTCTTGGGGTCTCATCAATTGATGGTGAAGTCAAGGATTTTGGGGGCTGGTTGGAATTCTCTATATCATATTCTAAATGGAATGAACACAGTTGCGACTGTTTGCCATATAAGATTTTTTTCCCTTGAACACTTCAGCTAAAAATGAAATTATGTTGTATTAATTTAAATTTTTTGATAAAAAGATTGGAGACGTGGTCAAGTGAATTTCTTATCTAGGGAGCTTACCAATGAACATTGATGGAGGCCACTGTGGAATTTTGTGTAAAGTAATGCACAAGATTCAAATGAGAAGATGAGCATTCTTTGCATGAGCGTTTAGATAGGGGTGGATAGTTCTCAAGATGAAGTAAGTTTGACTTAGTGGCAAAGATTCTTAGGAATTGTCTTCCTTTATGAGGTTGCTCTTTGTGTTTTCATTGAGTTAGCATAGGATAACAATTAAAGAGTTTATATCTATTTACAATGTTGGAGTGTTTGACATACAAATCACGTCATGAACTACAATTAGTATTAAAACAATGGCAATACACAAGAAAGGCGTTTTCCTTATAGGAAGCAGTTGGTTCAATCCCTGTACACATCACATTTTGATTGCTAATTGTTATTGCTTTGATATGTCTGATTGTACACTAGTACTACCGTAGTATCAAGCATAACATGGGATGTTCCAAAGAAAGAACACTTGTGTTAGGAACAACCTCTCGAGTTAGTTCTGTCTACTCTAGTGCTAATCAAAATTTGCAGGGGAAAAGCGGAAAGAGAAATAAATTAAAAAATGGTGAGGCACCATAATCGCTTGATCCTCTCCTCTACTTGCATGAAAGGAAGAAAGGTCAGAACACCTGTTGACTTGCATGAACACTAAATCTAGGCTATAGAACTGCTGAAATAAAAGTGGGAATTAAAGCAAAATTCAAGGAAATATCATTAGAATCAGAGGTTCTCTATTTATTACAAATCTAGAAGAAGATAAGAAGAAGTGTGCAACATGCACCAGCTCTGAAATAGTTGGAATTCAAGCGAATTTAAGGAAATACCATCAGAATAGAAAGAAACTCTCCATTTATTGCAATTATAGAAGAAAATAAGTGTGCAACATGCACCAGCTCTGAAATTCCATAATTATCCTCAAATAATAATATCCAGCCTTATATTAATAATATAACTATCCTTAGATAATAATATAATCCATCCTCATTCTGCATAAAATATATTGTTAATTCTTCACTCAAGTTCCTTTGAATATTTTGATATAAAAGCAGAGTTACATGGGTACAAATACAAATGTAGATACGGATACGGTATCAGATACAAATACATTTAGTTTTTAAGGTGTCCTGATGAATATGGCTGGATATGACATATATTTATATATAATATTTAAAATATTATAATAATTTAGATTCTACATAAAAATATATTAATAATAATTATCAATTTAAAATTATACCCAATTTATACATTAGATTAAAATTACATGCAAATTACACTTTCCTATCCCACAAGAGAGGTAGGAAGTTGGGTATAGAATGTATAAAAATAATTTGCAGGTTGTGTAGGCCAACAGAAATAGATGAAATGAAAGAAAAAAAGTAGAGTAGGCCAAAGGAAACAAATCAAAAGAATTGTAAGCTGAACAAAGCCAATGTGAAAGTTTGAAATTAAAGAGCAAATCATCACTCACCTCCATGCCCTCAATTGTTGCTGCTAAAATGCATTATAAATTGTTATTTGCAGCTTTTAAGCATCTTTTAACCGTTTGAAGGGTTTTTTTGATTATTTTTTGATCCTTTAAATCAGATGTGTCTATAGTTGGTCCGCATATTGTAACCAGTTGTATCTGATATGGCCCAATAATGAGTTTGTATTTGGATATGGCTGAGTATCCAAGCTATATGCTTTACCCGTATCCATATCTGGCATGTAGATACGTGTGCCCTAACAATAAGGGTGCTGTATCTTGCAACCTTGTATAAAAGTGAAAATAGCTTTTAGCCACTAGAATCTAATTAAAAGAAATCCTTTAATTATTCTTTTAATTCCTTTATCCTCATGTGGATATTCCAAAAATAGCTTTTAAAGCTTATGTTCTTTGACTATTTTAATATTAAAAGCTTTAAATAAGCTTTTAAATTTAAAATTGGTGCATATCCAAATATATTAAAATCTTGGAAAACTTTTATTTTAATAAAAGCAAAAATGCTGATTAATTCTCATCCACTCGTTGCATTCTCTTAGTTCTCTTTAAATTAATTTAAATAAATGGTCACATTTATCCATTGCAACATATTAATTAAATAAAGAATTAATCTTTATCTAATATATGTGCAATATTTAAGTCTTAAGTTGTATAACCCATATATTTAAATTATGACTTTTAATTTGAGAATTAAAAGGTTGAGAAATCAGGAGAACTTGGAAATATTACAATATTCAAATATTGTCAAAATGTGGAAATTTCTTAACACTCACTTTAGAGAGTGATCATAAGATGCATTTGAGTGTGCAAGGATCATTTGGTACAGGTTGATATTTGGATTTAATTCAATGTAAAATGGTAGGAGCAAGATAAATAAAATCAAACCAAAAAAATTTCATAAAGACCATGAAATTCCTGGAATTAGTAACAGTTAGTTGAATATGGTTGATGGAATGCTGTGCAAAATGTAATAGTTCATGTGAAATTAGCGTTTTTGGCCAATTATATGTGATTTTTCTTGTATGATTATGCAGGAATGCGAGGAGCTGATGGTTAAGGGGATAAGTGGAACGGGCCAAGGGTTTGATGCCCCTGGGAGACGTTTAGGAGGGTTTTCATATAATCCACCTCTGTCATCTCTCAGACAAAGCGCTTTGGCTGCTGCAGAAAAGAGAGCTCGACAAGGGGCCTTAGTACCTTTAGGGCCAAATCGTGTTGGTGGTGATAGAGAGATGATGACGCTATTGACTCCAACTCAAGCTGCTGCTATGGCTGCAGAAAGAAGACTTAGAGATGATATTTGGTGTGCTGCTCCAGTCACTTCTGGGAATGATGGAGTTCAAATGGCTAGTGAAAGAGAAAATAATTTTAATGGGCCTTCAATAATAATTGAGGATCAAATAAGTGCTAGCGATGGAAGGAAAAAGACATTGTATTTCCGGGGTCTTCCAGTTCAATAGCCTCAGTTGAAAATCCAACAAGTGAAAGTGACTCTATGTGGAAATGTGGAATATGCACTCTCCTTAATCCGGTATGTATAGTTATTTTTGATTAAAAATATCTCTAGTTCGTGTTGAGGATTTTGATCGTGAGTGCGCTCATGCACACACACTTGCACATACATACACATTAGGCATGTAGATCTTTATTGCCATTTTGATTAGGTGGGTGCTCTTAGAACTTCTTTGAATTCATAATATCAAAAGATGTAAAATCATATATGATATGAGACCTCCAAACATTGACATTTGAGGGGTAATAATACCTGTATTATAGTTACTTGGAAATGTGAGAAATTGTTTTTAATGGGTTTGCCATCTCTGGGCAGTTTTTGAAAATATTTCTTGTAAATAAAGATGTTAGGACACTTTTGTGTCTACATGTTGATAATTTCACAGAAGATTGATTATTTTTTTCACAAAAATATGTTAGGTGAACAGACTAGCCATAAGGCATAAATTTATTATATTTCCATCCCATTGTGAGAATTTTGCAGCACAATTCTGAGGGTTATTGGCTTGTTTTAAAGAAAAATAATTTTTATGCGCTTTCAACAATAATTGAGAATTAAATAAGTGCCGGTGATGGTACAAAAAAAGACACTGTATTTCTGGGGTCTTCAAGTTCACTACCCTCAGTTGAAAATCCAACAAGCCAAAGTGAATCCATGTGGAATATGCATTCTCCTTAATCCGTTATCTATAGTTATCACTTGATTAAAAATATATCTAGTTGGTGATGAAGATAAGGATTGTGACCACATTCATGCACGCTTACACATGTGTGCTCACACACATGGGGACACAGAGTGCACACTTGCACATGCATGCACATTAGGCAAGTAGATCTTTATTGCCATTCTGATTAGCTGCTCTTAGAACTTCTATAAATTTTTAATATTAAAAGATATAAAATCGTATATGATATCAGACCTCCAAACATTGATATTTGAGGGGCGATGATGCCTGATTATAATTCCTTGAAAATGTAAATGTTTGTTTTTGATGGAAGGCTTGCTATCTCTGGGCAGTTTTTTAAATCTTTCTTGCAAATAAAGATGTTAGGATGTGATCAGACATGTTTATGTTTACACGTTGATAATTTCACAAAATATTGATTAGTTTTATCACCAAAATTATGTTAGGTGAACAGACTAGCCATAAGGCATGAAGTTATTATATTTTCATCCTTTTGTGAGGAATTTGTAGAGCGACAATCAAGTTTGTTGGCTTATTTTAAATTTACTTGGGTAATTTTGTCCTATAGTAAAGAAGTGCATGATCATATATTAACAAAGGCTGTGATGGCTTTTTGGGTTTTCCAAGATGCTTATAGATCACCATGACAAGACAATGTCCATTGCCCAAATGCCAATCTATAAGGTGCTTAGACATTTTACTAGGTGGGGTTAGATTCAGGAGGCACTCTTAGAAATGCCACCCCAAAAGTTAAAACTGATGCACATTAGGATAAATTTTTTATTTCATGGTAGAATTGGTCTAGTTTGACATTTGCAGCTATGAAGAAGAAAGCAAATCCTGAAAGAGATTTAAGAAAATACTTGTAAGAGATTTGACATTATTTTAGAAACCACATTATAGAATGCATAGTAGGATAACAAGGATCTTGCTTAACACTTGATGGTTGATAAAGAACATGCATTAGATGGTGAAGAGACCAAAGGATATGATAAAGGTGATGCTAGCTGTCAGACAACTATTTCATAACATATGGAATTTGAATACCAACAACATCAACAATGTGTTTAAATTTGAAAAGAGGACACTAGCTATTTCACGAATCCATATTGTTATTTGCTAAGATTAGGGATCTTTCTTGGCTTAGGGCCACTGTCATATTAAGCGCTCAGGAATACTATCTAATATTGAAGAAGAAAGTTTTATGAGATTTCAGTCCTTTGGTTTGTCTGTGGTAGACGGTTATTTTGGAACAGTTTTTGGTTGTCCTATTAGTCCTTGTCAATGAGATGATTGCTATTTTGATTAGATTCATGAACTATCTATGGCTTAAGCATCAGATAAGTGTTAGCTTCATTCCTTATTCCCCTAAAGATGGATCCAGTAATCAGATCTGAAATGTTGGACAAAAACAATTTCATGCAGATGAATCCAAAAGAATTCTATTTATTATTACACAGCGAAGAAACCAAGCTAAAAACCAAACTTACAGCATTTTATTGCTTGGACTTGCATAAGCTTTGTAGGCTCTTCTCAAGCATTGGCGCTGCGTCCTTATTCGGCTATTCTCCTGAAGGTAGATCTAATAGTGGGATCCAAGATGTTGGACAAAAACAATTTTACATAGATGAATCCAAAAGAATTTTATTCATTATTACACTTGGAAGAAACCAAGCTGAAAACAAAGATCTTTGAATAATTGCAAATATTGTTTAAATTTTTTTATGATGACAGTGACTTCATAGCAACAGAGAATAGAGACTACAATCTGTTGGAAATTTTGCTTGGATTTTAGTGTTGTTTCTTTATAATATATTTTGATATTTGAATTAAAAAGTTTGGTTGAAGCTGGAGCTCATTCTGGATCTCTTTCAAGACCTTATATATGTTTTTAAATTTTTTTGTGTTCTCCACATGGGATGCTAGTATGCAAAGATCCACAAAATAATTATTGGGTTTGTAGGAACACTATGTTTATCAAATTTTAAATCAGCAATCCACTATCATCATAAATTATTAATCCATTTTTCCCAAGGAAGGGTCTATAAGATAGACCCGTAATGTCAGAACTCGAAAGAAACATAGCACAGTTTTTTTGGGATACATTATCTACTATGTTGAACTGTATTCTTTTGGATACATAATTAAATTGGGAGGAATTCAGGAAGATGGGAGCTTCAAATAGATTGTGTTTGAGATTTAGAACCTCCGTATTGGAATCTTTGGCCTTAGACACTTAAAGATGCTGGTGAAGTTTTAGTATATGATAAGGCAAAGGGAATATTTCCTTCAGGACACATAAGGTTAATATCGGCAGATTTTAGTTTTGAATGTTATTGATCTATTTGATTTTTTATTAAATTTAGGTCAAGAAAGGATGTGCAATTCATTTCTGTCGGGTGTTCAGGTATGATGCTCAAATTGTAAATGTATGAAGGGAAATTGCCCAATTTTGTGCAAATTGGTATTTATTGAAGGTTATTCAATTTCTGGTGAACATGGGATTAATGTTGCAAAAACAATTCATATGGGGAGAGCCAACTGTAGAAATCCAGGAGGCTGGATATTCTCTCATGTCAGGCCTTAGTTAGCTGTCATAAAGAGCCCAATGCTTGAGAACTCCAAAGTTTTAGTTGGTTGAAGCCAACAAACATAGAAAAGGAACAGAGTATAGAAGCTTAAGTAATCTGGTGACATTTGGTTGTGTTTTTTGCATGGGGATCATTGTGGAAAAGTGCAAAGGGTAGTTTAGTTTTTTTAAATATGACAAGCTGACAAAATTGAAAGCTAGTGCAAGGGAAGCAAGTCAAATGATGCAGGAGCATCCCAAGCTCAAGTGTGATCTTGCATCACCAAGAAATGTTGTTTTAAAAATTTGGCTGCATTTATTTACATAAGCATTTTGTTAAACACTTGGCATGTACATGGTGATGGTTGGAAGTCCTCAGGGCTCCTAAACGAAAACAAATTATTTAGATTTTGTGGGTTTTGTATGGACATTGGGTAGCAAAATCTGTTTGGGAAAATAAGGAACAGATCGGAAGCTACAAGCACAAGAAAATCAGCCCGAAAACCTCAATAGAGATGCCAAAATTGTTCTTTGAAGAGGGGTTTTTGTATTCAGTGGTTTGTGGAAGTTTATGGGACGACCTTAGCAGTGGAAATATGTTTTGAGGGTAGCAGCAAGAAGAAATTAAAAAGGACAAAAATAAGGGAAATGGGGATGTTTTGGCTATGTGAGGGTTGCAAGAATGAACGATGCAGCCATTCCAAAATCTAAATCCATATTTTGAGGTGGGTTTTTCACATACATGGAGAAGGGAAAACCGTCCTGGGGCAATTTCTCTTCAGCAGCGAGAATTTGAGCTCTGAAAATTTGCGTACATGTTTGACAAAATGCCTGAAGTTATATTTTGACTATTGTAATTAAGGGAAAGAGTTTTTAAGCATGTGGCATGTTATTGTGAAGTTTTTGTGGCGTGAATCTTGTGTACTAAGAGAAAACAATTCATTTCATGAATTCTTTTGGCGGTTTATGTCTGTTTGTATGCACGAGAAGGCCTGAATACTGCATTTCAGTAACAATGTGAGTCCTGCTTGTGTGTGAGGTGTATATGAGGTTGAGAATGTATTAGAATAGGCTGTGAGATTTGTTTAGAGAACTCATATCCCCTGGCTTCACTAACGTTACAAACGATTCTGAGCTTTAGGCAAGTTACTTTGTTTGCTAGTTATAAATCCTATACAATGATGGAATTTGTAACTCTCTCACAAATGACCACGAAAAGGGGTGGGAACACCATAAGAAGGGATAAATAAGTGTGTGAAACTTGTTTAGGCTCTAGGACAAGGCTGTCCTTCATTGGACCCTCGAGATTTGTTTCTTACAGCGCTTTTTCTTAGCTGATTATGTATGCTTCTGTTTGTGATTGAGACTTTAGTCCATGTCTTTGATGTTTTATATATACTCTATCAAAGCTATCACCTACAAAGATCACATATGGACGGACGGATGGATGATAGACAGGGTAGTAGTTGTTTGCAATTCTTAGAATACTGTGTTGTTTGGTTTCTTTGCATGCTTTGAAGGTAAAGCATGCTAACGGGGATAGTATGTTATGTTGATGATACAGTTGTATGGGCTACTGTATTTTATTAAATGATGGGATTTAGTCATATGAGCTAATATTTCGTTAAAGATTTGACATAGTTGGATGGGCTACTTTATATTTCTTAAATATTGACACATCTTCATATGCATCTTTCTTCTCTTAGAAGCTTCCTTGTACATCATTTGCTATCTTTATATATGCTTAATACAAATAAAGATACAATATCTACAGTTGCAGCAGCGATTTCTTCATTTTTCATTGAATGCAATAGTAACTAATGCATTCCAAAATGTCAAGAATGCCCTCTCAGATGTAGTGCTTGCTCTTTCTGACTTTTGTCAGCCCTTCGAGATATAGACTGATGCATCTGTTTATGCAGTAGGTACTGTTATAAAGAAGAGAGGCCAACCCATTGCATACAACTCAGAAATTCTTTCTGCAGCAAACAAAAATTATACCACGTGATAAAGAAATCTATGAATTGGTTCAAGCACTCGAGCAATGGGCGCATTACATCCTTGATAAAGAAATAATTCTTTGTACAGATCATCAAATCCTTATGTTTTTGAATTCACAATCCAAGATTCAAGAGCAAAGGCATCTTGCATGGGATTTTAATTTTATACCCTACAATTTCATTTTGAATAAACCTCCAAAGATTTTTCATCTTCTCAACACCAAATTTACTGCATATGAAGATTGGAAGCCACCTTATTCTTCAGATCCTCACTTTGGGTTGATTCTTCTCTCTTTATAATGACTACACTGGTAAATCAAATTCCTTTTCTTTATTATATCTGAAGAGATGGTTTTCTGTAGAAGTTAGATCAAAATTTGTGTTCCATTTGATTCAGCTTCCCTCACACTCATTAGAGAGGCACATTGAGTACCATCCAAAATTTACAGAGATATGTTTCATGGAAAGTAGTTCATCAACCATCCACTTAATAGCATTTTGTGTGGAATAGGCCAGAAAATTAAACATTTTGACAGCTCAAGGATGCCCCTTTTCTCAGCTCAAGCGTTTCACATGGATTACACCACTAACTAAAGTATTTTGCGCTACTTATTTACGTAAGTCCTTTGGCATTCACACTGATGCATCCTACTATGTCACAGGCCCTGTTCTTAGGCATGGAGACCACCCTATTGCATAATCAGAAACTATTTTTGCAATAAAGAGGAATTATAACATGCAATAAAGATTTTTGTACATTGGTTCATGCACTCAAGCATTGGAGGCACAACGTCCTTGGTAAGAAAACAATCTTTCATATTGATAATCAACTAATGTTTTTGAATATAGTATTCAAGATTCAAGAATAGAGCAATTTTTGTCAGCATGTAGACACTCAAATTTGGCAACTTACCCTTTGACACTGTTAGTTGTGATAATACTCCTTTGCTAAGACAAATATCCACGTTTTATCCCCTCTTAGTACATCCTCGGTCTTTCTTCCAATTTGCTTATTTCTACACTTTGATGCGTTGTCACATTTTGAGCATAAATGCATAAAATCAGTATTTCACCTCTGCTTATCATGATACATTTTTAGATTGCATGCATTGTCACATTGTCCAAAATTGTATAGTCTGATTAGGATGTGGAATTCGATCCTGGCCGACTGTACGATCTTGGACTGACATCCTCCAACTCTGCTTTCAATTTGATTATCTTTGTAGGATCATTTCACCCTCTCGGATCAGCCTTGTCATAACAAATTATCTTTGAATCACTATATAAGCAAGTTAGTATCACTTCATTTACTCACCTGACACTTTTATGAGCTCTCATGCAAATAATAATACAAAAGGCACTCAATGCTCCCTAAATCTTCCCAAAGCTGATGCACATCCATTAGGGCAGTCATTATTATAGTTTTGAAGCACTCAATCACATCAAGGGGTCCAACTTCCTCATTTCCAAGCATCGAAAGATCCCAATTCCATATCTTAACAAGAGCAAAAATTATCCCAAGCATTGTCAAAGTGGTTCAAGTTGCCAATCTAGTTGCATCCATATAGATATTACATGCTACGTGGAGAATTACGTGTGGTTTGAGGTCTCTTTGGAGTAGTGGTGACGTAGGCGGTGCACAAATTGAATTTCAATCCAAACACTAATATTTTTACAGGCCTTCCACCCATGGTCGAGTTTGAGTTTGGTTCAAAATAGTTAGAGGGTTTCACAACCTGTGCAAAACTTAGGGTTTGATAATGACACTCATTCCCAAACAAGCAAAGGGCATAGGAAGTTACAGAGCCACACTTTGAGCAAGTCCAAAATAATACACACGTTCCAAAACCATACGGACGTTAAGGCAGAGCTATACGCTTATGGACCATGGCATTTTTAGCTACAGTCTCAATAATGAAGCATCTTTAGGTCCATTGCTCTCAGTTTATCCATCGTGTGCACTTAGATCTCTCTTGTTTCACTCTGTACAACTAAGTGCATCTCTCCCTTTGTGTTTTTGAACTTATAGCATATTAGTATCACTAGTTGCAAGTATTAATGCATTGTTATGATATTGTATAATCAATGTTGGAATTTAATTAATCATAATAACCCTTGTAATGAACCTTCCATCCTCTTTTAGTGCATTCATAGCATTTATTTATTACTTATCAATAAAATAAAGGGTGTAAACATTTGGTGAAAACCCCACACACGTATAAATGTTACTCCTTTCTCTCTAGTATACGGGGCAAAATTCGTTGTATTGTTAGACTTAGAGATCCCCTCACTACGAGTTTCACTAAAAGATATTAATAAAGACAATGATTATTGAGAAAACGATTACATGAGTTAGAAATGCTTGATTCTAGACACGTGCAAATTTGGAACACCTACGTATGCATCAAGACCAGTATCAAATGTGCTTATAATAAAAAGGTCCATGTCTGCAAATTTCATGTTGGCGACCTCGTTCTTAAAGAAAATAAGCAGAATACAAATGCAAAAAGGCTTTAAAAGACAAATTTAAACCCAATTGGTTAGGCCCATATACTATTATTGAATGGGTCGGTCCCGATGTCTATCATTTGGCCACACTTGATGGCAAGCTTGTAAAGAATCCCATGAATATCATGCATTTACGACAATATTACATTTGATCTTATTCATACACCTTTCCTTGTACATAGCTAAATTCCAAAATACAAAAACATTCAAATATTTGCAAAAATACAAAACCAATACCTATACACAACTTGAATTGTTAGCACTTTACATTACATATGTTGTTTGTCACTATGGTTTGATAGATATCATATCTTTTCTATATACTCTTTACACACATGCGTTCACAAGGTATATTGAGCTTGATGCAAGACACATAGAGAGTGTTACATGATGATACGTGTCGGCCTAGCCCTTCTCAAATACTAGGATTATCTAAGGGCATCTCCTATACATTTTATACAAGTGCTATTGTTTCACCATAATTTTTCTCTATTTCCTCGTTAGAATTGATTACATGCATTGTGTATGTGCTATCTTTTGAACTAGCAAGACTAACACGTGTCTTGTGCAATGTTGACATATCCCGCTTAATGTATTTCTTTACTAATTGCCATGATGCATTAATCACCGTTTGTTATACATGTTTTCTACTTGTTTGTGTTACTACTTGTCTGCTTCATTGTATGTAGCCTAAGTGCCTTGATTGTCTTGTGACCGCGGTGTACAATGTTTGTGGCTCTATGCCTTTCTTGTGTGACATTGCTTCTCTTGTATGCGGCTTAAGTGCCTTGGTTGGCTTGTGACACTGTGGATGTCCCATGTTTGCTCTATGCCTTGATGTGACTCTTTTTTTTACATACTATTGCTTTTGTTTTCTCTTGACTACTACTATGTTTATATGATTGTTTTATTACACATGAGTTGTTGCTATTGTTTGTTTTTTTGTGCTCCATGGTCTCCGCCATGTGCATCCCCTTTGTAGGATTGGGATCCCAATGACAGCCACTACTACAACCTTCTATGTGTTCCTATGCAGATTATCATACTTATCATACTTATCGGACAAGGATACACATCTTTCTTTTGAGTTGTGTGCTTGAATGCTTTATCACACGCACTTCAAAAGAGGGGGCATTCATCATGAAATATTCTATTTCTACAAACAAATTTTTGGGTTCGGTATAGGTTTCCACAGGGGCATAGGTCCTCAAAATATCTCTAGATCGAAAATTGGGCAAAAATTACACAGTTTTAAAATCGTATAGTAGAGTTAGGACCGTAAAAACATTCATGAAAGCTTCAATCGATTGGTTGATCCACCACAAGAAATGCATTGGGTGTGCTGATTCACCGCTAAAGATTTGCTAGAATTAGATGTTGATATGTGCCCCAAGGATTGGGTGGAGGGAATACAAAATCTTGAGAAAGACAGCAAAACACTATCAAGGATGGCATAAAAAGCAAAATATACACCTAAAGGCTCTCATTTGTAGGCTTTGGGAAATTCTTCACATGGAACTCCGAAAGAATACTAAAGTAGTTGAATAGATGTTGGGACCACTAGAAATTACTCCACTCAATCGGGGCAATCAAGTTGTCAAGCACAAAGATGAGATTTGCTCCAAGTTGGGAGCACTAATAGGCAATATGATTGGTCCAAAACTCAAAAGTGAAGTGGGCGAACAATACATTAAGATCGTCAATCAAACACCATGAGGAATGTTGTCAACATTACCACAATCAATCTGAAATCCATCCGAGCAGAATCTGAATGTTAGAAGACGCGCGTACATGTGATTAGGTGTCATGTGTATGAATGGAGCATGTGGTGAAGCGCCAAAACAATCCTTTGTTGATGACTCATAAATCTTATGCTTGAACAAGTTTCAAGGAATTGTAGGACTCACATAAATCTCATGCATGAATGAGTCTAAAGGATGCTTTGAAGAACTTATAGGACATACACATCTACAAAAATCTATAGTAGGGTCAAGTTTCCCATGCCTGAACCTGTTTGAATCAAGATCAAGCTCCACATGCTTGAGTAGGTTTGAATATAAAACAAAATAAAGAGCTTGAACGACAAGGTGCAACGGGGCCATGTCTCTCAATGTCATTGCGAAGCATGGAGCGAACAAGTATGGTTGCTGAGCTCATATGAAATGAGCCTTGAAATGAAGAACATGCTTGATAGCCAATGCCATAACGAGTAGTCTAGGGAACAAGGTGGATAGTTGACACAATGCCTTGCAAGTTCTTAACAATGCCTCTACTAGAATGACCTATGGAACAAAGTAAATGGTAACCAATACCAATAATTTGCTCCTCGAATGAGACGCAGTACATCTTCATGATGATTTGAAGTGTATGTCACAATATTGACTTGAACAATAGGAATTAGAAGTGACTCATGGATGGGTAGACCACAATCTAGGTGTGCATCATGCGGATGCGTGATAGAGTCATATAAAGTGATAAATGATGGACTAGGTGCAGTAGAAGTGGGGTCCACAATGTCAATCTTTTCCTACAAAAAGGCAAGTATCTTGCAAGGATTGGATGAGGGTATCTCAGAAATTTGTGAGCAAAATAAGGAGGGTTTTTAGTAAGTGACCTATTCTCTTCAACAAATGTGATAAGGTCCTTTTGAAGTGCAAATACATTAGAGAATATCATATCACTCTCGGCTTGCAAGTTATTATTTGCTTGCAATAAGGTGGTGACATAAGGGCACACAGCCATTCTAAGCAAAAGTAAAAATGGGTCTTGGAAGGAGGCACACACCACAAAAGTGCCAGAGAAAATATCTTGCATGATAATACAAGCGTGTGAACCACTAGTGCATTATAGGGGTCCCTCAAATAGGAACAATGCACTAAGGAAAAGGTGCGTGAGTGATGAAACCCCACCAAAAGAGATGTGACACTTTATTTCAGTGTGAATACAAAATATTGCTCCCTCCCCTAGAATAAGAACGCTTTATAATTTAGTGCAAATATATAAAATGAGCCCTCACAACTGCTTATTATTACGTAATGTGTTGTACAATGCACAATGCTGGATTACAAGAATGGGAAAGAAGAAAAAAACTAAAAAAACTGTCTCATTTAGTATGAGAATGATATAACCAAATATCTGGGAAGTACACAAAAAAATAGTCAAGTTCAAAAGAAAAGACAGGAAAAAGTTCTTTAAAGTTGAAAGATATGAACTTGAGATGGTTTGCAAATAGGTTCCTTGTAGGTGTTGGTAGGCGAAATATTGATTTTTGGTGGGGTGTGACCTCCTGCCACACTGGACCTGCACTACAATGTCTGAGCTTTGAAATATGAATCCAACAAAAGAATGGTGCCTTTCAGGGCTTCCGAAAATGCAATTTTTTTGGGCGTGAAGGGGGCTCAAAAAGTTGAGGGGGATGACAGGGCCTCCAAAGGCTCCCTATAAACTTAAAAAATAGTAGCTGAAGTTTTGTAGGTCATCATGGTGCACAATGTTTTTGAGCCGGAGTAGATTCAGTGGAGAATTTTAAATAATTATAAGACTGTCCTGAGATTGAAAAGAATATGCAGAAAAATTAGACAGTGTGTGGACTCCTTTTTCCTTTTGATTCCCTGCAAATCCTGAAACTTCAAATGACTGCCAAAAACAAACTATAAATAAAAAAAAATCAATGTTTGAAAAACCATGGATTTTCCAAACTTTTGATAAATATCTCCACAGCCCAGAAAATTACTAAATTCTTGACTAAATTCAGACACCCCAAATTTTTTTCCATTGCAAAAATGAAAACACATGAGTGATTTTGAAAAAACGAGTACCCCAAACTGATTTTGATCCTCTTTCAGCCAACTGAAAATTCCAATAATATTTTTCGCTGGTTTTCTTGGCCTCCAAATGTGAGGAATTAGCTTTCTGATCTGAGTTGGACTTCGTAGTAGCAATGGTTTGGGCCATTTGATCACCTTCGAGCTGTATGATCACGGCCTGCTGATTTTCCTTCCTGACAACATCTTTGGGGCAGGTCTTCTTTAGATGGCTTAATGTGTGGCACCGATAACACCTAACTGGGAGGCCCTCAAAGTCAATTTGCTGGGTAAAGCTGTACTAGGAAGAGTAAATGTCAATGGAAATGGGAGAAGAGATCTTAATCCAAACACATACAGACCAACGACCTTAGTTTGGTTGATTGGGTTGAACAAATGAATTGCCCGATGAGTTTCCAATCTTCTTTTAGCACTTCTCACCAAATTCCCTAGGAGGTCCACAAATCTGATCCAAGTAGGAACCCAATTCATAGTTTCAGTTTTTGCATTAAAATTAGGGGTCAAAGGCTGGGAATTATTAGCTTTATTAATGCAGATGAGCAGAAAGAAGCCTCTTGCAAGAGGATGGAATTCCTCAAAAAGGCCCCATTTTCTGTTAATCCATTTTTGATGTCGCTGAAAGACATCCATCTGCCCAAAACTCTTAAATTAGGGCAGATTGAGCCATTCGTTCCAATTCTGGACCAAAGAGATGATCCTCCAGATTAACTCATGGCCACTCAGAAGAAATTTAAATCTTTAGTGGGTCCTGCATCCGAGAGGCATGGGAGACGGTTTCAATTATGCTGGGTACATCTGGTTTCATGTTGACTGGAGGCACCAAATCATCAACTGCCGATTTTGAATTTTTCCTTCAGAGGGCTGAAAGCCTCGCCATGCTTGGTCTTTGACTCTTTGGAATACCGATTTAAGTTGTTGGGTACATTTGGTTTCAAGTTTATTGGTGGAGGCGCCAAATCCATCCCCTTTGATTTTGGATTTTTCCTTAAGAGGATTAAAAGCTTTGTCATGCCTGGTCTTTATTCGTGGAATATTGGATATCTCATTGTCACCAGCTGTCAAAGAACTCCCTTTATTTCCATTGGAAATCTGACTTTGGTAGAAAACCAAACATTCATGATAAGGATTTGGGGTGTTAATGCATTCTGGGAAGTTTTATGAGATTTTTAATTGTTGTAGTTTATTTTTTGTTTTAACATTTGATTTTATAAAATTGAGTTGCCAAGTTTTCTTTAATTTTCTTTTAGTAAATATACGTTCTATTATAATTTTTAGTTTTGTCATAATGTTAAGTTTATTAAATTCATAGCGACATGACCCAATGTATGGTTGGCTGTTGTGGGATGCCGTCGACTGTCGTACCCAATCCAACTATCCTAGCTCTCCAAAACAGGAGCACAAGATTCTATCAATTTATATGTTTATCTATAACATTTTAGGATATTGTAGCAATGATCAGGTATTTCTTCTTTAGTAATGATTTTTTTTTTTTTTGTACAACTTCTGTTTGTGCTATAATATTTATGTTCTGTCTTTATATTAGGGGTCTTGAAAATTAGCTGCATCCATATCTGACACCATATTTGTATCCCTATCCGTATCCTAAGTCACCACATTCAGTGAATTTTATTGAATAAAATAAAAAATTGCCGAATTCCAACCATAAAAATGAAATATATTTAAATTTGCAAATTAAATTGTATGGATTAAGTGAGGAAAAATTAAATTTTAATGGTTGAAATTTGTTTAGTGTATTGGGTAACATGTCAATGCTCCTCTTCAGTGTTCACTCATCACTTTCCTTCATTGTGAAAGATTGCCTGCTGTGCCCTTATTCTACAATTATTTCATTGCGCGCGACTATTGAAATTTTTGGTTAGACTTTACACAGTAAACTTGCTTAATTTATTCAACAATAGAAGATTACATATATAAAGCCTCTTGATCTCTTAAAGCAAAGGAGTTAGGCTTGTCACAAATAACCTATAAATCCCTACGATCGCTAAGGTTTGTCACAAATAACCTATAAATCCCTACGATCGCTAACACTTACGATTTCTATCTTTAATGTGAGTTGTTACTCACGTACAACTCACTCATTCACACTAATAACCTGTAACAAATATATTCACTCACACCTAATTAATAGTTCACCCATATTACACGTGATGCGAGACAAACTCTGATGAATGGGAACACATCAACCTTCCATAGAAGGGAACATGTCAACTATCTGGGTATGAATACAGACACACACATCTATTCATCCCCATATCTGCGACAAATGAATTTCACAGATGGGAACCTATCAACCATCCAAGTATGAGCAGGGACACCCACATTTATTCATACTCCACATCTGTGTAAACAGTCACATTGGTTCACAATTGTATACATACATTGGTTTATTTATTCATACCACAAACACTAAAATTAAACTATAGAAAGTTTGAGGATTGGGTCCTCATTGTCGTGTTTGCAGCCTTTTGTTCTTGACCACTATTACCTGATTGCAAACAACATAGGTGATGGCCATTGCCACTGGAGATCACCCTTGGCTTTAGTTGGTTTGGCGCAGTTTTGTTGTGCCACTATTGCAATACGCGACCCCTTTGTTAGTGGTGAACTTGAGGTCGCTGTTTGACCTCCTTCCTTTGATTTTTCCATCCTCTAGCTAAATGCTGCATGCTCAGCAAAATGGATCTTGAGGTTAAACTATATAACTCACCCTCATAGGACAGACTCATCTTATAATTAAATGTCGGATTTGCCCGTTAGTGCATCTATTACAATGAGATGTTTTGACTAGTGATGCATACATCTATCTTTGAGAACAAAGCCTTGTACTAAAACTATGGACTTCAATTTTTTATTTATTTATTCATTGATAGTTTTTTTGAACTGATTAAATGACAACGATGAGTAAGAATGACAATAAATAGACTCATCTTAAATTTCTAATATAGCTTAAAGCTATTATTAGAGATCAAGCTACATGATTATTGGAAAACAATTGTCCCGACTAATGGGACATTAAAGTGTCACCAAGTCCTAGTGTAAATCATGGACAATTTTTTGTCAATAATTAAAACCAAGCTATGACTATAAGTACTCTATTCTGAGAATTTGACTTAAACAAAATAATATAAACTAAATGACAAATCATTGATAAAGTAATTATTTAGTGATTTAAGATGACAGGGAGGACTTTTTGCTTTTCCACCCTCAAGCATGTTCCGTGTTCGGGGAGGTAAAGTGCGAGCGGCGTGGTGGTCTTTGTAGTGGGTGATTTCTGTTTGGGGTTGTATTCCGTGTTGTGCCTCGACCTTCATTGGAGGAACGCCGTTGGTTGTTTTCGGTTCAGTTCAGCGGATCATTCTGAAAAGTCCATATCTTTTGTAAGGGTGGGGTCCCGCCAACCCCCCGGTTCTAAGCTCTGGTCAAAAGCGTTTAACTATCTAAAAAATATATTAATATGTTATAATTAAATAATAAATTAAGATCTTATGTTAATAGTTTTTACTTTTACATAAGTTTTTTTAAAATAACAATTTTATGCTTTACTATTTTAGATTATAGAATAATACATTTTTAAAGTTTATTTTTTATTATATAAATTTTATTTTATTCTTTAATTGTAATATTTTAATATATTAATAATGTAAGTTTATGGTACTATTTTTAGACATGTTTACTTATATGAAATGTTAATTTTTAAAGCAATTTGAGTTCATTTTTTTCTTTTTAAGTATTTAATCTTAAAAATAAGTATGACTTTGAGTCAAATTTAATCATGAATTTTATGGCTGATTTTTTTAGCAACGAATCTTTTACAAATTCGAACACGAATTTGAATGCCACAACTTAGTCTGTATCCATATCCATCTAACCCCATTTTCCCTTGTTTTTGCTTAAAACTTGCATTGAAGGATAATGACTTGTTTTCATATTAGCAAATTGCATTTACGAAGGGCTCAAGAAAGGATCAGTTTGTCCTAAATGATTGTTGTGAAAGATCAAGGAAGCCCACTTTTAACGTTGTTTTGATGGTAGAAGAGTTTGTTATGACTTGTAAATAGTTGCCATACAAATATAAATGAGGTATACATCTTTGGAAGCTGCGTAAGACTCTGCATTTGACTTATGAAAGATACTAATAATTCTGCATTTGACTTATGGTTCAATGGCTAGATGCTATGCTATGTTGAGTGAAATTTGTCATGCCTATTTTCCATGAAATATGTGGTAGAGTTTATGTTAAGTACATGTGGTTGGTTTATGAATTTATAGGTGGTAGTTATTATGCATGCGTGCTTGTCTTGGCATTACATAGTCTTAAGGTGATGCATTGGATTGGAAAATGCAGAGATATAATGGGCTACTGAGACCAAGTTCATGGCATGGAGCCCAGATGGTAGGAAAGGGTGTGCACGTGTGCATTTGTGCTTACCCAATGAATCTCTTTTTGTTTTGAATTCAAGTTTCAAGGTATATCTCTAATGGGTGTCATAGCAATTCCCTACCATTCTGTTCCTCTCACGAGTATAACTGATTAGTATCCTTTATCAGTGGTAAGCATACAAGTTTGACGTTCAGTCTGTAAGACGGCAATCAAATTGCTTGTCACAAGATCAGGCCTTACTAACCTATTAGCTGCCAAGTATGTCCTAGCCCTGTATACAACAAAAATTTAAAGATACTTGCTCAGTATCCAACATTGATTCCCTTCGGTTCTTGCGATAAACTTTATCCGGGCTTTGTTAAACTGCAAAAATGATAATGGAAACACAAGTTTGTCTCAACGAGATTAGGAAGACAGACTAGAAGATTATTGATATAAACTTACCATGTAGGTCTATCTAGTGTCTAGATGTTACAAAATGCACAATTAAATGAGAAGTTGTCATGCCCTAGTTGCCACATATCAGTTGCACATATCAAGGTACTGAAGTTCCACCCTCACTTACGCGAGAGCAAAATGATTTAGTCCCATATGCCAAGTTATCATTCATTCACACCTTACTTCTTGTTAATTACTTCATTAAACTCCTAACGGTAACCTTGCAAGCATTTTTTGGGGGCAAGCTTTTTCCTCTTTGCAACCTCACAATTGCATGACACTAGAAGAAATCCTTCTTGAGGGCTGCAAGTATGAAAAGTGGTTTAAGTTTTTCTTGTTTTTTTCAACTTGCTTTGTTCTTCTAAATTTTCCTCTAAAAGTATGCTTGTCAACAAAAGAAAATACATGAAATTTTAACACTATGCCATCTCTCCATAGAGGAGTGATAAGGAAGGTACAACCAGGATAAATTTTTACTGTAATGGTTTAAAAGCCCCAATATTTAATCGAATCTTGTAGTTTGAAAAATCTTCTTGTCATGGGTAATATTTGAAAATGCCATGAAGGATCTATTGCATATTCACGAGCTTATTTTAGACAAAATCAATACAATTTTTTGGTGCATGTCAAAACTTGTGCTTCTAATGCATAGGTGGTTCTCAATTTCATTTCCTTGAATTATTGTGATCTAGTACTTAAATGTAGCTCTATATTCTTTTGATGAAGTACATATACAATTACTATTCATTTTTAGTGTTATTCCTATGCATAATAATTTCGCAAGTTTCTTTTCATAAGAAATACTCGATTCTGCACAGAATTTATTTGGTCTTGCTCATTATCTTTGTTTTTGGGTTTCTTGACACAGCCCTTGGCATGGATTTGTGGAGCTTGTCACACCGAGAAATCAAAAGAGTCTCAAACTTGGGCTTGCAGAACCTGTACTTTGGAAAATCCGGCCAAATTAGATAGGTGTTCTGCATGTGACCAATGGCGATACTCATATGGTCCACCAGTGGCTGTGCGTGGACCCTATGTGGGAACATAAAAGTTACTTTCATGTGCAATCCAGGATCACTAATTTTAATTACTTAAGAATTGTTCGCTCTAGAATTATGTACTGTATGATTGTAAGAGATGCATGCTTGATTGTAAACAAAAATTCATGCAACTGGTGGCCTACTTTTTCTATTTGGCTTTGGTAAATTAATTGTTGATTTCTACAAAAATATGTCGATAGCAAGTGTGGCAATGTGTATTGCTTAGTTAGTGTCACCTGGACTGACTGAAGTTTGGACCAACACAAGACCCACAATTTAACACAGGATGTGAAAATATCTCATACTATGGTCTCGGATGTCAGGCTCGGAGTTCAGGAAGAATGGTGGGATTAGGGCTCTGCGTTGAGCGCAACTTGCTTTAGTACGATCAGGGATGTAATTGAGCATTTCAAGACATGCAAATCATCTTTGATGAACCAAGTGTTAGTCTTCACTTTCACTTTGCCACCAATCCATCCCATTACATACCCCGACTTACTTAACTTCAAAGTAATCTTAACAAAGGAGATCGACGACCTGCAGAAGCAGTTGCAACTGTTGGAAAGTAAAGTCACAATTATACTGATGGTAATCAAGGGTTCGACATGATTAAAACTAATTTAATCAGTTTTCAATCATAATTTCTCTATATTTCTTTTCAGTCTTGTAAAGGTCATCATATATATGGAACTTCTCTTATACATCCATTCATAATCTTCTTGGCAGAGCTTGGGCAATTTCATGTCAAAATCCATCGAAAATAGCGGCTGTATGTAGTTTTAAAGATATTTCGGTAGCATGCGTGGATTGGATTAATGGACAGTAAACTGGTCAGTCTATATCAATATGAAAGACGAAAAATTGTGCATATAGTTGCTCTGAAGCCATGTGCATCTTTTCAGCACTGCTGAAGTGTTACATTTATAATCTATTAAATTTTTTACTTTAGAAATAATACATTGCACTGGTTAGAAGGCAAAGCTACTGTCTTTCTACTTGAATGTCATGTAAAGAACTCCATGTTATGAATAATTGGTCAGTGGAATTTAATTGGTTAGACTTCATGTGGATCTTTCGTTATCAGCTCGTAAGCTTATCATTCATATATATATATATATTGTTACCTCTCCACAAGGAGTCTGTATATTGTCACCTCAAGGAGTCTGTTTTTGTTTGCTACATAAATTGTTATCCCTCAAAGAGTCTGGTATTATTTGCTACCTCCAGGGATATACGGATAAAAATTCTACCTCAGTACAGAGTTGTTTGTAAAGTTCTTTTTGCAATGTCTTTGTAACATGCTAGGCTTGCTTGCATTTTCTGCTGTATTGTGGGTAGTAGGGTGCTACTTCAATCCTATAAGCAAGTCCTCGTAATAGAAATTAGAAAATTCCTTGCGATTCAAACTAAAATAATCTATATACCTTCCTCCAAATATTTCATATTTCTCAAACGAATTGCATGCTCAAAACAAGCATATTTCAACAAACAGAAAACCAGACATTTTTCTTCGTCTCACCCGGACTGAAATGAAAGCTGCAATAAATTTGAACTTGTGCGGTATGGAATTTTACATTTAATCACATAGCAGTTCTCCAATTAACTGTAAAACGATGATGATACTTGTCCAATTATTGAAGTGATCAAAATGATCTATTGCGTTCTCTATGCCGTATAAATTTATATTTACACAAACAAAACTTTAGTATTGCCAATTATTATAACCTCTCTTTCATGTTGGATTGCTAATAATTAATGTATTTTATTTGTTGGTTTTACAACTTCAGATATGAATCACTTAATATGCATAAATAGTCCGAAACTTCAAGAAGAGTTTATTGCAATGGTGGTTAATACCTGCCATTTTGTTTGCGAAGAATGACATTTATTATTTTATTATTTCTATTAAACGTACACGGTATGGTGTCCACAAAAGGCTTTCTAAAGTTAAACATGTGTGTCAACTTAGGTATTTTTACCAGTAATTACTTAACCATTTATTTATTAATAGCAACATATATTAGGGTTTTTTAACAAGGTCATAATTCTAGCCTAGCTAACTCTTTCTACCTTGAAAAAGTAGTAGCAGGTTCAAGCGATCTACATTTTTTTGTGGTAAATATGGAGCCATGAGTCAATTATTTAGTGGCCTTGATTGTTCAATATGCTGATTGAGTTGAAATACCTTGTCGTGCATATACTTTATACTAGAAGCATCTATGTATTGAAGAGGCATCCAATGGAGCTTCTCTAGCAAACTTTGAAACTCAAAAGTGTTGCCCTTTAATTTTGTCCTAAATTGTTGTGTCGTGTTGTTATTAGTCTCTACCAAGGCAAGAACTAATGTGTTTGCTTTCAGGAATATTTTCAATATTTCTTATATCAAAATTTTATTTATCAATGCAACTCTCTAATGTAAGTGTTTATTGAAATTCAAAATTGCAAATAAAATAGACAGCCAGATCATCTTTTGCTCTTAATTAGAAATAGGTATTATCCTCCTCATCACCTCTCCTTTTGGATGGATGTAGGTCTTCTCCTCGACAATTGGTTAAATATTTATCAATTTAAATTTTGTTGAAGACAACAATGGCTGTATGCATACTATGGTGTCTCTGTTATATTCCATTTCAAAACAAAATTTGAGTTACTAATGGTTTTTAGGATAAATATTTGACTTGTGATAAGTGGGCTTCAACAGTGTTAAGAGTGGTCCCTCTTTTCCTATCTCTTCTTTTTCCATTCATGTATGTACAAATTAAATTGGTCAAATAGTTTTTGTCTTTTGCATGTTTCTACATTTGGCATACATGTCTATTAGGCTCCTCTAATTACAAATGTTAGACAAAGATTTGATTTTGATACTGCTTTCATAGAGGCAAATATGTTCTTTAAAAACCTTTTAAATGGCTCCTCCTTTAGCCATGGTGCAAGGAGATTGTCCTGCCATTGAAATATTTAAGAGCATCCAAATAAACACATAACATTACATTGATAGGGTGTGTTGCAGTAGCTATACACTCCATATAAAACACTATGACCTTTCTTTACACCTTGACCATGCCTCTGATTTCACATTCCCATACAAGTTTATCATGACAACAAAAGTGCCTTAGGTCCCTTTTCCTTTGATCATATTTAGTAGAAAAAAAGGAAAAATAAGAAAATGAAATATTGGTTTATGGAATTATCATGTAGTAAGAAACAAGATCCAACATTGTGGGTGCCCTAAGTGTACCCTTTAGGGATAAAAAGATATGAATTGTTTGAGGAATTATAGCAAATGCCAACCCCTAAATAATATTGCAATTATTTGAAGGAGACATGTCGACAGTCCTTGGAGTTAATACAAAAACCTTAACTTACATTTATATATATCTTCTTAATTTATTTAAAATGGGATGTCATGAATCACCAATACCAAGTCCGTTATCTCTATTCAAATTTTCTGGTCTCTTCTTAATTTCAATAGATTCTTCGACCTTTCTTTGCCAATAATCATCTTCCCTAACGATAAGTTTGGCTTCATTAATGCACATTTGGTGTTTCATGAAGTAGGTGTGTTTGGCAAGGGCAAAACTTTCCATATGAGAATTATGCAAGTCATTCGTATGTTCCTTGAGTCTTTTATGGAGAGACTGTCTAGTTTCCCCAATATAGGGGTTTCCATAGGAACAAGGAATGATGTAAACACCTTTTCGAGATTTAGGATCTAAAAGATCTTTGATGAAGTCAAAGGATGTGCGAGAGGATGTTGTGAGGCTTGAAAGCCGTCTGTATGCTGCTTTCCAAACGATTCTATCTAGTTTCTCTAATAATCCTTTTATGTAGGGGATGACAAGAGAAGATAATGGAAACTCGGAAAAAGGGATAGCAAGAGAAAATGATGGAAACTTGGAAAATAAGATTACCATCCCCTACATAAAATGATTATCAGAAATTGGCTAGAATCGTTTGGAGAGTAGACATACAAACAACATTCAAGCCTTACAACACCCTTTGCACATCCTTAGACTTCGCCAAAGATACTTTAGATCCTAAATCTCAAGAAGATGTTTACATCATTCCTTGTTCCCGTGGCAAACCCTATATTGGGGAGACTAGCCAATCTTTCCATACAGACTCAAGGAACGTACACATGACTTGCATAATTTGCATATGGAAAGCTTTGCCCTTTCCGAACACACCTACTTCATGAAACACCAAATGTGCATTAATGAAGCCAAACTTATTATTAAGGAAGATGATTATTGGAAAAGAAAGGTCAGAGAATCTATTGAAATTGAGAAGAGATTGGAGAATTTAAATAGAGATAATGGACTTGGTATTGGTGATTCATGGTGTCCATTTTAAATATATTAAGAAGTTATATATATAAATGTATTTTAAGGTTTTTGTAACTCCAAGGATTGCGGACATGTCTCCTTGAATAAATTAGAATATTATTTAGGGGTTGACATTTGTTATAATTCCTCAAGCAATTCATATCTTTTTATCCCTGAAGATGGGTACACTTAGGGTACCCAAAACATTGGATCTTGTTTCTTCCTACATGAAGGTTCTAGAAACCAATATTTCCTACTTTCAGGATCATGGAAATCTACACACTCCAAGGAAAAATACTATAGGTTGAACGCCTCTCTACCCAACCTCACAATTTTATTTTCTCTGTCAACAATAAATGTTAGCTAGGTGCCTCACTTTTATTAAGTATAGGGAGCTTGGTAGGCTAACTCGCCCCCATTTTACCTGCATACAATCATGTTTCTCATACTCTCCACTTCAGGAAAATAGTGATATCATTCTTGTTTTCTGAGGGCACACGCCATAAAAAGTATTCAACAGTGGCAAGGCCTAGTTGAGGAGCATTTCTATTTTGTAATTGTGCCTTGATTTCATTGCTAGAGCCATTAGTCAAAACTTCAAAGAAGGGAATACAAAAGTAAATAGCTATTACATTAGATATTTATTATTACAATAGATCTTTACAATGGAAACAACCTTATAATACCTTCGAACACTATGCCTTTCACCTTACTATTGATACTATGGCTTCTGTTGGGAAGAATCAATTTTTATGCATACATAACAATAACAAGGCTGACAAGTTTTTCTTTTATCCTCCCAAAATGATGCATATGTAGAGCCAACGGATCCTTAATATGCCAGTTTTTAACTGTAGCTTTTCCAAACCTTGTGTCTAATTCACTCCAAAATTTAAGTTCTAGATATGATTCGGATACCCTGATTTCCAAGCACTCTGACAACATTTTAATGTAGCCACTCATGGACACAAGAGGATATTGCATACAAATAATTCAATCACCAGTTCACACCATGGTAGTAGATTCAATGTTAAATTAAATTATAGAAAAATACTGTCCTCACCTTTTGGAGTTTATAACAACAAATTTCCATGCAAACTATAATTCTGTATGCTGAAGATCCCACGATCCCATGATGTCAACATTTTAAACCTATTCGTAGTGTATTTTTCTTGCGCAACCTCAAGCCTAGAAGCACAGAAGACTCGGTTGAGCACAAGGTTTTAATAAAAGAGATAGGATTTAAAACTCTATGGCTGCATAATGTTATTGTCCACAACCATCTAATGAGACATTATCACAACTTCTATATGTGAAAAATTGTGTTGTTTATGCTTGGGCACAACTATTGTTAATTTACATTTGCAGACCTATGGATAAAAAATAGATTAAATCATTTCGTGCCTAGAGCAATACTAAACTAGACCTATTGTGTACACTAAACTTTTCACAAAATCAATATTACATTATGTTTTTATTGTACTTATATGTATGTGAGTCATGAACACTAATACTTGGTATGAGTCTTATGTTGCTTCATTCTTTATTGCTCAATTTGACCCTATGTCTCACTGTTTTACCTCTTTGATTTGATTTGAAGCCACTTTATAGAGATCTCTAGCAGCTTTCCACTCATTGTTATTTTGTATTTGAACCTGGTCCAAGACAATACAACAGGGTTTGCATTGTACTACGGTCCCGACCCTTCTATATGGTCTTGACCCCTTTTACTTTTTGGTTGTTTTCTCTTTATGGGCCCATTTGTTATTCTTTTTCCTTTCAGATTCTATGTTACGGGTTGGCCTTTTCCACCATTAAGGTCCAAATTTCAAAGTAAGAACTCATATATACAAAAATTCATTATAGGCATTTATTACTTACCAAACACCTATCTATCTACCACCTACTCTTGAACGAATAAGCAAGAGATACATCTCGCATATTGCATACGCAACATAGGAGGGCATACATATGAATTTTTCATTTGCATACAGGCATTTTCATTGTCCAAAATTGCACCCCCATGCAATCTTGAACAACTTATCTAAGTTGGGATTTAGACACTTTTTGTCTAGGGAAGCTGTGGAACACTAGGTTAGTCTTCCACGGAATGTAGTCACATAGTGTTTTGCGAGTTCTTTTAACGCATTGCGGGACAAGGAAATTCAATTTTGGGACTTAGGCATATTTTTGGTGTCATTAGTGCTTCACGAAGTTTGTTAGTCTTTCACGACACTGAGGAAGTCAATCTTTCGCGGCATCGAATCAGTCTCTCATGGGTTGAAAGCAAGTTAGAGCATCACATGGTTTACACGCCTACAAAAAGTTAAAAATCTGCTAAGGACATGATCCGTGGAGCAAAGAGTGGGAAAGAAGCTTAGTGCTTCACGACATGGAAAACATAATGTTACGCGGACTTGGAAGGCATATAATTATGCGAGTTTATCAATTCCGCGAGAGTAATATTATAGTCCGTTGGGAAAAGCCAAGATATACACATGAGAAGTTCAAAGTGTTGTAAAGCAAAGGGAAAATAAAGTACTACAAGGCACCATACAACAAGAAAATAAAGTTGGAAAACGACTAAGCTTGGAAGCTACGAGACGCTAACTTAGTGTTTACGGGTTTCCCAAATGTAGTGTCCTCGCGGAGCTTACATGATCCACAAAACAAAGGAACATAGTCGTAGGTAAAGTGTCGCACAAGAATAAGGAAATACTTTTGCGGCATAGCGAGAACGCCAAACGGCTAAATATGGAAGTTTTCAAAGCCGCGTAATAGGAAATGGCCATGGAGGACATAATAGAGGCTACGAAACATTAAAATGCCCCAAAACAAAGAAACTCCACAGACAAGGAGGGTAAGAGTTTTGCGGGTGCATGGGATTTTTGTCTCACTAGTTGCTCAAGCCATAGAGATGTTCAAATCCAAAAGCCACGAAAAACGTAGAAAGCCACGAAACCATGAATCATCTGAAGTATGTAGATTGCACATAGGAGACGCGCCTAATTTGAAATCGATGACCAACCACGTCATCAACCATAATTTAATAAAGTATATGTGACGTCTTCCTCGACTTGTAAAGCCGATGGCGTGCGATTGGAGCCATGTCAGGTGCCCATTCCTATCTACAAACATCTATGGTGACCGATCCTTGGTGGTTGAATCTCTCTTAGTTGGCATCTCTCTCTCTCCTTTTCTCTTCTTCTTCCTTTCTCTATGAGTATAACACTCATCTCATTGTATAAAGAGGTCCCCTCTTTTGTTGTAACGACACCATGCCAAAATGGTGGTGACTTATCACGAGTTCTAGACCTCGATTTGGTCTATGCGATGCGTTTAGTACCTTCTACCATGAATATAACGGTCTATGCATCCTTCAAGCAATACAATATTGTGTTTGTTTCTATTCTATGCCATATGCTTGCGTTTATTGCGTTCTTGCCTCTCTCTGTTCTCTTACGGTATGTTGTGTGTGTTTCTACTCGCAGGTTTCCATTTTTGTGTGTTGTCAATGTGTGGGAAGGGTTAGTTTATGTGGTTTTAGGCTGTGGCATGTCTTTCTTCCCTCTCATCCTACATTTTCTCCCCTTTCTTCCCCTTGTGGAGACCGATTTCGATTTTTATGGTGCTATCATCTCCCCTTTAGCTTAGGTTTTTCTTTCTATATATATATATATATATATATATATATATATATATATCTCTCTCTCTCTCTCTCTCTCTCTCTCTCTCTCTCCCTGGTCCCTTAGATGTGTTAGTGTAGGTTAGCTTAAAGGTAGTGTTAGCATTAGGTTATCTAGGTAGAGGAAATCGACCTTCTCTGGAAGTTTGTCTCAAACCACAAGGTTCCACACTTGGAGACAATCCCATGTTGGCCCATAATTTTGAATCTCCATGATCCGGATAAGGGTGTAATTCGAGCTCTAACAATTTATATTGGGGTGAAGTAGCATATCCTACTATCGGTGTTGAGGCACAAGGGCCAACCTAGGTCAAGGGATAGTTGCATACACCTTTGCGAAAAACACTAGGTGAACTATATGGATTCTAAAATGTAGTGCAATGCTCAGTGACTCACAAACGGGGTGATTGTTGAGGTTAGTTCGACTCAAGCATTTGCATATTTTATTTTTATATTTAATGATTGCTTAAGTGTGTTTGCAAAATAGCTAGGTTTTTTTCGGTATATGTGCAAAATATAGGGTTATAAGTGGATATGAACATACAAAAGTGTGAAATAAGGGACAACAAATCAATTTAGAAAAAAATAGATTTCAAGAGCGAACAATACAAGAAAGTAAGGAAGGGTTGGTTTGTATAATATGGTCCCAACCCTTCTATACTTGGTCATGCCCCATAAGATATTTTCGAAGAAAATTTGATCTAAGTTCATCTAGAATCCGACATAGTTCCCGGTTTCTGGTGGTGACACATTCCAAAACATCTATGAAATCAAATAAGTCATTATTCTAACCTCTCATTACAATCTGAATTGATGTATTAGTTGGGTATGCTTGCAAATAGCCTAGTTTTCATTATAAATATGTAAATAACTGTATATCTCTGTAATATGTAATATCTAGTGTTCAAATTTATTTATAACTAGTTGCATTTATTATCAACTCTTAACCTAACCAAAATTTTAATTATGGTTGATACATTTTGTTGAACCCACTTTTGTTTGAACCCTTCACTTAATTTAGGGTATTGCTTAGCCTATTTGATTAAGTCTCTTGATTTCCAAAACCATAGGGTTGATAATAAACATATGATCTTGCCTCTCATATTTCTTGTTCTTTAGTTAACCATGAATTTCCATAGGGATTTGAAAAAATAAAAGGGTTACTATCCCTCTAATCAGGGCCATACCACTTTTGAATTTGCTAAGTTTTTTTATCTTTTCATCCTACTCCTTTTTTGCAATACCCTAGAAGATGGTTCTACTTTGCTTGGTTTGCACATAAGAGTTTTGGTTATGAGATCATCCCACAATTTGAGGCTATTCACTCTCTTGTTAATAATGTATATGCAAGCACTACACCTCCACATATTACTTCTTCCCTTCCCAGTTGTTATTTCTTCATATGCTGATTTGGATGATGTGACCCCTAATTGTCAACCATCCCCTTAGTACCAACCACATCCCGATTTTCCACCACATTTTTCACATCCCCCAAAGCTTATCCTTTAGAGTCTAAAGTGGGAATTCCTTATGTAGGATCTCCTCTTGGATGATCTTATCTCTTCCCCTTTTTAATAATGTGCATACAAGCAATACTCTTCGACACATTACTTGCTTCCCATACTAGTTCTTTTGTTTCTCCTATTGTAGGTCCAATCGATACTAATGATGAATGTAGTTCCTCTTCTCTAGATGATGATACTTCTTGTCACACTTTTGATTTCAATGAATGGGCTAGTGATTGTGAACAAACCCCTTCCCTTCCCAAGTGGATGCTCTTACTTAGGACATAAAAGATCTAGAATCTAGTGATGACAAAAGTGTTTCTAGTCTAGCCGAGGATGACATTTCTTCCATAGACACCCTCATTTATGGTATCCCTTACTCTTATAATAGTGATATAGATCCTTTTAGTGATGATTGCATTAGTGATGAAGATGTTCGTGCAATCTCTATTACTATGAATGGTGCAACTTGTGTTTCTACTCTTCCTCTTGAATGCAACAATAATTCTATAACACATATTGTGAATGATGCAACTTATATGAATGATGCAACTTATGTTTATACTCTTCCTCTTGACTACAAAAGTAATGGTGTAACTTGCGATTCCCTTGTACATCCTATGAATGATTCATCTCGTAATGATTATATTGCTATTTCTCCTTTACCACCGGTACATGATAATGTGAATATTGATGTCGAATGTGCACACATAGATTCTCCTCTTATTGCTTGTAATACAAATAGTCATGGTTTACCTGAAACTAATAATGCTCTTCCTTTAACACCCCCATGCGAGCTTATACCTATAAAACCTCATGATATACTCAAGGAATCTCCACATGATATCACGTCCCATATTGTTTTTAAATGGAATAGTGTTCCTATGGCTATGATTAATGGAAACATACAACCTTTGAATGAGCCTTGGATGTTTATGCCGTATCTCCTCAAGAGATTCTCTCCCTTATGCATGTAGTAGGTGATTTACAACGTAAAGTCCATACCTTAACTCTAAAAAGTAAATCCTATTATGCTACCTTCGATTTAAATACTATTTATTATAATCCCATTCAACATAATATATTTCAATCTCACTTCCTTAGGGATTTTATTATGCCTTCATTCCAATTATTCAATAACAATTCTTATCCTATGTGCATCTTAGGAATTATCGAACACGCATGGCTTCATATAATAATGATATGTTACTTATCAAAGCTTTTCTTAGAAGTCTCACAGGTGATACAAGATCTTGGTTCAACCATCTTCCTAGTATATCCTTGAGTACTTTTCTTGAGCTTAAAGAGGTTTTCCTTACCCAATTTATCCATTTTAGAGGCCTTAAGGTTATATATGAGTGTTTACCTTACTCGGATCAAGGTGAGACTGAGCTTGTAGCTAATTATATTTTACGATTTAAATCAAATATTTCCATTTTATTTTATGAACTTGTTGACCTAGAAATGTAATACATATTTTTGGGGTCTCATATTTCCTCTCAAAGATAAATTGTTTTATGATACACGTCCTTCATTCATAGAGCTTTGTCTTCATGTCCTAGATTTAGAGTAAGACCTCCTTCTTACTCAACCACCCACATAAGACCATACAAATATTTCAATTACTTCTACCAAACCTATTTATGATATGGATCTAGATATACCACCTAAGAATGATCAAGTAAAAGTATTACATCATAGTAACACTTCTTATCACCCTAAACCCAAAACCACAATACAAGCTCCTCTTGTAAATAGGCCCAAGCCTTTATATTTTGACAAATCTATCAATCAGACACATGACATGCTCCTCAGTTTGATGGATTAAAAATTTAATTATATTAGGTCCTAATAATCATCACCCTTCTCCTTGAATTGAATGACAAAAGTTCGACCTTTTTGTAACTTTCATCATATCAATGGACACCGTGACAATGACTTCTATGCATTGGATCAAAAGATTAAGCTACTTGAAGAAAAATGCATCATCACTTTGGTCACATGACATTCAGATAGATCTTATTCTCCCCCTCCATGGATTTTTCCTATAGAAAGTGTGAATCTCCATGATCATTTTCTACTAATGTACTAACTCCACAATATCATGCGAGCAAGCTTCCTTGTGATGGACTCTACCCTACATAACCATCTATAATGGCTAAATACAAATGGGTTACTAAATAGAAAATGTTTGTTCCAAAAGTCACATGTCAACCATACACCACATTTGTTTTCATCCATGACATGTATACATGATTATTTTATCACACATGATTCATCCTAGTGCATTTTCAGAATCTCAACTGATTAATCACTTTCCATTCACTTAGTCTCCTCATCACACTCCAATCAATCAATCTATCACCTACCCTACTGCTACCCCTCACAAGGCACATTAAAACATACGCGGATCATCCTTTCTTCTACCTTCAAGAACAAGTTTCCTCACCTATCATGATTTTAAAAACTTATGTGAGGATCGTACACATGCCCACCATTCCATTTATACTCTACCTTATGTATAGTTGTGCTAGATTGGATTGTGATCACATCCAAACACTTCTTCAAAAACATCAACTATACAATCACATAGCTCATATGCTTTCTAATACAATTATATTTATACTACATTCATCCACAACAAATCATTGAATCATACGGAGGATTTACTCATCAATACCTTTCTAAAATATCATCATACACATCAACCAACAACCATGCTATTAATATCATAAACACAACATACACATAATAGTCCCGATATTTATGTATATGAAATTTTAATGAATTAAAATACAATATGGAGAGGGCATCAACCTTCATGCATATCCTACTCATCATCCTCATTATTCTTGCTCAAGATAACCACAAGCCCTCTAGAACTCAAGGATCCTCCCTATCCCTATGGTCTCTTGATGTGATCTCACATGATAGTGGGATAAACACTCTCACAATGTCACATTCTCCACTAGCACTTGTGCATAGTGCATCTATGGCGCTACTACTACTGCTACCAAATCTTGAGATAACCCAATCCTTGGAGGATTCTCTCGGTCACCGAGATGGATTTTCTCAACTCTCATCCCTCTCACTCTGTAATATTATACAAGCAACAACTACGACCACATAATCAACTAAATCAACATGCTCACATGTAATGTCATCTACCTTTCAAGCAAGCCACACATCACAATATCACTCAAAATGTTTTGAGTTAATGTCATAATTAACGTATCCACGATCATAGTCCAATATGCATCCCATCCAAACACATTTTCACTTATCTATTTAATCACTAATTATACTGCTTTTCATCAAATAACTAAGTCAAACATACAATTACTTACGCAAAGTGCCATCACTACTACCACTACATCCTTTCCAGGAGGAACCATCATTCCTAACAGTCTTTCCATCTCCTACTCCCTACAGGAGCCACGCCACCTCTAGGATCACCAACTACCATATGAAATAATAGTACCAACCGAGTCTCGCCCCACTTTTGAGTATATGCTACAATGCACAATGTGTCATTTGCATACCCTACTATAATCGGAAGTGGCTACCCTCCACTCAATTTGCACCTATGTATGGTGCGCCCCCCATAAAATACCTACCATGCAACATATTATGACCATGAAAAAACATGATGTGTCACCGAAAGGACCGCCGAGGGAGATTTGTCAATGTCGAAGGACGTTCTACTAGTGCCGTGCCTGAGGAGTCAACATTGCGGTTGGCGAAGATTTTGCTTTGATCATTCGTATCGCCACCGCGCGTTCCCGACTTACGATAAATGTTTTCGAGAGTCTATTTTACCGCCCAAACCATCAAGGCTAATCGGTTGATCCGGTTCAATAAACTTCATTTAGACGCTAAGTTCTTAACGCAGCGCTGCCATCCTTCTACTTTGCAAACAAAAATTACATTGAGACATTGTGGTGGTGATTACCAAGATGGTGGCGAATAAGGAGATTAAATACCACTTACTTACTTCTAGGATGAAGGTGTAATTAGTATTCAACTTCCTTCACAGTTCCCCCACTCGGCCACAACGAGCAACCAGGTAATTAGAGCCATTATATTACAATGAATAATCAAATTGGTAAGAGAAAGAAACTGTGAGAAGAAATAACAAATTGTAGTGTGTATTTTAAATGTTTTAAATGGTAGTTGAGAAATGTTGAGAAAAAATGTGTATTTGGAAAGTTTAGTTTTCTTTGATAGCAAGTTTAGTTTACTCTCTAAAATTTGCATAATGAAAGGGAAATTGTCTGTCCAAGCTCCTCAGACTCCTTTGTGGAAATTCATAAGCCCCAATAATTCAATAGTTCCTAATCAAATTTAGTTTTTTTAGTGTCTTAAAATTTTCTCCATTAATATTAGTCATTTTTTTGAATATTTTTGACACTTTTCTCTTAATTAATTATTATCTTAATTTTCTAATCACTAATCATATCTTATCTATTTTGACAACAAAAGAACTCATTTAACACTAAATAGTTTAAACATTTGCTATTAAACATTTGTTAAGGGAGTACTGATAATACAATCCATTTATACAATTCACTTTTTGGTTTTTCCATCTTTTAAACTTGTTCAACCTCAAGTTTTTTATTGACAAAGCATTTGGAGACAATACTTTTTCAATTACTTTTGACCTATAACAAAACATTTGAAGATGTAATGCTTTTTAAATTATTTTTCATTCATAATTCTTAGTAATGTTAGAGTAACCTAATTACAACTCTATCATATATTTCGTTAAAAAAAGATTTAAGGTCACTTTTAATACCAAAATGGATTAAAAAAATCAATGTTACTTACTTGAAATATCAATACAAGTTTTCATCATTGACTTTGACTATCACTTGGAGGTTTTCTCTTTTTATTTTAAGATATATTGACCATACAATGGAGTTTGAAGACATTTTTTCTTCTAGAAGATTTTTTCAAACATGACACATTGTTAATTATTTTCCTCCAAATTAATAATTATCTTATAGTTTTATAAAGAGATACATATTGAAATTTGTAAACCATTAGCTTTGAGACTACTCAAAGATCTAAGTTCTCTCATTTTCTCATGCCTTACTCTATTGAGAACATGTTCTAATAGATCTATCCTCCAATTATGTATATGTATGATCATAGATATGAATATTAATAATTAATGGATAATCTAAATATCAATCATATCATAATAAATTATAATTAATATTTGTAAGCATAAGAAACCGTCACCTTTCCAAAAATTTATTAGCTTTTCATTTTTAATCATGAAATATATGTCTTTGTACACAATCTTGGAAAGACAAGCCACACCATAATTATCATGTCTTTTTTATGTTATAAGTATCCCAACAAAATATGCAACCTTCAATTTCTATAAATACACTATCAACAGGATATCCTTTCCCCTTATGTAGTAATACTCAAACATTCTAAACACCCTCACATTCACCCACTATTCAAAATATGGGCTTCACAAATATCTCCTCAATGTACTAACATATTTACACATCATATAGATTCTACATAAATACCTACCCCACACTATATTGTCGATGTTCCTCCTATTTTTATCCAAAGAAATATAATATATATAAGTGCAAATATCTCTCTTAACATAAAATGTATCATATATCAACAGAAGCTCATTGGGTTACTCAATAACCCTTTAGCACTTGAAGTTCTTACCCATCCTCTACCTCAATGATTTACTTGACCAAATATCTCCTTTTACAAAGAGAATATCAATCCTTAATTACACCTTCATGCCTTCATGGCCTATTCTATAGATTATATGTATATAAATACCTTACTTAGTAAGGTCCTTTTAATGTAACCTTGAGGAATACATGATTAATTGGCCCTTTTGAACCATTTTGAAATTTGTAAACCATTTTGCATTAATATTATTTGTAATTCTTTTTCGATTTGGCTCCAATTTTGACTTTCATTAACTTAATTATAATAAAAATATTATTGTTCAAGTTTTGGAATTCATATAGCAGATTATAATGAGTGAGTAAACATATATTTAAAATCGATTTTTGATGGCTAATCTTAAAATTATATAAATATTAGATTTTTAATTATATGTTAGAATATATATTTCAGATATTATAACTATATTTTGTTAAATGTATTTAACTTTATGTCATATAGTTAAGGTATTAATATCATGATAAATGATTTAATAAACATATTTTAAAATTCTTTATATTATCAAGTTTTAAATCACGATACTTTTCATCTTTATTATTGTTATAATAATATTATTATACACAATTTAAAAGGCAAATAATTTTTTTGATCTTTACAAAACTTGTTTAAGGTCCATATCTCACCATCGAATTTAAGAAATGTGCACTATTTACCCTTAGTATTATACGTACGTTATAAACTTTCTATATAGGTATAAAGATATGACTTATTTTTTGCGATAACCACATTGAATTCCCCTTTTTTGAGGTGAGTGAGATATACTATATATATCTCATCTCAAAATAACTTCTACAACCATGTAACAACTTCTACAAACATGTAACAACTAGGTAATTAATGTTTAGTGATTAACATGTGGAAATCACAATGTGTTCTTCATCTTGATGAAAAACACACTGTGTTTTTCAACATGCTGAAAAATGCAATGTGTTTTTCAGCACGTTGAAAAACAAGATGGTTTTCCACACGTTTTCATTTATGAAATTACATTTTTCAAGTCACACTAGTATGACCTTAATATTTGTATTTATATTTGTTAACAAGAACCTTAATAATAAATGTCTTGAAATCCTAACTCAAACATTATTATAGTTATAACTCAAACATTAATACAATTATAGTTAAACAAAATGAACACATTTAATGTTATAAGTGTTTGAGATGATTCTTAATATTATCTATAAGCATAAATAATTTCTAGATTTACATGTTGATTTGTTTCTATCGTAAGAAAATTTTAAAATTTCAATTAAATATGCATGCGATCTTCGAGCTCTTAGTTGTAATTTCATTGCTCTTAGTTGTGTTAAATGGAATAATATCATTAGAGTAAGTTTAATTTTTATGTACTCATTATATTTGTAAATAATGGTAATGTGCATATTCCATTTGAATATAGTTTTTTTAAAAAATTTGTTGTTATATGTTGGTAATTGCAATGTTGTGAATGTCTGATGTAAGTTGAAGTTACAAAAATTATCTTTGTTGTCATACTCACTCTCAATTCGGTATATGGGGGCAAGTGCCTCTCCAAAACATGAATCGGTGCGTGCTAAAGGGGCTTGCCCCTTGGGATGCCACATCGATATGCCCAACTATCATTGGGTGGTAGATGTCTGTGTCTGAAAGGTTTTTAAAGCCGCCCGCCGAAGAGATTTTATTCATACCTAAATTTGTCATGGATATTAGCTTTCTGAAATGGCATTTTCTTTTGTATGTTTTCATATTAGATGATGTATAATAGTTTTGTCATATAACATACTAACTTTACTTCTATGCTTATTTTGTGTACTAGTAACTCTTTTGTGTAGTGAATATGAAGACATACGAAATACGAGCCTCCACGTAAACTGAAGATGAAGGGTGTTCGCATAGAAAGTTTGAAAACTGCAAGAGTTCCTAAAAATAGTCCTCAATTTATTAACAATTTATAAATTATATGTATATTATAGACAATTTAGTATGCCATTGAATACTAGTTGTTCGAATGTATAACAAATAATTTTTATTACGATTCAAAATTTTAGCACCATTTCTAAAATTCAAATAAAAGTGTGAAAATTCTACACATTATAATATTGAGTTTGTATTATCCACAAAATTTGAAATACATGCATTGTGGGAAATTTAATATGCTAGTGATTTCTATTTTTAATAATATACACTAACATAATATAAGTAAAACTATAGATGTAGATAGTCTACGCTATTATAATTTACTCACGAATGATAAATCCTTAAACAAGGTAAAATTTTTCAATCATGAATAATATTCATAATTTCATACAAGACAAAATAAATTTTTGGAATATCCATATTTTATAAATTTCATTGTGGAGAAATCACATTTTTCAATTTATTTTGTTTTGAAATATCTATATTCTTCAATTTTAGTTTGTAAGTTTTTCAAAAAGTAGGGTACATGGGTGTTGCGAAGATTATTATTTTATTGTTGTTTAATTATTATGTTTTATGCATATATATATATATATATATATATATATATATATATATTAAAGATGTTATTAATATTTTAATATTTTAATTTTCTTATTTGTAACTTCATTTTAAATAAACATGTTTTTGTTTTGTTAGTTTTTATTGTTTTTAGCTAAATGTAATAATTTCTATTTTATATACATCATTTTTGAAAAATATTATTTAATAAATAAAATAAGCACCATAAAATATATTATTATACAATGTGAATTATATTTATAAGGTTAATTATAATATTTTCTATGGAAGTTTCTCTCAACATTGAATAAGTGTATTTGAAATAATATTAATTTTGTAACAATCTTTGTCACATTATATTTATTATGTCACATTCTTTGTCACATTATAGATGACCATATTGTGATATGCTTGTGCATTGGAAGCAGTAGGCAGTCCTATAAATTGTTGTTTTCCTTGCATTTCAATACTATCTTTTATACAAGTGGCTTTTGAATTAGACAAAAATTCAAATGCTTCCAATGTTTTAAGATGGTATTCATGTTGATGATGATCAATCACAACTCAAAATTTATTTCAGAAAGTATGAAATAATTGTTTCATTAACGATGCAAAATTGTATGTAATAATTTTTAGGATGGGAAGGAGGCCCAAATGGCAGAGCATGATCAATATTATTGTCTAAGAGATAATAGAGGAAAAGAGTTAGTTTTCGTATGATGACTTAGAATGGACATCAATCGGGAATGAGCCGAACATCGACATTTGTGCCGCCATACCGCTCATGAAGACTACAAGCATTTCTAAAGGGGAAGGTTCTAATGAAATTTTTGAGACTACATTTGTGCGCACAAATCACAAGTCAACAAATATAGAAAATCATAAACCACAAATAACAAAGTCATATACTAGGTTCAAACCTTTTCTAACAATTCTTTTTGTATGTTCTTTTCATAAACATTTGTATAGCATTTGATGTTACCATTTTTAATTGTAGCTACTGGTGTTCATATGGTCCAAACGACAATAGAAATAAGCCAACAATAGGTGAAAAAGTGAGTAGGTGTATGATTAAAAGGGGTTTCCAATGTCATTTTTATGGGAGGTTTTTGGGATGGCCATAATATTATACAACAATCCATTTCATTGTGATGTAAATGGCAAGTGTTGTCATAAGAGGAACAAAAATACCATTAACGATCCTCGTGTCAATGTTGCCCATTCTTATCAAATGAATGCAAAACTTATATCAAGAGTCTTTTTTTGATGGGTGTCACCGTGGAAACAGTGTACGATAAATACATAGAGGATCCATCCAACATGGGTATATCAAGTAAGAGGGACGAATACTTAACAAGAAAGGACATGGTGAATGCATGGAAAAGAGTTCGCTCCAGAAGGTCTCAAAAGCACGCTGATGATGCCATGAGCGTGAACTTATGGCATGCGGAGGAAAGAGACATTTTTACTATCAATGCCCAAATGGAACCACCATTCCATTCATTATGGGGTTACAAACACCGTGGATGTGTGAGAGAATGGTTCAACATTTGCACAATTCCATAATCTCCATGGATTCGACATTTGCTACAAAAAAATATGGTGTAAGTAATTGGAATGAATTTTGAAATGATGTGTGATTTATGTATCATTAATAATGTTTGCTTTTTTTTATATTAAACCCCATGTTACCCTTTGATGTCATATTCCTTGCAGTACCAATTATACACATTGCTTGTTTTTGACAAGAAAGAGGCTGGGGTGTTCGTAGCATGGGCCATTTCTTCGAGGAATAAGATTGAAGAAATTCATGGGTGGTTGGCAGAAGTCCATAAATGAGGAAAACATCTTCGTGTTGATTGAAAAATCAATGCATTCATTATAGATGATGCATCAACTGAAATCCAAGCTATTAGGTGTGTTTTTGGTTGTCATGTACTTCTATGCCTATGACACATGCACATGACATGGTTGAAAAATGTGCACAGGTATTATAGCAAGGAGTCAAGATGGAAGATTTTTGAGAGACTAGGTACCATAATGTATGGTTCCAGAATGCATCACGAGCACACATTTCAAATCATTCAAGAATTCTTCAATGAATTCAAAGAGGAAATTACGTTCCTTGAGTACTTCAGGAATACATGGTGTGAGAGCGAAGAATGTATTGGTGAGTACGATCCTTTGAGTGTTTCCTTATTAATTATCATAAAGAATAAGAGTTGGTTTATAGTGTCATTGATTTTCAATCCATGTTACTTGATAGCTATGTGGGCAACAAATTTTAGAAAATTTTCCCATGTAAATCAGGAAACAAACACATCCATTGAGTCCTACCATAATTTTTTGAAGACTAGATACTTGTGTGATAGACAAAAAAATGTACTCTCCAGATGGACTATTTGTTCTACACACTTGTGTACAAGGTGGAGCCATTTTACAAACACAAGAGGAAGTTGAAATAACCCGACTTCTTGACCAATTTCAAAAAATAAAGACAATTATTGACACTGGTTGAGAGAGAAAAGAGTATTCTTGATACAAATTTCCTTGCAATTACGCTTGATTATAATTGATTATGGGCGAGGAGCCAAATAACTAAAAGAACATGGTATTTGGTAAGGCAATGCAGAGCCTTGGACGTATGCGAATGTGCTTGGTATATCAAAGGAAACATATGTAAGCACATGTTGAAGGTGTTGGAACTTCGCAAGTGATATGTGTCGATGTCATCATATCAAACACCGAAAGTGGTAGGTAATTCAATGTCATCATATGTTACCGATGTAGATTGCTAAGCATAAGTTGTAATGAAAAAAACATTGTGTTGAAAATGTTTTCCTTTCACGTGAAAAATCCAATACTTATGTGGAGACAATCATGATAAATGAAGACACATTTAGAGATGATCCCTCCTTGTTGTATCTAGCACTAGAATTTAAAGGTAATTCAATGTCATCGTATGTGGCAAGTAGTGATATAGATTGCTAAGCATAATTCGTAATGAAAAAAGCATCGTGTTGAAATTATTTTCCTTTCACGTGTAGGAGCCAGTAATTATGTGGAGACAAGCACGGTGAATGAAGACATGTTCGAGAGATGGACCCTCCTTGCCATATCTAGCACCATAAGTGGAAGGCAATTCAATTTCATCGCATGTGGAAAGTAGTGATATAGATTACTAAGCATAAGTCGTAACGAAAAAAACATTGTGTTGAAATTGTTTTCCTTTCACGTGTAGGAGCCAATACTTATGCGGAGACAAACACGGTAAATGAAGACATGTTATGGGATGGCCCCTCCTCGCCACCTCAATAGTCACTGATAGTTGATGGTTAGTTGTTAATGCCTTTAATCAATTAATTGATGCCAATGATAATGTTCATCACACATATTTATGATTAGGTGACAATGTGTATTCATGTGTAGGTGACAATGTGTATTCTCAATCAAATGTTATGAATGAGTGTTGTAGCCAAAATATTCCCATGTCCACCAAACGACGAGTGACATGCATGGATGGTATGAGGTTGTTTTTCTATTGTATAATGATATTGAAAAACCTAGTGTATAAATAAATAAATTTCTATAATGTCTTATATGTCACAGTACTCACAAACAGATTAGGGCTAGTGGGTTGATGATAGAAAGTGATTCAAATTTTATGGAACACACATCCAAAGAATTCTTGAAGTCAGTCTTGGATACACGACTGAGTACAAATGAACAAAAAAAAACATTCTTTGAATGTGTTCAGAGGTTTATGAGAGACCTAGAAGCATCAAATATGTTATATGTTTCTTTCAAAGGAGATGTCAATGAGACAACCACCACCCACATGTATCCATGGTTTAGTGCGAGTAAAAACTCCACCGTAGTGTGACTAAGAGGTTAGTCATTGTAGAAGATTTGAACAATCACGCTGAAGACTATGAATGCTTCCAATTTCCTAACGATAATCATGCAAAGAGGAGAGAAACCACACAAGTGGAACCTACAGGTTAAAACATTGAATTATTGGTGTGATTGTGAATTCACAAGAAATTTTAATTGTGGAGGCGAAGACTAACATATTGATAATTTATTTTGCAGGTGGTTCAAATGCAGATGAAACATATCCTCGTCACCGCTTATCTTTCAACAATTTAGTGTCTATGCAAGGTGTGTATTGAATGTCCTTAATTTCAATACATTCATTTATTGTATGTAAGGTACAAAGCCTTGGATATCTTGTCTAATATTTAATGCATTGTGTTGTAGATGCAACGAGATATGTAGAGAGATGTATCTTACGGAATGAGCAGGTTGAGCTTTGGAAAGTAAATGTATGACATGTAGAGCGGGCCTATTTTAGAATTGTAAACATCTAAAATTCATGTATATGAGATTGTAGATTGTGTATATTTAAAATACATAAATATGGAATGTACAACTGACCTACTTTTTGATGATTTTGAGAGTATTTAAAAAATGTGCTTGTTGGTGTTAGCCAACGTAGGACCACTCATGTAATATATGGATAGTAGAAAATATTTTGACATATAGAAAGATGATGTAATTATGATGGAATGATGTAATTAACAAGAACAGCGATTCTAATTATCATGTGAAATTTTTATCGCTATTGTCAAAGTGTTGAAAAACAAACTTTTTTAAGCACGTTGAAAAACACAGTGTGTTTTTCAACACTATAAAAAAGAACCATTGTTTTCCACAAGGTGCAAACCACGATGTTGTTCCACCTTTATGTAACAATGTAATCCACAGTAATGATGTTTTTCCATCTTATTGCAATTATGTAATCCACATTAAATAATTATCGGTAGCGGAGAAGCATTGCGTTTTTAAGCTAATCTAAAAAATAAGGCGTGTTTTTCAACACTTTGAAAAATGCAATGCCGCTTTCCACAAGTCTGAAACCACGATGTTTTTCTTCCTTGTTGTAATGATGTAATGCAAACCAAGTAATTATCGGGTGGAGAAGAGTTGCTTTTTTCAAAGTGCTGAAAAATAGAGTGTGTTTTTCACACGTTGAAAAACATATCTTGTGTTTTTTCAATAATATGAAAAAGCGCAACGTTTTTTCCACAAGGTGCAAAACATGATGCTTTTCTTCCTTTTCGTAATGATGTAATCCACATCAAGTGGTTACCACGAGGAGAAGGTTTGATTTTTTCAAAGTGCTGAAAAAATAGAGTGTGTTTTTCAACACGTTTAAAAACACATTGTGTTTTTTAGCAATATGAAAAACACAATGCTATTTTATAACAAGGTGCAAACCACGATGAATTTATTTCTTGTTGTAATGATGTAATGCAAATCAAGTAATTATCAGGTCGAGAAGAGTTTCTTTTTTTCAAAGTGCTGAAAAATAGAGTGTTTTTCCGCACGTTAAAAACACACTATATTTTTCAGCAATATGAAAAACACAACACTATTTTATGCAAGCTGCAAACCAAGATGCTTTTATTCCTTATCGTAATGATGTAAACCACATCAAGTTGTTACCATGAGGAGAGTGGTTATTTTTTCAAAGTGTTGAAAAAATAGAGTGTGTTTTTCAACACGTTGAAAAACACACTATGTTTTTCAACAATATGAAAAATATAATGCTATTTATAACAAGGTGCAAACCACGATGCATTTCTTCCTTGTTGTAACGATGTAATGCAAATCAAGTAATTATCAGGTGGAGAAGTGCTAAAAAATAAGGTGTTTTTTTCCACACGTTGAAAAACACACTTTGTTTTAGAGCACTTTGAAAATACAACGCCTTTTTCTACAAGGTGCAAACTACGATGCTTTTCCTCCTTGTTGTAACGATGCAATCCACATCAAGTAATTATCAGGTAGAGAAGAGTTTTTTTTTTTCAAAGTGCTTAAAAATAGAGTGTGTTTTTGACACGTTGAAAAAACATTGTGTTTTTCAGCACTTTGAAAAACACAACGCAATTTTCGGAAGGTGCAAACTACTGATGGTTTTCTTCCTTGTTGTAATGATGTAATGCAAATTAAGTAGTTACCACAAGGAGAAGGGTTGATTTTTTCAAAGTGCTTAAAAAATAAAGTGTGTTTTTCGACATGTTGAAAACACATTGTGTTTTTCAACACTATGAAAAATGCAATGCCATTTTCCACAAGGTGCACCCACGATGCTTTTTGTCCTTGTTGTAATGATGCAATTCACATAAAGTAATTATCAGGTGGAGAAGAGTTATTTTTTTTCAAAGTGCTAAAAAATAGAGGGCATTTTCAACACGTTGAAAAACACATTGTGTTTTCCAACAATATGAAAAACACAATTCAATTTATAACAAGGTGCAATCCACGATGCTTTTCCTCGTTGTAACGATGCAATCCACATCAAGTAATTATCACGTGGAAGAGAGTTGCTATTTTTCAAAGTGCTGAAAAATAAAGTGTGTTTTTCAACACGTTGAAAAGCACACCATGTTTTTCAGCAATATGAAAAACGTAATTTGGTTTATAATAAAGTGTAAACCATGATTCTTTTCCTCATTGTTGTAACGATGTAATCCACATCAAGTAATTATCATGTGGAGAAGATTTTCTTTTTTTTAAACATGCTAAAAATAGAGTGTGTTTTTTGACACATTGAAAAACACACTATGTTTTTCAACAATATGAAAAACGTTATTCGGTTTATAACAAGGTGAAAACCATGATGCTTTTCCTCCTTGTTGTAACGATGCAATTCACATTAAGTAATTATCATGTGGAGAAGAGTTGTTTTTTTAAAAGTGCTGAAAAATAGAGTGTTTTTTGAAACGTTGAAAAACACATTGTGTTTTTCAGCACTATGAAAAACGTAATTCAATTTATAAGGTGCAAACCACGATGCATTTCTTCCTTATTTGATGCGGGAGCATAACTTGTAGAGACCATAACTTTTGATCCGACCGTTGGATCGTCTTGAAATTTTACAGGGTGGTAGATATACATTAGTAATATGCTGAGGTTAATTTGCTTGCAAGGTTGTGCCCATTTTGGCACGTTTTTGGGCCCAAATTCCTTCATCTAGTGGCCTAAAATTGGCTTGTAATGTTTTTTTCACTTTTGTCTAGGTCTTAGAACTTTAATAACTTTTGTTGTGCTTGTTAGAATAAGTCCAAATTTTGCGTGAACCCTAATTTATGAAGGCATATTTGGCATGAAAAATTTGGGGTCCATCCGAGTTGTTTTTCTAGTAGGTAATTTTTGGCATTTTAGGGTTTTCTTGGCATTTTAGGGTTTTTGGCATTTTAGGGTTTTTAGAGTAGACATGAAATAAAAGGAGGATGGTAATGATGTAATAGATCAGTGTGGATTCCAGAATGAGAAGTAAGCTATTTTGAAACTCTTGGGTTTTATTTGCAAATCTGTTTATGTGTGTTTTTGGAGGTATTTCAACCTCTTGCAGCTGGATTCACATCAATTGGTATCAGAGCAGGATTTTGATCTTGCAAAATAGTTAAGGTAACATATTACATTTTTCTATGTAATTTTTTTACCTCTATTTTATATGATCATGGCTAGACGCAGGAGGGGAGGTTATGCCCAGATGAATAGGAATATGCAGGAGCTACAGAGATAAGTTGTTGAGCTCACAGGAGAAGTCACCCGCCTTAGAAGGAGACATGCAAATGGGGATGCAGACCCAGATAGTGATATTGAAGAAGGACCTCCATTAGTGAATGAAGGAGGAGATGAAGAAGATAATGAGAGAGATGAAGAAACCTTAAATGAGAGACCATTTGAGGAGAGATTGATCCAGGCTTTAAAGGGAAAGGATGACGACATCAAGATTACTGTTCTTGATTATGGTGGAGGGTTACGACTAGAGGAGTTGATTGACTGGTTAAATCACATGGAAAAATTCTTTGAGTGGAAAACCCTTTCAGAGAGAAGAAGGTTAAGTTTGCATGCACTAAGTTGGTGAACATGCATTGATCTGGTGGGATCACCTATAAAATGAAAGAAACAGGAATGGAAAGGGCAAGATTCAAAACTGGAATAAAATGGTAAAGAAGCTGAAAGAAAAATTTCTTCCTGTAGATTATGCTCAGAAACTCTTTCGAGATTCCAAAACCTAAGACAAAAGGATCTCAGCATTGAGGAGTATACTAATGAATTTTACAAGTTGTCAATCAGGGTGGAATAGGGAGAGTCTGAAGAATAGAAGGCTACACGGTATATAAATGGGTTGAGTTACACCATATAAGATGAGTGAGTATGCTCTATGGATCCATAGCCTGGATGATGCTTATCAACTCACATTAAAGGGAAGAAAAGAACAAGAGGAATAATTTTAGAAGAGGAGTGAAGAGAGGTCCATCATCATCTCCAATGAGAGGAAGGGGTAGATTTGAATCTACAAAATGTGAATCCTCTAACACAGAAGGGCATGAAGATTCTGGTCAAAGCCATGGTAACTACCAAAGAGGTAGGGGGTTTCAGAGGGGAAGAGGTTATAGTGGAGGACGGGGCTGGAATAGCCCCCAAAGATAATATACATGTTACAGATGTGGTGAAGAGGGGCACAGCTTTTGAGTGTCCGCACTATCCTACACAAGATAGATGGCAAGGAGAACAACCACGATTAAATCTGGTTGAAGCTGAAGAGGAAGAAGAAATGGAGGTTGCTGCAGACTTGGGTGAAACCCTCATGATAAGGAGGACGATGATTGTCCCAAGGAAGGAGAAAGAACATGATGTTTTTGGTGCTGATTCATGGCTACGAACAAATATATTTCAAACAAGATGCACCTCCGGAGGAAAGGTATGTAAAATTATTATTGATGGTGGTAGTTGTGAAAATATGGTTTCAATCAGTAATGGTTGATAAACTCAATCAAAATGTGAGAAGCACCCATATCCCTATCGTATATCATGGTTCAAGAAAGGAAATGAGGTAACCATAGATAAAATATGCCTTATAAATTTTTCAATTGGGAATACCTACAAGGATGAGGTGTGGTGTGATGTTATCCCAATGGATGCATGCCATATATTATTGGGTAGGCCTTGGAAATATGATAGAAAGGTTACACATGATGGAGGGAAAAATACATATACCTTTTGGAAGGATGGTGTAAAGGTGGTCTTGTTATTGTTGTCTATTTTGATGATATTCGATATTCAGTAAGACAGTGGAAGAACACTTATCGCATATGAAATTGGTGTTAGAATTATTACATAAAGAGAGTCTATATGCAAAATTAAAGAAGTGTAGATTTCTTTAGAAGAGTCTTGTTTTTTTAGGATTTTTCATATCAGAGGATGGAGTGAGGATGGATGAGGAAAAAGTAAAGGCAATTTTGGAATGGCCTATTCCAAGGAATGTGACATAGGTTCGTAGTTTTCATGGATTGACAACTTTTTATAAGAAGTTCATCAAGAATTTTAGTAGCATTTACGCACCCATAACAAAGTGTACAAAAGGGAGGGAGTTTGTATGGACCAAGGAAGCAACAAATAGTTTTGAATTGTTGAAGAAGAAAGTGTCAGAAGCACCTATTTTGGTATTGCCGATTTTAACAAGGTCTTTGAGGTTGATTGTGATGCCTCACATGTCGAGATTAGGGTCTTTGTCTTGAGTTAAGGACAACCTATGGCATTCTTTAGTGAAAAGCTAAATGAAGTAAGGAGGAAATATTCTACTTATGATGTGGAATTTTATGCTATTGTTCAGGCATTAAGGAACTGGAGACATTACTTGGTAGCAAAGGAATTTGTGCTCTTCACTGACCATGAAGCCTTGAGGTATGTAAACACACAAAAGAAACTAAATAGTAGGCATGCAAAATGGGTTTCATTTTTGCAAGAATATACTTTTGTTTTAAAGCATAAGTCTGGTAAGCAGAATCAAGTTGCTTGATGCCTTGAGTAGGCGTGTATCCCTTTTGACAACAATGGAAAATAAAGTACTAGGGTTTGAGGCAGTTAAGGAATTGTATGAAGGTGATCCAGATTTTGGTGATGTTGTGAGACAACTTAAGGAGCCTACAGTAGGTAGTGATTCTTTTGATTATTTGATGCAAGATGGTTATTTGTTTAGGGGGAAACAATTGTGCATCCCTATTGGTTCAATGAGAGAAAATATTATAAGAGAATTGCATAGTGGGGGGTTGGCTGGACACTTTGGTATTAGTAAGAAAATTTCTCTTGTTATAGAAAAGTATTATTGGCCAAAGGTAAAGAGGGACATAAGTAGGATTGTAGCAAGATGTAGAGTGTGTCAAATGGCTAAGGGCCATGCACAAAATATTGGGTTGTATATGCCATTACCTATACCTACAGGGCCGTGGGTTGATCTGAGTATGGATTTTGTGTTAGGGCTTCCTAACACACAGCGAGGGAATGATTATATCTTTGTTGTAGTTGATAGATTCTCTAAAATGGCACATTTCATTTCTTGTAAAAAACTAATGATGCTTCTAGAATTATAGATTTGTTTTTTCAAAAGTGGTTAGATTGCATGGAATTCCAAGAACGATCACTTCAGATCGGGACACAAATTTTTTGAGTCACTTTTGGAGGACTCTGTGGAAGAAACTAGGGACATAACTATAGTTCAGTAGTGCATATCACCCCCAGACTGATGGGCAGACAAAAGTAGTGAACAGAAGCTTGGGAAATCTCCTACGTTGTATAGTTGGAGAAAAGCCAAAACAATGGGACTTAGCTTTACCTCAAGCTAAGTTTGCCTATAACAACTCGGTAAACAGGTCAACAGGGAGGTCTCCTTTCTAGATCATATATGGTAGGAATCCCAAGGGGGTCCTAGATCTAATTGTTCTACAGTGAAGATGAAACTAGTGATGATGCAGAAGCATTCGCAGAACACATTCTACAGTTGGAAGATGAAGTGAGGGAAAAGCTGAAAGTGAGTAATGCACAATATAAAAGCACTGCAGATGTCAGTAGGAGAGTAAGTGTATTTGAAGAAGGAGATATGGTGATGGTTCATCTTAGAAAAGAGAGGTTTCCAAAGGGGACATATAATAAACTCAAGTATAAGAAGATTAGGCCATGTAGGATTCTGAAAGAAAATGAGTGATAATGCCTACAAGGTGGAGCTACACAAACTTTTCTATCTCACCAGTTTTTAATGTTTCGACTTATATAAGTTCCCAAGTCATGATGAACATGTTGCAAGAGGAGAAAGAAATAAATTGGAAGCAACAGATGCTAAAGAAGAAAAAGGAGAGGGTAATGCGTGTCTTGGACCAAAAGACAATCACTACTAGACATGGGAGCTACAACAGATATTTGGTACAGTGGGAAGGTTTGCAGCAAGAAGAAAATACTTGGATTCTTGAGTGGGAGTTGAAGAAAATTGATAGTGCAAAATTAGATGAGTTCCATCAATAGAATTCGCAGGAGCTGAATTCTTTTCAACCAGGGGAGAATGATGCGGGAGCATAACTTGCAGAGACCATAACTTTTGATCCGACCGTTGGATTGTCTGAAATTTTACAGGGTGGTAGATATACATTAAAACTATGCTAGGGTTAACTAACCTATAAGGTTGTGCCCATTTTGGCACGTTTTGGGCCCAAATTCCTTCATCTAGTGGCCTAAAATTGGCTTGTAATGTTTTTTTCACTTTTGTCTAGGTCTTAGAACTTTAATAACTTTTGTTGTGCTTGTTAGAATAAGTCCAAATTTCGCGTGAGCCCTAATTTATGAAGGCATATTTGGCACGCAAAATTTGGGGTCCATCCGAGTTGTTTTGCTAGTAGGTAATTTTTGGCATTTTAGGGTTTCTTGGCATTTTAGGGTTTTTAGAGTAGACATGAAATAAAAGGAGGATGGTAATGATGTAATAGATTAGTGTGGATTCCAGAATGAGAAGTAAGCTATTTTGAAACTCCTGGGTTTTATTTACAAATCCGTTTATGTGTGTTTTTGGAGGTATTTCAACCTCTTGCAACTGGATTCACATCATTATTGTAATGATGTAATGAAAATAAAGTAATTATTTGGTGGAAAAAGTTACATTTTTCAAAGTGCTAAAAATATAGAGAGTGTTTTTCAACACATTGAAAAAAACACTGTGTTTTTCAACAATATGAAAAACAAAATTTGGTTTATAACAAAGTGCAAATGCGATGATTTTCCTCCTTGTTGTAATGATTTCATCCAAATGAGATAAATATCAAAAAGAAAAGAGTTGTTTTTTTTTCAAAGTGCTGAAAAATAAAGTGTGTTTTTCAACATGTTGAAAAATAAAATGTAGTTTTTATCAAGGTGCAAACCACAATGCTATTCATCCTCATTTTAATGAAAATAAAGTAATTATCAGGTGGAGAAGAGTTGATTTTTTTCAAAGTGCTGAAAAATAAAGTGTATTTTTCAACACGTTGAAAAACACACTGTATTTTTCAAAATTTGAAAATCCCCATGTCAATTTCGATAAGGTGCAAACCACGATGTTTTTCCTCCTTGTTGTGATGATGCAATTCATATCAAGTAACTACCATGAGGAGAAGGGTTGATAATTTCAAAGTGTTGAAAAATATAGTGTGTTTTTCAGAATATGAAAAAAGCGCAATGCGATTTTACACAAGATGCAAACCATGATGCCTTTCCTCCTTGTTGTGATGATGTAATTCATATCAAGTAACTAAAACAAGGATAAAAGCCGATTTTTTCAAAGTGCTAAAAATACAGTGTGTTTTTCAACACGGTGAAAAACACATTGTGTTTTTCAACAATATGAAAAAATGCAATGTGATTTTACACAAGGTGCAAATCACGATGCTTTTCCTCCTTGTAATGATGCAATGCATATCAAATAACTACCATGAGGAGAAGAGTTGAATTTTTTTAAATGGCTGAAAATTATAGTGTGCTTTTCAACATGTTGAAAACACACACTGTGTTTTTGAGCACATCAAAAAAGTCAACACTGCTTTCCATGAGGTGCAAACCACGACACTTTTCCTCCTTTTTGTAATGATGCAATGCATATAAAATAACTACCATGAGGAGAAGAGTCAATTTTTTAAACATGGTTGAAAATTACAATGTGTTTTTCAACATGTTGAAAAACACACTGCTTGTGGTTTTTAAAGCAATATGAAAAAACGCAATGCGGTTTTATCAAGGAGAAAACCACGATGATTTTTCTCTTTGTTGTGATGATGGAATGCAAATTAAGTAATTATCAGTCGAGAAGATTTTTTTTTCAAAGTGCTAAAAAATAATGTGTGTTTTTCAACACGTTGAAAAACACATTATGTTTTTCAACACTTTGAAAAACCCCATGTCGATTTCGACAAGGTGCAAACCACGATGATTTTCCTCCTTGTTGTGATGATGTAATGCATATAAAGTAACTACCATGAGGAGAAGGGTTGATTTTTTTCAAAGTGCTGAAAAATAGAGTGTGTTTTTCAACACGTTGAAAAACACACTATGTTTTTCAAAGACTTTCAGAAAAATGCCATGTCGATTTCGACAAGGTGCAAACCACGATGATTTTCTTCCTTGATGTAATGATGTAATGCATAACAAGTAATTACCAGGTGGAGAAGAGTTTATTTACAAACAACGAGAATAATTTTTATTTTTCTTGTAGTAATTAAGAAAAGTGAAATATAAAAAATGGATGATGGGTCCTAGGATGTGGATGGACGATGTTCGATGTTGTCTTTGCATGGAAGAATCGATCAAGCTCCTCTCTTGTGAATGAATCTGAAATCACATACACTACACAAGACATTCCAAGTAAAATTGTGCACTTTAACTCAAAATATGTTATTACTAGTATATTTGTTAACATGAAGGGTCCAAAAACTCTCTCAAGTTGCTAAAAATTCATTACAATCAATGGAAAAATGCACTTCTTTTTATTTCCCTAAATGGGATGCTGAAGTTTAAACCATAAGGAAATAATTAAATGTTTTGGGGTTTTCATTTTATCAAATAGACTAATCTTTCTTGATATTTAACAAGTCCATCAATAGCATATAGTATTGTGAATGACATTCCAATAATTGTTATAGTTTATTCACTAAAAACCATTGTAATGTATATGTAGTATGAAAATTACATGCTTCAATGAATACTTGAATTATGTAGAATTAACTCCTATTCAAACAATATTGAATTTCTATATCATGTAGATTAAGTAGGGTGCATGTGCATCTATAAATGAGTTGAACTCATATTAGAACACTATTGACACACAAACAAACAAACTGATATATAACTATAAAAAAATGTGAATAAGGTAGACCAAGGGTCACATGGATAAATTTGGAAGGGAATGGGGACTCTTTTCTCATAACCATGTAGTTTACCAGAACCTTTTGGACTTACGTTCCTTGTCAAGTGCACTTTGTCCTAGCAAAAGTCTTAGAACAACACAAAATAATTAAAAAAATAAATAAATAATCAAAGGGGGCCTTATGAATACCATAAATGATTGGAAATGATAATCGCACAAATACAATCCTAAATTGGACAAATGATCATAACCCATACTTACTGAATTTGACATGAATATTTATATATATAAAAGCTGCAAACCACTCTGTTTTCTCCACCTTATTGCAATTTAAATCTTTCTACTAGATTCACAATACTCACACATTCTAAATCTTATTGCAATTTAAATCTTGCTATCTGATTTTCACACCTAATATTTTATTATGTTTTTATTGTTTAATTATTATTTACTCTTATAAAAACTAAAATATACATTTAACCAACATATTTTGATGTCAAAGGTTGCATGGAAAATGTCATTTTATTACAAAGTCATTTATTCATTTATTAGTTGTGTCTTCGGTGGGAGTGACTGGTACTTTTTCCTCAATTGACGCCTTGGCCTGGATGTACATCTTCTTCCATACTTCCTTGTGACCTTCGTGTATTTTAACAATGGAATTAAATCTTGCTACGTGATTTTCAAACACTTTTTTGTTCGATTCACCCGTTGTCTCCCAATTCTTAATTTCTAATTCCAACTCTTGAACCTCAAGCCCCACTCCATCTTCCTCGAGGAAGCATCTCCTTGTGACCTTCGTGTATTTTAACAATGGAATTAAATCTTGCTACGTGATTTTCGAACACTTTTTTGTTCGATTCACCCGTTGTCTCCCAATTCTTAATTTCTAATTCCAACTCTTGAACCTCAAGCTCCAACTCCATCTTCCTCGAGGAAGCATCTCCTAATTGGTCCAATAATTCCTTATTTTTTTGACAAGTATAAATATTACAATGTAAGTCTTTCATGCTCGGTTTTATAAAAATTTCCTTATTCATTACAAGTTTCATTTCTAATTCCATACGGAATGGTGGGGAAGTCTCATCTTCTTGTCCAACACCCACATCTTCATTTGTAGGGATCTTTGCATTATTTTTGAACATAGGTGTGGCACTCTCAAATGTTTCATAATATTTTAGTTCCTCCACTTGAGAAGTCTTGTGCTTTCTATCCTTTTTGTCTCTTTCCATCTAATTACACCTGTATTTAAACAACCGATTAATATCTGTCACCATTCAAACGTAATTATTAATATCTGTCACCATTCAAACATAATTATGAAATATATTTGAAAGTTTAGTAAGCACATCAAACCCAAGTAGGCATACATGGAAGAAGAACACAACTATGTAACCATAAACCAAAACCGTAATCCATAATACACTAGATTTGAAAGCAAAATTGTGAATTATCTACAATAAATTAGTGAACACGTCAAACCCAAGTAGGCATACACGGAAGAAGAATGTAACTATGTAACCATTAACCATATACCGTAATCCACAATCCATAGTCACATTAATACATTAACCAGATACATCTTCTTCCACACTTCCTTCTGATCTTCGTGTATTTTAAGAACGGAATTAAAGCTTGCTACTTGATTTTGAACACTTTTTTTTTTCCGCTAAACGCATTATCTCCCAATTCTTAATTTCTAGTTCTAACTCCTGAACCTCAAGCTCCAACTCCATCTGCCTCAAGGAAATATCTCCTATTTCGTCCAATAATTCCTTTTTTTTTTTAATATAAATTTTCCAATGCAAGGCTTTCACACTCGTTTTTATACATCTTTTCCTTCTTCATTACAAGTTTCATTTCTAATTCCATACGAATGATGGGGAAGACTCATCTTCTTGTCTAACACCGACATCTTTGTTTGTAGGGATCTTTGCATTTTTCCGAACACATAAGTGGCACTATCGAATGTTTCATAATCTTTCGGTTCCTGCACTGGTGAAGCCTTGCGCTTTCCAACCTTCTTTTGTCTTGCCATCTAATTAAACCTGTATTTAAACAACCGATTAATATCATTACCATTCAAACATAATTACAAAGAAAATAATGCACTTAACTTATACTCAACAAAATATTATCATGGATGAAATATATATGAAAGTTTAGTAAGCACATCAAACCCAAGTAGGCATACATGGAAGAAGAATGCAACTATGTAACCATAAACCACAAACTGTAATCCATAATACACTAGATTTGAAAACAAAATTGTGAATTATCTACAGTAAATTAGTGAACACATCAAACCCAAGTAGGCATACACGGAAGAAGAACGCAACTATGTAACCATATACCATATACCGTAATCCACAATCCATAGTCACATTAATACATTAACTAGATACATAGTGATAACATCATCATTTATAAAATAAATGGAATGTCACATAACAAGAATAAAAACCATCTAATGTACTATAGAAAAATGTAAATGGATAACTCTATGTAACCCATAACCACAAACCATATTCAATATATCAATAATGCAATACTAAATTGTAAACCTCAAACACATCAAAGTAACAACATCATCATATACACATATATAGTAATCTGACTCCTCATAAGCAATGTTATACAATAAATGTTTTCATCTCCTCCGCTACCTATTGTTAGCGAGAGAACATATTCCATCATAATATCTAATACATTTCTTCTCATATCTATGAACAAAATTAGGTGTGATGCCAAGAATGGGTGGGGCATCGGATGTCTTTATCTGAGTATGACACGCTCTCTCAACCTTGTACCTTATCATCCTGAAAGCCAACCATATAGTAAATAAGTCAACATAGATGAATCTCTCAATTAAACACATAATTAAATTAAATAATCCATTACATCTACTTGCCTCTTCACGAGGAGTGTCTAGTCTGATATCTCTGAGATCCCATATAACGCAAACCCTTTGACACACTCTGCCAAAGTGCTTGCAAATTTATTAGGGTAGGGTAAATGAAAAGTTTGCAAAAACTTATGAAATGGGGAAACAATCAACCTCTAAACATGACTATATTAGTTCTCTACTCCATGAAAGCTATCTATAAGTGAACCTATTAAAGCTCTAGCAATCAGTTTTGTGTTTATTGATGTTTCAAAAGCTTAAGAATGGAAGCTCACCATTAATGGCTTCTCCCATTTACCTAAAGCTTTGAAAGGATTAGCAAATAACAAGTAAATAGCTCAAATAAACTATGAAATGACTCTAAAATGACCTAAGCATGACCTAAATCAGAAATGAGAGAGAGAGAGAGAGAGAGAGAGAGAGAGAGAGAGAGAGAGAGAGAGAGAGAGAGAGAGAGAGAGTTCTTAGGAAAAGGTGGGAGGGGTATCCCTCTATTTATAGTTTTTGGATTTGAGAAAAGGATGTTTTGGATGCATGTGGGACTAAAAGGAGTCAAAAAGTTGATTTTTAGAAAAACATATTTGGAGGTGTGAACAAGATTTTAGGAAGCTAAGTGGCTATTTGGAAAGGTAAGATATTTGTTTAGAAAGTCAAATCCTCTTTAGAAAGTCAATAAGAGGGTTAATTAACCTAAACAAGGTTAATTAAAGGGAAAAAGCTTATAGAAGCTTGGTTAGAGAGGGATTAACATGGTTTAGGGGGTTTAGAAGAGGTTAGAAAGGGTATTTTACTAGCGTAGTGTAGTAAATTAACACGAGACTAGGATAGTTAGTATGATCTTAGTAATAAGATCATGTAGACCAAATTATAGGTGTCTACATTTTCCCTCTTTGAGGTGACATATGCGACATCACTTCAAAGAAAGTAGACAAATAAAACAAGTAGAAAATTTTTTTGAGGGGTAGAAGAAAAATTAGTAGGATGAAGGATGCCCCCTCGAGTGTCGATGGGGTGATGGAGGAACGTGATCGAACGATCGAAAAGAGAACAAAAGAAAAAGAATAGAAAGAATGTGTGAAAGAAAGGGGAGATAGAAGAGAAAATAAGAAAAGGGATTTTGAGCTATCCATAAGGCATTTTTATATAAACAATTCTATTCATCATATTGCTAGTAATCTTCATCATCGGTCCTTATTAAAATATGAGCATACGAAAACAACGTAAAATGACATGAAAATCCAAGATACAAACAACTATCCATCTCTAAAAAAATGGCCAACTCCATGCAACATACATGAATGCAATGCAATACGAGAAGCAAAAACAAACTCATTTAACAAGAAATAAGTACAATCACACACACTCAAACCAACAACGTTTAAGATAGTTGCACAAATATTTTGTTATCGAGTTGCAATCCCAAATGTTTTGATAAATGAAAAGGGTTTAAAATGATGCCCCAAGAAATTTGTATATGCAAGGGAAAGGATGGAGGACACTTAGGTCCGATGAAAAAGTGTGCACAACAAAACAATACCAGAAAACTCGTGCCCCAAGAGTATCGATGAAGTAAGTAACGTAGCTTTTGTAAATGGTTTGGAGATTCAGAGGATCCGTGAGTCATTGTCTCAATACGCATGGAAATGCCAACAAGATATGAGATGAACGCCATCATGCGAGAGACACATATTTCAGCTACAAATGAGTTTATTACCAATTTTAGTCCATTTTCAAAGTTTTTATGATTTTTTTTTGGATTTTTGAATGATTTTATAATTTTTAAATTTTTGATCGGTCAGAAGAATTTAAGAAATGGAAGATCTCCTAGAAGCACGCAAAAATGCTCCAGAGTGAGGAGAAATGGGCATCGGGTAGCAGTAAAATGCCCCAATGAGAAGAAAAATGGGCCAAAAATAATTATTTAAAAATAATCATGGTGATAGATAAAAATAGAAGAAAAAAAATGAAAAATAGCACTTGGAAATATTTAAAAATGTCCCTAGGGTGAAGAGATAAGCGCTAGGTGGAAAATAGTGCCCCAACATAGTGGAAAATTAATAAAAAAATAATTATTTAATAAAAATAATCATTTTTAGTGAAGAGAAGAAGTGTTAGAGTGATCACGATGGAGAAAACATGCCCCGGGGGCATCACGACAACCTAATATACCCACCCGGGGGGGTAAATCAATCATGACTAGTTCATTTGTAGTAGAGCTCTTGCAAATTTTTACCACGAGTGAGTGTGAGAGCATTGGAGTGAGATGGTGAGACTTCGAGGAGGAGGAGACAGCAGACCACATCCGAGAGTATCTTCGGGATGCAACGGATGGATACATGTGAGTGCCCTATCCTTGCTTTGTCCTTTTAGCATTTAATTACATTTTTTAGCATGTTTTAGGCTAGTTTAGGGAAAATTTGATGATGTGCATGCATGCATGTGCATGCATCAAAAATACATGGGTATGTGTAGGCATACCTATCAAAATATGGGTACACACATGTGTATCCATCAAGGGGATGTGCATGCATGCAGGGGGGGAAAAAAAGACACACACACACGCGCATGACTGGCAAAGGCAGGGCATCAAATGGGTGGGCATGCATGCATCCTACGTAGGTGGGGGATGGCTAGGTGTAGGAAGGGGGGGATTATATGCACCGATATGGGCATAGGTGTCAAATGGAAGCACACACATGTGTTGGGCATGTGTGTGAAATAGGCACACATGCATCAAGTAGGTAAGCATGCATGCACATGCGAGGAAAATACATACTTACCCTTTTTTAAAAAATAAGCCAAGTATAGATGAAAATAGACTAGATTGTTTGTAGAAGAAAGTGAAAATTAGTATCTTAGATGAATGAAAGAAGAATTTACTAGAAAATTAGATAGAAGTAGATAGAAATGTAACCCTAACACATGTATCATTTGCTTGTGCATGCACAGCATATATACTACCCATCCTCCACACCAGAGAGAGATACGGTCACCTTGCGATAGAGGCATAGTTTGATGAGGATGATCGAAGATATTGGATATCCTCCTATATGTTATGGGGCTAGCCTACATGGCCGATATGCCACAGATCACACTAGACCATGGCCTCCTGATAAGCCATAGCCGAGTGGTGGCATAGCGAGAGTCAATGCTTCCGACTCCCCACTAGCGAGATTACCATTACCTTGGAGGACGTATGGCATATTATGTGAGTCCCCATCTAGGTGAGTTGATTCAGTACATGAGTCACCAGCCTGATATTGATCAATGTATTCTAGAGTTATTTGGTATTCTAGATATACCATGCCATGCATGGGATGACAGTGAGATTATCACGGTGTATAGAGGATCCTGAGCTTGATCGAGTCATAGTATACCTGATGGATTTTTTCAGTGGAGTTTTACTCCTTGAAAAAACCGAGAGCTTCATTTCCACTCGGCCTTATTAGAGTGATACATGGTTTGATTGATGGTGAGACATACTTGTTGGGGCCAGTGCATACTAACACATTTATACTGGGACCTTCACTTGATCACATACTACCATCAGAAGATGGTAGGACCTGCTAGGTTACTTCAGATTTGGGCTGTGGGACCACATTGCTATTGGTCATCCCACAGGTGTATTGAGGGTCCGAGCTCCAGAGGAGCCTTCTGCTATGGGTTGGGTTCTGATTGGTGATGATGTGTGGCCACAACATGGGAGACACCTACCATTACCACCGAGAGTTAGATGACTTACAATAGGCCACGGTAGTATGGAGGCCATATAGACATTTCCAGTGGCCTCGAGGATGGCTTAGAGCTGAGTATAATGACTATGGAGCATTTTATGTTGGGAAACCACAACTATATGTGAGATTTTTATAGAGTTGATCGGTGCTCAGATAGTTTGGCATTACACAAGATGTACCAGGGGCCATATATGTGGTATGCTCATAGGGCCTGAGAGTATTTTGACATGGGGCCATAGATCACCAGAGATAAAGCCTTGGCCAGCTATTTATAGATGGTGCCAATTCATGTGGGTACCTTTGAGATAGTCAAGGATCCGAGTTGTACACAGAGTATATGCTCCATGGTACCACATAGTTTTACCTCATCGATTGATGATTCCTAGAGCAGCATGGGATGTCATGGAGTTGAGAGCACCTCTAGTGGGGCCTCCTAGTAGTGGTGATGAGGGTGGAGGTGATGGTGGAGGTGATGGAGGTGATGATGGGATGATGATGATGATGATGATGATCCTTTTGATGACCAATGTCATGATGGGGGTGGGGGATAGGTCCTCCACTACAAAAACCACATGGATAGGGGCCTAGGCCTGGAAGAGAGAGAGCCCCCAGCTCTGATATATAGATTTCCTCTAGTAGGCATTCCAATGGGGATATATGTTCCATTACAATAGTGTTTCCATAGTAGGGTCCACCACCTCATGCTCCAGTGGTGGTGATGATGGATAGTTAGTTGTGCTTCAACAACTACATGGTGTGATAGCCATTCATTTATAGGTAGTGGCCAGAGAGATCAGGCTAGAGCACAAGTTATAGGTCATGTGACAATGAGAGAGAGAGAGACTAGGTGAGAGCCCAAGGCCACTCAGGGTGGGGATGGAGGAGCATGAGCATGAAAAGTAGATAGATTAGGCAGCTAGCTAAGATGCAGGGTGCTCAAGATATTGAGCCTCCTACATCAGGCACAAACACATGCATGGGTGTCACACTACAATGGGGACCAAGCCCAGCCTAGGTGTAGGGTATTACTATTCAGAGAGATCAGCATGGGCCCAGTCCAGACTATTACAATGGATAGAGATCGATAGGCCACCACACTTTGAGATAGGCCCATGCTGATATGGGTAGACTAACAGGGGAGTGAGATTCTATTGTATACAGAAGCCACTGGATTTTGGGGATATAGAGATGATTCAGGACATCATGAGAGCTAGTGGTGAGGCCTCATATTACAAGGCCACCTACCATCACATAGTTAGTTCTAGCAGGGGGGCAGTGGGTTACACCATTTGATCAGCTAGATGTGAGCAGACAGGCTCTAGATCACGGAGGTCAGGATGGTTGGTTAGATCAGTACAACAACCAGTTGGACAATAGGGTGGTACACCTGAGCCAGACCCATCACATCAGCTTGTTTTCATCCTCCAGGCCATAGACTAGGCAGCCCTAGAGAGAGGGCGAGAGTCATGGTTGACTCTCTCTTTTTTACTGACATATGTATGTATACATGCCTCTTATGAAGGCTGATTTTGATCGATGTATGTACTGATGTATCATTTTTTTTTATGCCTCTTGATGAAGGCTCGGTTTTGATTCATGCCCTTTAGATGGCAGATTTTGTATCGATGATGTATATCTTATTTTGAGACAGATATTTACATATGTATATATGGACATTCGATGGTTTATATTGTCATGTTTTTATATGCTCTATGATGATGATTCACATTTATAGATGTATGATGAGTGTATCATGGTGATGTATGATTCTCATTTCCTATGTATATTTCATGCTAGATAGATGATGATGTACCACATGTTTTTATATTGATGATATATCTTTAGATAATATCATATGTTTTGGACATGAGATATTCTGGTAGATGTTAGCATTTGGGATGATATTAGATGATATTGGTGTGGGGGATAGATTTGTGATCATGCACAACCCCTCTTTCCCCCATTGATGATACGATATGTGATGATTAGCTTAGTATACATGCATGATGTAAAACTTAGCATTTTTGTATATATGATGTATTAGATGATGTTATATGTGATGAATGATAGATGATAGATGTGATAACAAAAATGTGCAAAAAAATAAAAAAACACAAAAAATTAACAAAACTAAACAAATATACACCTACAAAACCACACAAAAAGTGAATATGCAACTAGAAATGAACTCATGTAAATTTTAACAACAGATTAAATTGGTATTCAATCTAAGTAAGTAAAATGAATCCTAATAGATGCATGGAAACAAAATGAAAAAATATCAATATTATATACAAGTATAAATAAAAACTAAAAAATGAACTCAATGTAACACATAATTAAATCAAATGAGATTCAATCTAAGGTAAGCAAATGAACCATACTTTAAATCATACAACATGAAAAGATAAAGCAAAACCAAAAAACTATACAAAACCAACTAAAAAAGCAATAAATCACTACCTTGTTTTTGTGGGGACAACATTGATATATTTTCTAATGTTTTTGGTGTTATCTGAAAGATAAGTTTTCAAGGCTATTGTTCACATTGTTTTCAGGGTTTCCTTAAGACAATGTTATGAAGTTGGTGTAGCTTCATTCCTAAGGGGGGATTTTCTGAATGTTTATATTTTTGTGTATCTTTTTTTGAATGTTTTTGTATTTTCTAAGGTCTTGTTTTGAAAGCAATGTACAAGGACAAAGAAGCGTGGATGCCCCCAACGTGATGTGGGAATATACAAAAGGTATAATGCCACACGTATATGTTCAAGAAAGTGAAATATGAAGGTGCCCCCAACGTTAGATGGGAATATACAAAGGAAAATCCTTCACGCAGATATAAGAACAAACAAGCCGATCACGGCTTGATGAAGTAGACTCGGTAAAGGTTCCTAGACCTAACAAGGGGAACCAATCCTAGATAAGTAATAGTTATTTGTCCAAATGTAAGAGTAACTTGTGACAAAAAATCCTCCTTGAGCATCGAAACCAGTTTTCACCCAAAGACCTATCCAATGCACCACAATTGTGTGGTTTTCACATGTGGATGACCTACTTTTTTTTTATTATTTTCTTGATTTTCTTTTTTTTTTTTCTTGTTTTTTTTTTTTTTTTTCTACTTTTTAGGTATTTTCTGATATTTACACCATGCTTAAGCATAGAACCACTTGAGATGCATGGCATTCATAGGTTCTGGAAATCTCTTCACCATCTGAGTATGCCATTTATAAGCTCTTGATCCATATTTAACAACCACCACATAAGGCCCTAACCAGTTAGCCTCAAATTTACCTTTCTTTTCTCTATCCTTGATAATGTTCTTTTGATTTTCTTTTAGAACAAGATCTCCTACATCAAATTCATGATGAATGATCCACTTGTTATATCCTCTTGATACTTTTTTGGTAAACCTTTAGGTGATTAAGCACTCTCATGCTTTTCATCCAACAACTCTAGCTCTGCTAGCTAAGAAACTCTATAGTCTTCATCCTTATCAAGATAGTCTCGAGTGATATTCTCAGGAGGAAGCTCCACTTCCAAGGGTATGATGGCTTTAGTGCCATAGACTAGTGAATATGGGTCACACACTAGGGAGTGCGGATGGAAGTTTGATAGGCCCAGAGGGCAGGATGTATCTATAAGTGCCAATTACAACTAGTCTTACTTACCATTTTCTCCATGATCCATACAAGAGTTTTATTGGTAGCTTTGGCTTGCCCATTACCTTGGGGGTAATAGGGGGTGGACCATTTGAGTTGTATTTGAAAGCATGTTGACATAACACTTTGACCATTTTATTCTTGAAGGATTTACCATTATCAAAGGACAAATGGTGGAAGGAATGTCGTAGCGGAAAATAAGGTGATTCATAATGAACTTGGAAATTTGTGCACACAATGACATAAGTAAGAGGCACAACCTCTACCCATTTAGTAAAATACTCGGTGGTGGTGATAATGTGGGTATGACCATCTGATGAGGTGGGATGGAGCTTCCCTATGAGATCTAGGCCCCACCTAGAAAATGGCCAAGGTGTTGTGATAGGATGCAAAATCTTGTGCTGGCGCATGTATTAAGTTTCCATACTTTTGGCATAGCTCACATTTCTTTACAAAATTACAACAATCTACTTCCATGGTGGGCCAATAATAACCCACCCTTAAGAGCTTCTTAGCCAAGACCATACCACTAGTGTGCACTCCACAAATACCTCTGTGCACTTCTTTAATAATATGGACCGATTCAATAACATCCAAACAATGAAGTAGATTCCCATCATAGCCATGATGATAAAGGGTGCCTCCTAGGAGGGTGTAATGGGCTATACGGTGGATAAGAGCTTTCTTCTCAAAATGGGTAATGTTTGGGGGAAACATGTGTCCATCTTGTAGGTATCTAAATATAGGGTCATACCAAGGGGAGAAGGGACCAACAACTTCACATGCCAAACATGACTAGAATATCATATGTGGGTACTCGTAAATGCTCTACAAAGAAGGAAATTTTACTTTCCTAGGTGGAATGCATAATAGTGATCCGATAGTAGCCATGGCATCTTGTTGATCTATTGTGACCTTGGTTTTTGTTCAAAGATAATCTATAAAATATTCCTTCAAGGTTTCAACCAATTTCTTGTATGGAATAAGCTTTTCATCTTTAACCTTATACTCATCATTAACTTGTTTAATAATAAGTTGGGAGTCACCAATGACTCATAGTTATCTGATATTCCAAGTGATAGCCAACTTGAGGCCAACAATGAGTGCTTCATATTCTACAATGTTATTAGTGCAAGGAAATCCCAAACAAAATGCCCTTGGAATGACCTCCCCTGTGGGAGTGATGAGTATGACTCCTGCTCTGATCCATGGAAGGTGAATGATCCATCAAAATGGACTTTCCACTCCATACTCTTCAACATACATCATGGATGCATCTGGAAGATCCAGACACAAAGGTTCCATCCTGGTAGAGGAGCTTCTACCAACTATCAGCCAATACATATCCTTTTAATGACTTCTGGTTAACAAACTCAATATCAAATTCACTTAGGAGAATGATCCAATTAGCCATTCATCCCATAAGGGTGGGTTTGGATAAGAGGTACTTGAGAGGGTCAACTTTGGATATTAGCTTGGTCTTATTGTTAAGGAGATAATGACACGTTTTTAAAAGGAAAAGACAACTACCAGGAAAAGCCTTTTCAATCTGTGGGTAATTTAATTTCATAGGAAATCAAGGTGTGACTAAGGTAATAAACCACCCTTTCTCTGTGGTCTAGGTCATATTGGGCAAGCAATGCACCAATAGAAAATTGGGTAGCTGAAATGTATAATAGGAGAGGTTTTCACCCGGGGTAGGCAACATGAGTACGGGTGGGTTGACAAGGTATTGTTTAAGTAATGCAAATGCCTTTTGATAATTTGGTCCCCAGTTGAATGTAACATCCTTCTTGAGGAGATGTGTAAATGGATGGCACTTATCCACAAGTTATGAAATGAAATGATGGATTTCCTAATCTTTCCTTGTAAAACTTCTTAGTTGTTTGAGATTTGTAGGTGGAGGCATTTCTGTGATAGTTGTAACCTTTGTAGGATCCACCTCTATTCCTCTCTCTGTGAAATGATGAAACCTAGGAGCTTCCTAAAAAAATGCCAAAGACACACTTCTTAGGGTTCAAACATACTTTGTAATCTCGAGACACTGAAAAATATGTCTCAACACTTCAGGGTGCTCTCCTCTAGTTTTGGATTTTTCTAAGATATCATCAACGTAATCCTCCATGATGTCATTCATCATGTCATGGAAGATGATCATCATTGCATGTTGATAGGTGGCCCCGACATTCTTGAGTCCAAAAGGCATGACCTTGTAACAAAATGTCCCCCAAGGGGTGATGAAAGTTGTCTTATGTTGATCTTCCTCTACAATTTGATCTGGTTATAACCTAAAAACCATCCATTAAGGATAAAATTTCATAACCAACGGTAGAATCGACAATCATATCAATATTAGGCAAGGGGAAGTCATCTTTGGGACATGCTTTATTGATGTCATGGAAGTGGTGCAGATCCTTATACCAACCGACTTCTTTTGAACTAGGACTATGTTGGATATCCAATCCAAATAGTCAATGGGTTTAATGAAATCAACAACTAATAAATTTTCAAGTTCTTCTTTGACAAGTAGTGCAACTTTGGGGTGCATCTTTCTCAATTTTTTCTTGATGGGTTTGGCATCTGGGTGCACAACAAGGTTGTGCATGACCAAGTCTGGGTCCAAACCAGGCATATCTATGTATATGACCATGCAAATATATCTACATATTCTCTCAATAGTTCCACAAAAACTTTTTGTTCTTGAGTTGAGAGTGAAGCTCCCAACTTTATCATTCTAGGCTCCTCTTCTTGAGCCAATGTTGACACTTGATCATTTTCTTCAACAAGCATTTTGGAAGCATCTTCCATCCATGTAGGATCGGGGGAAGAGTAAGATCAACCTCGATAGGAGGTGTGAGATCATCTTTATAAGGATATTCTACCTTTTCTATGATTTCTTCATTTTTCCTATCTACTAGGGTCTCAAAAAAATTTTGTCACTATGAGACTTGCACTTGTTCTTCCCACAAGGTTTCCTAACGTATCCTTATTCTTTCTTACAACCTTCTTACTCAAGCATCCACACATATCTTTCTTCTCCAAAGTATGCACATGTGTCTAGTTTGATCACAAATCCTTTCTTGTGATCTCCAGTCGAATAGAATCCCTGAGTCCCATGAATTTTGTGAATGCCTCATCATTTTCAAAGAAATCGAGTGGCACATGAAATTTTTGATCCCAATCTACAAGTTCTAGATATATAAGGGCTACTTGATAATTGGTTTGGGAATTTGATCCGATAAGGTAAAAATAGTTGAATCAGGAATAGGTTCATGGAGGCAAGATCCTCATAGAGGCTACATTGGGAATCCATGTCGTCACTATCTGAATGAGATGAGTCATCCTCACATTCGAAGAGGTGGCATCAATCTCAAAGGGTGGATCATCATGAGGTCTAATTCTAAGACTAATTCCAAGACCATGTTTGTTAGATTTGAAATGAGGAATGGGGATGGGTTCTAACCATCCTTGTGCATTGATACCACATCCAAACCCATTGTAACCCATGACATACATCATGCGGTGGCCTTTGATATACTACGGGGCCTGATGGCATGAGGCCATGGTACCTTCAGGTACTCTTCTAGTGGGATCTTCTAACATATTTTCCTCAGATAAGAGACCACTAGGGATGAATCTCTCAAAGGGTTCAGGGCATCTATCTCTAGTGCTTTTGAATTGAAAGTAAGGTTTTCCCCATGTCCTGGGTGATACTAAAGATCTGATATCAGTAAGGCTTGTTGAAGAGTAAACTACTCACCTGGCCATATTTTTCCAATGTTTCCTCCCATGATGAGAAAGGGTTGACCAACGAAAGGAAATTTTTTTGATTACAAGGAGTGAGTGTGTCTGGATCCACACGTTCCTTTTATAGCTTCTGTTTGTAAAGGAACAACAATATCTACGTAAAGGACATTCATAGGCCACACAGAGAAAAATATGCAATGCCCTACAATGTGTGAATGGTTCTAGATCACCCTAATGGTGATTATTTGTCCTCCATAACACATCTTGATACATTGATGGAAGGTGGAGGGAATAGCCTGCATGGCATGAATCCATGGGCATCCCAAGAGCATGTTATAGGGAAGATCTAGGTCAAGGACATGGAAATTTGTATCATGACATGTTGGCCCCACTTCCATAGGAACTACTATAGTACCTACTTGACTCACGTTCCTCATTATCATAAGTTGTGATTGTAATAGTTTTAGCCCCTAGATCTATTTTCTGAATGGCCCAACTACTTAACTAGCTTCAAAGTGCAAATATTTAAACTAGATCCACCATCCACAAGTACTCTCTTGATCTTACGATGAGTAACAACTACTTCTAGGTATAGGGTAAGTTGTGCTCTCTAGGTCATTACGTGGATTGTAGTGTGATCAAAAGTGATATGATCATTGGAATCAAGGTGTGCAATCATCACTTGAAGGTGTGTGGGATCTACATCTGTGGAGACTCTAAACTCTGCAATGTTTTATACAATATGTTTTTATGAGCAGTAGAGATTTTGAGGAGATCTAAAATCGATATCCTAGTGGGTGTCTTCTCTAACTATTCTATTAAATTATACTAACCTTCCTGAGGGATAGGTAGGGGATCTAGTATGATCAAATGAGCACATCATCGTCCCTACTACACAAACTTTTTTTTTCTAAGATCCTAATAGTATTAACCTGTTCATCAGATGAATGGATACATCCTATAAGGGAATCAAAGGGACTATCATTAGTTGGATAGACATAAGCAAAATATCCTATAGTCATTGGAAGTTTTTCCATGATCTTGGCTTCTTGTTCTTCTTATCTACATGGTTAGGAAAGGGCTCTTTGAAGATACCCATTTTCTCATTGGGACCTTGTCCTGAGTCAGGGGGGGTGAATCTACGATGATTTTTCCCTCTTCGATGAGGTCTTGTATATAATGTCATAGTCTCAAGAACTATCTATATTTTTTGTGTCCTTTAACATGATGGAAATCACAATACTCATGCTCTTTGAACCAACCAGGTTTTGGAGCATCCTCTGAGATATGGTATTATCGTGGTTGGGTACTACACCATGTTTACCACATCTAATTGTATTTAAGTATGGCAGATAGTGATTCCATTAGTGGCATAAATGTACATTTTGTAGGTGCCTTTGGGAGAGGTCCTTGTGAGAGCTTTAAAAGTGGACCAATTATATATTTTGGACTCTTTTGGAGTCCATAATGCCATCACCAATGACATGTTTGTTTTTGTTGAAGAATTTTGGTTTATCTAAGGGTTTTGTTTCATGTTTTTCCTTGATGACCGGTTTAAGTGTACCCTTCATGATGAGAGCCTTTTCATTTGACTACCCTTCTCTATAACTTCTTTGAAAGTTAGAGCCACAGTGCATTTGTAAATGAAAGGCTATCTCTGGGTTTAGGTTAGGAATGAATATGCTTACTAGTTTTTTTAGAGGGGGCACAAGGGAAACGACTTTCCAATCCATGCCATCATTATAAGAAGCCCACAAAGGTCTCATTAGGTTTTTTTTTTTTGTTGCAAAGTCATTCATTCATGATATCATTCTCCATATTGAAGGAATAATGTCACACAAATTTTTTCACTAGTGTGGGCCATGTTGTAATGGATCCCTTGGGTATACTAAAGAACCATTCTAATGTCAGTGCTCCTAGGTTGTGAGGGAATAGTCATATTAAGAAATTATCATTGTACGTGACCTCTTGACAAAGCCATGTAAAATTCCTTGATGTGATCACGAGGATCACCTTTTCTTTATATTTATCAAACTTAGGAATGGAAAAATGTTTTGGAAATGGTTGTCACAACATGTCCTTATCAAAGGGGTAAGGACATAGTTCTTCATATAAGTACTTCCTACTGTGTCCTATGTTACCTTCTTATAGCATAGTAAGTGTGTTCTTCATTGATTGTAACTCTTGTTGAATGAGTTTTCTTTTGTAGGTGATATTGGTCTATTTACCTTAGCAACTTTAAAAGTTGTGTCATCATATGGATCAAAGTGAAACTCACTAGATTTTGTTTTGAGTTTGTCTTTATGCACGTTCCTACTCGAAGAGCCTAAGTTTGCTAATTTTGACTTAGTTTCAATATTTTTTTTGAAGAATCTCTTCTTCAACTAAGGGATCATCTTCCTCATCAAACTTAGGAGGTGGTGAGCCTTTGCATTCATGCTCAATTTTTACTTTACGTGAAGCCTTATAATAAGGTCTTCGTGAATCACCAATTGGTTTTGATGGGTCTTCTTCAACATTTTTGTTATGTTTTCCGGAAGTGGAAGCATACCCTACGTCAAAGGGGTTATCCATGTCTAAGAGGGATGGTCACTCTTCCATTTTATGATTAATGATCTTAGTCTCCACTTCACATTCTTGTGGAAGCTTAGCTCCTAACTCTAGGACTCTTGTGAGTACTTGATCTTTGTTATAATAAAGGAGCTCATCAAATCAACTAGGTCTAACTTATGTTGTTCCTCAGAAGAATCAGATTCTTCTCCACTATGATCGAACCAATGGTTCTGTGTCTTTGACCTATGAAAAGAGAGGTGCTAAGTTATTACCACTGAATGGGAAGGATGCAAAAGGATTTTCTTCTAAGTCACACTCGTTTGGTTTAGATGCCATTTTCATGATTCTTGGCATTACTAGTCAAAGTTATACTAGGTTTTGTCTAAATGCTTTCAAAGTTGTATGAAACCTAGGTGTATGTTGTGTAAGTCATCTGATGGCCAAAATATCCTAGTGTGTTCTAGATGTAATGCTATGCAATCCATTATCATTCAAAGAACAATCATATGAACACTCTAGCAAAAATCAAACAATCACTCAAACTATTTTTAGCAAGACTATACCCTAAACTATGATTCCAATGAAGGGCTCAAGGAAGATAGTGACAATACCCTATTAATACATAGGTCGAGTTAGAATACTAACAAGGCCTAAGTACCAAAGTGATATTGACACGATCTCTCCACGAGATATACTAAGACCAGTTTAAATGCCGACAAAAACCTAAGTTTTTTTGAAAATGGAAGTTGTGAATGTGGATAGCGTAACAACACTATCTTGACATGTTAACCTAGCAAGCAAGGTGTTAGTATCAAGATGATGTTATCATGGTATACACAAGGCAATATCGAACACTCTCAAAAGACTTAGATGACATTGGAACTAAAACTAGGTATAAGTATAGCAAGAAGTTCTTTAGTTGTGTGAGCAAGCATAACAATATAAATAAAGGGACTTATACCAAGTTCTCACAAAAATGAAAACATGATGTAAGTACCATAATTGTATAGCTAGAATGTGAGAAAAAATAACAACTTAAGGAGAAATAATGATGAACCAAAATCATAGCAATGAAGATGATCTTGAAATCAAGATCAAAGGACTATCAAAGACGTGAAAACATATTTACACACTTTAGATGTTTAACAACCCAACCACAAACATGGATGGGCGTAAATGGAAAAAAAAATGGTGAATATTATCCTTGATAAGACTCATGGGGTATGCCTCCTTCTCATCCCAAATGGGCAAAATGAGAATGCAAGGGTATAGATCAAAAGATGAAAATAAACTAAGCACCACTTGGGTAGAGTTTCACCTCATCCAAGGTGAGAAAGAAACCAAGCTAAGTGATACATCATTTAATTTCATGATGAAAGACACTTAGATCTAACTCAAGTGGACTCTTTTCCTTGTTTGAAAAACAAGGTTCAGACTCCAAGTAAGTCATCACTTCATGATGGCTCAACAAGACATGACAATGGACTAGCAAAGTGGGCTCCAAGAAAAATGGCTTTCCTAATAAGATCACTCAACTAGGTGTCAACAATTTTGTCTAAATGTGAGCTCATTTACCCAAAGAGTCACACTACTAGTTTGGGAGTATCTCGGCTTTACTTTACCCCCTTTTGATACAATGAGAAACTAGTGTGTTCAGTTGTATCATCACTGGGGTCACGATACAAAACTTTGACTCTAACTCACAATGTAAAAACTAGTCAAGTGGGTAAGTGGAGCACTTCTTCTTTTCATCCATGAGGTTACTCAATGGTGGATTACTTTAGGGTTCCTAGAACCACCCCCATTGTTATAGCTTAAGGCGTTATGCCAAAGGGGTTATGTTCTAGTTGAGTGGATAGGGACGTACCCTTTTCCAAAACCTACAATACAATGTGTGATGTGAAGTGGTGTGTTTTTTTATCTTGCTTAGCTTAATGTGGTTTTAAGTAGCACACCATTTTGGAAACCTATATGAAAACACGTATTAGTGGGTTTCATTTTTTTTTTGCAACTCCTTTCTTTGACAAGTTTTTTGGTTCTATATGTAAATGGTTAGTAATTTTCCACAAAATATCATGATATCAAAAAGAGAGTTTGTGTGTTGCTTTTGATTCCTAAGATCACCAAAAGGTGTGAAGGAAGAGCATACACAATGTGGAAACTCAACTAAAACAAGTTTTATGGAAAATACTTTTAAGTGTTTTTTTTTAAAAATTTTGAGTTCATTTTAACCAATTTTGAAAGATCAATCCATTTAGGAAGCATAAAGTAAGTGTTTTGAAAGTAATAAGAAGGTTTTTAGAAGTGTTTTTGATTCCCAAGATCACCTAGAAGGTGCGAGGGAAGAGCATACACACTTCAAAATCTCTTTAACTAAGAAAATGAAACACTTAAACTACATTAGTCAAACAAAATAAAAAAGAAACCTACAATCACTTGTTAGAACCTACGAATAACCAAAAAAACCCAAAAAAAAATTTTTTTGATCTTACAACTCGAAGAGAAATTCCAATTTTTAACTCGAAACACTGCACACCCCAGAACGACACATGCATGTCATCCCAACCAATGATATACACCCCCAGACCATGTGTATGCATGTGCAAAATTTATGATAGTAGGGTCCAACACCTGCTGTGGGCCGAGAGAGAAAAGTACGCTAGGGTTTCAACAGAGATGCCTCCTTCCCGATGGATATACTTGCAAGCTAAAAGATGAATCAACACAATATGCCAAAAATACACTGCGCATCCAGAGACATGGATACACGTGATATGATCAATGAATGCCAATTCAATTTTGACAGTATGTGGCCCTTTGTAAATGACATGAAAGTGAAAAAAATATGACCAGACGGGTGTGCAACCAGTTTGACAAGTGTGTGCACTAGGGTTTCATGAGACACGCCGATCCAGAACACTATGCACATACCCCTAAAAACCTAAAAATCACAAAAATGAAAATTTTTAAAGAAGCAACCAAGTTAGTTTTTGATCAAGGAAATCTATTTCTAACTTGAACCCATTAAATGTTTAACCAAAAGGGAGATTTAGCTTGTTTAAAACATGAAAACTATCAAAAGACAAGCCTTTTAACCCTAGAAAGCTCTATAATGATTAAAAATGGACATACAAAGCTTAGAAATGATTTCAAAAGGACTATGGGGTAGTCCCACTAGGCATGCCAAATGTGTGTAATGAAAAGTTTGCAAAAGCTTATGAAAATGGGGTAAGAACTCAAAAGAAAACCCCAAAATTTTGGAACAAACAACTCAAATGACCATCAGATTAGAGATAAAAAAGAGCTACCTATTTGCATGCATATTATAAAGTTTTGAAACAAACAATCAACCTCTAAACATGACTATATTAGTTCTCTACTCCATGAAAGCTATCTATAAGTGAACCTATTAAAGCTCTAACAATCAGTTTTGTGTTTATTGATGTTTCAAAAGCTTAAGAATGGAAGCTCACCATTAATGGCTTCTCCCATTTACCTAAAGCTTTGAAAGGATTAGCAAATAACAAGTAAATAGCTCAAATAAACTATGAAATGACTCTAAAAGACCTAAGCATGACCTAAATCAGAAATGAGAGAGAGAGAGAGAGAGAGAGTTCTTAGAAAAGGTGGGAGGGGTATCCCTCTATTTATAGTTTTTGGATTTGAGAAAAGGATGTTTTGGATGCATGTGGGACTAAAAAGGAGTCAAAAAGTTGATTTTTAGAAAAACATATTTGGAGGTGTGAACAATTTTTAGGAAGCTAAGTGGCTATTTGGAAAGGTAAGATATTTGTTTAGAAAGTCAAATCATAGAGCGATTGACATTCCTGCTAGTTGTTCCACCCTCTTCTTTATCTTCTTGTTCTTAACATAGTATTAAGCTTTTGATTTCCAACCAAACATAATATATAATATATTATACTAATCTTAAATTTACCTCTATTATGATATTTGAGTTAATTTTCTCTCTCGCTCTTACCCAATTCTCCTCTCTCGCATGTCGCATCTTCTTTATATCGTAGGTACATCCACCTCCCTCTTTCTTTCCTGGCTCAACTCCTCGAATCGAGTTTTGTATTCTTTTTTACAAACTCAATTGATAACCCTCCTGTGTTGTAGGTAGAATCGCTGCCTCAAGACATAGTTCACATCCCCCTCTCTCTTTTGCACGTATGCCTTGCTCCTATCTTGAGGGATAGGTGACTGTTTTCCCATATGATTATAGCCACACTTACGGGGCTCCACGAAGGAAAGATTGTGTGCTACCTGACGATGTCGATTAAGTCTATGCAACTCCCAAAACCTAACATCCCCACTAACAACACATGATCCATGCTGGAAGAAATATTGAATACGACCATTAACATGTTCGGTTATGTACTCTACGGGTGGCTCACTGATATCCGAGTGAACCGGCTTGGAAGGACCATTTGATGTAGCACCATCAACTATTGGAGGAGCATCTCCCTTTTCATCCTCTATGACGCTTGTGGAATGTGTACGTGCCATGTGATGTAAAGGTGCATGTATCTAGGGAGTACAAATACATAAATATTAGCCCAACATAAAATATTAAGTATTATGAAAAAGAATTAATGTTCACATATTTGAATATTACCATCATGGAATGTGAAGAAACCTATGTGAAAAGATGACAATTTCATATTTATTAGCCCAACAAATGACATTAGGTACATTTCTAGGTCAAACAATTAATGTTCACAAAGTTTTATATTACCATCTCATTATTTATGTCTTCCTCGAAAACATAAGAACACATTTTGAACATGGATGGGCCCATGTCGCCAAACTTCCACATGTTTTGGTCAAGTGCATTTTCATAACCATTGTTGAAGCAACACATTGTAAAACAAGATAAACTGAAACAAATAGTGCACGAACTTATTTATTCATATTTTGCATTCATATTGAGAAAATCATGCACAATAAACCATTTGTGACGTTAGCTACACACATTATTTTTTAAAACTGGATACTCGACTCTAGATGTTTCTGAATTAAACATGAAATGTGAATTGCAAGTGTGTTACAAGACAATATAGGATTAAAGCATCAAAACAATAACATTACATTTTGAAAATAAATTTGAACATCCAAGTATCATCCCATGCAATTATATTATGTGTTTGGTTGTTCATAAGCTGTGTTTGTAATACAAAGTGAAACGTCAACCCAAATAATGGAAGAAGTAACATTTTAAAAATAAGTGCATTGCACTTTTACAAAATACATAATCACTCAGTGCATATGACAAAGGCCAGTGCAGGCATCCCCACTGCAATCGCTGTCACACTCATATGAGTCGTGATGTGTTGCTCTCCATTGTTCAAACCTCCACTCATCAAGCTCTTCTAGTTGACGATCAACGTCATCCCACCAATCAAGAAAATTTGTTGATAAGCCATGCTAGTTGCCATCCGGAGGTGGATGTACGACTAGTGTGATGTCGTGGTACCACCCAAGGTATTTTTGCCAATCTACTGTAGGGAGTTTTTCATCGATCCATCTTCTAGTGATTGTGTGTCATCTTTGTGAGCCAAGGGAAAAACAAAAATGAACCACCATCCTTGACATGATAACCATGTCTGCCAACTCCATATTTTTCTGGGACCATTCTCCATTTAGAATATGAAAAGTCAACTGTTTAGCCCTATTTGGTCCAATATCAAATGAGGGTGGATATGTTGCATAATTTAACAACGTTAGGAGGCATTATGAACCTCATCGCTTCCATCATTGGGATTCTTCTTAAGAGTGTCCATACTCGACTTTTCCAATCATCCATCTACATAATATGTAACAAAATATCCATACTATTATGAGGAACATAACGAAACATGGTATTATGAAGATCAATGACACAGATGGACATGGTATTATGAGGAGAAATGAAATGGATTGACACGGTAATATGAGAAGCCATTAAATATGTATGAACTTATCATTGTCTAAATCCTTTTTTTCATTCCCAAGACATGTTCATAGGTTCTGGAATGTACTATTATTAATACTTCCTAGCTTCCACATCCTTCCCATATCTCTACAATCCTTCCCCTTTATCCATAATGCCCGGTTTATCAATCTACACTATATGATGTATCATCATATTATCCAAAAATATAAAATATATGTATTGGAGATAATTCACATAATATTAGTTATTCATAATCTAATAAAAAAGGTATGTCTACCATTACACAAAAAGGAAATATAGTGTGTACATATATCATATTGAAATGCCATCAATGGCAAGTGCTAGCAAAGCTGCCACTTCTTGGTTTATAGTGTCCCTAGACACTTGACATACATCTAACCTACCTCTATTAACTTTTACATGCACATATGAACATTTCACAAAGTGAGATACACTCTCTAGCGCTTGAACTCGAAGAATTGAAATATTTACATTGTTACATTGGTATACACCAGTCATTTGTTTCACAACAAGCATATCATGAGAAAATACACAAATTTTCCTAACTTCATGGTGTATCGTTTCCTCAAGACCCAATTTCAAGGCCCTTTACTCACTGGTGGAAGGTCATAGTGGCATTTCCCACAATTTTACCTCTCCCTACTATCTTGCTTCCATCAAGGTCATATACTATGAACGATGAACATGCAAGATTTTCGGAGGTATTCAACACTCCATGAATTTTCAATCTCCAAATGGCAACCATGTTTACCTTTACAATGGACAAACATATATCGTAAGAAACAAAATAAATCATAATGAACACTTCAAATTTGAATTTTTCAATACAACCATCTGTAATTTAACATATGACAAGGCACTAAAACATTTTCTACTGATTTCTTTCATTACTAATGGTTTCATATTGGAGGTTCATTGGAGTTAGTACTCTGTCTAGGGACATACACACTAACTGAGTTAACGTCATGTGTTTGTGAGCGACTTATTTTTGGGAAACATTGTATTAAAACAATCTATTCCTTACAATACTAAAACTTCATATTTTGTACATTAGACAAAAGGGGGATACGTTGGAATCGCATTCAGGGGTTTGATTCCATTCCACTTATTTTATGTCTAAATAAAATTATATTTCTAACATATAATTAATACAAGCACATTTTCTAATAATTTAAAAAAATATGTTTTCCTATAATTATGAGTTTATAAATGTTATGGGTAAATATTAAATTTGAATAAATCACTTAATAAATTGATTAGTGTATTATGAATAGATAGATTTCAATCTAATTGCAATATAAATATCTATAAACATTTCATTAGGGATAAAATAGATGTAGAACAGTAAATAACATTTGATTAGTTTTCAAAACCAAATCAATAAATAAATATCTAGTACATAGGGTTTAGATTTATCATGTTTGTAGGAGTGATAAGAAGATGATCATCCAAGATAGAGTTTATATTTATCATGTTCTTGGGAGGTGACAAGAAGATGATCATCCGAATCTTGTTGTAAAATTGATTTTTATTAGACAGAGGAAAGCTAGAAAACTTACATTTATGAGAACCAAAAGTGTATAATGTACACTTGACATTTCAAGCATACCTAAACCATACACTTGACATTCCAAGTAAAATTGTGCACTTTAATTCAAAATATGTTATTATGAGTAGATTTGTCAACACGAGGGGTCCAAAAACTCTCTCAAGTTTCTAAAACTTCATTACAATCAATGGGAAAATGTACTTCTTTTGCTTTCCCTAAATGGGATGTTGAAGTTTAAACCATAAGGAAATAATAAAATGTTTTGGGGTTTTCATTTTATCAGATAGACTAATCTTTCTTGATATTTAATAATTCCATAAATAACATATAGTATTGTGAATGACATTCCAATAATTGTTATAGTTTATTCACTAAAAACCCATTGTAATGTATATGTAGTATGAAAATTACATGCTTCAATGAATACTTGAATTCTATAGAATTAAATCTCTTTAAACAATAATGAATTTCTATATTATGTAGATTAAGTAGGGTACATGTGCAAATATAGATGAGTTGAACTCATATTAGAACACTATTGTCACACAAACAAACAAACTGATATATAAATATCAAAAAATGTGATTAAGGTAGACCAAGGGTCACATGGATAAATTTGGAATGGAATAAAGACTCTATTCTCATAACCATGTAGTTTACTAGAACCTTTTGGACTTACATTCCTTGTCAAGTGCACTATCCTAGCAAAATTCTTAGAACGACACAAAATAATTAATTAAATAAATAAATAATCAAAGGGGGGCCTTATGAATACCATAAACGATGCTAAATTGACATCCTAAATTGGAAAAATGATCATAACCCATACTTAGTGAATTTGACATGAATATTTAAATATTTTAAGACCTTGTTAATTTTTCCTTTTTAACTAGACTTCACTGATTGGATTCAAATAACCCTGAAGACATTTCATTTGAGGGTTGTGAAGATTTTAGAAAATCGTTACCATTACGCATTTGTTACCTAAATATAATTTTAACATAAATGAATTTTAAAAATCTAAACTTGCTATAAATTATATAAACATTAGTAATTTTAAAAATATAATCCATAGAAACACATTTTAATACTATGGAAAACATATTTAATCCATTACAAAACATATTTAATATTTAAGCTTGTGTGAATCAAGAGTATATTCGAACAACAAAATGAAATATATTTAAGCTCGTGTGAATCAACATTTGTCAAAAATTAAATATTTATATAGGTTTTTTTCAAACATGTCATAAGTTTTTTAGTACAAAACATATAAAAGCAGTAACTATTTTTTTTTTTTTAGCAACAAACTTGAGCTGCTTCCATGTGCAACATTTTTGCACAATTTTTGGATTTGTTTCCGGTTTATGATCGAACTCCCATCTTCCTCAACTTATGTGGAGGCTCGTACTTTTGGGCATCCTCCATCGTGTCATAAGCTAGACCATATCCTCATGAATGGGGCCCTATAGTGTGGAACTTAGACAAATAAATAACATAAGTTTCTGGAAAATTGAGTTAGGCCTTAACCATGGCTGTAATTTCCGGTTTGGGCGGCTTATTTTGTTGATGATGGTCTATGTAGACCACAAATGTGGACCTCCTGAAGGATTCCTCCCTTTGGAATTTGGGAGTTTTCAACGTTATCCCTATGGGATTAGGAGGAATAGAGCTTTGTGTATTCATTTTCACCACGCAAAAGAGAAACTAAATACAACAACACACATGCAAATAAAAATATACAATTAATGTTAGTATGATACATGACAAATCTAATATACATCATCCAATATGATAAAAAAATCACAATTTCAGAAAGCTAATATCCATGACAAATTCAAGTATGAATAAATGCCAATGGCTATCCTTCACTCAAAATGCACCCTCCCATAATATCACAACCGTCCATTGAAAAAGGATGGTTGTGATATTATGGGAGGGTGCATTTTGAGTGAAGGGTAGCCTTCACCTGAAAAATTCTCTTGGTGGCGGCTTTAAAACCTCTGTGGCAACACGATCTCTACCACCTAGTTGACTATCGATGAAGAATCCTGGGGAAATCCCTTCAAAGACGTAACGATAGTTGGGCGTATCGATGTCGCATCCTAAGGGGCAAGCCCCTTCAACACACACCGATTCCTGTCTTTGTAGAGGCACTTGCCCCCATATGCCAAATTGAGAGTGAGAGTATGATATCACATAATTTTAATAATTTCAACTTACATCATAAAAATATTACTAATAATTTTTTTCTATATACAAATGGTATATGCACATTAGCATTATCTACAAATATAATGAGTACGAAAAAATCAAACTTACTCTAATGTTATTCCATTTAACACAACTAAGATCTCTCAATCATATTAAGAAATTACCAAACGTTTAAAATTAATTATATTACAAAAAAATAAAACTATTCGCAACTATGTCTATTCAAAGATAAATTACTAAATCAAACCAAAATAGTACATGAATAATAAAATTGGAATAATCACAATAAATAGATAACATAAAAAAATAAATAGCAATGCATTTACTCTCATATGTAATTTTTTAAGAATAAATACCAATGCATTTAGATAACATCAAAAATGAATATTTACATTTCAAAGCCATTTATTATGCCATAATACAAATAATAATGAAACAACTTACAAAAAAATTATTTAAAAATTAGGAATATGTTCAGCTATAAAAACAACTCAATCATCCATAACATATGAGGTGAGATTTATATTCAAAATTAACTGAACGAATAGGTAATAGTATCATAAAACATAAATACTTATATTCAATATTTTTTATTGATTTTTATAAACAAAGAGAAGTATAAATTAATTCTACAACTTTCTATACTAATAATAAAATCATATCGAATAAGTGTTTACAAATATATTTGTGTCATTCTCTAGTTTGTAGAAAAAAATTCTTCATGTGAATTTGGGATTTTGGTATGTGGGAGTAAATGTTAATCACTAAATATTAATAAACTGACCAAACCTACGCATATACCCATACCTAATATAAGCATGTTTAATATAAGAAGATATTATAAAATATAAGAAGCTTATAGTGTACAACATTTCAAATGTATGTGTTGTAAATTACATCAATAATTTAACTGTATGGCATTACTACTAAATAATATTTACTTCCATAGATGAGTTCATCTTATTGAGACACAATCGTGTATGATAAGAAAGAATAAATACTTGAAAATTTTGTTGTTGAAAAACACAGTGTTTTTTTCAACATTGTTGAAAAACACATTGTGTTTTTCAACATTTTTCAAAAACAATTCCCTATCAAGTATATGAAATGTCATCCCTGGGATCAACATATGATAAACATACTAAATCAACTAACATCAAAAATGCCATACTAAACTAGACAAACGTTAAAATTTGGAATCTACCATACTTGATAAAACTTTGGGGACACTCGACAAGAGCACATTTTATCAATTTAAGAACAACCATTAATTAATAAGATGGTTGTTCAATTAATTTATAATTTTAATTGAACAATGGCCTCAGAAATAATGTTTTTGTGTGGTTTGATTGAGATCAATGTGCTTTTTATTCTTATAAATTGAAAGAGAGAATCTACTTTCTTTTTACCATTCCATTCCCTCATTTGGATAGATTTTGATATCGGAGGAGTGGATGGACAAGAAATTTCTCCCAATTGTAAATGTTACTGGATAATGGGAGCTCTGATCATTGGTTGGTGTCTTTGGAGATTAGGCATTAAAAGACATTTAGAGCCCCCTTTCACTTTCAATTAATGTGGATGAGGCATGAACAATTTCCCGATTTGATTATAAAATGATAGAAAGAAGGGAAACCAAGACATAAAACTTGGATGTATAAATTTCACCGAACCCTTAAGTATGTTCAGAGTAAAATTAAGGAGTGGAATAGGAATGTTTTTGGAAATGTGAATGTTAGGAAAAGAGAGTTAATTGAGATGATTCAAGCCCTTAATCAATAGATTAGAATTCAAGGCTTCTCATTAGACTTATAGAAGAAGGAGATTGAACTCACTTTAGAGACCTTTGCGACTGGGAGAAGAGAGAAGAGATATTCTGGAAACAAAAGGTGCATGTTCAATGGCTACAGGGAGGAGAAAATAATATAACCTTTTTCATAAATGTGTCCTGGCTCATTGTGCTCATAACTACATAACATATTTGATTAATGAAATGGGCCAACAAGAGACCTCCAAGAGGGGAATCTAACAGGTGATTTTAAATTATTTCAACACTTTGTTTCAGGTGTCAGCCTTGAATGGGAGTTCTCAACAGACTATCTTTGACAATATCCCTTCTCTCATTACAGAGGAAGATAATAACCAGTTGCTTAAGCCCATATCTAAACAATAATTGCATCAGGTTGTGTTCACTATGAAGAAAGGAAAATATAAATTGAAAGAGAGAATCTAGTTTCTTTTCTACCATTCCATTCCCTCATTTTTGAGTTTTTATGAGATCCAAATAATTTATAACCATTATAAGTATTGATAGGTTGAACTTAATTCATATCAGGATAATATAGATCCAAAAATCAAGGTTTTAATATGTGATTTACCCAAACACACAAATCACTCCACAGGTTAACACTTAGTCACATAGTTCCAAATTGAATCTATATGTCTAGAGTATTATATACCTTGAATCATTTTTCTAGTAGGGGCTCTAAAATAATTAGGATTAATTTCATGTCTTCCTTTGAAGCCTATATAACATACATGCATTAGCAAGAAAGTTTGCATTATAAGGAGGAATCCCCTTTGGGTGGTTATTACATCACTATGAACCTCAACAAAAATTAATTCTAAATGGGATTAATGTTCCACATCCTAGGTCTAAGAAGGAATACCCAAACAAAGTAAAAAGATATGTGGTATTAAGAAATTAAATGGTGGAAAGAAAGATGTAAAATAGATAGTTTCTTTTAGATGATACATTGATATTAAAATAGGCATTGTGAATTTTGTCATCAATTGGGTTATTTTGTTTAGTTAAATTTCTTTTCATTTGTTTTATTTAGTTTATGTATGAAATCAAATTATTATTTTTACTTCAATTTTGTAATCAATCTTGAGTGTTTCATTTCATTTTAAATTTAGTTCATTTGTTTTCTTTAAATTTAAATATGAAATCAAATGATTTATTTTACTGCAATGTCATAATCAATCAAGTTGTTTTGTTTAGTTAATTTTGTTTTCATTTATTTCCTTTAGTTTTTAAAGTATGAAATTAAATTATTTTATTTACTTCATTTTTGTAATTTCAATTAAGTAATATTAAAATATTTTATTTACTTCAACTATGTAATTTCAATTTAGTTCAAATATGAAATCAATTCTCTCTTTTACTTCAATTTCTAAAATTAAATAATTAAATCAAATTGTTGTAATTTGATAGGCATTATGGCATGTAATGGGTTAGAAATGTATAAGAGCGAGGAAGGTTGATCAAAATTTAGACCCTAAAAAGGAGAATAAATATAATGAGAAGAGAAACAAAGATAACAAGTTAAAAAGGGAACAAATTTCTCTTCAAGTTAATGAAGCTCTTCAAACTCAACAAGCTCTTGAAGCTATTCAAACTTGCCAAGCACTTAAAGAACAAGAAGATTTACAATCTCAAGAAATAACATATGAAGAAATAAAAGGAAGCAATGAACAAATAACAATGCTTAAGATGTTGATTGTTCTCAAGGAGAGGAAGAAGAATTTTTCTAAATGGAGGATTACCAAACATGAATAATAATGAGGATATGGGTGAAGATGATTTATATTTTATTGTTGAAGAGATAAAGGTAGATTCTGTAAACAATATAAAGTCCCATTCAACAAAGATATACAATTATTAATTTCAAAATAAATATTTGATTACCATATCTCAATTGGTAGAAAGAATTTTTCAATGTAAAGACATGGTCCCTATTTTTGAGTTTTTAGGAGTTGATTCAAAAGCTATGAATAACTTGAAATAAATCAAGGTACATAAATTACATAATTCACTTGAAATTATTGGTAGCTTAAATCATAGAAAATATTTTTGTATCACATAGATCTATCATAAAATTTTTAGTGGCTCCAGAAATAGTCAAAAAGTGATAGGTCACAACAATTACAAATGCTCTTGGTAAAAGTAGAAGTGGTATGTGAAGTGTAGAGTAAAATTGGATGAAATAATGGAAATTGGGTATTGATATGTATGGAACCTCAAAGAAATAAAATTTATAATGGTGTAAAATATATTGTTATTGAGTATTGGAAAAACCATGTGTCTCTTCCAATGCAAAGGATGTATTACAAATTATGGTTTTTCCTAGTTTGAGGAAAGAATACCCAAATCATTTTCTAGAAAAAAAACCAATGTGAGTTGTATAAAATCATTAAAGATTACAATCCTGAAATCAAAATTACACAATGAGAATTTGAGAATTTAAAATTGATATATGTAAGGAAAAATATAATCTATGACATATGTTGTTGTGGTACCCATATATAGTTTGAGCTATATACAACCACATTTAGAAATTTTAGAGATTATATATTAGATGACAACAAATGATGGATTCCCTCCATGTGCAAGTCATGTTATCAGCGATACTATTTGTAATAAAGTAGACAATGCACTTGAATTTAAGGTTGATTGTATCAAATGAGTATGTACAAAATATGGAAATTTAGAGAAGCTACGGGATCACAACATTGGGATAAGTATACGAAATCATTCTATTAATAAGAGGGCAACTGAATCATTCGGCCATTTGTGGATCATATTAATATAATTTCATTTTTTTATTGTTTTAAATGGCTTCAAATTATAATGGCATGCACCCTCTTCTTGAATATATCTCTAAGAGCATAAATAACAGGTTTGGTATGTTACTAGGACTGCAATAAGTTAAATTGTTCTCCAATTATGATATTTTATCCATCCATATATATAGGTTAAAAATCATAATACTTAACATATTTACTCATACTTATCTTTCCATACACCATCTATGTCCTTGATTTCTTTGAAACTGTAGTTCATTTTCTAGTTATTCACTAAGTGTTGAAGAGAGACAATGATGTTAAGGAGATGACAATAAAGGTTTGTGATGGTGCCTTTGACAGAGCATGTTGTTGAATCACACCAATATTCATTTTTTAGTAGCAGGGTACCAAAATTCCATTTTTAATCTCTCCAACAATAGTTGGGATCAAAGATTTGTAGTTTGTGCAAAATATTCATAGTTTGAGTCTCTTGATAAGTATTAAAATTCGGTGGATTTGGGAACGAGCTTGGAAAACCTTTAGCAGTATGGGAACAATGTTAGGTAGGTTAATACAAAAAACTGTGTGAAAAGGAGAAGTTACCCCTTTATCTATGGATTTTTGAGCTATTTGCTTAAATCCACTTGGACACAAATCCTTTTATACGGGCAAGCAGACTAAAATTTGTAAGGCTTGAAACAAATAAACACAGTGAGAGTAAATACATAGAAGGGTAAATACATTGTAGAGGTCCTCTACAATGTAAGGTCATGAGACAACTTGATGGAGCATTGTGAGAGTAACTCAAGTATGGATGATTACCCAATAATTCAGGAGATTCTGTAATTTGGGATTTCGTGGATTCAACTTGGGAATTACACCTTTATAAGGGTCAATGAGGCAACTTGATGAAGTTCTACCTAGTAAAAACAATTTTTTCAAAATGGAAAGCTTTTGAAGAATGTGTGGTCTTGTTTAGTTGTTTATTTTAAACTTCTTTCAATATGTTCTATAGTGTAATACGTAAGAGGGGTATTAAAATATTAGGCTTATTTATTAATGTTAATTAAATATTAGTTAAATATTAAATAATAATCTGTTGAAACTACTATAACCACTTTGTAACCATATTTCACATAATAAAATTTATGGAAACACAATGATAATGTGTGCATTTTGATTTATCTTCATCCATTCTTTATTCTTTCTCTCTCCACATATTCTAACAATGTACACACCTAGAAAATAGTTCATAAGAAAATATATTTTTCTTATACATAGGAGTAAATAGTACAATATATTTATCCAAACATAAAAGGTATCAAAAATAAATGATGTGTGCATTGATAATACAGGTGTGACTAGACATCTATGGTTGAGAAAAAAGAGATTAGCGTGCAAGAATGAACATGGAAAAGATGAACTAGGGAGAGTATTGCTATAACATTACAGAGATGTAAGGGAAGCACTAAATGCATCTCTAATATATTTCTCATTATCACCATTATAGTATTAGTCATATCCAAATTCACAGAGTAAATGGTATATGGCTTGTATGTACAGTTATGTGTCATTGAATTTCTTCATTAGGTCTAGCACAACATAGAGATCACTATCAACAATCACATTAGAAGGAAATAAAGTTTCCAACATCCTACCAGAAATGCTGGAGTAGGTGGCCACAACAGTAGTAACATAGAGTGACTAACACTTGCAAAAGTGTATTGAGCACCATATGTGGATATATCCTCTATAGAAACTTGGGGTGAGAAAAAATGAGGAAGCTTGTTTGAAGCTATCACCTCACTATGAGGGAAACCAACACTATCATATGATTTTGTTATGATCGGGGGGTTCCAATTATAGATTCCATAATACCTATAGAGGAAAATGGTTAAATGATTGGTTACAAATTGGCAAAGGAAATTACACATTACTTTATAAATTTTCCAACAATAGTATTAGCTAATTTAGTCAATATGATGTGTGTAAAATCTAGAAATAAAACTCATAATTTGCTATATCATGACATATGTAAATTAATATGAGATAAGGTTAGGAAATCATGAATTTTAGATATGTTTTTATGGTGTATAAATATTCTTTAAAGAATAATTATAAATACATATTAAATATAAAACTAGGCTAACCCTTCAATCACAATCTTCAATAGTAGTATGGAAAAAATTATTTTATACTAGCTTTAATTTTGCAGATTTCCTAATATTTTCACCTTTATCAATTGAGATACATATCTATAGACCCAAGGTTTTCACATCATATAATAATTTCAATCCATTAAACCATGTATCTTTCATGGTTTTATTTCAAATAATTAAAATTCTTCCACATTTTATAGACATTTTGGAAAGGGATCTTGTACTTAGAGAAAAGATATATAGCTAATCATATGGCATCCAAATGAAAAGATATAGAAGGGTAAATATATTGTAGAAGACCTTCTTATGAGAATTGTTTGGCAATATGATTTCTATTTCATTGATTTTTCAGGTTTACACAATTTTTTTTTTATCGTGGTGCCTCCAATATGGGATTTTCATGAGACTTTTCAAACAGTTTATGAGAACTACATGGAAGATGATGCAATTCAAGCCAAGAAGTAAGCCAGGTTAGATTATTACATGTCAAAGGTCTGAGAAGTGCTGCTGATTTTCTCTCAGTAGGTATGGTTTTCTATAAGGCATTTTTTCAAACAGTTTCATATCAAACACAAAAGCCCTAAATGTATTATCAAAACTAGGCCAGGACCTCTTAAAATACCAACACGAGCTCAAGAGTGAAAACAATGGCACCCACTGCAAGGTCGAACCAACTCGAGCCAAAGAATCGAGCTTAGAAACAAAAATGACATGACGGCGAGTTAGGGATTTCCAAGCAGAAGCATATAGCTAAGCATTGTAAGGGTTTCATATTGCATCTTGTGAAAATACCTTGTGAAAACATGAAATATTAAACAAAACAACAACTGAGGGATTTTAGGCACATGAGGTGGGCATCCATATGCAACAACACAAATATACCAATACAGAAAGAATGCAAACTCGAAAACGAGAAACCCATACAGAAAACACAAAAAAAGTGGGCATGAGCGCTTACGACAAATGCGAATGGAATGGAATCCGACTCCTCCTCCTCCTCGTACAACAAAGTGATACAACAAACGAAGGCACAAATGAAGGTTGAAATTCTTGAAGTGACTTTCCCTTATGCATGAATTGCGATGTCTTCACACTTTGTGGCTCGAGCTTCTGGTTATCGGCTAAAAACTTCTCGTGATTTCCCATAGCAAGAAATGATTTAGAGGTATCAAGTGTCATTTTTATGATTGGAAATGATTCAGAGGTACTGAGGAATCATTCATTGGCACGGAGGTGGGTGGGCACTAAGTTTAATAATTCAAATTGATCCCACCTGGCATCCACATCAAACTTACCATGTCGGGTGAGATAATCCGTGTGTCGGGGATGTCGTCTCTGGTCAGCGATTTTCGGTATTACGTCATGAAACCTGCTACACGCATGGGGCATGGGCCATGGAGACCATGAGGGGAATGACAATATACATGGGTGAAAAATAAGTGAAGGGTAGCCGCTGGCCTATAATCAATGGATCCACCTCATCTGCGATACACCGATGTCGGTATTGATCGATTCCCATATCTTAGGGATGCATGAGTAGATCTCCTTAATACATATGGTATTGGGGGCACATTATCCATAACTCCAAATTGGTGTGTCACATGATCCCATTAATATAGCTCTCTTATGCTAGGAAATATGTCCTCTAGCCACATCACACGTCTCCCCTATGCAAATATACAACATCCTTTTCCAAACTAGGATACTCTTTTTAAGGTTTCCATATAATGCCACTTAGGAAAACCCATCGATTAGGGCTCAATAGAAGGTTGTATTTGGGCATCATCTCCTTAGTAACACCCATTATGACGTGAATATACCAATATGAGCCAAATGACCCTAAGACCCCCACAAGACACACAAAAATTATGTGCTCATATGCCCGTATGTGTAATTATGTAATAAAATCTTCACCACCTCTATGGCTCTCTAGATTAAACCTATATAGATCTCGGTATAAGTGGGCCAAAATACGACCCAAAGAATATATCAATCCCTCCTCCTATATAGACTCACATATTTGGCACAAATGGTAGGAAATCGACACCCCAACACCATCAACTCTACAAATGAATCCAATAATACTAGAATAAACTTCCACAATCAAGGAAACCTTTCTATCTCAATCAAAATCAATCGAATAGTTAGCTTTGCAAGGTCACATTTACCCAACTAAAATCTATGTTCTCCATGCATCCGTAATAACACATATTCCGAGATGACCTATACTATATTCCCCACCAATGGTAATCATAAAACAAGACACACATTCTCTAAAGTCACTATCATCTCCCATGTCGGGAGCAAAAAGGTACAAGTGTATGGATTCCACCACCGACACAATGTAGTGATCATATGCATATTTGGGGCACCTCCCCCAATCTCGCTTCATCTTTGTAACCCAACTCTGTCCATAATGTCCCAACCATCATCATCCAAGCCCAAACCAAGGAACATCTCCATGTGACGACCTTTAGGAAAATCTATCGAATGCAAATCTCTTTGCAAAAACACAAGATACACCATCATATAATAAGTTAGTCCTACTATTATGTCGAAATTCACCAACATTTATCACAAGTGATTCAATTATGCCAAAATTCTTACAAATACCATATTTGAATCATTATTTCTTACCTAGGTTGGAACCATATGGAACATATTAGAACCGTACACCACATGGTTAGGATTGTATGGAATCATACGATTCCGCTCCAAAAGCCAAAAAAACGTACAATTTGGCACTATATAGCCTACCACTCTCAAAATGGATGAGAAATTATTTTTTTATAAAAAAATACTAAAATCACTAGTATTTCTCATAAAAATAACAAGTTTTTGGCTCTTACAAGCTCATCGACTATCCGATCTTGAATTACATCCACCACACGATCAAATATCAATCACAACGCCTCCCTCACACGTGACATATTATCTAGCTCAAACTCCTTTCATGATCAAGGTCAATTACAAATGAAAATTACTTTTGAGTTTTCCCACTTACTATTTATAGTAAATGACCTTTTTACACTACTTTAGTTACTTTGTCACCAACCCTTTGTTCTCAATTACTATCTCTAGCTGATACGACCCATATCTTGGACCTCACTTATCCATTTTACATGTCATTTGTGGCATAATGATCATAAATTCTCCTTCTATCATATCAAAACATTCCTACTCTAAATGAAATATTCTACTAAATTGTGCACAAACATTCACTCACATCCATATCTCATTCTCTATTACACTTATATCACACCATTGTATCTTACTATTACTATATACGATCTTATAATTCCTATTACTAGCATACAATGTTCTCATCTATCAATGTACAATCTATGCAATACCCCTATCTTTATCTTTCACCTCAAGCGATAGTGTTTCACACTCTCCCTTTCGCCAAAAGGGGGAAATCATATAGGGTTGAATACGCAAATTCATATTCTCCTATTTTTATTTAAAAATCAATAAGCAAATTCAATAGACTAGTTATACAATGATATCCTCCCTTGCACAAATCGTGCATGAACCAAAGAAGTTGGCTACATAAGGCCACTCTCTCCCACACAATACAATACAATTCTAACACTCAAATGGTCACTCTTGATTATGAAAGTGCACTAGATATTGAATACACATAGTCGTGAACACGAAACACCACTGTATTTATTATAAATACAAGGGGAAAAATCAGATATTTAAATATTAAAAATCATCAATACTTGATTACTAATAATCCACCCATATAATACATAGTGTGGGTAATGAGCTATCATTTTGATTCCATATGATAGTGGTTTAATAGATATAAAAGACTTGGATTCATCTGCAGTGGTGTGGTCTTGTATTTGGGAAGTGTTATTGGGGGAACTAGAAGCTCTGTGACACTCTTCCTTTGGTGATCGAGACATCCATTTCCCACTTAGCTCTAAAATTACTTTTTGGGATTTGATCACCCCCAACTCGTGAATACATCAAATGTAATCTCCAAGCACCTACTTTTTACTTATAACATCTCTTGACTCCTACTATACACTTCTACATTATCTTCACATGGGTCGGATCGATGAATCACATTGTTCACCACACATTTACTATTCTCGACTTGCCTACAATTGTTCTTGCTTCACAGCTTCCTATAGGTATGATACTCTTCTCCTTTAAACAAATAAATTTGATTTACTAACATAGAGGAGGGGAAAATGTAGAAACAATTTTTCACAAAATCATTATTACATTTTGATTTTATTGTACTTATATGTATGTGAGTTTTGAATAATGAAACTAGGTCTTAGTGGCATAAGTATTTTTGTTACTTCATTATTATTACTCGATTTGACCCTATGTCTCATTGTTTTACCTATTTGATTTGATTTGAAGCCACTTTATAGATATATTTGGAAGTTTCGCTCACTATTATTTTGTATCTCGAACCTATTCCAAGACTGTAAACAAGGTTTGGGTACATCTTATGATCTTGACCCTTCTATACGGTCTTGGCCCTTTTTACTTTGTGTTGTTTTCTCTTTATGAGCCCATTTGTTATTCTTTTTCTTTTTAGATTCTATGTTTTGGTTCGATCTTTTCCGCCACTATGGTTTGAATTTCAAAAACTGAATCATATATATATTCAGTATAAACATTTATTACTTAACAAACACCTATTTATCTACCACCTATTAAAATGAAGAAGCAAGAGATACATATGCACACTGCATAAACAATATAGGAGGACATAAATATGAATTTTTCATCTCCACACAAGGGTTTATTTTGGGATGAATTAGCGTGAGTCTGTTATCAATGTTTAGGAACAAGGGCCAACCTAGGTCACGGGATAATTGCATGCAAATTTGCACAAAATACTAGGAGAATTACATGGAGTCTGAAATGTAGTGCAATGCTCGATGACTCACAAATGGGGTGAACGCTGAGTTTAGTCCGACTCAAGGATTTGCATATTTTAATTTCAAATCTAATGATTGCTTGAGTGTGTTGTAAGATAGCTAGCGTTTGTTTTGTAGGTACAACTCAAATCGAGGTTTACAAGTGTATCTCAACATACAAAAGTGTGAAATAAGTGACAATGAATGAACCCATAAAAATCAGATTCTGAAGAGCTAATGGTCCAAGAAAGTAGGGATGTGTTGGTTTGTATCATCTGGTTATGACCCTTCCGTATGGTCCCGCCCCTTGTAAGATATTTTCAAAGAATGGTCAATTTGGGTTCGTCCATAATCCAAGATAGTTCCCGGTTTGTTGTGACACAATTCAATGCATTTATGTCATTCTTCTAATCTCTCTTCCAATTTGAATTGATGTATTAGTTGGGTATGCTTGCAAATAGCCTAGTTTTCATTGTAAATATATGAATGACTATATATCTTTGTAATATTTAATATATAGCGTTCAAACTTATTTATAACCATTTTCATTTAATATCAACTCTAAACTTAACCAAAAAATGTAACAAGGGTTGATACACAAACCTTCCACTATTAGAATTCATCGAATGCAAATTTAGAATCCAAATGTATATTAACAAACCTAAATTTGTCAAACAATGCCCATTTCATGGCTATTTTCTCAAACATTACACACGTTATCGACTTATCCTTTTCATGGATACTTTTTCAAACAATTACCCACATTAGCAGACTAGCCTTTTCATGGCTAAAATCTCAAACAATATCCATGTTAGTAGACCTAGCCTTTTCATAACTAGAGTTCTAACCAATACTCATGTTAACAAACCCGCCCATTTCATGGCTACATTCTCAAATATTACCCATGTTAGTAGACCTAGCCTTTAAATGGTTACAATCGCAAACCATACCCATGTTAGTAGACCTAGCTCTTTCATTGCTACATTCTCAAATAATACTCTAGGATTCTAACAACTTGTAGAAGAGGCTAGAATTGCAGAAGGTAGGTAACATGTAAGCTAGTGTTTTAAAATCATTATAGGTTTGAATATTCTATTGGAAAACATCCCCAAAATTTCTAACCTCCCCAAATCTTATTTTATATATCCATCAACCCCATGTTCTCAAACAAATATAATTAACTATTATTTGTTTATGATCTAGATCCTCATTATCTCCACCATCCTCAACCACTTGGGTTTCCTCAACCCTCTAGATATAAAAATGACTAAATTATTTTATAAGTATTTTACGTCGGTGGAGATTAGAAAATGTAATCAACCTACAAATTCCAAGCCTAATTCCTTGGCGAGTTTTCAAGTTCCAAATCTTTGGTTTTATTTAGATAGCTGAAATCTATTGTTTCACTTTTTTTTTTCTTTTTCTATCAAAACACTTCATGAAGGTGCTAAAATTAATTTCCTAGTTATCTACTATCGTGAAGGATTTTAAGCGTGGGTAAATCTAAGTTCCATGTGGTTGCTTGTTGTTTACCACTTACTATAAAAGAAACGAAAAGTTGATTTTGCAAAGGAGTCATTTTAAAACTAGTTCTGAGTACTTAGTAGTTCCTATTAAGATAACATTATGGTCCATGAGTAAATTTTGAGTTTTTTTCATTGATATGATCTTTTCCCCTATGTATGTTGTGATTTTTCAAACCATGTTTGTTGAAGATCATTGGTGGTAGATTCAATATTTTAAGCCTATTCTTAGTGGATTTTATTGTGTGGTAGGAAACCATTAATCCCTTGAGCACAAACACCCAGTTGAGAATAGGGTTTTGAGAAACAAGGTAGAAATTAAAATCCCTAGCTATAGAATGTCACTATACACCATTATCCTACTGGGGTTATTGTAACTTTCCGTAATGAAAAATTTGTGTGTGATGTCTATATAAAACATTGTTTTCTTCCCAAATTCCTATGTCTACATCAAGCCAAAAATTAAATCTATAACTATTTTTAAAGTTAAGGTTAAGTATGAATTGATGCAAGTACAACTCAAAAAGTTCCCACACAAATTGCAATAGCATGCAAGGACTTTATACCCTCGTGATATAAACATTTGAAGGAATGAGAAGATGAACAATTTCCATATTATTTTTAAGCTCGATTTAACCTTTTTTTTGGAAAATAGTAAAAGGTGGTAGTTTTGAAAGGACCCTCAACTTTGTACAATAATCCCTCGAGGCTAGATAAAACATTACAACAGTATAGAGAAACAACCCCCAACATCAAAAAGGGGGCACAAAAGAAAAAACAAGAAAAGAAAATAAAAAATTGCAACAACCATTGCTGAGACCAGATTACCTAGAAAAATCCCGTACTTGGGATCTTAGAAAATAAGAATTCTTTTTGCATTTAACGAATGTCCACCATCACTACTATTAGGATATGCATTTTCATTTGAGTATGCTTTGGAAGTCGAACCTAAGACGAAGCCAAAGTACCAAAATTTGGTATCACGGTTGTGGAACTAGTATTAACATTGACAACAAATAGCAACAGGAATCAACGTCAACACCTGATCCATCACAACAACTTTTGCATCCACAGAAAATGACATACTAGAGGAGGAAGTCATAACAACAACCAGTTCCGTCTTTCCATCCTCCCTCGCAGGAGGGGAAAGATGAGGAACCGAATGCAGGATGTTTTGATGCTCTTCACTATCCTCCATCGGTTTAATCGAACAAGTAGTCGATTCACCCTCAACCCCCGAAGGCTTGGGTTAGAATCCTTCCACCAGGATATTTTCTCCTTGAAATGTTGCTTACCTTTCTGACAATCTGAAGCAAGATGCCCTAGGGAAAAACACTTCCTGCAACGAAAGGGCAAGCCTTCGTAGTCGAGAGGTTGTGACCAAACCCTATTCAAAACTTTTAGATTAATGGAAGCTGGAAGATCCAAGGATGTATCCAGATCCACAAGAATTCTTGCATAGGTAGTGTGAGAGAAAGATTTTCCCAAAGCATTGCCAATGTCCATTAGACATTCTGCCTCCCAGAACTACAACGGAGATGAGGTAATCGCACCCAAACCGGTTTGACTTTGAAAGTCTCAGGGCAGAAACCATGGTTTCATCAGTAAATGATGATGTTGTAGTTCCCACAGATTGGAAAAGATAGAGTCTCTGTCTTCAGGTGAACTGAATATCACAATAAAAAAACCCTAGCACAGGGATAAATGTCAAGCTTACCCGAAAGGAGGGGGCGCCAGGAAGAAGAGATCCACGAATGGAGTAGGGGCAAGCCAGGCCAAAGGCCATTGAAACGACAAATCAGACCATTATTACAGAAGAGATCTTCAGTCTCCAGAACGAAGTTGCCAAAAGTGATAGTAGGAATAGAAGAGGCCGGAGAGAGAGGAGCAGAAGAGGGATTCCTCCATCATTCCTGCCTCCCACGCACAAAGGACGGACACCAAAACTCTTTCCATCGCAGTCAATTTGATACTCAGAAGATGATCCGCCACCACCCAGGATGTCAGAAACCAAACCCTTAGAGCTCACGTCGCCGCAATAAGAAAAAGCTGAGCAAGGGTTTGAGAAAATTCGTTTAGGGCTTGGCATGGTCTCAACCCTAATAGATGATCTTCTATCTTCTACAATTAGCTCCGATTCAACGGTTGAATGCGAGGAACCAATGGAATTTTAATCCCTTTGAATCATGATATCTTTTACTCTTGGTCCAGGAAAATTTTGAAGGAGATACTTTGGCATACATTATAATATAATTCAAATATATTGCTAAATTTGGCTTCACACCTTCCAAATGCATAAATGTAGAGATTTAAAGTTTTATTCAGCCAATTCATCTTTGCATTTGTGGGATTTCAAGAGGTGGGACTCTATTATTTTAATGTGGATATAACGGGGTTAAAATCTTGGTGGAGAGATTTAAATACTTTTAGTACAATTTAGTTTACCAACTCATCCATGTCCCTTCTAGCATGTATTTTTTAATATTCATTAGTTTTTAATTCATGAAACAATGTTAATTTCTATAATTAAATTATAGTTATGAATACCTCTCACCTTTGCTTTTATGTACCATTTAATCTCTCTCTAACTTAAATAGTATTGTGTAACTATTAATATTCAATTGATTTCTTTGGTAAAAACAATTTTTTTACCATTTGATATCTCTCTAATTTTAGTATTTTGCAACTATTAATATTCAATTTATGTCTTTGATGTTAAACAAGTAAAAATGATTGCAAACTATTAATACATTAGAAACTTACCAAACTCATACACCGTAGTATACCAACCTAAATGGAGGTATTTATTCCCCTTTAGTTTATTTTCCAATAATTTTCTAATAATAATGCTAAACTTTGTGTGATCTACATGTCACTAAAGTCTATTTCCTTGACATTTCAGCTTAGAAAATATCAAAAGATAGAACAAAATGATAGATTGAGAATTATCAAGGAAAATGAAATTACTTTGATCTAAACATTGATGATGTGATGAAATGAAACAACTTGTTTTGAATCCTATCATTTGCATATATCCTAATAGAATTTATGTATGACCCATTGTATGTATTATTGCACTTTTTCTACACCCCTATTAAATTACTATTTTATTTTTTTGCACAATACTCATCATGATGCGAAATAGCTCTATTCTATATGAAACACATAAATATTTTGATGTTGATATATATTTTAATAGAAGTTGTTATAGGGGCAAGATTATTGGACTATGCATTTTGCATATGATGACTAGCGAATTGGTTGAAGGAAAATATAGTATTGGCAAGTCAATGAAGGTACAAATGATGATACACATTGCATTGTTTTCTATGATGCAAATAAAATTTCTTGCCATTTTGAGGCAATGCTCCATACAAAAACTTAATTGTGATTTACAAATCCCAACAAATTGGGTATCATTTATTCACAAAATTTAGAATCACATTGGGAGAACTCGTTGCATTGAATTCAAAACCATGGAATATAAAAGACTACAATAGTGACATCAAATAGTTGTGATATCCTATTCATCGCAAGTTTTTACTTGACGAAATGGGAATTTGAGATACATCCTTGAGATGTTATATGTTGGTCAAACCTTTTGTAATGAAATTGTGAGTGTTAACCAAAAGGCATATAATTTATTATAACATTACCTTGAAGGTCATGGCATGCGGGATTATGAATGCATCACTAATTAGAATATGTACAACATAAACACGGGTTGCCATACACGAGAGGAAAATCAAAAGGAGTGTATTTTGTCTACAATGGATACTAATACAAAAATATGACTTTGGTAATCTAGTACTAAGGATATATTTCTATTTCCAAGGCCCTCAAATGAGTTATGTGGTTGTAAAACATATTTTAGGGTTTCATAAGATGAGTTCGATGTATGAAAGATCACATAAAACTAGAGTTTTCATATTAGAAGGCTCATGTTAATTGAATTGGGAGTTTGAAGGATCATCATTTATATGATTTATTGTATGAGATTTTTGGATTTAAATTTTCTAGACATTTGTTTAAGTGACATATAGCTTCGATAAAGAGAAAATCTATTATTTAGAATCATGAGATTGTATGGACTCTTAAAATTATTACATTATTGAAGAAGCAATATATCGTGTGGAATCGAGCAATGTTCATACATATATAAGAAAATAAATAGAAATATACATTCCAAAGTTTGTAGCTACTACCCACACCCATACCGATGAGATTGACCAATTTCTCGCAATGCACCTCGGAGGAAGCTCACCAAGAATATTACATTATGGATCACTATGCTACTCTTTGATAAAAGGTGGAGAGACTAGGTATGGAGTAGCTCCTCACTCACCCATAAAAGCTTGAAAAAGGTAGAGATGTCATGGAAGATAAATGAATTTGGTACATATTTAAGGAATATCATCATGGAAGAGCAAGATCCTTAAAGAATATACCACGAGAGATGATTGTAACATCATGAATATGCATTAGCCACATTAATGGACCGAGGTGAATCCACGAGGCATCACACCTAAGGTAACCACATCTAGTTAGAGATGTGGTTAGGGGGCTAGATGATGTTTAAGAGTCCTCTTTCATTGAAGGATAGAAATAATAAATTCTTTGGTATGCGAAGGAAAGTCATCAAGTTTGATGTCTTGATGTAGCGTTGAGGAAAAATGGAACCAAATATGAAGTAGATGGACCTGAAATTCTTACCCAAATGATATTATCATGTGGGATTTGAACGATTGGAGATATATTTTAAGCGATATAGAGGAATCAAGGTAGATAGTTAAGAAAATTCTAGGAGCTATAGAAAATTAGAGGGTTGTAATGTGGAGTTAATGTAATATGTTTTTCGTAGCAAGAAAAAAATAGTGAAGTTCTTTGATTTTGCATCAAGGTTATATTAGTGGCTTGAAAAATTTATTGGTGGTTTTGTAGGGCACATGAATGTGCGAGGAATTATGGATGTTTTGGAGCTCGTGTTGAGGTGAACCATGATAACGGTGTAGGGTATACACATATAATTAATGCGGTGGGGAGGATCCAATAATTACCTTCTTGGAGGAAGTGGTGTAGGAGGTGGAGGATTTATAAATAACAACATTGGTAGAGGTGCTTTCTTTATAGGAGGTGATAATTATTTGGGTAGTGGCATTCCCATTAAAAGTGGTGGTCCCTTAAGTGATTGAGGTTTGGAGGATTAGGAGGATCATCAAGATAGGTGACAACAATGCTATATGCGTCCTCACATATAATAGGTAAGTATTTTTATGGCATTCGGAAGCAATGAATTACTAGTATAGTTGTGAAATTCTTTGGCACCTTAAGAATGCAAGAGATCAAATTGTTAGATTCAACTATTTATAGCTAATTGAGTGAACATGACTAGGATTGGTATCCTAGATTCAATGCTTGTAGGAGTGAGCATTGATCTAGAGGAGATCAAACGTGGTTTTTTTGATGAATTTGTGTATCCAAAGTTTGACCTAAAAAGGAGTTAGTCATTATTTGCGTAGGACTGACCTCACCACATCCCTAACAATATGACGAGTGTTGTACTATGTATCAATAATTTGAAGAGGGATATATCCACATGGAAGTTTCTTATTTTTAGGATTGGTAGGTCACAACAATGATTGTAGGTGCCAATATAACTATGATATTGAATGAAAATATACTATGAAGTACCGTAGTAGGAGTTTCACCATAAGGTGTCCATTATTAGAGAGAGGATTATGAAGTGAGTTTTGAGGGTTCAAAATATTGAGAGGATTGTTAATGCACAAGTGTGGATAAGGTTGAATAATCTCCTGGAGGTTTATGATACAAATTTTCTCAAGTAAATAAATTACGCCTTGTGGAATATTGGGAGGGTAGGAAAAGACAATTTCTCTTAGTTCCTTTTACATTTGGGATCAAGATTAGAGTAACAATTTTCATTATGATAATGTAAAAACATACAAGCCAATAATATTTTGAGAAAATCCCTAGGATAAACTATGATGTTGAAAATAAAGTTAAAAATAGGAAACTCTAAGGGTGAAGAAGGAATTCCTAGTTTATTGTGGTTTGAATAAAAAGTGGGTTCACCAAAATGTAATATGAAAAGTAGGTTTACATTCCTAAATCTTAATTAAAATTTGGATAATATAATTTAGGTCAACTATAAAGTAAATTAGATAGTCATAAATTATGTAAGGATATCAGATTGTTGAATACATTGCATATATGAAATTGATTACAATTAAGGTTTAGGGTTTATAAATAATTCATCGTGCACCAAACTCGGACTATGTGATATTGGGATGAAACTGATTGGGAAAACTATGAAAAATATCATTAAATTTTTTAATATTTGGGAACTTGGAAATGTGTGTAGGACATGTTCATCTTGTATGGGACATGTTTGTGGAAAAACCTATCTAAGAAGCCATGTATGTGTCCTTTGGGGATATGAGTTGGAACATGACGCTAGGATATGCTTCACCCGTGTCTTTGGAACTATTTCTTATGTATTTATCTTTACGATGATAATGTTGTACTGTATATGTGTCTCTCCCTCACTAACCTAAAAAGGAGTTAGTCATCATTTGCATAGGACTGACATCGTGACACCCCTAATGATATGATGAGTGTTGCACTATGTATACATAGTCTTTAAAGAGGATCAATCCACATGTTATTCTCATGACCATGATGAGGTGGATATTAGTAGATGATGTATACAAGACAAATCCCTTGCTTTGACCATCAACACCGAGAAATTGACTCTTGACTTGGTTGTAGTGATTGAATTTGTGATCTAGGGAAGCAATAAATATGAATTTATAATTTGAGTGGCTTTGATGTGGTGTAATATAAGGGAAATGTGCTTCAATTATTTTTCCAATGAACTTATTATAGTTTTCCTTTGTACGAGATGCCTAGATTCCCGTAGTGGATTAAGGTGTTTGTGTTTATATAGATGGCCATCCAAATTATTTACCACTTAACCAACACAAAATAACACCTAAGATAACTAAATTAACTTGTTAATTTAAAAATATGACCATTCAAAATAGAAAGGAAAAGCTAAGTTTGTAGCATGCGAGACAAGTACTTTGATTGAACAAATCTTGCACACACAGGACATGTAGAGGCTAAAGTTGGAATCAAATATGAGAAAAATATTGTTAGCAGATGTAATTTGTAAAATGTGAATTCATTCATAAAGTTTATGCTAGAGAATAGGTGTGACCTACTAGACTTAGGGTATGTACTAGAAAAGGAGGCTTTAAATTGGTCAATAAGTAGGTAAATGAAATAATGTTAAAATAAATGCCAAAATGATATTTCCAAGTGAGATATGACCAACATTTGGGTGTTATAGGTTCATTATGTTATGTGTAATCCATACATTTGATTTAAAATTATCTTATGTTAGCTCTAGGGAGTATCGATATCTATGATAGATATACTCATGATGAGGGGGAAAATGACAAGCCTCATTATAAGTCATTTGCAATATTGTGTAGCATAATAATAATGTATCATTGTATTTCTATGTCATGTTGTTAAGAAAAATGTGATGACAACATGAGAGAAATGTGAAAATAATATTCCCTTGTGTATTTGTGCCATTTGTAGGATGTGGTAACTCAAGGTAATAAGTGACAAGTGACGTGCCCCAATGTCATGTAAATTATCATGGTAGGTTATACCCTTAGGTGGAAACATATGGTTATAACCAATACGCTTATGTAGACTCATGCCCTTAATAGATGAGTGTATTAGTGATGCTTCTATTAGAATTATTATTTGTATCATATATGATTCAAATGTGAGACTATGAAAAATTTGAAGCCATAAGTGGAATAATATAGGTTAATAAATTGATTTATAATGACCACTCCAAATTTACTAGAGTATATATTCATGGATTTTGATATGATGTTGTTTATGGTGAATCTTGGTTGTCAATTATGTGATAAACACCAAAAAACAAAAGACAATAGGGTTTAACGATACTTGCACCGAAAATACAATGTCAAGGTGAACAAATGTCAAAGACATGAGGGAATCCTCTTTATGGTAGATGAGAGAACCCGGATTTAAAGATAAATGAAAAAAATAGATATTAGATAGATATTTGACGTGTTTCACCACAAGGGCCGATCCTAAGAACCAATGGGATTACTCGAAGGGTTTCAACTCATTTTTTTAATTTCGTGATGTGATATGAAAATAATTGAAAATAAAAGGAATGACTAGAATTGTAAAAGGATAGAGATATCTTGATCGATGTGGTAGGTGGCCCAAGAGAGGATGACGAAGAGCTTGAAGTCTAGGAAGTATTCAAACCAAAACCATTCAAAGTGGCGTCCCATTCTTCTTGTATGATTTTTATTTGGTCTTCTACATCTTCAATTTCAAGTGTTAAGGTGATGACACAAAGGCGGAGTTCATGCACGATGTCGAACTATTCCCAGCATTTAAGGATGTTAAATAATCAAAAGATTATAAATGTTGGTGATGGGGTGTGACTCACTTGGAACTGTCATCTATAGAGAGGCACATATTGGAAAGAAGCAAATTAGACAAAAATAGGATGATAAAATGACTGAAAGTATACAAAATGTGATAAAATGACAAGAATCACCGGAGATTCAAGAAGAATTGTTGATAATTTAGATGAAATCATTGACTATTACTAAGAAAATATTAATCCTTTAATATAATACGGATTAGACTCGTGATAGTTGATTTAATGGTTGTTTTAGGTTTGTAAGTGATACTTAAAGAACTTGGTAATGTAAATGACTAAAGATAACTTACCTTCTTTGTGTAGATGAATGGACAAAGTGGAGAATCCTTAAAAATATGTTTGCATGATCCAAGTGCTTAATAGAGTTGTTGAGGATGTCAAAATGTTGGTGTTGATGTCGTTTAGGTCTAGAGTGGAATAGAGCTTTGCTAAAAAAATGCTTATGGATCCATTTCAAGGAGGTTTAGTATTGCTTTTATAATCGCCGACAATTATGTTAGAATCATCGAGACCTCGAAAAAGTGGGGAAACCCTCTTGGAAGTGGGTTTAACCACTTCCAAATGAGGTTTTCATCAAATGAAAATGGATGAGGAGGTTTGGGAGGGGGTTAAGAGTTTAATTTTTAGGATAAAAATGGGTTTATATGGGTTATGGGTGGCAAGTGATGTTTTAGTATAGGTAAGTGGGTTTTGGGGGTGGTAAAATGTGATTTTATGGGAGTGAAGTCATATTTAGGATAGTGAGATAGGTTTTAGGATTTTCTAATAAGGATGTGAGGGTCAGTAGCCGAGGGAAACAAGTGTCTACAAATGTAGAGTTTACAACATTTGAGTGTGATATATATGTGTCTAATTAAAGGTTGTCACATAATTTTCAATGTTATAACATGTATATTAGAAAATTATCCCGAGTAAACAAAGTAACAAGATAAGCCTCTATCCATCATGTGAGTGTATAAATAATTTGGTCATGTATGATTATGTTTCATTTACATTGTTACTTGTTTGGAATAATCAATATAAACAATAAGTAACTATGAAATGACTCAAGAAATTTTAATACATACGACATCATATAGTACTAAAAAATACCGATTCAATAGGATGACATCCCTACCTGAATGGATCAATTACACGATTGTATTATCACTAGTCAATGGTCTATTAAAGATAAAATTCTATTAAGTTCACCTATTTTATCGCTTTTAAGTGATTTTAAATCATGTTTTAAAGTTCTTTTAGTGCTTCCATGTTAGCGTCTAATTTATGATGATAAGATCCAAAGTTGTCACAATATTTTCCAATTCTTTACATTAATGTCTAATGAGTGGGTCGAAAACATCTTATGTTGCTATAAATTTTTACGAAACTATATTGAATTTGACAATAGTGTCCAAATTTTTATTTGTAATTTGACCATGTAATTCTTAAGTTTTTTTGACTTATCTGCTCTTGTTTTGTCATTCTTTTTGTAGGTCAATGTATATATTTGGGAGTTTTGATAGGTATTTCATACCCAAATCATGAGGGTTTGGAGTTATGAGATGCAAAATAGTTTATTTTTACACCACCAATTTAGGCTATGTTGGGTGTCTTAGCCACATTCCTTAAGATTAACAACCGCTTACCACACTAACAAATATGTAAAGCAAATACACTTGTACCTTCTAGATGTTGATAAAGATATTATCACCAAACTTGAGGATGTTTGGTGTGTTATGAGTTTTTTATGATAGGTGGTCATGTGATCATGTTGAATGTCATGCCTAGATGGTATATAACAAGTCATAATTAGGATTCCGGACATCAATGTCGTAAGAAAACCGGTATTTTTGATATTGTTTTAGGTGTCATTTTGTGATTGTAATATTTTAGTGTACTATTGGATTCCTTTGTTTCTATTGACACTATTGGGGTTTCCTCTCAACTATTATATGAATGATCATAGAGTATATTGAGGCCTCATACATGTTATGATTGAGGACGTGCCATGCCGGCACATGTATATCGAGGTCAATATTATTTATTCAAGAGGTACACGACAACGGTTTTTCATCACTATAATTCTATAGGTTTGGGTATATGATCATCTACCATTTATAAACCACATGTTCATATAGCCACATGGACTATTTTATATATTTAGGCTAAAAAGGGTTCATGTTACTAGAGGCATCTAACATTGAACTTCTCAATGTTGTTAGATTCTCAACCTAGCATCTATTAGAGATATTACATGGTGTCGACATCGGGGTCATCAATGGGGGATAAAGGTTAGTTGAGTTATATATTATTTGCATCAATAGAGTATACTAGGATAAGATTATATATGTATATGAGATATTCCAATACAAAAGAGTTACAAGATAGCTAGGAATTAGGAAGAAATTGTTCCTAATCAATTATCCAATGGAATCATAGATGTGTTTATTTCATCCCAAAGATGTTTATTTTTCTCATAAAAATGATGATGAGGTGGACCTTGTTGTTCATATTCTAGATGTAGATGATTTTGGTTGTGTAGATGCTTAAACTCAATGATCAATATAAAGTCATTTACAATTTTTATTTCTTGTTATTTTTGATCATATGGTTAGTGAGGAGTGAGGGTCTAAGATGTAAGATTATGAGGGTGAGATACCTAATGTGGACACTAGAGGTGATTATAATCCACCCATACAAGATGATAATGTTAGAGAGCCTTACAAACTAGATCAATGTGTACATTCATGTTTTATTAGTTTATTCAAAATTTTGACATATGTCATTGACATGTATCTCTATTATATATGATCTGAAAATATCTTGTTACCATGATTGAGGATTCACTTATGAGGTTGAATATGTGTATTCCTGATATTGTTTCACATGGTTTTCTAAAACAATCTATCTTCGAGGATAACCACTTTGCTCCTCTATGTGACCCTCTTACTCATTACACTATAACTTATTTGCATGAGGCCGATTAGGATGATAATTTGTAAGTTGAGGTAGATTATTTATAGGGTGATCTTGATATATGAGACATATTGGAACCATCTATAGGTGATTTTGGTCATGATTTTTGGAGATGTATGAGAGGCTACAAGAGGAACACACCAATTTGAATGCAAATCTTACCATATTGCAACATTAGGAGTAATGGAGTAGCTGGTTGAGGTTAAGGACATGTGATAATATAGTTGAGAGTTCATTGAATTCTATTCCTTTATATATTATAAATAGAGATATAGAGTGATATATGACAGACTAGGATATTCCCTCCGAGAAGTGATTTTATAGAATTTTTCTTATGGTCACATTTATGATCTATGAGGTTGTGCTTGGTTCCATATGTTTATACCTATGTAAACTTACTCTATTTATATTAGTGGATATATGAGATTTCGGCTCACACACATGCATTCACACAAGTATATATGTTTATACACATGTTTACTCTATTTATATTGTTCGATATATGAAATTTGGGTTCACATGTATGCACACACGCACACAAGTACACATGTTTTTTAAACTTATTGAGTACACTTTTATTTTTCAAATGGTTGCTTTTAATGGTTTTGGATTGTCTCTAATGCATAACTATTAGGCACCTAATTTATTTATGTAGATGTGTAATGTTGAGACTCAATATAAGAAGGTAAACATGTTATTCAACAATGTTGTCACATTCTACTTTATCAAATAGAATTAAATATTAAAGCATTTTATTTCCTTTGGTGAATTGTAAATTTAATTTTTCATTTGAATCTATAGTATAGTTGAGAATATATTGATAAGTAGACCATGTTTAGTTGTTTGTTTTAGGTATGATTTGAGGTTATATTCCTCGGATTAGTATTAACAATTAATTGTATCAATTATTGGTCTAGATTAATTTTTTATGGTTGTGAAACCTCTTACTCTTTATGCTTTACTAACTCATCATAAATAGTAGGAACGTTTTGTGTGATTTGCACCAATTGCTCATGATTGATGATTGGAACTTCTCACCGATATCTATGCTTAACATAAGTATGCTCAACATTCCTATTTTTCTTAGGGAGCCATTTATTTTTACTCTGATATAATTGTATCCACTTTGGGATGTGGCACTTATTATTTCTTACATGTATTATCTCATTGAAGTTTTATTGTATATTCTTGGAACTCATTCAAAATATGATCATTGATGTCATCAAATATAGCTTCCATCTACAAAAATATTTATTTTCCAAATATAATATTTATTTTCCAAATAATAGGCATAAAAAATAATAAAATGTCAACTACCTTTGGTCCGAACGAGATTGGGATAATGATATTACCTAGTGACCCATACCCTAAGAAGTAATATGTTGTGACTCACTTACTCATGTTCTAATTACTTAAGAAACATATTCTACATATATTATACAATAATTTGTTTTCAACCATGATTGCTTGTTGATGTTTATCTTGCAATGTGACTACCTTGGCAACCACTTACAATACATTCTCATGTTTAGGTTTGACGTGTTCAATAGTTGAAGAAGGAGGTGTTGTACTTGATGATGTTGTATTAACTTGTTTAGTTGATAACAAAGTATTATAAATAAGTTCCTCAATCCTTTGTTGTAATATATTATAAAAAGGATTTGTATCATGTCTATTAATTCTATGGTAATTACAAAATCATTTCATTCCCTTTAATTTTAATTGATAAGAAGTATGATGCTGATAAAAGGTAATGTGATTAGTTTTCTATCTAGTAATATTTGTAATATGATATTTGGTTTATCTTAAATCTATTTATTTTTAATTGTTCCAAAATAGAAGGAATACAAATTTTTAAGTTGTACTCTACTCTCTTCCCATACTAGTATCATGCATATTGATTGATTGTATTTCCTTAAGACTTAAACTAGGAAATATTTATGGGTCACACATTTCGTATGAAGGATTGTGAATGTACTATGTCACTCTCAAAGTCTAAAAATTCTCACTATAAATGATCAAATGATTTTTAGGTGATATAATGATTTTGTGTTGAGAGGAATAAAAATACTCTTACTAAAGATGAATTATTTCTCTAGGTCCAAATATTGACACATTAATCTTTGCAAGATGTCATTGAATCTTAGTATATACTTCCAATTTATTCATCTATTTATTTTTAAAGTTGGAAATGTGTTCAAGGGTAAGTGTAGGACCTTATTTGGTGCCAAAATGAGATAGAAATACATCTTCTAGTTTTAAATAAGAATATATAGATCTATTAGGAAAGGAGTAAAATGATATAATCCATAAACTAAGATTATATGGAAAGTTTTTAGTAATGCTTTACTATCATGTGCATATTTTCCTAGGGAAGAAGTGAAGTGTGTAAGGTGTAGGTAGGGTCTATGAATCCATTGAATAAATGAAACTTATGGATTTTAGAACCACGTGGATAAGGAGTATCTAGGACCCTATGTTACCCTACATGTTAGCCATAGATGACACTGCGCTCTATCCAATCACTAGATGAAATTAAATCTAATGATTAAGATTTGAATTGTTTTTGTAATTCACCTCCTATGTGCACCATTGTGATTTAACAAAAATAATGAATTTATGATAAACCCTAGATATTGCAAAGTCACGTATGATAAATAAGAAATAAAGCACATATATGAAACAATAAATAAACTAAAGAAATATAAAACCCTAGGTGTAAGAGAGAAAATAGAAGACTTAGTTGATTTCACAATTTATCTTGAAGTATTTTGGACTAGAAGACTAATGAACATGAGGAGAAAAATGTAGCAACTATGGCTGATAACTTCGTAACTATCGATGTGTCTTTGGGACTAGGGTGCCTGGACTGGGTTAGGGGTGCCTAGGCACCGTGAGTCTTCTTCTAGGTGCTTATGTCTCGTAGAACCTCAAAAACTAATTTTTCTTGTGTCGCACCCATGTTGCTAAACTTCAATGTTTGTCTCTTGTATGTCACTAGATAATTTGTAGAGTTCACATGTAACATGAAAAACAAACGATATCCTCCAAAACCCCAAAACATATCAAATCCTAAAAAGAAAAAGATACAAATGGGGAGTCAGATTGACCACGGTCTCACCCAACATAGTGAAATTACAATCGAGGGATGAACTACATCTTAGAATCCATGTAGTTCTTGTGTGTGTGAAATAATGATGCCCTAGGAAGCTATTGTGCTAGCTGCACTTAATAACAAGCAATAACTAGATGCAACAATGTAGATAAATGTGTGGATTCCAATATTAACTTCCCTCCTATGAAGTGTATGCAAAAAAATTCAGTCCTTTGTCCCTTAAATGATAGCTAGATGGATTCTTTGATGCTCTTAGAATGCCTTTGGATGCAACCTTAGGTGGTGATAGTAGATGCTTAGAGCTTGGTCCTTTATTTTGGTCATATAGCTTTGTATTTATATGATTCCCTTGGTTAAATTTTGTAATTGACAACTAAAAGGACAGCCCATAAGAAAACAAGATTCCCAAAAGGTAAAAGAGGCCCAATATAGGTGAGTACGATACAAAAAGGACAAGGGCACCTAGAGAGGATGAGGGTACTTGGGTGTTAGCATCATTCTTTGGGATGTGGTGTCCAAAGTCAAGAAAGATAAAGCAATGAAGGTTAACTTGGGATGTGGGGTGTGCAAGACATAAGAGAGAGTGAGAAAGACAGAAAAGGGGCCAAAGATAAACGTCAATTACTAGTTTTATCGCTTAGGAATCATATGAATAGTGGTACGTGATTAGGACCTAAAAATGAACCCAAGTGTGTAATTTAGTGTCTACATTTTCCCCACTTTATGTTGTTGAGTGAATACTTGATAACATAAAGTAGATAAGAGATGCGTACCTGATAACCATGTAGATTGATGGTGAAAGCGTGTCAAAGAGACAAGAAAAAGCGTGGAGTGATAAAAATGAAGCATGGAAGATAAGGAAGAGGAAGTGACCCTAGGGGTGAAGAGTATGGGTTGTGTCGTGTTGTGTTGTAGTTGTTGTCGCTTGATGAAGGGATGATTCTTGTCAGTATATTAAGGATGGAACTGCAAAATAAGAATGAAAGAGCAACAAATTCATATGTTATGAAAAATCTATAAAATCATGTAAAATAATGTAAAAATGTGAAAAATTAATAAAAGGAACATGTATGCCTGATCTGTGATGAGTGAAAAAGATAGAAAGTGTCTTGAAAATGTTGTAGAAGAATGATTTTTTCGCGATCTCATGCCAAGAGTGAGTTTTTTGGGTGATATCATGCAACAACAGAAGAGTGTTGGGGAGAAAGGCCTAATGTTATTCTCTATCCTTGAATACTTCTCATATTTATAAACTACTACAGATGGTGTGATCTTGCTTTGTTTCATGTTTGATCCAATTCGATCCAACTAGAAAAAGAGATAGAATGCATTCGATTGTTAGAGGATCGTGCTTACTATGCAAAATGCTCCGTGAAATGCTAAAAACTACAATGATATGAGAAAGTGACTATATTTTCCCCATGGTCATAGGTTCCCAGGAAAAGGTCGAGAGCACTCGGGAGCTAGTGTCTGTATCTAGGCCGACATTTGTATTGTACTTGGCCCAGGACCCAAGTCGATTCTAGGTCGATCATGAAACTATAGATTGTTCTGTACCTATACTATGCAATTTTGTACTCAAGCTTTGAGTTGTCATATGGGGTGAATGATTCACCAAATGCATGTCCCCTCATTTGGGGTGCATGTGACATTGCTAGGAGGATGTGACACAAAGAAGAGGACCGAATGTTGATATGAAACTAATACCCTGTAGGGGAGGGAATGTGCTTGGTAAAAACTAAGGAACATGCAAACAAATTGGATAGAAACACGTGTTAGTAAAAATAATGACAAACATGCAATAGATGACGATGGAAACAAACAATAATGCAGACAAAGTAGACTCAGAAAAAGTGGGTTTCAAACATGGCACATCGCTCACAATGTCGCTTGAGACAATTAGGGCTGAAGTGGCCAAAACTATACAAGAAATGAACAAGGAAGACATAGGGCATAGCCCGCAAACAATGGCATATAATATAAGACAATGGAAAACAATATCAACCAAAGTATCAGACAACCATGGTGTAAATAGTTCATGCAAAGAAAATACTACACATGAAGCACCCATTAGCATGTTAGAAATATAAAAATTATGTCAAATTACGTATGATCCGATATAGAGTAGTGTGTTAGTAGTATAAAATGAAACAATAACACATGTAGTGTGTACAAAAGTAGATGCCCCCAGGATCCTTGGTGGGACCGATGAGAGGTACAATGCCAAACATCCATACTACGTGTGAGGATCTCAGAGAAAGTATGCATTCACAACTAGAGAACAAGTGAATGCACATGTGTATATAAAAGATAATGATATGCAAAGTATCCATCTAACATAATAAGCAAAGTAGAACATGTGAGTACAAGAACATAAGAGTAAGTGCGACCAAGATATGCAACATGTTGTAAATGAGTGAGATGGAATGATATGCAATGTGAATGTGATAAGAGCAACATTCCCTAAGAATGTGTAGATGAATATGTATGAGATGTGGTTCATTTATAAAATACCCTCAAAAATCAAGAATGAACCATAGAATAAGAGTGCATCATTGGAAAATGGTTTGAACCGTGTGCTAGATAGATAGATCAATGGAGCATATTGTAGAAGAGGATAGTATGATGCGTGAGAAGAAAATGATAGAACGATGTATCATGAAGCGTGAAATATGTAGTGTGTGAGGTTCATGTATGTAGTATTCCCTCAAAATTCAAGTGTGAACTATAGCACAAGAGTGTGTCATAGAGAAATGATGATACAAGTTGAGTATCAATTTGTGTACGATACATGAAAAATACTAGAGGCAAAGAACATAGTGTACTAGTAAAATGTGTGACACCCGACAATGTTAAGAGTGGGAGTAAGCATGATGCCCCCAAGTGTAAGATGTAGAGAAGAATCAAGTAACATCGTCTAAAATATCATCGTTGGTCGAAGTCAAATGGAGATGCATTAGAGACCTAGTAAGCTATAGTATGAGGTTGATCATGTAAAGAGCCATTGTGACGTAGATTGTACATTCCCATTGCATATTCTTCATCAGTGAAAGGTGGTAATGGACAAACATGTGCATACCATCGTGTAAGATTTTTGAATAGCTGAGAAATGAATCATTGCAAATAGAAACATGGCCAAAAGGCATGGGAAATGTGATATCAATATGATCAGGATCCAGAGTGCCACCAATATAGTCAAGCCAAGAATTCCCAAGTGTGAGTGGAGAAGTGTGAGAAGTGCATGCAATGAAGACTAATAGATGGATTAAATGAAGACCATAGGAAACCATATGCAAACATATCCATGATAGAGATGAAAAGAATTATATGGAGGGAGAAGATCATCCAGTGTGAATCCTTACCCGAGCCAATCCATCATATGTGTAAACAATTTTAGAGCAAGTGGGATCGAATGGAATGTGATGCCAATAATATTTATTCATGAAAATAGTGCATGTGAAAGGAGGAAGCATTGATGCAAGCTCCTCATGAGAAGATGAGGAAGGTGGTATGATGTCCATTGTATGGACAAACCTCTGATAAAGTACCATAGCATTAGTGGAAGGAGGGGATTGTTTGAATTGATATTCACCAAGGACAATAACAACGAAAGTATCATTGAAGTATGACTCATATATCTCTATTGGGTTAAAATTAAGACTGTAAAATTTTTCATCGATAGAAGCTTAACAATATCACCCTCATCATTAGGATCATCATTTCTGCCATTGTCATACTAGATAATAGTATCAAATATATGGTAGGAGTAAGCTAGATGTAGGAGCGAGAGGAGCATTAGTGAGCAAAGCAAGAGTAGTGTTTATTGGAGTAGACACAATGGGTGAAATTATATCCATAGTATGTGTAGAAATGGATGGGATGCTTGTAGAGGTGGAAGAAGGTTTTGAAGCACTAGACTAACCAATATCATATGTACGAATGTTGTTGTAAGTAATAGGCTATGATGAAGGAATAAGCATATCGGTGATGGGGTCTATGTGACAAAAATTTAATGGATCCGGGTTGACAACAATGGTATGTTCATAACCATCATGTAAGAATTTAATGCAATGATGAACAATAGATGGGACAACATGCATTGCATGAATCCAAGGTCTACCCAACAAGAGATTAAACTGAAACGAGGTATTGATAACGAATAATACTATAGGAACAATCTTAGGCCCAACTTGTATAGGTAATGTGATAGTGCCTAGGCATGTGTGAGTAGTAGAGTCATAACTACGAATGAGAGTGAAATTATTAGTGATTAGATTATCAGTAATGCTGATTTATCTTAAAAGGGAGTGAACACATAGATTGATGGCAGATCCATTGTCAATGAGTACACACTTGATACAAATGGTGGTAATGATATCAGTGATAAGAAAAGGCACACATTGATTATCAAAAAAAGATGGTGATATGTCCTCATCATTGAAGGATATAACACATTGTAGGTTTTTTGAGATTGAATGAAGTTTGTGAAGGCCGCCGAAGAATTATTTCTTTCAATATGGATAAAGTGAAGACCAACCTCTAATGTATGATTAAAATCAAGCACATTACACAATTAGGTGTAAAGATATATTTTAGCCGGTGTATTCTTAAGTTGTTCTATGATTTCATAACCATTGGAAGTGGTGGTAGGAGATGCACAAGTGATAGGGGATGGGATAGTAATAGGTGGACCCATAAGAGGGTGAGTGTTGACTACATTGATAGTTGGATCAGCCCTAGGGTGTAATAAAACAAAGAGGATGTTGAGTACGAACTTGCATAAAATCAACAACAGTAGTAACCATGCCGAAACCTTAGTTGGGGTGAAAGAAGGATAAGAATATTGATCCATGACTTGATAAGAAGAGAAATGTTGATACATGCTCATAAGGTAGGGTTTGAATGGATGAGTTAACCAAATGATTTAATAAAAATAATGAATTTATACTAAACCCTAGATATTACAAAGTCACGTATGATAAATAAGAAATAAAGCAAAAATATGACACAAGCAATAAACTGAAGAAATATAAAACCCTAGGTGCAAGAGAGGGAACATAAGACTTAGCTGATTTTGATATTGATCCTGAAGTATTATGGACTGGAATACTAATGAACAAGAGGAGAAGACAGTTACAAATGTGATTGATAAATTATGTTTAACTATCGGATGTGCCAGACTAGGGACTAGGGCACTTGGAATGGGTTAGGGATGCCTAGGTGCCAAAGTCTTCTTCTGGGCACTGTGTGTTTGTGCATAACCTCATAAACTAATTTTTCTTATGTCACATCCATGTCATTAACCTTCGATGTTTGTCACTTCTATGTCACTGGATGATTATAGAGTTTTCATGTAACATGCAAAATAAATGATATCCTCCAAAACCACAAAATAAATCAAATCCTAAAAAGAAAAAGATTCAAATGGAGAGTTGGATTGACCCTGACGGTCAGCCGACATAGTGAACTTACGACTGAGGGTTGAACTTCATCTCGGACTCCATGTAGTTCTTGTGTGTGTGCAATAATGATGCCCTAGGAAGATATTGTGCAAGATGCACTTGATATCGAATAATAGCTAGATGCAACAATGTAAATAGATTTGTGGATTCCAAAATGAACTTCCCTCTATGAAGTGTATGAAAAAAATACAATCCCTTGTCCCTTAAATGATAACTAGATGGATGCTTTGATGCTCTTAAAATGCATTTGGATGCAACCTTAGGTGGTGATAGTAGATGCTTAGAACTTGGTCCTTGATTTTGGTCACATGGCTTTGTATTTATATGATTCCCTTGGTTGAATTTTGTAATTGACAACTAAAAGGATGACCCATAAGAAAACAAGATGCCCAAAAGGTAAAAGAGGCCCAAAATAGGCGAGTAAGATACAAAAAGGTTAGGGGCACCCAGAGAGGATGAGGGCACATGGGCGCTAGCGTCATGGTTGGGTCTTTGGTGTCCAGAGTCAAGAAAGATAAAGCAATGAAGGTCGACTGGTTGTGGGGTGTGCAAGACCATAGAGAACGCAAGAAGACAAAAAATGGGCCAAAGATAGATGTTAACTCGATAGTTTTCTAACTTAGGAATCATATGAATAGTGGTATGTGATTAGGACGTAGAAATTTACCCCAGTGCATGATTTAGCCTCTACACATATAATAGGTTCATTTAAAATTATTATTTTACAATTAATTTTGAACACACACACACATTAGCATATTAGTGTTAAATACCTATCTATGTACGTTATCCTTAAATCTCGGATATATATACTACCAAATTTATTCATATATGTCTTATTAAATGGTGGAAATGTGCTCAAGGGTAAGCTTAGGACCCATTTTGGTACTCAAATGAGCTATAGATACTTATTATAATTTTAAATAATAATATATAGATCCACTAGGAAAAGAGTAGAACTAATCTAAACAATGACCAAATAACCTTATATGGAATGTCAATAGTAATCCTTTACAATCACGTGCATACCTTTCCAAGAGAAGAAGGAAAGTGTGTAAGATGTAGATAAGATTATTCGTGTCTATTGTATAATGAAACTCAATAATTTTAAAACTACATAGATAAGGACTATTTATGACTCTATGCACACCGGGTAGGCCATTGATGGCATTATGTTCTATCCAATCACTAGATGTAATTGATTCTAAGGATTTTGTTTTGAAATGTTTTTGTAATTCACCTATTATGTTCATCACGAACACTATTTGGATTATATAAACACATATAATATGTTAATTCAAAAGTATTATTTTACCATTACTTTAAAACATAGAAATATATGGAGTAATGATCATTTCTATTAGATAAGAAAAAATTATTTTGGATATGTGAGATCATGCACGAGGTTTGAAATCAACTTCTATTCACTTGTAACCATAACAATGAGTGCCCAATAAAAAACATCTTAAAAATATGTTATATTTTTGGAATGGACAAACTTCAAGACACCCCTATGATGGTTGAGCATTTTCTACGCACCAATACTACGAAGAAGGATAAAAATAAATAGTTCTCGTGTAAATATGTTTGTGGAAAATGTGAATAGTGATTTTTAATCTACATGACATTATCTTAGGCCTTTATTTGGTAGAACCAAAAAAATTACTTAAATAATTCAAATTCAAAATTTGAAAACTTAGTACAAATAATTGAATGCTAAGAAATTATTCTCCCTTATGGGATTTGTATATAGAGGTTTCTCACCTCAAATTAGTGAACTATTGTTGCCAAAACCAACCTAAAATACATTCAAAAGGATTGAAAAGGCTGACAAAAGGGAGCTCAAATTAATTTTTAAATTAAAATTTGAATAGGGATAGTGTTGTAGGATGTGGAGAGTATCATGCAAAATAATGTCCGATCTGGACAATTTCATACATGATACTATCCAGAAACTAGAATAAATTACACAAAATAATCATAGAGTAGAGAACCTTGACAAATAGTAAATCTGTTATGATTTATAAGGAATGTATAATAAACTATTTATAGATCCACAATATAACTACTGAAGGTTATAGATTATGAAGTGCAATGATTAAACATAGATTTAGATGTTTATACCGCATATTACAAATAATGAATATAAAGTAGATAACATTAAAATAAACGAAACAAAACACTAGATTTATAGTAGGGGAACCCAAAGGAAAAAACCCCACTCAAAATAAAACACTTCCTATATTAATAATTTCATATAAAAGTTTACCCAAAACTTCCACTTCACTCCTCGGTCTCATAGAGAATATTATAGAAGCATTTTCTTGACTCTATGCAATACAATAATCACCAATACATTAATCTCATTAGTTTTTCCAAGCTGATCTGATCTCTCTTATGTATCAATATGGTACCAATGTATACGTTTGTCTAATCATGAGATAGATCACAGTGAATCGGTCGTGTTGTTTCACTCTTAAATGTGGAAGACCGACACAATAAAGTTTAATAAATTAAACTTTAAAATAATATGGGGTGTAAAGGAGTGTTCCTCGCAACGATGTATCCCCACTTGAAATTATCACCCCAACACTCCCCCTTAATGTTAAGTAGGAAGAAACAAAACATGCCAAATTACCTTTTTCTACAAAAGGATTTACAGATCCACAAATCATCAAAGATGATTCAGATTAGCACGTAAACAAGGGGGATCATACAGATCTTCCCACAATAAATTCTAAGGACAATTGCTTTATATATGAATACTTATATCATATTATGGAGCCTTTTATAAAACAAGGAATTCCCATAACTAATGCTTCACTGGGATTTACAAGTAAATTCACATAATGTGAACATTTACTTATCACAAAATTGAGGAAGTATTGGAAGTTTATAATAGGCCATTAAGAGGTGGAATTGTCATGAAAAATCCCCATCAATGGAAACTTTGAAAGGCCCAAGGATTTATATAACTTTACATAACACAACGGATTTGTGAAGATATATGTAACTTGATCTCCAAATCGAATGTAACTTGAGATCAATACCACCATGCAAGAATTTTCCTCGAATAAAGTGCATGTGAACGTCAATATGTTTTGTCCTTTGATACTGAACTAGATTGTTTACAAGTGAAATACAACTTTCGATGTCACATAGAAGAGTAGTGCTTCCTTTGATGCCCATACGTAGTTCATCAAACAGTCTTTTTCAGCCACATAGCTTCCTTTGTAGCTTCCATAGAACTTCTATACTTTGCTTCAAAGAGAAGAGATAAAAACTATTGATTGCTTATCGCTACTCTAAGTGATGAAACATGTACCCAACTTGAAAACATATCCATAAGTATATTTTATATCCGTAGCATCACCAACATGGTTAGAATCACCATATCCAAATAACTCGCATCATCACAAGAAACATAATACAAACCATAAGTAACCTGTTCCTTTAACATATTTCATTTTTTTCTTCCATTTTCCAATGATCCTCATAAGGATCTTGCATGAATCTAGACATAATTCCTTCAATATATGAAATATCAAGCCTAGTAATAGTCAAATAAATTAGACAACCAACTAGTTGTCTATACAGAGTAGGCTCAAATTTAACACATGCGGTTTATGATCTAATTTAACACTAACTTCAATAGGAATGACAACAGGTTTACAATCAATTATGTTAAATATTCTTAGTAAATTAGTAGAATACTAATATTGATATGAAACAATAGAATTATGATCTTGAAATATAACCATGCCTAAAAAATGATTTAATGACCTAACTTAGCCATTTCAAAACATTTTTTAATCTTTCTTTGATTATAAGCAATTAAATTTTTATCACTTCTAGTAGTTCAAATATCATCAACATATATAAAAATAATGATAATATGATTGTTTTTAAACTTAACAAATAAATCATTATCAGAACAACAGTTTGTGAAACCAAGATCCTGAAAGAAACTATTAATTTTAGCATACCAAGCTTTGGGAGCTTGTTTAAGACCATACAAAGAATTTTTCAGCTTACATGCATATAGTTCATTACCATTTTTTTCAAAACATTTAGGCTGAAATATGTAGATTTCTTCTTTTAGATCACCATTAAGAAATGCATTTTTAACATCCATTTGGTTAATATCCTAACCATTTTGAGCAGCCAAAGAAAGAAGAATCCTAATAGTGTTCATTTTAGCTACAGGAGAAAAAGTCTCAACATAGTCAAGACCAGGTTTCTGAGTGAAACCACGAGCTACCAACCTTGCAATTTATCGATTTCTCCTACAAAGTTATACTCAGAAACCTAGTCTTGACTCAAATTTCATCTTAGGGAGGCCAATTACAATATTTAGGTGAGACATTTCATACAAAATTTTGAAATTCACATGACCTAATCGCTCATGCCAACACCGAATATCATTACTAGAAGAAGAAGAAAATCAAGATTCAGACACAAATCCATTAACAATATATAAACCATATTTCTATATACCAGATGCAACAATATTACTGAGTTCATCTTTCACATACCAAATATCTTGTAATAAAACAACTTTATAGTCTTTTTAGTTAACCGAGAGCAAGACAATAGATTATTTTTCAATTGAGGAACATACAAGACATTCTTAATTATTCCATTTTCCAATTTAACATTTCCAAAAATTACAAATATAATGATGGAATTATCTCTTAGATATATGTTTTCCTCACATTTAACAACATCTGAGAGGATACCATGAATACAAGTCATGTGCCTAGAGGCACCACTATCTAGGATCCATTCATTGTCATTTGAAGTTGAAAAAGCAATGATACAAGGCAATAAACTTCTCAACAACATTTGCATGGTTTTTATTTTGATATTTCTTTTGATTGCTAAATTTAGTATTTTTAACAATTTTTTTATTTTTACACAACAATCAGACTCTTTATGACCAAACTTGCCACATTTGTTACATGTTCCATTGAATTTTACTTTAAAATTATGGTTGGTTCTAATGTATAGATTTAGGATTGGGTTTAAATTTTGATCTCGAGGTTAGATTTCGATTAGGATTGACATTATTCCTATTCGAGAAAACTTATGATTCTGAGAGAAAAAATCTTGAGTTATAGTCTCTTTTGAATCAAAATTTTTCATTACACGTTCTTCTTGAATTAACAAAGAAGACAAAGTATCTAGATCAGGCATACCATTCTCATTTTGATATTTAGAGTTAAGAATGGAGATATAGTTCCTAAAATTGTCATGATTATTTATTTGGATGATAAAATATAACAACTTAAATCTTGAAACATTTCACAATTACATCCATCCAACTAAGATTTAATGTACTTAATCTTAGCCAAGTAATTAACAATTTTCTCATCCCACTTCATAGGAGTTGTAAACAGTTTTAAAATTAGCTTAATTATTTTGATGATTTGATTACCTTCATGCATAGTCTCTAATTGTTTCCATACATCTACAGAGAATCCATATGACCTATATGCATTAAAAATTCATCTTTTATGCTTTACAATAGGATGGATAGAGCTTCCTATGATCTTTGAGAGAAGGAGCTAAGGTTTTCAAGATTTGTAAGTCTTTCTGGGTCATTTTTCCACACCAGTTACAAGATCCCATATATTTCTAGCCATGAAACATGATTTTAACCTTACTCTCCAAATATTGTAATTAGTTCCATTTAATAAATGTTATTTATCCATTAAAAACTAGCATTACCGACCATTTTTATTTTTAAATAAAAAATGCACAAAAACAACTTAGAAAATAGATTAAACTAATAAAATGAGCATAGGAATAGGTAGCGCCACTTGGCATGAATCCAATTGCCAAGAGAGACACACGTCACTATCCTAATGTTCTCCTAATAAGATTTACTCCGCGGACTTGAAGCAACCAAAATAAAACGTAGTTAATAAATTTATAGATCTGGAGTGAGGGTAGGATGAGTGACAAAGAATTAGCTCGACCACCTATTAAAAAACTCAGCGATAATGAATCATAAGAGATATCTCATAAACGAGCTAACCTATCTCAAACAAGCTACTTACCAACAACCAAATAAAACAAAACCAAACTTAATCTAAATAAAGGTGACACTTGTCGAAGATCAAAGAAATCAACAAAGAAATGTGTCAGATTTCTAAAAAATTCTAAATAAGATCCCCCAGGCAGACATGAAGGCCCTAGAATTTAATCAAAATAGATAGATTATAGGGTTCGTAACAGGGTTGACAAGTCAACCGAAATATGCAAAAAAATAAAGAAACATGTCAGTAAAAAAAAAAGTTGACACCGCAAAATGAAAAATACATGTGGTGCTTTGCTATTAGATTACACTTCACATTGCAATAAACAAGTCTAAAGATAATTAATAGTAAAAATAGATTGTTAAATTGTGCATATGTGTCGACAACTTATTGGATCACTTTTTCACACTCGACACGATTATAATAGAGGAGAAACAAAATACGAAGGAACATGGACATGTTTTATTGGTTTCATGCAACTATCTAAGACTAACAAAGTGAAAAAATGTACGTGGCATTTTGTTGTTGGTTCACAATTTGCAAGGTGCAGCCTAAATGATCAAAGCAAAAACAAAACACACGTGGAGCCTTATTAATGGCCCACTTTTTGCACTTCCGAAAAGACTGAAAGATGTAAAAATGGTGGCTTATTCTTGCTGGTTATCCATTGACATGATTAAAAACAAATGACAAATGCAAAATGTGAAGAGACTTGGAGAAATTCTATTGGATCATATTTCACATGAGTCGAAACAAAATAAAAGACTGAATTTGTAAAGAGAGTGGAACAACCTTATTGGTTTGTACTTCGCAATTGATAAATAAATAATAAAAAAAAGCTGATATGGATCTTAGTGATTGGCTCGAGCTTCAAAAAATAGAACTTGCATAAAATAAAGCTTTTCAATGTTCGGGGGATTTAGAACTATGAAATTAATCGTATTCCAAAGAATTTTTTTGGGTCCACTCCTCAATCAAATAAAATGAAAGCACGTGGTGCAAATTCCATGAGTAAGCAAGGACAGGGGTTGTAATTCAGCTTAATTGTATGAGGAAAAGAGCAGACCTAAAACCCACATAATAAGCCAAAAAGGAGTGGAAATTTGAAATCCGCTCCAAAAAAATAAGCCCAAAAATAAAAGAACTTATTTTAAATAATCCACACATCTATATAAAGGTTAGAAAGAGTGCGAAATATATTTTAAAGACTCATGGAAGACTATGAAGATCTAGGATTAACCAGAAAGGTCATAGAAACACGATCTAAGCACACAAAAATGTATAAGCCGAGATCTAATAAAAAAATCAACAAATACTCATATAATTTTTTGAAAAAAATTGGAATTTTGAACCTGTTTAACTTGAAGTTGAGGACATAACAACTTGGGTTTCGTAGATTTGAAAAAACTTCAAGTTTCTTATCCCCGTAAATTAAAACATCTAGATCTAGCTCTACACAAGCATAACCACCAACTATGATACCATGTTGGGATTTATAAGGAATGTATAATAAACTATTTATAAATCCACAATATAATTTCCAAAGATTATAGATTATGAAGTGCAATGATTAAACATAGATTAAGATGTTTATATTTCACATTACAAACCACAAATATAAAGTAAATAATAGTAAAGTAAATGACACAGAACACTAGATTTATAGTGGGAAACCCAAAGGAAAAAACCCCACTTAGAATAAAGCATGACATGTATTGAGAATTTCATATACACATTTACCCAACACTTACACTTCACTCGCTTTCGGTCCTCATGGAGAAGATTACAAAACCATTTTCTCGGCTCTGTCGTCCAATACAATAATCACCAATACAATGATCTTAGTAGTCTTTCCTAACTGATTTGATCTCTCTTATGTATCAATATGGTACAAATGTATACATCGGTCCAATCCCAAGAGATATCACAAAGGCATCATCGGGCTAGCCATTTTACTCTTAAATATAGAAGACTGACATAATAAATTTTAATAAATTAAACTTTAAAATAATATGGGGTGTAGAAACAAAGGGTCCTTCTAAGGAGGTATCCCTACTTGACATTATCACCCCAACACAAAGAGGTGTCAAAAATGGAATAAGATTGAGGAGTGCATGAGATGATTGGGATTAATAGAATGCTGAAAGTGTTAGGAATTGAGATAAGTAATCAATTATTAAAACAATTAAATATCCACAAATTAATTAAAATTCCAAGGGATATAGTTTAGGTGTATAGGTAAAAGATTAAAATTACTTCACTAAGTAAATGCATAAAAATTAAAAGTAAATACACAACACAACACCATAATTATAGTGGGGAAACTAATAACGTAAAAACACATGTGAAAAAGCACTATCACTTTATTGAGAATTCACTTTTACCCGTCACTTGTACTTGCCTCCTTGAGTCCCACCACTTGCCTTCACAACATTACAATGAGCATTACTAATTTTTACAACATATATTCTCATAAGAGATTCACCCTTTTTATAGGGTGAATGAAATTAGTTGCACCCGAGTGCACGGTTTCATATCACACTTTCAATTAATTTAATTAAACATAACTTCCACATTAAGTGGAGTGGGGACCCAACAACCTATGTTACATAGGTTTAAATAAAATTTATTAAAAATTTATAAAGGATGTAATAAAGTGGTGGCCCACCTAATATTGACCCACTTAATATTACTATCCCAACACCCCCTTAATGTTAAGTGGGGAAAACATGCCAAATTTCCCTTTTCTACAAAATAATTTATAATCCATAAATCATCAACAATGATTTACACTAACATGTAAATAGGAGAAATCATATAGATATAACCATACAAAAATTATCGGACAAATGCTTTACATAATATTATGGATCCTTTTATAAAACAAGGATCTCCCATAACTAATGCTTCATTAGGAATTACAAGTAAACTCATGTGTTACGATAATTTACTTAAGACTCATATAAAATGAAATTTTACAAAATGAGGGAAGTATATGAAATTTAAACAAAAGGATATTAAGAGGTGACATTGTTATAAAAATCCCCCTCAAGGGAGACTTTAAAAGGCCTAAGAAGGCACGAAACTTGGAGAACTTCACAACACACTATAGCTTTGTGAAAATATATGTAACTTGTTCTTCAATAGGAAAAAACTTGAGATCAATATTTCCATTTAGGAATTTCTCGAATAAATTGCATATGTATCTCTCTATGATTCGTTCTTTGATGGTGAACTAGATTGTTCACAAGATAAATACAACTCTAACTGTCACATAGAGGAAGAGTGCTTCGTTTGATGCCCATATGGAGTTCATCTAGCTGTATTTTTAAAAACATGGCTTATTTTGCTTCTTCCATGACACTTATTACTTTCGGTTTTAGTAGATGAGATATAAATTATTGGTTGCTTCTTTCTACTCCAAGTGATGACACCTATACCAAACTTGAAAACATATCTAGAGGTAGATTTTCTATCTATAATATCACCAACATGGTCAAAATCATAATAACCAAATAATTTTACATCATTACTAGAATAATAATACAAACCATAATTAATTGTTCATTTAATATATTTTAAAATCCTTTTAGCCATTTTCCAATGATCCTCATAAGTATATTGCATGAATTTAGAAACAAGTCCTGCTTCATATGAAATATCAGGTCTAGTAATAGTCAAATAAATCAAACTACCAACTAGTTGTCTATACAAAATAGGGTTAGCTTTCACACATGCATGTTTAAGATCTAATTTAACACCAAATTCAATGGGAATGAAAATATGTTTAAAATCAATTATGTTAAATATTTTAAGAAAATTATTTGCATATTGTGATTGAGATACAACAATTGAATTATGATCTTGAAAAATAACCATCCTAAAAACGATTTAATAGACCTAGCTCAGACATTTCAAAACGTTGTTTTAATTTAGCTTTAATTTTCAAAATTAAACTATGATCATTTCTAGTAATTAACAAATCATCCAAATATAAAATAATAATAATAATAATAATATCATTTTCAGTTTTCAAAAACAAATCATTATCAAAACAACACTCACTAAAACCACGATCCTAAAAGAAGCCATTTATCTTTGTAAACCAAACTTTAAGAGCTTGTTTAAGAGTATATAAAGAATTTTATGTCTACAAATATATAATTCTTTGTTAGGTTCTACAAAACCAATAGGTTGTTGCATATATATTTCTTCTTTTAGACAATCATTTAGATAATCATTTTTCATATCCATTTGGTGAATCTCCTAACCATTTTTAGTAGCTAATGCTAGGAGAATTTTCACAATACTCATCTTAGCTATGAGAGAAAAGGTTTCAACATAACCAATACTGGGTTTCTGAGTAAACCCACGTGCTACTAATCATGCCTTAAATTTATTAATTTCTCATGTAGAGTTATACTTAATCTTATATAACCACCTAGATCCCACAATGATTATTTTTGAAGGAGGGACTACTTCACACGTGCTATTTTGATAAGAGAATTATATTCAAATTTCATAGTTTCTTTACATATTTTTTCTTGATTACATTCCTTGAAATATTGTGTTTCAACCTCATACACGGTCATCAATGCATGATGAGCATGTTGACTATGAGTCATATTTATAAGATTATCTATATGCGAGTCCTTAATTAGGTTATGAGCCCATTTAGGTATTTTAGTTTTGATTTTTTTGTGATGGATCCCCCTCAACCTCTACATATCTACTATCCGTAGATAAATTTTTATCCTCTAGGACTATTTTTTCTTCCTCATGATAAACATAGGGAGGTTTGGAAGAAGCTTTGAAAAATGGTTTTTCTAATACACGAACATTCATATTTTCTATAATGTCATGTTTAAAAGGATCATATAGTCTCAATCCTTTAGTGCGATCTCCGTAACCAACAAAGATACAAGAGTAGGAGGTAGGGTTGAGTTTCTTTCATTTAACTTTAGGAATGAAGATGGAAGCAGGACTACCAAATATTCTTAAGTGTGAGATATCAGCCTTTGTTTTGTCCATACTTCAAAATATATATTTTGATAAAAGTCTCTAGTAGAAACCCTATTTAGAATTCATATTGCAATATTCATCGCTTATTCCCTTATAAATTTAGGCACATTTGACGCATGACTCATAGTCCTATCCATTTCTAAAATGGTCATATTTTTCCTTTCTATGACATCATTTTGTTGTGGGGAATAGGAGTGGTTAAATCACGTTGAATTATACATGATACAAATAATTTATCACAATTTTTACTATCACATTCACATTAGTTATCGGTTATAATCCTTTAAATTTTAAAACTAGAGACATTCTCAACTAATGATTTAAACTCTTGAAATTTAGACAATACATGAGACTTTTTGAAAGGAATGATAAATAGATCGCTCCTAGACACAAAGAACTCGTGGATGTAATAAAAATTACACTCAATAAGATGAAAACAATTCACTAGAATAACTTCGTAAAAATCCTTACAAACAAATGGACAACAATATCATATATTATTTTGAAACTCTATTCAAGACAATGAAAAGAGGTCTTGCTTATATAAAGGAAAGGAAGATCAATCAAAGAACTAGTCAAGGCCATAGATCAAGCCATAAATCAAGGAAATAACTAGCCAAGACCATAAATATTGGAAAGAACTAGTCATGAAGGAACTATTCAAGACCATAGATCAAGGAAAGAACTATACCTAACAACTAGATAATATATTCCTAATATCTAAATAAGATAAAAGAAATATCCACACATAAGTGGGTGAGGATAAATAAAAGAGAAGATAACTAAATTACATAGGTGAACATGAGCTTAGGTAAACAAACTACTCTAACACCTCCCCTCAAGTGAATCTAAGGACCAAAAATAAAAGTGACATATCCACAATATGAGTCCCAACAACAAGGCCTAATCAGTACTCATGTACAATATATCCATGAAGAAATCTCAAACCAAAAGTAGGAAAAGTCCTATTAGAAGGAAAGAGAAATAAAAATAAGGAAGATGTTCTCACGAATACCCCCAAGAACAACTTACAAAACCCCGAAGCATGTCACCCAACTCAAGTTAGCGAGGTGATTCAAAAGGCTTCATAAAGATGTTGGAAATGTGTTGCGATTCAAAATGTACTCCAAGGTAATAAATCCATCCCGAATGTACTTGATGAATGAAGTGTATGTGAATCTCAACATGCTTGGTTTTTTGGTGCTCAATAGGTTTACAAGAAATGTGAATTACACTTTGGTTTTCACACCAAAGTATAGTTTGTGAACGCTGTGGGAATCTAAACTCACAATAACCGTCGAAGCCAAATTATCTGCTGACTTGATATAAATTTTTACCTTTACTCTACCTCTCAAGATGAAATTGAAATAGATTGTTGATTTTTGCATGCTCGAGAAAATAGAGAAGAATCAAGATGAAAATGTAGCTACAAGTGGAAAGGCTATCATCAATAAAACTGTCTAATCTAAATCTATATATCCAACCAACTAAGTAGAACCCATGGTGTAGTGTAGTCCAAAGTGGGAAGTACTATGAAAATAGTGCAAAATCATTTTAGCATCATGTTAGTGATTTTTATGAAGAGAATGTGCAAACTCGTATACAAGCCCTAATGCAAATGAAATATTAGGGCCAATATGGGTCAAGTACACGAGACTTCCAACTAACTTCCCATACAATATAGAATCAAAAAGTAGAGTGGTACATGTAGAAGTAAGAATAACCCCATATTGAAAATTGGATTGAAATAAACCATATCAAAACATCAAGAAGATCATGGGTGTACTTTTTATAACTCAAATGAATCCTGAAACTATATGAGAAATTTGCAAATGAAGGAAATAATGCACTAACCCGAGATTTGTCATGTCAAACTATGTGGAACGAGCCCTCTAAATAGTCCGAATATGGGGAAAATAGGTGCCAATAAGTAACATACCATCAAAATACAAGACATGTATCACAATATCCCCACCAACATGCCGGAGATATACTATAGGATTAGAGTGGCGTGAAAAAACTAGTAGATAGAAGAAAAGAATACATATTCTCATACTAATCCCGACGGGCCTTTTTGAGACTCGTAGAGAGACCTTAAGATTCTACAAATAAGAAAAGAGTCGTAAACAAATCTAGTAGGTTGCTCCATGTATATTTCCTCTTGCAAATATCTATGTCGAATGCCCTCTTCACGTACATATGATATACGAGCCACCCCGTGATGTAATAATAACAAGTAAACAACTTATGAAATCCATCTTGACAACATGTGTAAAAGTATCAAAGTAATCAATACCTTCAACTTGTGAAAAAAACCTTTGAAACAAGACTAGCCTTATACTTGTCAATGGACCTTAGTTGTATATCCATTCGGTATACTCACTTACACTTAACAATATTTATTCCTTTAGGAAGAGATACCAAATCTCAAGTATGATTCTTCATCAAAGAAGAATACTCAGCGCTATTGCATCGTTCCACTCCTGTATCCAATGAGCATGTGAAAAAGACCATGGATCCTTAGAAATTGACTGATGTAAAATTCTAGAACATGTATAATGTGCATGCTTTGGTGCCTAGTAAGTGGTTTATCTTGTACGAAAGGTGCTGCATAAAAAAATATAGTATGATCCCACTTAGGAATAGTGACAACATAAGAGGGAATAAGATCCTCGTCAACATTCATAACCTCCTCATCAACCTCCTCAAAGAAGGGATCTTCAAGACAAGATAAAGAAGATGAAGTAGGCATGAAAGAAGATGAAGAATCATGATGATAGAAACACTCATCAAACTAAACATGTGTTTGAAAATAACCTCACAAGTATTAAGATATAAAAGTTGATAAGCTCTCATGTCCTCACAATACCCTACAAAGATCAAGGGTTTTCTCTTCTTATACAAGGTTTTATTTTTCTTCTTTGGAACAAAGGCCCAAACGTGGATGCCAAAGAATTGAAAAAATGAGACATCGGATTAGTTTTGGACAAAGCTTCCTCTGGAGTCAAATGCTTAAATGATTTTTGCGGTTCATGATTCTAAATGTAGTGAGCACAATTAACTGTTTTTGTCTAGTATATAGGAAGTAATTCTATAGAATGCATAATGTAGCTAGCCATTTCCTTCAAAGTTATATTCTTCTATTCTACTAAGCCATTCTATTGTGGAGTATGAGGAACAAAATTTTAGTGAATAATGCCATGAGTTACTAAAAATTAGAAAATTCTTTGTTAAAGTACTCCTCCCTTACCAATATGAAGGTTCTTTATGCAACTAGAAGATTTTTTTCTCGACCACAACCTTACAGAATTTGAAGTGTGAAAAGAAATCAAAAGGTAAGTGCATAGTTAGCTCAATTGAAAAGGAGGTAGGAAAAACCATCAAGTCACTATGCATAAGTTGAAGTGGTGAAGAAGTTCTCATGGATAATATATTAGGGACTCGAATCTTGGTGTTTTTTTCCCTAATGCACAACCAGAAAACCCCTCAAGATAAGAAACTATAGGAAGACAATCAATGATACCACAAGTGCTTAAATTATTCAAATATATGTATTGAGATGTCCAAATCTCTCGTGCCAAATCTTAATCTCTGAATCTAGATGAGAAACCAAGCCCAGTGCATATAGAGGAAGTATCATCAAAACCCCGAAATTGATATAGTCTAGAACCATGATCAACAATACCTTGAGCAATAAGTGAATGAGGCTCCAAAAAGGTTCGTAATTTTTCCCCTTGTGGTGTAAAAGTCATTATTTTTCCTTGACCAAAATGACAAATTTGATATACATAAAGCAAATTTGTAGTGATGTAAGGAACATACAACACATCTTGGATACTGCCACCATCAAGGTGTATGTCACCTTTTACCTTAACATAAATAAAGGAAGAATATCCAACCTCAATTTTGGAAGTAGAAGTCAAACCTAAAGATACAAAATGCTCCTTGGAATAAGTCATGTAATGAGAAGCACCCAAATATATAACCCAACTATCTGCAAATGTTGACTAAGATATCCCGACAACATTAAGTGATTTTCCATGCTCATTAAAATGAGGTGGAGTGGAGATGGAGATTTTGTGTTTCTTGACTACATCCATTAAGGCTTGCATTCACTTGTAACACCTATGTTCTTCATGACCACTACCCCCATAAAAAGGGCATTAAGAAGAATACTGGGTTTAGAACTGTTTTCTTTGGGTTTAGGATCATTGTGAGATGGAGAAGGGGTTAACATGGATTTAATTTTTGGTTTTCCCTCACCCTTAGGATTATATGCTACTAATGCCTTTTGAGAGGTGGAAGGCTCAATATCAGACAATTTGGATTCTTCCCTAGTAAGTATTTAACAAAATGTTTCTAAGGCATGCATTTTGAATGTGTCACGTAAGGAATCCATGCCATAGAAAAAGGTATAAGAACATATTTGGAATGGAACTCTCAACTTGGATAGAATTAGGTAAACAAACTCTTCATATTTCTTATCTCTTCCACTCCCCTTAAATTGTGTCAACAAATGTGTTATCACCAAATCACTGCACCCCCCGAATGGCTTGAAGGTGAACACGAAATTCGGTGTGATTAGGTAACACGGGATCACCTCTCAAGCTATGGGACTTTGGGCTTGAGGTGAACCTTTGGAGAAGGATGGATTCCTCTTCCTAAACTAAGAACTACACTACTCCTAATGCAAGATAAATGGCTAACTAGACCTATGCTAACATTTCAAGGGATTAGGGAGAGAGATTTACAAGAAATAAAACCATAACTTAGAAGTGGTGATGCACCAGAAGGGGTTTTGCTAGAAAAAATTCCGGCTTGCCGATAAAGAGAGATTATCATGAGGAAGAACAAACATGCATTAAAAACCCAATTTACATACAAACTTCTTGATAAGCATAATGACCTCCAAAACTTACAAAAAAACCTTGGGTACACAGTTCACTTGCAAACATGAGAGAGGAAAATAAAAGCAAAAAAATTAGGTAAGGACATATAATTGATCACAAAACATAATTCTCATTACTTCAAGCACTTTCACAGTGCATCATTACAGCGTGGAAAGGCATAGGCTATCATTACAATTTTAGAAGAAAGGCTTGAGAGCTTGCAAATTCACAACAACTTAGCTTGTGAAGAGAGGGGAAACTTTGGAAGAATTTTTAACTCTTTAGAATAAAAACCCCCTTTACATTTATATAAAATTATGTGTTGCTGAGAGTAAGAGGGAAAAAACCCTAGAATCTAGGCCAAAATGTAGCAGAACAGGTCAACCATGTTTTCCTTATTAACTCCACTCCCACCTTTTGAGGCACCATAAAAGAAACGAGTAATTATTGCAATTTTGGAATGAAAAACTTCATAAAATCCATATTGTAATGGATCCATGACGTATCTCTCTTTCTACCGATTCCAATGATTGTAATTTTGTAAAAATGTGCAACCAGAAAAAGATTATGATCTTCCAAGAAAAAAGTTGTTTTTAGGTATCCAGTGGCATTGTGCTCCATCAAATTTTGATAATTCCTCATAATGATTTCATAAATTCAAATATTGAATTTCCTTCATTAAAAAATATTATGTTAATAAATTTTGAAAAGCACTACGAAGTTCTATGGGGCCCACTTGGTTGAAAGTTGCATTAGAGGGATTATTTTATTGTCTCTTCCATGTATCTCTACTGCGAATCCCTTTAGCTTACATGGTGGGTTATTTTAATTTCATTTGGTGACACCCCCAAAATTCCCACTAACCACTTTGTATAGTTTCTTTTCTTTGGGTAGGCTTCCCAAAATGTGGACCCATTACCTTGAGTTTCGGGTTGTTTGGTCCGCATTGGGATCCTTATGCTTTGAATACTCCCTCCTTAAAATTTTCCCATGCTTTGAATGCATCGCCATGACCCCTGAGATATTGGGTCAGCTCGGCTACACCTACCTATGAACTCAGGATTTTAATTACACATGGAGCTCTCCAACTATACCGCGACAAGCCACATTTTTAATGCCCTCCAAAAATGGCTCATTCAGGGCTTTACATTTTAATTGAGTTCTGACTTGGCCCACTTAGGAACTAAAGCCCTAAACAACTCATTGCATAAACATTGACTCGACACAATTCCAAAACACTCCTCATTTGAAACCCAAAATCAAAACACCTCGAAACTTGAAAACTCGAAACTTTGAATTTCGAGTTTCAGGATTTCGAGCTTCAGGATCTTCCAACCAATTTTTTCCAACTTGTGGGGTGAGTTCCAAACCTAAAACGTCTAAAATCCCAAAATGGGAACCTCCGAAACAAACCGCCAAAATATTTCACCTTCATCCATTTGATGAAACTCAGCCCCTATTGAATGCTTCATCAATTCTATGCTCAAGCCACTGAATTGCCCATGCATTGAGTCACTCATTGTGAGCTTGTCCCAAATGAGTGGATCCATCTTCATTCTTCTGATTCACCCTTGTGTGAGTTATTCATTACAGGATTCGAGCCCATTCTCCATGACTCTTGCCACCGGTATGTGTTATGCATTCTCACACAAGATCAACCACGACGAGCCGACCTCCAAGCCTTGAGATCTTGGACCACCATTTCTTGGTTTCATTCGAGTCCTTGATGATGAATCGATGCCTCAATGCCTTGCTCCCAAGCTCCATGCCTATGATCTCAGTCTCGAGATCAAATGAACTTCACAAGCTCTGAAAATCCTTAATCACCAAAGTGATTCACCGAGCCTACTTGAGCTCAAATTTTACATATTCAAACTCTATTTTGCATGATTTCCCTATAGTCGAGGTCATATCTGATGCATGACTGCCGATTCCTTTATTTCTCTTTACAGATCCATGCTAAATGTATCTCTGAAATATGCATTCATTGAGCTTGTCGCAAGTTTAACTTCGAGCTTGGCTTGAACATTTTAATCCCCATACACCGCTCGATCTCATGAGCCTACAACTCCAAAACTTCATAGCTTTACTACATGGCTGACTTGTTTATCTCAATGCCAAGTGATAAGTTCATAGCCAACTGGCTCGACCTTTCCCATAATTCTCAACAAGCTCATATGATTCTTTCTGAGCCGAGATCCATTTCTGTAAACTCACCCTTACACGAGCCTAGTCATCTCTCCCAAAGCCAATTGAGCTCCCTTTGAGTAACTACACATTCACCTGATGAGCTCAATATTGAGCTTGTTGTGATTACATTTCTCTCCAAGCTATGTTTTACCTAGCTCAAACATGTTCTTCACTCAACCATTGACTAAGATCTCGTTGGTGAAACTCCACACTCCCAAATTTGCCGACTGCTCCACTCGAACTATACATTGAGCTCGTTGGAACTCCTTCATCACCTATAATTTAATTCATTTGACTTTCAACAAAAATTGGGGCCTTTAGGATGAGTTTCACCCATTTGTTCCATCGAGCCATGTTATCTCACCATTAAACTTCAATGTTGTGATATTTCTTGGCATGTTGCAATGAAACAAGCCAAGCCATACTATTAAGCCATTTTCTCGAATTATACATTCATTACCTGGTAAGCTCATATTGATCACCCGAGTTAATCTTCTTATGAGCCTTTTGGAATCCATTCTATTCACTGAAACCTGCATGTCATTTCCATGGAAAAATTCCCTTCGATCCATTTGATTATTGTATCGCCTTGCATTTACAAGCTTGCTTCTCCATGTGATGTCCAAACTCGGGTTGATGTGTAACTCACCTCCAAGTAATTCCATTGTTCAAACCCCATGAGCCAAATTGGTACACTATTTAGCTCATCAATCTAATCTTTATTCATCGAGATCTGCTTCATTTTCTAGGAACATACCATAATCCTCGGCACTTCCACCTGATAATGCTGATCCGATCGAGTCAATTCAAGATTGACGTTGAACTCACTATATGCTTAGAGCATTGCCATGCCCTTTGACTTGGCTTACCATTGTTCCTAAGCATTTCAATCTTGAGCTCAAGGTAGAGCTCACCCATAGCCACTGAGCCACCTCCATCATAGGCTCCAAGCTCTTGAACTCAATCTTGAAATTTCCCGATTCTACTAGTGATTCCTTCGTCACACTCGAGTTTCTCTGAATATGTTAGCTCGACGAGCCATACGAGTCTGTCATGTCATTATTTTTTCCAATATGACCTAGCTCGACGAACAAACCACTTGTGACCTTGGGAACCTCACCATGATGTCATTACCAAACCAAGCTATTTTTGAAGCTCTGCTCCATGGATGCATACTAGCTCACCGAGCTACTCGTAGAGCTATTTCTAGCTTAGTGACATGTGACCTCTTAAATATGACCCTATCTTGATTTTTTATCTTCTAGGTCTCTTTTTCGAAATCGGAGAGTAACAAAAACACAATAAGATCCCTAAAACACAATTTATCGATTTTGACCATTTTTTCCCGTGTTGACCAAGAATGGGCCGTTCGGGATCATTTTCTACCTTTTGAGCAAACCTTGAACCTTCGGGGCCTATAATCATTCCTAGAGGATAACAGGCCTCTGTTATCCAATTTTTCCAAGTCTATAAAATTGTATAACAAAATGATTTAACTTAGTAAGCTAGTCTATAATTGATGGAAAATATTCAAAACTAAGAGAGATGATCTCAATTTCAAGTTTCATGGATCTCATGTGATCCACCTTACAGATTCATCCCTCCAATTTCTCCCATATTTTAAAAGGAGAATCACATTTTTCCAAATTAAACAAATTACTATCACTTACATAAGTTCCTATCAAACCCATACACTCTTAAAATTTGCATTGGTACTGAAAATTCTCATATTCTTTAGTGAACACCGTTATTTTGTAGAAGTTAAAGCCCATAATCCTTTCTGTTTAATGATTGTTTTTATTTTTGGTTTTCATGTGTGGTAATTATGTGTTGTTAATGGATCAATTTGATCTAATGCAGAAGTAGATAAAGACGTCATTCTCAAAATCACCAAAAATGTAAGAATCAAGGAATGCAACAAGACCCCCCAGATTTGACACTTTATAATTGAGTGCATGTTACAATATGACACTTTATAATTTTAGTGTGTTTCTCAAAATAAATAGTTCCAATGGAACAAGCATGAAAAAATAAGCACTTTTTAAAAAATGACACTCAAATCTAAGTTACCGATCAAAAGATACAAGCTTATCAAGTTTCCACTCTAATATTTATTTCAATTGGCACTATAAAATAAAAATAAATTGCTTTTACTTCACCACACAAATTAAATCTAAGGGGGTTGGAGTTAAGAACTACTAGTAGGAATCACAATATTAATCCCTCATATAACCATACCATATGATCAAGGGCTAAGGCTTATATGGGTTTTACTCCTTCCAAATTTTATGTGCACTTACTTATTTGTTGATTTTCCCAAGAAAGTCACATCAAATTACCTCTTATGGAAAAACTTTCCATTTTTGGGAGAATATGAATGATATGATGACTAATTTTCCTTTCTTGTTTAAGTAATTAGAACCATTGTTTGTGATAATTTTTTATGGATTCGTTGAAAACTATTTGATACTTATTATAAATAAATGGAAATTTAAGCCATATTGAAAGACTTTTTGAGAATTGCTTGCTGAGATAAGGCTGATATAGCCAAGTTTTAGAACTTTGATTGGTTAAATTTTAGAAAAATTTCCAATTGATGAGAAAATTGAATTGTATTACTTAATTTTATTTTTGAATTTTGCTTATGATTGATATATTAGCAATGATTATAATTGAATCATTAGGACAATGATTCTTTTTAGAGGGAAGTATGTAATATCCGAGATGTCATTTATTAATAAGATCATCCTAGTTTGTATTATTACTTGTTAAGTAATGAAGTGTTTGTGATGATTTAGTGAATTGTGTGTGTGTGTGTGTGTGTGTGTGTGTGTGTGTGTGTGTGTGTGTGTGTGTGTGTGTGTGTGTGTGTGTGTGTGTGTGTGTGTCTATATATACATGCATATAATTATATTTATATATGTATGTATATACATAGATATATTTATATGTGTACACACACATATTTATAAGCATAAATATAAATATATATTTATATTGGTATATATACATACATACATACATATATATGTAGGTATGTATGTGCACACACACATATACATATATATTTATAGGTATGTACACACACACACACACATACACGCGCGCGCACGTGTGTGTATTTTGTTATTGATTGGAATGTTAATCGATCATTAAGAACACCTAAGCCATGTGTATATGGATCTTAATTTAGTTTGGTTGGGATTGTTGATTGGAAAATTAAACCGGGTGAGGTCGAGATTTGACCCCACCCATCATGCAAGTTATGTGTTTTGTAAAGTTTTATTAAACTTAAACTTAAACTTAAGTTGAATGGAAAATTTGAACGATTGGTTATTGAGGTTTATGGTTTTATCGGTTGATTGTTTGATAAGACACAATGCGACATGACCATTAAAAAAGTTTGGGGGAGTTAATGTGGAGCAGGTGCCTTGGAAACCGTTAGCTTCCTTGAGAAGCTAAGGCATGCAATTAACTCTTTGTTTCATTTCATTTGAATGTTTTTGGGAGCTCTGTTTAGGACCGTGCATGGATTTTTTGGGGGAAGTCTGCATTTGGAGTGATTTTGAATGTAATTTATTGTTATTATTTCCTATAAATATGGTGTTTTTCTTGCTTAAATATGATGATGGAAGAGTAAGTAGTTTTTGAAGATTTCAAACTGGAAATCACAGAGAAGTTTGGAGGTAAGAAATATAGGCATAGGTTTTTATACTCTTACTCTTTGTTGTTATTTCGATGATATAATTGAATGCATTTTTGGGTCTACTTTATTATTTGAAATTTGAATACATTTTTTGGGTTTTGGACTGTGAAATCTGGAAAATGAATAAAGAAATAGTCGAATATGTTTTGGGTTTTTAATTCTTATATGAGATCTTGTATCGCTAGAATACGTCGTTTCTTTTGATATGAGAAATTTGGAAAAAGAATTAAAGTTAGTTATAACTCCTTTTTGCAGCATTGTTGTTATCATTCCTTTGTTGAACACGTTTTTCATTTGGTTTATTTTGAAATATGGGAAAATGAAATAAAAGTTAGATGGAACTCCTTTGAGCATAAATGTTATTATTTTACTAGGTATGCTTCAGTCTTGGGTTTTGGTTTATTATTATGATTTGGAAAAACAAGCAAAGGATCGGTTTTAATAGCTCCTTAGAGCATGACCGTTAACTTTCAAAAATGTTTTGGGTTTGGTTTATTTTGTGAAATATGGGAAAAGAAACTAGAGTTTTACAACTCTTTCTAGGGAATTGTTGTCATTGTTCCTTTTCCGAATACGTTCTTACATTTTGGATATTATGATTTGGAAATAAAATAAAGTTTGGCCAGCTCTGTTTAGAGCATTTATGTTATTATTTTGAATCCGTTTGGTTGGGATTATTGTGTGAAATATGGAAAAATATAATGAGAGATCAGTAGGAAGTGATTTTTTTGGTTAAGTTATATAACTCTTTCTTAAAGCACGTTTTATTTAGTTTTTATATCTCTTCTTGGAGCATTGTTGTTATCATTTGGTTATAGATCCTTTCTTGAGAATTATTGGTTTTTATTTTATTTTGATATAAGTAAATGGTGGAGGAAATACTCTACAGAGTGCATGGATTAAGAGACTTTTGTATTTTGTTTAAAACCATATTTGGTTTTAGGGGAACTGATCTTTTAATGTGTGGATTATTTCATGGAACCCTCTTCCTCATAGACATAATGAAGTTAATTCACTCTGAATGTGATTGGTTATTGTTGTTGGTATATATGTATAATGACCCATTTTTGAGCATGACTATTTTGTAGTTAGTAAGGAAACCTCTTAGAAAGGGTATAAAGGTTTATGTTTGCTTGTATTACTTATTTTTGATATATGTTAAATAGTTGATGATTATTTGGTTACTATTGATGAACTCTCTCTTTCTATCTTCTTAGGACTATACATTTTGGTTATCTCCTGTTACGATTAAATAAATCCTTACACATGATTGTATATGTTCTTGAAATAACGTTAATATATATGTGCATATAATTTAAAAGGGCCTCTAAAATAAAACTACCTCATTAGTTACAGATTAATTTAGGTTCTAGTTGGGATTTGAATTATTTTTGAAATCTTATGGAGTTTAATTATGTTGAATATGAGTTGTTTTGTTGTTATTGATTGCTTGTATTATGAAATTTTTAGGTGACATTAATAACGGGAAGTTAGAAAATATTCGGAGTTATTAAATTTGTAATTGATGTTTTGTGATGCAAAGAAATGTTCCATTATTGTCTAAATGTATAAAGTTATAATAGGCCGGTTATATACAATAACAATAACGGTGGACATAATGTTTTAGTAAAATTCTGAACTTTCATTATGATATATTATAAGGCATATTTTATATTATAAGCTATGGAGTTTTACATTATACCTCATTGATCAAAGATAGATCTTAGTCCATCTCTTAATCTATTATTTCATTATAATTACATCATAGAATAAGAGTATACAAACTCATGCCAATTCATATGAACTGACCCATATCTATCTCTCTTCTACAATTTTTCAGGAAAGGACAACATACTTGAAGTAACTATTTGAATTAGTTTATGTGATTGTTTTATATCTCCATTTTATTTAGAAGTAAACATGAAGAGGTTATTTGTAATCAATTTGATTATGTGATTGAAATATCATCACATCTTAAAAAGGGCATTATGACCCATTGTATTATTCTTTTTAGTTAATATTAATCATTATTGTACTTTATTGTAATAATGGATTAATCATGATGAATAAATAAAATTAAATGAATCGGTATGAAAAACAAATGATTAACCTACACCTAACAATAATTATTAAGTTGTTAAAAAGTACGATAAGAGGAACTAATAATAGTTAGTAATTCGTTGAGTTACTAAGACCCTCTTATGGAAACCTATTAATATTTTGAGAATACACTTTATAAAAGACTTACTAAAAGAATCTTAGCTTCGTGCCAACTTAGGATGGATACAAGAAGGGTAGTGAGGATGTAATGATGGGTAATCATTACGAGGTCCCTATCTTTCCCATATTATTCCTAAGATGGTATGGATGAGATTATCTTCTTTTATGGAACTAAGTTGGTTGTGGACTCTCCCTTTTCTTAACTAATTCACCTTCTTAAAAAACAATGAATCCATATAATTATATTAAGATGGTTTTGTAGTGATAAAAGATGAGTTTCGTAGGCTTGTGTTCGGTCTCATAACCAAGCTTACAAAAATAATTCTTGAAACTTTGGCCAAATTAATGTATTAGATGACTACATTGTCTGTTCAAAAATCCCCTTATTTATTAGTGTTGAATACCGGATAGAAGTCACATGAATTTATACTAGGTAGGCACTTAGGAGATACACATAGTTCTCATAACCTGTAAATGTTTTAGCCAATTATACAAATTATACACACTCGATTAGAGTTACTTACGGTAGATCGTGGAGATATGAATATACATGATTTAACAAAATATGAATTTTATTAAACCGTAATTGTAGAGTAACTGATGTACACAATGATATACAATCGCTAAATATGAAATGACACAATCAATAAGAAAGTAAAGTGCAAACCCTAAGTAAAGAGGAAGGAGAGAAGACTTATATGATTTACGTGTTGTCAGGACTACTATGAGATGTGAAAATTGTTGAAAAGAAGTAAAGAATTTCGTAAATGATCATGGTAAATTACATACTATAGGAATATGGATGGACATGGGTGCCATCGAATGGACAAGGGCGTCTGGGAACCCGAGACCTTTGTTGGGCACCTATGACTGTGAAAATGGTTAGAACTCGATCTTCATTGGGTCACACAAGTGTCACAAATATTCTTTGTCAATCACCTATATGTCGTAATATGATGGTTGAGGTACACTGTAACCTAAAAAAAAGATTCACCTACAAAACCCATAATATCACATCAAATCTAAAAAGAAAGATGCAATATAGGGAGTTAGACTCACCCCGACGGTCACCCGATTGAGTGGTACACTACATCTCAATGTAACAATGTAGATAGATGTGTGGATGGAATAATGAAGCTTCCCCTTCCTATGTTGTGTATGTAAAAAATGCACTCTCTTGTCCTTTGAATTGATGCTAGATGGATGCCTTGAAGTGCTTTAGGTGCCTTTGGATGCAAGCTTAGGTGATGATAGTATATGCTTAGTGATTTGTCCCCTATTTCAAATCCATAACTATGCATGTATATGATTCCCTTGTTTGAATTTCATAATTGACAATTGGAAGGCCGAATGATAAGAAAATAAGATGTCCAAAAGATAAAAGAGGCCCAAAAAGAGTGAGTAAGGTGGGAATAGGTCGGGGGTTCCCATAAGGGATGAGGGCACTTGGGCACCGCGCGTCCGGCTAGGAATCTGGTGCAAAGTCATAAAATATATACAAGTAAAGTTCTGACTGGGTTGTAGGGTGTGTAAGACCAAAGAGAACATAAAAGATAGAGAAAAGAGTCCAAATATAATTGTTAATTACTAGTTTTCATTAATAGGAATCATATGAATGCTAACATGTGTTTAGGACCTAGAAATGTACCCAAGTGCGTGATTTTGTGTGTATATTTACCCCCACTTTATGTTGTTAAGTGAATAATCGATAACATAAAGTAGATAGAAGATGTATACTTGATAACCATGTAGAGCGTGCTACGAAGAACATGTTGAGTGGACAAGTGAAGCATGGAATGATGCAAAAATGAAGCGTGGGAACTAGGAAGAGAAAGTGACCCTATGGGGGAAGTGTATGTGTTGTACTTGTTGTGCTTGTGATTTCTACTTCTTGTAAGGAAAAGCGTGTAAAAAGAAGAGAAATAATGTAGTCAAAGTCCCGTATATGATAAATCAGAGAAAAATGTACATAAGTATGTAAAAGTGTATAAAAGGAAAGTGTGCACATGATGTAAAAGAGTGTAAAATGATAGAAAAATGTCCTAAACTGCTATGAAGAGTGAGTTTTTGGGTGATCTCATGCCAAGTGCGAGTTTTTTAGGCTATCTCATGCCAAGTGCAAGTTTTTGGGTGATCTCATGCCAAAGAGTAAGTGTTGGGGAAAGAGGTATAGTGTCACTCTCCTTCTATGAATCTTCTCAATATACACCACTACAAATGGTGTGTTCCTGATTTGTCCCTATTGTCCCTAATTTGTTTATATGTATTGTTTGTTCGATTGAAAATGGAGATAAAATGCATTACCTTTGCTTTGGAGGAATGTACATGTACTATGAAAACTACTTTGTAAGATGTCGTGAAATGTGCTTGACATGATAAGATGATTTTATCTTCCCCAAGAAATTAGCACCTAATGGAGGAAACAAGCATCCACGTGGTTCTGTCTCGAGCTTAGGTGTTGGTGTGCTCTGCTGTGTTAAGGACCTAAGTCATATTCAGGTTGTTCTACGACGATTCTATATTGAATTGTAGCTCTAAATTGATGTATGGGGTAATTTGTTGACCAGGTGTATGCCCCCTCATTTAGGGTGCATGCAACATTGATAGGAGTGTGTGACACAAAAGAGAGGCCTTGATGCTGATTTGAACTGTATCCTTGCAAGGTGGAGGGAATGTGCATGGTAGAAACCAAAGCACATGAAAAAAGTGGCTAGATGCATGTGTTAGTATAAAAGGTATCAAACATGTCATAGGAAAGAAATATAACAAGCAAGTGATGTTGATCTAAACTATATCCCTGGAGGGTGGAGGGAATGTGCATGGTAGAAACCAAGGCACATGAAAACAAAGTGGCTAGATACATGTGTTAGTATAAAAGGTAGCAAACATGTCATAGGAAATAAATATAAGAAACAAGTGTGCATATAAGATAGACCACAAAAAGTGGGTTTCAAAAATGGGACATCACTCACAATGTCACAAGACAATCAAGGCCGAAACAACCAAAAGCGTATACGCAGTGATCAAACAAGACATAGGGCATAACCTGCAGACAATAACATACAAGTAGAAAGTAATGACAAACAAAATGTATCAGATAACCATGGTGGAAAATAGTTCCTACAAGGAAAATTTTACACATGAAGCACCCATTAACATGTTAGAAAGATAAAAAGTATGTCAAAGTGTGTATGTACCAATAGAAAGTAGTGTGCTAGGAAGTAAAAGTAGTAAATAATGAAATAATAACACATGTAATGTGTGAGAAAGTAGATGCCCCTAGGAGCCTCAGTGGGACTGGTAAGAGGTACAATTCCAAGCATCATTGCAGCATGTAAGGACCTATAAGATGTCTTCATTCACAACTAAAGAACAATTGAAAACACATATGTATATAGAAAAGATATTGACATGATAAATATCTTTCTAACATGGGAAACAACATGTACATGTAAGGATAAACAAGTAATAATAAGTGCAACCAAGATATGCAATATGCAGTGTATGCGTGATACGAGAATGGTATATAATGTGAATGTGATAGGAGCAACATACCCCAGGTGGTTGTGGATGAATAGGAGATGAGGTTCAATTATAAAAAACCCCTCAACAATCAAGAATGAACCATAGAACGAGAGTGCGTCATCAGGAAATGGTTTGAAAATGTGTGCTTGATAGAATAAAACATGGAGTGTAGAGTACAAAGAGTGAATGTGGTGAGGTTCATTTCATACTTAGACCCTCAACAATTGAGTATTAACCATGGAACTAGAGTGTGTCATAAGGTATTGGTGATACAAGTTGTATATCAAGATGTATAAGAGAGACTTAGAGGTAAAACACAGAGCGTGATGTGTATGTGTAGAGACTAGGAATAATTATAAATGATTGAAGGGAGATAAAGTGTGATGTCCCCCAAGTGTGTGATATGGAAAAGAATCAAGTAAAATTATCTAGAAGATTGTCATTGTCAAGATCATAACCAATTGGAGTTGGATCGAGAGACTTGGTAAGAAATAGTGTGATGTTGATCATATAAAGATCCCTTATGACATAAATTGTACATGCCCATTGCACATTCTTCATTAGTGAAAGGTGGTTTTTGATAACCATGAGCATACCATAAACGAGATTTAGAGAATAGCCCAAGAAGAGTCATTGAAAATAGAGATGCGGCTAAAGGGCATAGGAAATGTGATATCAATTTGATTTGGATCTAGTGTCCCACCAATGTAATCAAACCAAGATTTCCCAAGTGTGACCGGAGAAGAGCAAGGAGTATGTGAAAGGAATATTGTCAAATGGAAGATGCAAAGGCCATAAGTGGCGAATGAATGCATACATAGTTGTGGTATAAGTGAGTAGAGTGAGGTGGAGGAAGAAGATCAACGATTGTGAATCCTAGCCGAGCTAAGCCATCATGTGTGAAAATAGTCTTAGAACAAGTAGGGTTGAATGGAACATGAGGCCAATAAGAATTACAAATGAAGAGAGTGCATGTGAAGGGAGCCAAAAATTGAGCGGGAATGAACTTATGGAGATGCATCAGGTGAAATAATATCTAATGTATGTACAATCCCTTGAAAAGGAATCATGGAATTAGTAGATGGAGGAAGATTTTTGAATTGATATTCACTAGGGCCAATAAGCAACAAAATTATCTTGGAAATAAGAGTCATCAAATTCAATATGAGTAAATTCAATATTGTGCAATGTGTCATCATTAAGCTCTATGACATCAACCTCGTCATCAGAATCATCAGTGCTAGCATTATCTTGTTGTATAAAATTATCAAGAATATTGGTAGGAGTGGAGTCAGATGTAGAATTGGGAGGAGCTATGATAGGTGGAGAAGTAACAACCATGGGGGTAGACATAGTGGGTAATAGAATATCATTAGTATGAGTAGGCATAAATGGAATGTGGGAAGAAATAACCGAAGAAGTAGGAGCGCTAGATTGACCGACATCATATGTACTAACTTTGTGATATGGAATTGGCTAAGATGGAGGAATGGGCATGGAAGTGATAGGATCTATGCGGAAAAACTTGAATGGCTCGGGATCCACAACAATAGTATGTTCATAACCATCATGTAAGAATTTAATGCACTAATGAACTGTAGATGGAACAACATGCATAACATGAATCCAAGGTCTACCAAGTAAGCAATTGTATTGAAATGTGGCATCAATGACAAATAATACAATAGGAACCATTTTAGGCCCAACTTGTAAAGGTAGGGTGATGGTGCCCATGCATGTACAAGTGGGGGATCATGGTTACTAACAACTTGAGAAGATTTGTTAATTAGATTGTCGAGAATTCCCATTTGCTCGAGGAGAGAGAATGAGAGAGAACATAGGTTTATATCAGAGAAATTGTCAATGAGTACACACTTAATACAGATGACACCAATAGTAGTAGTGATAAGAAAAGGTGCAAATGGATCATCACCAACGAAGGAGGGATATCCTCATCACTAAAAGATATAACATGTGGTAAATTTTTTAAGAGATTGAATGAGATGAGAAAATGCTACAGGTGAATTATTTATTTCAATGTGCATAGACCAAAGAGCGGCCTCCAATGTTTAACGATAATCGGGTGCAATGCGCGATAAATCACAAAGAGAAATTTTTTTGGTGTATTCTTAAGCTTCTCAATGATGTCATAATCCTTAGAGGTAGTGGAAGGAACTGCATAAGTGATAGGAGGTGGGACAAAATGGGTGGATCCGTAGGAGGATGAGTGTGACGAGTGGTAACGAAATTGAATGTCGATTAAATATTAGAGCAAAAAGTGAGGAGGATGCTGAGTACAAACTTGCATAAAATTAAAAGCGGTAGTAACAATTCCATAAACCTTGGTTGGAGTAAAATAAGGATAAGAATAATGACCCATGAATTAAGAAGAAGAAGATAGATTTTGGTACCTTTTCAAAAGGTAGGGTTTGAATGTGTGGGTTTACTAAATGATTTAACAAAATATGAATTTAATTAAACCCTAATTGTAGAGTAACTGATGTACACAATGATATACAATTGCTAAATACAAAATGACTCAAGCAATAAGAAAGTAAAGTGCAAACCCTAAGTAAAGAGGAAGGTGAGAGGACTTACCCGATTTACGCATTGTCTGGGACTAATTTGAGCTAGGAAAAATGTTGAATAGGAAATGAAGAATGTCATGATGCTCAAGATAAGTTACCGACCGTAGGAATATGGTTGGACACGGGTGCCCATAGCTAGATAGGGGCACCGAGCACTGGAGACCTCTACTGGGAGCCTATGACTACAAAAATGGCCACAACTTGATCTCCATTACATTACACAAGTGTCACAAATATTCTGTGTTGATCATTGTGTGTCACAATATGATTGCGAGGTACTTGTAATGTACAAAACAAAGATTAAACTACAAAATCCATAATATCACATTAAATCCATATAAGAAAGATGCAATATGGGGAGTCAGATTGACCCTGACAGTCACTTGATGGAGTGAGCTCACAACTAAGCATTGCACTACATCTCAGACTCCATGTAGTTCTTGTGTGTAAGAATTGTACCCTAGGATGTCCTTGTGCAAGTGTACTTGTTAGCATGATGTAGCTAGATGTAACAATGTAGATAGATGTGTAGATGGAATAAAGAAACTTCCCCTTCCTATGTCATGTATGTAGAAAATGTAGTCCCTTGTCCCTTGAATGGATGCTAGATGGATTCCTTGAAGTGATTTAGGTTCCTTTGGATGTAAGCTTAGGTGATGATAGTATATGCTTAGAGATTGGTCCCTTATTTTGAACACATAACTATGTATTTATATGATTCCCTTGTTTGAATTTCATAATTGACAACTGGAAGGCCAACCCATAAGAAAATAAGATGCCTAAAAGATAAAAGAGGCCCAAAAAGAGTGAGTAAGGTGGAAAGAGGTTAGAGGTGCCTGAAGGGACAAGGGTGTCAGGTGTTGGCATCCCGGTGAGCGATAGTGTCCGAAAGTCATAAAAGATAAACAAGTAAAGTTATGACTGGGCTATAGGGTGTGTAAGACTAAAGAGAACATAAAATACATAAAAAAGCCAAAGATAGTTGTCAATTACTATTTTTCTTGCTTAGGAATCATATGAATGCTAGCATGTGTTTAGGACCTAGAAATGTACCCAAGTGCGTGATTTTGTGTCTAAAATACCCTTATGAATCGTACATGGTTATTGTATGTTATCAGATGGATTATGAATATTTTAATAATGTTGGATTATTTAGCAGTAAGCTAAATAATAATGTTAATCATTAATAACATTAATTGTACATTAAGGGTATGTTTAAAATTTCTCCTTAATTTGGATGATCATAACATGGGTGTTACAACCGTGACATCATCTTCCACGACTACATGAACTAAAAACATTTGAAATGTTTTGAATATGCTCCACGAGTTTCATAGATTTTTTGCATGTGAAGAAAGGGATACTATTTAAGGCGGCCATTGATATATCATGTCGAGTGGATAGAAGTAAAGTACTACCTCGCTAAAGCTCACAAATGGAAAATTTCTTTGATGCGCCATAAGGTGAATGGCTCTCAAACTTTTGATAGAGAAGGGAAACAATCTACCAGGAGGCGTAGTTAAAAAATTTCTGCTGGAGGTGACACGATCTCCATGGTGATCTTACTCTTATTCTTCTTCGCAAGGAAAGTTGTAAATCGTCAAATGGCTCGCCTTTGACACACTTTTCCTTATCTACACCCTTCTTATGAAATGAGGAGGACTGGACTATTTGAAACCAAAAGATTTATCATTAAGGAGTCATCATATGTGCCAAAGAAACACCTCTAAAGGATAAAACTACTAAGTCACACACCAAACTTAGCGAAAAATGATCTAAAGTTGATTAAATTGGTCCCATCGAGCGTTTCAAAACTATTATTGCTGAAATTTACACCTCATCTAAAACTGGGTTCAATTTCATTGAAACTGTTATAAATCATGGGTTAGTGGGTTACTCATGGTATTTCTCTAGATGAAAGGACAATTCCCTTCATTTCATCTCGGTTCACCGCAACTAATCCTAAACATACTCTCTACTCTAGGTTATCTAACCTAAGCTAACACTTCCAAGGAGACAAAGTTAAGAGGAAGAGAAAATTGAAAAACAAAGGGAAGGTGATGCATGTGTGATGCACCAAATTGAAAATGTGGAACTACTCTAGTTCCAAATGACACATGTGTAAATTTGAAGGTGAAGATATGAAAGATGCACATGATTCCAATGGAAGATAACAAAAATAATGAGAAAATGCAAGAGGGTGGAAATATTCACACCAAACATTGAGTTTTGAAGGAAAGATAACAACCACACTTGTATTAATCAAAATTATCATTTACATACACATAGTCGAGGCAAGGAACCTTCACATGTGAGTTGTAGAGGTTAAAAGTATGAGTTTTTGAGTTCATGAAAGAGGAGTTCAAAAATATGCCAAGGAAGAACCAAAATGAAGAAGCCCTTCAACGTGCATAAGCACTTACATTTATAGATCTCGTGGGGAAGAGAGAGAAAGAAGAGGGAAAGGGTGATCACCATGAGGAAGTACTGATCCCTTGAAACTTGTTAAACAGACATGGGCGCCAACTTGAAGAGAGCCAACAACCATGGTATGGGCATTATTGACTCAATCACACGCCATCATGGCCTTTGCAAGAGACGACGCCATACTCCATTTAATTCATGTAGTCAAATAAGATTCGGCGTTGCAAACAAACTAGAACATGCACGAATTTGAGACCTTACGTGGAATTCTAACATTCCTCTATGTTCCACATATTTTTTTGGAATCTGCGGATTTAGAAATTTGTGAGACATCGACCTCTTGCACTTTACCACTTGCACCAAAATCCGTGGAGGCCTTTGCTTCGATTATCTTCTTTCGTTAGAAAATTTAGAAATCCACGGAATACTGCATTTGGGAAAACCCGCGAGAACACTTTGGAAAGTGTTTTGTGGATTTTGGACTTAGCTATTTCTCAACTTGCTTTCCTGCCTTATGGGGCCGACGATGCTTCTCTGTGCATCGTGGCTTTCCACTTGCTTTTTCGTGGGTTAGGAGAACCCACGGAAATGACCGGATTTCTGCGACACGATACTCTTGTGCTATCCTTTGTTCATTTATTCTATGGGTTTAGAGAACCCGTGGAATACCACATGACTTGCATTCCACTAACGCTAACTTTCAATGTTTCATGACTTTTCTAAACAAAAATCGCCTTAGTTCCTTTTGGATGAGTTGTTCAAAATTTCCTAAGAAGCAATTTTGGAGAACAAAACGTTAAAGAGGTTATTAAAATTTAGGGAAAATACCATAAACTAACATGGGTATGGCTATCTTAGACAATGATTTGTGTTGATGTTTTTAATTTTTAATTTTATATGATTTAGACCATATAGATTTCTATGGGTCTAAATAGGTATGATTTTTAATCTTAAAGTCTCATAAACCCATTCACAAATATTGAAAATTATCTCTTCAAATTTCTGCATATTGTTTGAAGGAACAACATAATTATTTAGAACGAGATCATTCTTTTTCTTGGTGCCTCTCTAAAAATGAAGTAGGACTTATGAAAACCTTGTGGAGCTCGAGTGAATGTGAACTCTTGACATTGTCCTCCTCTTATCACTCCACTTAAAATGTGAGAATAACTTAGGCCCTTTTGTATTCTGTATTACGAAATGAAGATGAAGTGTATCACAAAATGAGGTCCTATAATGAGTTGACAACTCAAACACCACTATTAAGTTGTCTAAGAAAATACTGTTGAAGATAGACTCAACAATTCAACCAAACTTTAAATTACTACATGTAAACAAAATATGTTGCATGCCCATGTTACTATTATAGATATCTATAAAAAAGGACACATCACATCCGACAAAAATCAAAATACATCTTAAAACAATAAAGACAACATATACATATGTTGTTTACTTAAGAAGATTCCCAAAACTTCTTTACAGAAAGTATACTAATACCACAATAAAATAAATGAAAAAAATACCAATACCATGATGAGATAAAGAAAAAGGTGAGGGAACCTCCTTTTATCAGTGTACAATATTGAAATTTGAACTTGGACACCATCCCTTACCCTGTGGGAATAATGCTCACTGTGCTTTTATGCCATCAATCATGTGCATGTGGACAACAAATTTATTTTTCGGTGGGGGTAGGCTGCTACGTGGCATCCTCAATCTTCAAATCTCAAAGCCCACACGAGAATAATTTATATGCCTCGATCTTGCAGTACATTGGATCACATTTGTTTGGGCGGTGGCGGGTCCACATGCATTATTGAACATCACAATTTTTTTGTTTCCTTCCTCCCACTTTCATAAAAACACAGGACATATATATATAATCTCTGGTAGCAGGGATGAAATGTCTGAACCATCGAAAATCCTGACAGCCATTGAAATCCTGCAACCCCACCTGGAATTTCGAGCCTTCTTTCCTTTCATCGGTTAGTGTGGTCCATCAATTATCTCTTTCATGTCAGAAATCCTCCATTAATATTGCTGTGATTTTCTCTTGACTATTTATTTCACCTAGTAGTCAAGTACAAGAACAAGAACAAGAACAAGAACAATTCTCTATAAGAATCAGGGGAATCCCTGTGTTTGAGCAGCTTTCAGTTTGAAAATGTTGGAAGGAAAGGGCGTGGTGGAAAGCACAGACATGGCTGAGAAGATGCAAAACCATGCAATGCTGTGTGCATCAGAAGCTCTTGATTTGTACGACGTTTCTCTCTGTCAAAACATTGCATGCCATATCAAGAAGGTTTGCTCTATAATATTAACAGTATTATTCGATAAGTTGGCGCAAGCGTTGTCCCTGAACATCACCTGCTCTTAATTTACTCTAGAAAATGGATCGAAATACAAAAATTTTCGGCTTGGATTGATCTGTGTTTTGTGATGTTGCAGGAGTTTGATAAGTGTTATGGCGGGGGATGGCATTGCGTTGTGGGGACGAACTTCGGGTGTTATTTTACTCATGCCAAGGAAGTTTCATCTATTTCTGTCTGGAAACGCTCAATATCTTGATATTCAAAGGACCATAATATTGCTTTTTTTCCCCCTTCCAACTACTCATGTGAACAAAATATTGCTGGCTGTAAATATTGGGCCAATGATGGCAACATCTGTACATCCACTTCCCAGATTTGACTTGTTTAGGCAAAATACATAAAAGTCTATATTATTTATGATAGAATAATTTTGTGGGGTAAAAACGTGCTTATCTGGTTTTCCTGTAAAGTTATTGAGGGATACCTATCTATTCTAAATATTATTTCTTTTGGGGAAAAATGGTTTGGAAAACAAACCAATCAATTAGTACAGGGTCTTGAGAGCTTTGTACCTACCAAATTTGCTCTAAACCAGCTTATTAATGTCAAGGAATCGACGAGTATCTATTCCAAATCTGTAGGGTGCTTTCCACCAAAGTTTGAGAGTATGTACTTAAAAATCACCCCAACCAATTAATGTTTAGGCGTAAACTTTCTTAGTATCAAGGTATTGAGAGGTATCTACTCTAAAATTATCTTAGTTCACTAATGCCAAAACCATTAAGGGGTAGTATGGAAAAAAATTTGGTAAATCTAAATAATTGAATCTTGGTGGGCTTTTTATAAGCAAACATTCTCCACCATTACAATTTCGCCCCTTTTCACGAAAGAATAATTTTAATTGATTATTGAATTATCTTCTTCAACCTTCCCATCTCCCCCATGTGGCTTCATAATTCCAAAAATATATGTCAAATTAGCTTTAAATACATGCCTTACAACCCTAAGTCAAATATGCCTCTTCAATACATCTTGGAATTGCTTCTTCAAATCTACAACTCCTCATTGAATCACATACTTTTGAGTGGTAACATATAATTCTAATTGACCATGATCCTTATGCCAATAAGGATGATGCCACAATGGAAGTTGTTGTATCACTAACATAAATGTTCATTGGTTGCAAGATGAGAATGTTTGCTTGCTCAATCTTCCACTCTCCCCCTCTGTGGATTCATAATTTCAAAATTAAATCCTACTCAAACAATGGTAAATACATTCCTTATTACTTAGCGCATCTTGGAATTGTTTTAACGAATTCAAAAATTAATTTTGCACTTTGTGTTGGCAAGAAAATTTGTCGAGTGGACAAGCCGGTGGTTATCTTGTCAACGCTCTAGGAGTCTAAGTCCCTCTACTAAACCGATGCGGTTGTTGATATATACATGTGTGAGAAAACGTGGATTTCGTGGTGGCCTTTTGACCGAGGATCCAACAGGGGCACTCCACCGACCTGCAAGCAAAGCTAGCATCTCTTCTAGGGAAGACTTTGTCTCGAAGAGTGGGAAAGGGGAGTGAGAAAAGAGGTAGGAGAACTAATGTTTGCAGTAGAAAATCGATTCCCGCATTCTACATACCGGTTAGAAACTTCACCACATGCATTAAATTAAGAGGAAACAACCCTGTGAATGGCAACAAGACCAAATAGAATTTGATGAACAAAAAGTATCATGAAATCCCTTAGTCAAAGAAAGCTAGAAACTCCTTATATTGATGCTTAAACAGAAAGTTGTACATAGTGTGAGAATGGAAGAAATTTGAGAGTGGAGGAAAGTAGAAGAAAAATGGCTATCTCCTTTACTTTCTCTAGGTACAATGCACTCTTGAGTTTACAAGATCAATCGCCAACCCTTTGAAATGGGAATGGCGTTACAATTTATAGAGTGAGAGGTGACTTATCGTCTACCCCCAATGGCTTTTCATATGTCCTCACACAAATTATAACTTTTTAACTTCCTAGGAAACTTTTAAGTCCCTTTTTGTAACATAAAGGTGACTTATTACATTATGAACATTAAGACATATGAAAAAGTGCAACCACAACACAAAATTAGAAAATTTGAGAAGAGAGAGAAAGTTGGGGGAAAGAGAGAGAGAGAAGAAGAGGATACGTCGTTCATGATGAAGTCCGTTGATCCTCGTCGATGGAAAGCACTAAATACAGTGAAACTCTAAATCTTCAAACTCCTTGCACACTGTGAAACTCCTCCAAATTAGCTCATGAACATTCTCCAAGTTGAATGAACTAAGATGGATCTCAAATGCCCTGTGAAAAATGACTAGGATGCTCCCAAACAATGATGCCCCCTGAATGATTATCCTTGTACGACCCATTGTGTAAAAACTACTTTTTGAGTGTAACTTACTATTTTTAGTATGTGTGAATTGCAAGCCGAGATGACCTTTTTGATGACCTTGCCTGCGATGCTCCCTCCGTGTTCACTTCTTATTTATGACATCTTCAAATGGTGACTTACTCGAAGTAATTGACCCTTATGCAAGGAGACATGTTATTTTTAGTAAGTGCGCCATGAATGTCAAATTGCGACAAAACGGGTCTTGAAATTTTGGGTTTTATTCCAGGGTTCCATGCTCCAAATTTTGAGTAATTCCTTCATCTAAACAAGTGGGAAAATGATATTTTCATTAGCAGGGGCAGAATATTGAAAAAAAATGAGTCCTCTATATCCCTACAAAATAGGGGCTTCATGGCGCAAAAACTAGTTCATGTGAAACTAGATTTTTCAACGATCATTCCCTCCAATTTTTGGATGATTTTGCCTGTCGAATTTTTAGGAATTTGAAAATTTCTTTGAAGAGGGTAGAATGCTGATAAAAACACAGCCCTCTATATCCCTAAAAATAGGGACTTCATGGCGTGAAAACTAGTTCACGCGAAACTAGATTTTTCAATGATCATTCCCTCCAATTTTCATGCGATTTCACCCACTGAACCCTGAGAAGTGGAGAGGTAGCTCGCTGATTTTTTCCATTACTGTGTCGTGGTGGCCATTAATGGAGCTTGAAATTTGTAGGTCTGATTTTTATCTTTGTTCACGATGAAATCAATTCCATTGCGATAGGTTTTTGCTTCTTATGCTCGAGGAGAAATTCCCTTCAATCCGACAAACGGTTTGACGAGAAATTCGATTTTTCCTTCGTTGAGCCAGAAATGAGATTTCTTCACTATGAATGTTCTATGCACCACCAGGGAGGATTGAAAGTGTCTTTTTAATGGCCTTCAAGAGAGAAAAACTCAGCAACAAATGGTTCATCAATCCGAGCACCGGTTTGCAAGATATGTTCGAATTTCAATTTCATGACAATGGGGATTTCCATTGTTCTTCTTCTCGTTCTTCGTTTCTTCTTTTTATCTCAATGAATTGTTCTTACGAGATCTGTGTGCCATCATGGAGTGAAGGATGATTTTTGTAATGGATCTGGTTCAAGATTTGGCAATGGCAGAGTGGTGGACTGATGTTCTCTGTAGTTTTCTTCTGGTAAGGGAGAAGTAATGCAAGAAGAACCAAAAACAACTAACAGATTAGATTTTTTTCAAATTTTTGGGTTGGAGTTGGGTGGAATTTTTTATGTTTGATGTCCTTGACCTTAGGTATGTGAGGGACATGAAATTCCATGGTTGTCAAGAGGATGACATGTGGCGGCGATCCGACGTGCAGGGAATGAGTGCTCCAAAATTAGCTTTAAAGCACCGAGGGGCTGGAAACTGGTCATATGGGTGACCAAAACACTCTTATAGAGGGTTTGACACCTTTTTACATGTTTTATGTTCCTCACCTTAGGGACATAAGGGACATCAATTTCCACGGTGGTCCTAGAGATGACACGTGGTGCTTGATCCGATGACAGGGAATGAATGCTCCAAAAATGCACCTAGGGGCTGAAAGTCAGTCACATGGATGTCCAAAAGGCTCCCCATAGGGGGATGGGCACATTTTTCAAGGTTTATGTCCATCACCTTAGGGACATAAGGGACATCAGTTTCCACGGTGGTCCTGGAGCTGACACGTGGTGCTTGATCCAACAATAGGGAATGAATGCTCCAAAAATGCACATGGGGGCTGAATTGTCAAGTCTATAGGTCATATGAGGGTCAAAGAGGTCACATGGGGGCTGGGATAATTTTTCAATGGTTGGTGTACTTTACCTCAGGGACGTTGGGGACATGAAATCCCACCAAGCTCCTGGTGCTGACACGTGTCCTCTCGAAAAATGACTAAGTCTTGAACTACCTTTGAGAGGGTAACTTGGAATGATGATAAATTGAGCTCCCGGTGGAATTTATTGGTAAAATTTTATATTATCCTGACTGGAAATGGAATTTTGAATCCAATGGTGGGGTCTCATGTCTTGATGCATCCTCTCGATCCATGAAAAATTGGATTTTTGATTTGAGACTCCACTTGTGCCTGATAAAAACTGCCTGCAAATCTTATGTGCTAAGGTTTTGTGAAAAATATTATTTCACCATCATGTAGGTCTTGAAATCCTATTTCTGAAGATGTTTTGTTTTACTTCTACTCCATTCGGAGCTCCAGAATCTTCTTCTGAAGCCCAACAACTGTTTTAGGCTTGTGAACTGCCTAGGCTTGTGAACCCTATTTTCACTTAGACTGCTCCAAGTATTTCAAAACTTCCCTAAACCTTCCAAAATAATTTCCATGATGTTATAATGTCTTCAATTCACCTCCATGTTGAATTTGGTCCTTCCATTCTCTACTCCAAGGGTTGATCCAGTCCTGGGAAGGCCAATGATAGCCCTTCCCACAACTGCCTGTAGATAACATCTTTTCAAAACTCCCTAAAATCACCTAGGGGGAATGAATATAATTTCCTAAATCACCTAGGGGACCAATTCAACATCAATTATCGGGTGACCAGTATCAAGGATTTGGCTTGGGGTGCACAGGAATGATAAAACATAAAAATTTCGACACATGGGTATATTTGTCGTGCTTGGAAACTTCCAATTTCTCTGTTGCACATTTACACGAAAATAGTTGGCTCTAGCTTGGGGACATGACATGGACTGAGCACAACGAAGACATGGCATGAAGAATCTAGAATCTCAACTCACAACATATTGACCAATGCCTTATCCATTGGGCCTGTGCGAGTCATGTACAACCTATAACAAGAGAGAAAGAAGAAGGAAACACACATGCACACAAAAAGGATGAAAATGAAACAAATGAAACACATCAGAAGGGAAACACACGCAATAGAAAGGGAAACACACCTAATAATCACCTATGGTACAGGTGGGGGACAACCCATTTCACTGAAGCACTTTCTATTTCTCAAAAGTTACTCATGAGTGGGCAACACTAAGTGATGATGTTCTGCAAAGCCATTGACGGGTTCTAGAAAGTACCCTCCCTCCTCAATTGTTTATGGAAGCCAGGTGCTTCCATGATTATCCTTTTACTTTGTAGGAGTGAGTCCATGTGATCTTCTTGATGCTCAAGTCCTTGCTTGGAAATTCCACTTCCTTCATTTTCTTTGAAGTTGGTTTCATAGTGCCAGTTGCCTTCCATGTTTATCGATATAGCTGATTCTCCATCAAGCATCTCATCACTGCCCCAAAGATGATTTTCATTCCAATTCCTTGGATATTCTGAGTTACTTTCTTTCTCGGGTCTATGCTCATTGACATCTTCTCCATGAGAAACATTTGATTCATCCTTTATCTCTACTCCATTGTGAGGCGTTTGAGTATTGACGGGAGGATTGGACGTGACCTCATACTTGTCTTATATGTCCATGACATGAGTGAAGAGATCAAGGATCAGCTCGGGATCTTCCACAACTTCTACTGCATCCAAGATCTCTTGCATGGAGTTATGCTTCGTCATTTCATGCAGCTCCTCTTTGTACGCCTTTGAAGAATACAACTTGAGGCAACTATCTATAGGGATTACCTCATCATCTTGAGAATTGTTGTAGTCTACCAATCCTTCATCAAAAAGAGCTTCATCTTTAGAGGTCTTGAAACTCCTTGCTTCAATTTATTCATCATGGAAAGAGTCTTCATCTTTAAATGGGAAATAAAATATCTCCATTTCGGTATTGCATCCATCAATCATTAGCTCAAGAGTGGCATCATATTTTTCATCTTGCCTTATCTCAATATGGCCAACCTTCACATTAGTTAAGGCTTCCAAATCAGCTTCACACTTGTCTTGCAGATTTGTGGCTTGCATCAGGAGCTTGAGACTGAGCTCAGGATCTTCAATTTCTTCTACGGCTCTAAGCATTTCTTGTATAGACATTTCTTTCAAACCTTTCACAGGCCATCACAAGCTTTGTCTCTCCATATATGGCTTGAATGAGATCATCCTCATCCCCAAATGGGAATGAGAATAACTCCTCATCTTGGAAAATCATATAAACTGATTTTTCTTCTTGAAAATCATCAAGAACCATTTCTTCTTCCTCATGGTCTGCATCATCTAGCAATTCGGGGCTGCCCTCTTGTAACTCGAATCTCCTCAATGCTTCTTCAAAGTCCAAATCTCTCCAAAAAGGCATGTCTAGACCTATCAAGATGGGGATATCCTCCTCCTCGGTTGCCACAAAGTGATTCATTTGCCTACTACCCTGGTACAAAATGTTAGCTTCTGGGCTTTAATTTCGTACCGTGTACCTCATCTTCTTTTCTGGAAGTAATTTCTCCATGTCTCCCTTCACTAGTATGGTTGTGGATGACCAATTCATCTGAATTTTACCTCCCAAGTCTTGGCAAAACTTCTACTTAGCAACATTTCGAATGAGGCTAGGACATCGACTACCAAAATCATCACTGAAATCTTCTTGTCTGGAAATTTGGCGAGAGACACCTATGTATCTTTGACCTTCCCTACAAGTGGGACCTTTCTTGACTCCAAAGAGTAACAAGAGCCACTAGGTGGAGTCATGGTAAGTTTGAGAGCCTTGGCGACCTTCAAAGGCATCACGTTGTCTGAGGCACCAGAATCTATTATGCAATTATTCAATACATATTCTCCAACAAGAAGGGAGATGTAGAAAGGTTCAACTTTATCAGTCTTTGATGCACTCAGAGAAAGCATGTTTTGTGAGGGAGTTGTAGGTGGGTTTGGTAGTATTCCTTTAGGATGATGAGCTACATCATTGGTTGTTAGACTACCACTCCTGATATATCAAATGAACCTCTCAAATTGTTCAAGATGAGTCCGCAAATATTTAGTTTCAGTAATCTGCACTTTGGCCTTGTTTGCATATTCTATAAAGTCAAAGGGAGAAGATGTGGACAAGGGGGTGAAGGGACTGATTTTCGGAGTTTGGATAGGCTTGGGAGCAAGATTTGATGTTTGAGGGATGGACGGTATTTTGAATGACACACTAGGAGCTTTCAAGGTATTAGATTTTGTAGGAGCAGATTTAGATTTAGAAATGGGAGAGGAATTGGAAAGATTACTTGGGATTGTGGGAGTCTTCTTACTTGCTATAGGGTCCAGCTCCAACAATGTAGACTTCATGGAAGATGGAAGTGGGGATCCTCAACTGATTATTTTATTTTGCATGGAGTCACCACAGGAGGATCTTCAGTCTTCTTTTTCTTTACAACAGTGGAAGGAGATTTTCCTTTCTCAGACTGAGAATGAGTGAATACCGCACATGAGAAATTGGGTGCATCTTCTTCATCTTCTTCATCACATCCAAAATACTCACAAAATCTGATTTGTGTATCGTTTTCAAACTCATCACTTTCTAGGAAATTACCACCTTCACTTTCTTGTTCAAGCTCTTCTTCACTTTCTTGAAATATACAATTTACATTCACAGGTGGGGCCTCCAAGGTGAGCCTTTGGGGTGCTCCTGCAATCTGATTTATGTTGCTTCTTTGAGAAGATACTCATTCAAATAATTCCCTCTTCAAAGATGCCATCTCATTCACCAAATTTTGTAGTGATGGATTGGTTCTCTCATCTCCAGGATGTTGGGTTTTTCCCTTTGATGGATTCTTGATCTTTCCAGAGAGGATGAGATCGTCATCAAGTTCAATGGCCATCATTTGTGCTTCTATAACGTTCCTTGGTTGGGATCTTTGCAAAAAAATCCCTACTTCTGATGATTGAGCATTGATGAAGAATCTCTTGACATTGTTTTGAGATGGTGAATCCTCTTCAAGTATCTTGCGAAGAAACCATTCAAAATGAGCCACGAAGTCTCTCATGGTTTCATTTTCTCCTTTCCTCATTTGAGCCAACTGCACCAAGAGGTCTTGACAGTCTTCAGTTGATTTAAATCTTTCCTCGAATGTAGTCTTGATGTCATCTCAACTAGTGATGGATCGGGTAGGTAGGAGGTAGAACCATTCGGCTGCTTTTTCTTAGAGAGACCCCATGAACAATCTTACAACAACATCTTCATGTTAGACACCAAGAATTCCACATGATGTCGTGAAAGCAACGATGTGTTCTTTCGGATGTTTTGTGTTCTCACCTTTGAACTTTGGAAAGTTCTTGCGGGAACGTTGGTAGATTGTGAAGTGGGGGTTCAAGAGCAAGAGTGCATATATTCCTTCCCCGTGGAACAATGGGTTGAGGTATTTCTTCTTCATCTTCCATTTTCTTTTTGTTTCTTCTCTTGCTTCTACAAATTCTTCTTCTTCTGGGAACTCAATGACCAATGGTGGTTGAAAAATGGGAGAATTTGAAGGGGGAGTATCAACAGGAGTCTTGACAGGATTTCCAGGTGAACTATTTGAAGAGATGGATGAAAAGGAGGTTTGAGAGAAGAAATATGGATTATCTATAATTCGTTCTTGCTGATTTTTCAAAGCATCAAAATTGGAATAAACAACACCTCTTGACTTGCTCAACATGGTGTATCTTCCTTCAACCAACTTTTGGAAACCTTTTCAATGGGAACACGAAAGGACAGTGTGGAATGTGAAAAATCACATGCAAAAATCAGCAGTGTATCTTTCGGAAATGGAATTTCATGTAATCCTTTTTTTATTTTTTCAATATTTGATTTTTTTTTTAAATTTTTAGACCTTACGGTAGTATATTGGGTGCAGATGCTGCAAAATCTGCTCCACAATGGGCACCAAAAAACTGTTGGCAAGAAAATTTGTCACATGGAAAAACTGGTGGTTATCTTGCCAATGTTGTAGGATTCTAAGTCCCTCTACTTAATTGGTGCAATTTCCGTATATGCATGCACGAGAAAACATGGATTTATGTGGTTGCCTTTCGACCGGGGATCCAACAGGGGCACTCCACTAACCTCGTATGAAAAAGCTAGTAATCTCTTGCTTAGGGAAGATGTTTTCTAAGAGTGGGAAAGGGGAGTGAGAAAAGAGGTAGGAGAACTAATGCTGCAGGTAGAAAATCATATTCTTACACATACACTAGTTAGAAAATTCACCACATGCATTAAATTAAGAGGAAACAACCCTGTGAATGGCAACAAGACCAAATAGAATTTGATAAAAAAAAGTATCATGAAATCCCTTAGTCAAAGAAATCTAGAAACTTCTTATTCTTGTATTGATGCTTAAACAAAAGTTGTACATAGTGTGAGAATGGAAGAAATTTGAGAGTGGAGGAAAGTAGAATAAAATGGTTATCAACTTTGCTTTCTCTAAGTACAATGCACTCTTGAGTTTACAAGATTAATCCCTAACCTTTTGAAATGGGAATGGCATTATAATTTATAGAATGAGAGGTGACTTATCATCTACCCCCAATGGATTTTCATATGTCCTCGCACAACTTAAAACTTTTCAACTTCCTAGGAAACTTTTAAGTCCCTTTTTATAACATAAAGGTGACTTATTACATTATGAACATTAAGACATGAAAAGTGCAACCCCAATGCAAAATTAGAACATTTGAGAAGAGAGATAAAGTTGGGGGAAAGAGGAGAGAGAAAGAGAGAGAGAGAGAAGAAGAAGAGAGACATCATTCATGATGAATTCCATTGATCCTCGTCGATGGAAAGCGCCAAATACAGTGAAACTCGAATCTTCAAACTCCTTGCACACTATGAAACTCCTCTAAATTAGCTCATGAACACTTGCCAAGTTGAATGAACTAAGATGGATCTTGAATTCCTTGTGAAAAATGATTAGGATTCTCCCAAACAATGATGTTCCCCTAAATGATTATCCTTGTACTACCCATTGTGCCAAAACTACTTTTTGAGTGTAACTTACTATTTTTAGTAAGTGTGAATTGTGAGCCGAGATGACCTTTTTGATGACCTTTCCTGCGATGCTCCCTCTGTGTTCACTTCCTTATTCATGGCATCTTCAAATGGTGGCTTACCCAAAGTAATAGACCCTATGCAAGGAGACATGTTATTTTTAGTAAGTGCACCATGAATGTCAAATTGCGACAAAATGAGTCTTGAAATTCTGGGTTTTATTCCAGGGTTCCACGCTCCGAATTTTGAGTAATTCCTTCATCTGAACAAGTGGGAAAATGATGTTTTCATCAGCAGGGGTAGAATACTGACAAAAAACTCAGTCCTCCATATCCCTAAAAAATAGGGGCTTCATGGCGCAAAAACTAGTTCATGTGAAACTAGATTTTTCAATGATCATTCCCTCCAATTTTCGGATGATTTCACCCATCGGATTTTCGGAATTTGAAAATTTCTTTGAAGAGGGAAGAATGCTGATAAAAACACATCCCTCCATATCCCTAAAAATAGGGACTTCATGGCATGAAAACTAGTTCACGTGAAACTAGATTTTTGATGATCGTTCCCTCCAATTTTCGCGCGATTTCACCCACTAGAACCCTGAGAAGTGGAGAGGTAGCTCGCTGATTTTTTCCATTACTATGTCATGGCAGCCATTAATGGAGATTGAAATTTTCAGGTCTGTTTTTTTGTCTCCATTCATGATGAAATCAATTCCATTGCGATAGGTTTTTGCTTCTTATGCTTCAGGAGAAATTTCCCTTCAATCCGACAAACGGTTTGATGGGAAATTCAATTTTTCCTTCATTGAGCTAGAAATGAGATTTCTTCACTATGAATGTTATATGCACCACCAGGGAGGATTGAAAGTGTGTTTTTAATGGCCTTCAAGAGGAAAAAATCAGCAATAAACGGTTCATCAATCCGAGCACCGGTTTGCAAGATATGTTTGAATTTCGATTTCATGGCAATGGGGATTTCCATTGTTCTTCTTCTCTGTTCTTCATTTCTTCTTATTATCTTGATGAATTGTTATTACAAGACATGTGTGCCATCATGGAGTGAAGGATGATGTGTTGTAATGGATTTGGTTCAAGCTTTGGCAATGGTGGAGTGGTGGACTGGTGTTCTCTGCAGTTTTCTTCTAGTAATGGAGAAGCAACAAGAAGCAACTAACAATTAGAATTTTTTTAAATTTTTGGGTTGGAGTTGGGAAAATTTTTTCATGTTTGATTTCCTTGACCTCAAGGACATGAGGGACATAAAATTCCATGGTGGTCAAGAGGATGACATGTGGCGGCGATCCGACGATAGGGAATGAGTGCTCCAAAATCAACTTTAAAGCACCGAGGGGTTGGAAACTAGTCATATGGGTGACCAAAACACTCTCCTAGAGGGATGGGTGCCTTTTTCCATGTTTTATGTCCCTCACCTCAAGGAAATGAGGGACATCAGTTTCCACGGTGGTCCTAGAGCTGACACGTGGTGCTTGATCCGATGACTAGGAATGAATGCTCCAAAATGCACACAGGGGCCGAAAGTTGGTCACATGGATGTCCAAAAGGATCCCCATAGGGGATGGGAGAAATTTTCAAGGTCTGATCTCTCTCACATCAAGGACATAAGGGACATCAGTATCCATAGTGGTCCTGGAGCTAACACGTGACGCTTGATCCAACGGCAGGGAATTGATGCTTCAGAATGCACTGGGGGCTGAATTTTGTCAAGTTTAGAGGTCACATGAGGGTCCAAGAGGTCACATGGGGGATGGGTGAATTTTTCAATCGGTTGTGTACCTAAAATCATGGATGTCGGGGACATGAAATCCTGTCAGGATCCTGGTGTTTGACATGTGTCCTCCCAAAAAATGACTAAGTCCTGAATTGTCTTTGAGAGGGTAACTTGAAGAGATGATAACTTGAGCTTCCGGTGGAATTTATTGGCAAAATTTTATATGATCCCGACTGGAAATGGAATTTTTAATCCAATGGTGGGGGTATAATGTATTTATTCATCACTCTTATCCCTTAAAAATCAGATTTTTGATTTGAGACTCCACTTATGCCTGATAAAAACTACCTGCAAATCTTATGTGCCAAGGTTTTGTGAAAAATATGATTTCACCATCATTTATGTCTTAAGATCCTATTTATGCAGATGTTTTTTTACTTCTAACTCCATCCGAGCTTCCGAAATCTTCTTTTGAAGCCCAACATCTATTTTAGGCCTGTGAACTGCCTAGGCTTGTGAACCCTATTTTCACTCAGACTCGCTCTAAGTATTTCAAAACTTCCCTAACCTTCCAAATTAATTTTGATGATGTTTTAATGTCTTCAATTCACATCCATGTTTAATTTGGACCTTGCGTTTTGCTCCAGGGGTTGATCCAGTTTTGGGAAGGCCAACGATAGCCCTTCCCACAACTACCTGTAGATAGCATCTTTTCAGAACTCCCTAAAATCACCTAGGGGGAATGAATATACTTTCCTAAATCAGCTAGGGGACCAATTTGACATCAAATACCAGGTGACCAGACTGATGGATTTGGCTTGGGGTGCTTCGAATGATAAAACATGAAAATTTCGACACATGGGTATAATTTTCGTGCTTGGAAACTTCCAATTTCCTGTTGCACATTTGCACGACAACACATTGGTTGGGAGGCTTCATCCAAAACAATACATAGATCTAATAGATCATAATCCTTATATCAATGGGGATAATTTCACATGATAGTGCTCCTCCTACTAACTTAATTATTTATTAATTTTGAGATTAGTATATTTTCTTGCTCAAGATTCCCCTCACCTCCTCCATGACTTCATAATTCTAGAAATAAATTTCACTCTAACACCTACACATATATGCCTTACTAAAATGGGATGTCCTTTTTCAATACAATATTAAGATTTAATTTTACTATTGTATATTCCTCATCCAATTATACGTTATGAATTAACACATTACTTTTGTTATATTAATTTAGTTGCTCAATAAAATTTGAAGTTGGGTAGATACAGAAATATTCCACCCACTTTACTAGTTAAATTACCACTCAAAGAACACAATTGTGTCTATTTTAGTTTCATCTAAAAATCATAGTAGTTAGTTGGACTTTCTCACTCATGACTTGTTCACCAATTGTTTTGGTTAAAAGCTTGGGAAAATTTTCCATAATCTACTTCTTCATATTGAACAATGTTTGCTCCAAGGTAGCATTCTATTGTGTTAACTATAGAAACAACCACACCAACATTTTATTGCAAGATGTTTGTGCCTTTTATTTGAGTTTTCAATGGAAAATTCTCTATATCCACCTTGCTAGTATTGATAATGGCTTATGTGTTGGTCATCTGTACATGTTTTTGTGCAATGTGTGGTACCATGGTGCACATGTGCAAGGAGGGGAGGAAATTATTTCACTTCTAGTCTAGGTCAGTAGTTGACACACCCCACTAGAATGTTTGAGTATCCCCTCCCCCTTCCTCTATTGTTTGTGTTGTTATTGTTTTAGAGGTAGAGATTCCTACCTCCATTGCACTATCTTATGGCTTCTCCTCTATCTACATACTTGAAACATGGACATGGGGTTCTATTTTATTGATGTAATGGGATCGAGTTTGGATGTTTCATCTTCATTTTGTTTCCACTTTTCCTATGCCTATGTAACCTCTTAATCTGTGCAATATGAGCCTTTATCTTCTAATTGTGCATTGGCCTCTTATAGCCTTTTGTTCTCTCCAACTTTATTTTCTTCTTCTTTTCTCTTATGTTGTTGTGCCTTTTTCTTCCTTTCTTCTTCTCTTCCTCTTCTTTCTTCTTTTCTTCCTCTTATTTCCTTTATTACTCCTTCCTCTTTCTCTCTTCTTCTATCCTACGTGCCTATGATTGTGCAATTAATTTTATCTAGAGCTCATCCTATTTGTATTTTTACTACTACTTCTTTCATCATTTTTAGCTTTATGATCCGCCTCAACTTTTCTATGCGCTTCATTTGGATCCTCCTTACATTTCCTTTCTATATTTTCTCTTGCATAATTTTCTCTTCCTCCTTCTTCAAGGTTCCTTGACATCTTCTTATTGTTTGAATTTTTCTCTTCTTCTTTTTGTGCAATATATTTTTATCTCACCTCATCCTATTTCTCTTTTTACTCTATTTCTTTCGCATGCCATGTAGTAAGAGTTGATTGCATTGTGATGTCTTGTACACTATGCTATGTGATTTTGGTTTGGATTCCTTCATTTATGATGCACATTTTGTTGGTTAACTTATTTAGTTCTAGAGGGATTATTTTCTAGTGGTGATGGCAAAGGGGAGGGGGTTCTGGTAGTTTAGACTTGCATTTTTTACTTAGGGATGATAGTCATTAGTATCTTATGTGTTTTTTAGTTTTTTCCTTTGGAGTGCACATTCCTCCCTTCATTGCACAACTTTATTATTGGTGGGTGTATTTTAAAACTCTTCAATTATGCCCTTACTGGTTAAAGGCACTATTATGATTGTTTGAAATCCCCAACCTTAAGCCTTAAGATCCTCCTCTAAGCATGATCTCTACATTAAATTGAATGGGATATGTTATTTTTTTTAAATCTTCCTCCCATATCTAATATCCTACTCTTTAATGGAGTCACAAGTATATCACCCTCTTCTTCAAAACATTAATAAATTACAATTGCAAATCAAATTTTATATATACTCCACACTCTTTCAACCCTTGCATAATATTGCACAAAACCTATTCTTACATAAAATTCTCCCTTCAAACCATTATAGTCTAAGAGTGAGGGATAAGTAACAACTTGATAATTTATTCCTCCTATGGATTTTCAAAAATTAATTGAGCTTGCATCATATATTTCGATGTATACCATTCCCATTCCTCGAGTGTGTATGTTTTTGTCCCATGTCTTCAAGTTTGATCATGCACATTTTGGTTTAATGACTTGGATTTTTTCAAAATAAATTTTAACAAAACTTCTCGGGAGCCTTGGATCTATTTCAATCTTGATCTCCTCATGCTCATCTTACAAAATACTCTTTTTCTTAGCATTTTCTCTTGCTTTAGCTTCTTGATTGAGACTTTCTCATGGACTACTTGCTCTTATTATGCTCTAGCTCATGCATATGGTTGCATTGGTGCTTGAATGTGTCATGGTGGAACATTGGTTGGCATCATGCCATTATTCTTTCTTAGTTCATTTGTCACAATCTCCATGTCTACAAAAAAATGCCAACTTTTGGGGTTGCTTTGTTTTTTCACCTTTTGAATGATGTTTGACTCCATCATGCAACACCTGTAAGCTTCCCCATGACAATGTATAAGTAAAAACTTTAGGATTATAGGATTAACACCCAACGATTTCCTAATTTTTGTGATTCAGTGCCCAAATTTTTCATATTTTCAAAAGTATAATAGGGATTCACTAGAACATATTGCATAAAAACATTTATGAGGATAGTATGAATCTTATACTTTAATGATTCCCTTTGGTGCTCAAGTGTTGATGAGGCATGGGAGTCCAAAAAGGACAAACATAAACCTTCAAAGCCCTCAAAATACACATAAAAACATTTCTAAACCTAAATATTTATACAACAACATAATGATGAAATGAACACAAATTTAAAACAAAACAAATATTTGGGATATATTATTAAGAGAAATAACAACATATCGGGATTATGCCAAGATCCATGGATCAAGTGAATGCATCGCTTCAATGTAAGAACGAGTTGAAAAAGTATACAATGTAGCTACAAGTTAATTAAAATCACATAAATAAGAAAATTACAAAGCAAGTAATCAAAAGATCCTCCAATACATTGCATGAATACCTCAAAAATGAAGATGTACAAATAAGAGAGTGAATGTGTAACTCCTCCATGAATAGTGGACAAAGAGCCCAAAATAGAAATGTAACTCCCACACTTGGCATAGCCAGTCAAAGAGTAACTCCCACTTAGCTAATAATGATGGCCAAGTGTAACTCTTATGACTAAGTCCAAGTGTAACTCCTATGACTAAGTACACCTAAGCAAGCTAACTCCTCAAGTGTAAGAATAATCCATGTATAGGAATAATCCACAATAAATAAATATGAGGAAAATAATATCCTACTCTAACACCCCCATTAAGCGTAGGTTAGGTGGGTAGAAGAAGTGGGTCCTGAAAACAAGGCTTGATGAGGTACCCAAGTATAATGCAACTCTCATAAAGTGGAGAAAATGAGAAAACCCAATGGGAAAAACTCCCAAACCCCAAAGAGAGAAAAGAAGAAAAGGTAGGAGTAGAAATCCCCACTCAAAGATAAAATTATATATAGCCACCTTGTATCCTATAAATGAGCCTCCTAGAGTGACTATGGATCAAAAGTAGATGCAATGAAGAGTAGATCACCATGAAAAAGTGAATGAATCCACGAAGTGTCTAATGGATCTCTAACCAAGGTGTGGTTATTATACAAGGAACTATGCTCCTCATGTAAAGTAGAAGTCCAAATGATCCATGAAGGGATGGTGTATCTAAAGCAATAGAAAATAAGGAATGTGGAAGGCCCTGCAACTATGTACTAGACTACTCAGTGTTTGATGAGTCCTAAATCAAGGTGCCTATTCCTTGAAAAGTTTGCGGTGGATCAAGAAATAACTCCTCAAAATATGGAAGGTGACAAGGAGATGGTGGAGGTGGGTCCCCATCACTATTGTAGTCATATGTGCTAGAAGAAAAGTCCTCATTATTAGAAATGAGCCCATGATTTGAAATGTCGTCAAGTACAATTGAATTCGATGAAAAAATATGAAGAAGGGATAAAGTGAGAGAAGGAATATAGCTGAGTTTGATGATTGACTACACCCAATGCAATTATAGTTTCACCGTGCGACTCTCATGACACACCGAATTTGGAGTGAAATCAACTCACATGCCCTTATAAGGTGAGTAATTTGGTAAACTAATAAGAGATTATTTAATAGTGAGTGAATTCTTAGAAAATTATTGGATGTTCCTCTACTCACTTCAACGTACCCTATCCGAAAACCTATTTAGATTTTTCATCACCCGATCATATATAGTGAACATGTCACATGGCTCCAAGAAAGTGAAATCCATGTGTGAATAGGCCATATGATGTGATGCACCAGAATCAATAAACCATGTAGGAGTCGGTGGTAAAACGTTAACTAGAGATCCCATCTTCTCCTTTCATGTTTCTTTATCTTTCCCTTTTCCATTATCATTTTACTTGGAGGATTTGTGAGGTGATGAAGATGGTTTGATAGACTCAGGAAACCTATGTTGTTCTTATCAAGAACACTTTGAGGTGGTCAATTTTATTCTTCAAACATTTTATTTCATCATGCTTTCCTATGCAATACCCACATTTGATCCCCTATTTCTTGGACTTAACATTGGAAGATGACGTTACGGAGTTTGATTTTGAGGTGGGAGGATTTCAATCCTTCTCGTTCTCATGATATTTTTATTCTATTTATTTTATTTATTTAAAGCTTGCTATTTCTCATGTCCAAAAATAGAGCATGTGGTTTAGAGGACTTCAAGACACCCCTCTAATAAATTTATATTATTCGTAGGTCAAGTTAGCATCAAATTCATCAAAAGAGGGCATTTTCCATTGTGCTCCAAATGCTCTTTTTGTTGTTTGGAAGGTATAAACAAAAATATAGTAGTCGGGACCAAGTTTGGTGAGGACATAAAGAATAAGTTGTATGTTTTTGTCAATTCCACATTCTTTTAGTTGCATTCTCACAGATTTGAAATTTGTGAAGAAGTCTCAAGTGTTTCAAAATCGCTAGGGCACATAAGATTATTTTTTAGTTCATGCCCTCTAATTTCATCTTTGTTTCCCAAAGAGTGTTTCCAATATTGTCCATACTTCCTTGGGTGTTTTGGGAGAAATTATATGAAAGCGTAGGATCGATGACACAAAAGGAACAAGAAACTATAGGATTCATCAAACACTCACAAACCATTTCTCTTTCTTTGTAGCAAGAACTATTGGTTTAGTTTGCAAACCCATAATTATCTTGTAGAGATTTTTTTTTATAAGGTGAGTGATATGAAATCCTTCCATTCATGATAGTTTAAGGACGTGATAAAAAAATTGAATTAGGATCCATTTGCATAGTTAGTGTTATTTGTAATACTGAGTAAAATGCGAAGGAGGAATCACAACAATTTTACACCTCCCTTGAATTATGTATTTAGACCCACTCTTTGGCACTTTATAATTTTAGTGCATTTAAAAAAATTAATAGTGCAATATGGATAGGAACAAAAATTAAAAACCTTTACAAAATAGGGAACTCAAATCATAGTTTCTAGTCCCAAGTTACAAGGGTTTCCATTATTAGCATGTTAATTTGTTTTGTACTCAAATTTAAATACACTATTGACCAAAAAGGAATTTTTCAGTCAACTATAGAGGTGGATTTGAACTAGATATTACCATGATTGCAAAAGATTAAAGAGTCTTTGTGATGCCATATGTTTTCCCTCAAATTAGTGATTCACATGCATTGGGCACAATGCCTAAATGCCTGGGTTCCTAGGGGGATGGAATAGTCCCTTTCCATTTATATGAGGGGAGATGTGGACATGATGTGTAGAGGTCATGGGTTTATAGGGATGTACAAATTATAACCCAAGAAAAACAAAACAAATAAAATTACATTGAGAGAGAAAGTTCCAAATGGATGTTGAAACATCATTGTGGAGAGGAAGTGTGTTGGAGATATATGGCATGGAGTTATAACACCCCAAGAAAAAATCCACTACCAAGTGCAAAATACCACACCATTGTTGGAGAAAAACATAATGGAGAGCTACAAGTTTTGACACCAATAAAAAGAAAGGAAAACCACATCCTTGTTGGAGAAAGAAACCAATGGATATCTGCATGTCATCCTTTCTAGTTATGATGCACCATACTTTGGATCATGCGAAAATCCAACGTGGATCTAGTAGATGGTAAAAATAATTGTCTTCACAAATTGTAGACATAAAATCATGCACTTACTATTTACATCATGCCTTTAAGTATGCCATTACATGCATGATTCTTAAGCAAGAAAACTAGACATTAACAACACTTATTTTGCTTTGTATTTACACTATCCTTGGATTTTCTGGAACTCTACCTTTACTTTTGGTCATTGGGCAACATCCGACCTAGCTCAACATTTCTCTTTCTATCCTCCGAGCATCCTAGAGAGTACCACTCATTAGGGACATGAACGCCCAGTGCTATTGTCCCCTTTGGGCGCTTATGTCCTTTTCCCTCCTTTTCTCAAATTTGAAATGCCATGTTATTTGTTATCTTTTAAAACATTTCTCATCACTTTGGGTTGGAATTTTGGTTGTTAATGACCAAATTAAAAATAATCATATATATATATATATATATATATATATATATATATATATATATATATATATATGAATTACTCACTACTATTGGGGACTAGGCAATTTGGGCTATTACTTCCTACCTACTACTTGAGGCAAAGAACAACATCCAAGGACTACATTTAGGATACATCACTCATTGCATAGGAGGGGATATTTCTGATTTCCATCACACACATTAATCTTGGGATGAAAGTAGTTGTAGCCCGCTATCTTGGTACAACCGGCATAAGACCAACCTAGCTTCAAGGACATAATTATATCACACACGAGAAAGAACTACATAGAGTCTGAAATGTAGTGCAACACTCAGTGAAAATCACATTGGGGTGACCGATGAGGTCAATATGACTCAAGCATAAGTATTATTTTTTCATCTAATATTTGATTGAGCCTTTTTAGGTAGTCAAGGTTTATTTTTCAGTTCGGTGTGACATTGAAACCCTACAACGACATCTACAATGATAAATGATGAAAGGAAGAAGCCATTATCAGGCCTTGAAAAGATCATAAGCATAGAATGTTTTAGGACAATAGCACCCAATTTAGACACTAGTTCCTGGGTCGGTCCTATCCCCTTTGGGTGGTTATATCCAAAGGAGTTTCAAGTACCATTTTTCTATAAGAAGAACACTCATCCTAGACCCAGTTTGTTCCACTCGGTTCCTAGCTCGAATTAACGCAGATCTTCGGATATAAACTAAATTCACTCTTATCTCCCTATTGTACACACTTTCTTTTCTTTTTACAGGATATATCTTAATTTTTACTGCTATATATATTTGATGTCATTCCTATGCTAAATATTTAATTCTATTAAATCACAAACACAACTTCCAAAATACCAATGGAGAAAACTTCCAAAAAGGAGTAAGGAGGAAAAAATGATTATTTTTTTCAAAATATGAAATCTCACGATTTAAAAAAAAATTAACAACACTAAAAAACTAGACATACAAATAAAAAATTCTCTTTGATACCATATCAAGGATTACATAAATATTTCTAGATCAAGATAATGCACTAGTTCAATGGAAGCATGATTCAAGAAAGTACAAACACAATCGTAAGTTAATTAAAATCACACAAATGAGAAAATTGCAAAGTAAGTAATCAAAATATCCTCCAATACAATGCACAAATCACTCACAAATCAAGATGCACAAATATGCGAGTGAATGTGTGATTCCTCCATGATTAGTGGACAAAGATCCCAAAATACAAATGTAACTCCCATACTTAGCATACACAGTCAAAGAGTAACTCCCACTTATCTAATAATGATGGCCAAGTGTAACTCTTATGACTAAGTATAAGTATAAATCATATGACTAAGTACACCAAAGAAAGATAACTCATCAAGTGTAAGAATAATCCATGTGTAGGAATAATCCACAATAAATGAATATGAGGAAAATAATATCCTATACTAACAAAACATTAGACTGATTGCCAATGATTCAACCTTTTATAAAACTTAATTATCTCTATCATGTTAGATCACATGAATCTAGACATCATCACAATTTATGGATCAATTATCACCTCTCATAACAAAAATCCTTCATTTTTTTCTATTCATAATTAGCCTTGATCTTGCATCTCTACCATTTCCTAAGCATGCTCCCGAGTTCTTTCTTAAAATTTAACAAATACTATAAATCACTTGGAATGTAAATTAATGGATCAAAGGACCCAATAATATACCCAAACATTACTTGTTAGCCTTTCTTGTAACTTATGCCTTTAATCTAACAACTATTATAAGTTCACAAATGAAAATGATTCCATGGAAAAATTTGCATACTGGACAATTTATAAAAGAACTAACATTTAAAAAACATTGCACACTCAAAAAAATGCAATAATGGATTCCATGACCCTTCATAGATTTATTTCTTCATTACGCAACTCTAGAAACATACCAAAATGCTCGATAGAATGTAAAAATTGATTGGATCCACTAAATTATTTTGGATGATAGATGATTGCTCATGAGAATGGATTCTCCCGAATAATACACCTCACGTAATTTAGAAAAATTGATATCCTACTCAAGTAACCAAAATACCACATTACACAATATTTGTATCACGTAACTAAGTCACCTCTTCAGTCTTCTTTCCTTTCCACTTGACCAAATACTTTGTATACTCCTATTGCATGTAATCTTGGTTCTCATATCTATTATTACTTATGCTTCATCATGATCTCTATGAGGAATATGTTTCCTCTAATCTATTCCATTGTCTTTTAATACAAGATCATCTTCATCTTCTTGTACATGATATGGATATATGTTTACAATGGTAAATATGTTAGAGATGTCAATGCCTTCAACAAATCAATCTCATAAACGTCCTATGAAAACTTTCGATGATCTTTTATGGTCCTATCTTATTCAACTTAAACTTATTTTGAGTTCATTTTTGGAAAAAATTCCTTTCATAAATATTCCAAGGTCATGTCTCCAATCTAATATTTTATTTCTCTTTTCTTCTCATATGTGCATTTCTTTTACTATATATTCATCACTTCTAACTAATTGTGTATTTTCTAGTGCACTTCCTTCATATGTTTTGCAATGGCTCCTAGTTCAACACTCTTTTCCTCATTACAGAGTAATTCTCTCAACTCTACAAATATTATTTATTATTCTCATATATTATTTGAAATGGTGTATTCCATATACTCTTATTTTCCAATTTTTTATAAGGAAATTCTTCCACTAAAGAAAAATTCCGTGTTCTTGGTTTATCTAAAAAAAAAAAAATCAAATTTACAAGGATTTTGTTCACAATTTTTTTCTTTCCATCACCTTGTGGATGGTATGTTGAAATGAATTGTAGCTTTGTATTAAAATTCCACCACAATGTTCACCAAAAATAACCAATTGTTTTGTCTTCTTTTCAAAACTATACCGCATGGTATTCCATGCGGTCTTACAATATCCTTGAAGAAAATATTTGCAATGTGTGTTTCATCAAAGTTATTTGTACAACCAATGAAAATTTTCCATCTTTGAAAATATATCCACCACTAAAAAAAGGAATCAACACCCCTTTGGGTCTTATCCATACTTATGTCTCCACAAAGCATCTATGGAATGGGGAAAAGGTTGATACAACCCTATGTTTTGAGATCTTCTTTTAGAAAATTGATAAACATGAAATTATTGCACAAATTTTCACACATCCACTTTGATCCATGGCTAAAATAAAATATCTCTAGTTGTGATAAAATTTTATTCTATTTAAAGTGCCTTGCTAATCCTCCACAATGTTTCTCTCTTACTAAATTGTTGTGCATTGATATTTTTGGACATATAACTGTATGACCATGAATAAAAATCCTTCCTACAAAAAATAGTCAAACCAAGGTGTCATGTCGAACTTAAGGGTATTTCGATTCCTCTCATACTTCCATAAATTATTCATCCTATGCATACAATTCTTTCATGGATTCAAAACCCACAATTTTAATCCTTATCTTTGTCAATGATACTTATGCCTATTGAGCGCATCACCACCTTATTATATTTTTGATCCTATACTTCAATATGAATGTGTATCTATGTAGGTATTCCACCCACATCATATATCACTGGTTCAAATTTACCACGCTATTAATGAACTATAATGATTGGTGATTAATGTAAACACAAATTCTTTAGGTAGCAATTAACATCTTAACTTCTTTAACACCTATATTATTACACGTAATTCCTAACCATATACACTATAATTCCTCCTTGAATCATTAAATTTTTCACTGAATAATATAATAGGTCTTTCCTCCCGAGTCAAGAATGATCCAATGGATATACCACTTAGGATTGTAATCAACCTAAAATACCTTTGTAAAATTTGGCAATGCTAACACTAGTTGTTCTGTTATGTTTATCTTTAATTCTTCAAAAATATTCCATCCGCCTATGCTCTAGATGAATCTTCCTATCTATCCTCACAAACTTTGTAATCGGTGTGTATACACCTCTAAAGTTCTTAACAAGTTTGAGGTAAAATATATCCAACCCACAAAAACCTTGTTCTTTAAAGCACTCCTTGGTGATGGCCACTCCAAAATTACATGTACCTTTTCAGGTTTTATCTTAATTCCTTCTTTAGAAATAAAAATCATAGATATACTAAATCTTATTGCATAAAATTTTACTTCTTGAGATTGATTAACAAATTTTATTCCTACAATCTATGACATAATTTCCTAATAGCCACAAATTTTCCTCACATATCTTGTTGAAAACTAGAATATCATCCATGTTCATGATCACAAACTTGCCTATAAATGGTTTCCAAAATTGATTCATCAACCTCATGAAATTATTATTTTTGTTTCTCAATCTAAATGACATTACTAAGCCACTCATACAATCCTTCTTGAGTCTTAAATGTTTTCTTCCATTCATCTCTTTCCCTTATAAGAATCTTATGATATTCACTCTTCAAATCAAACTTGTCAAAATAATTTTCTCTGCTTAAATAATCCATGATAGCATTCATGCATGAAAATGGAAACATGTATTTGATGTCGATTTTATAGATGACTCTTTAATTAGTACATATATGCCACTCACTAGCCTTCTTAACTACTAAAACTATCAACACTATGTATAAACTCAGAATCTTTCTAGCGAGTCCTCTATCTAAAAATTCTTGTGCTTGATAATGTATCTCCTCATTCTCTTGCAGTGTCATCCTATAAGATGCATTGTTATTTAAATTAACCTTGGAATTAAATCCATGCAATGAATAATGTATCTCATAGGTGGTAACCCTTGAGGTAACTATATGTCTAAGAATCAACACGTGACTCTAGGATGCATTGACCTCCCGAGGTCGTATGAGAAAAATGATATGAAAGGGAAAGATGGCTATGGAATGGATAAATAGGTGAATAGGTGTAATATGCAAAGATAGGAAAAAAAGGATAAAGGGCATATCAAGGAAGACAAAAGTCTGCAATGGGAACTATGGGAATGTGCTCATTTAAGGCAATGAAATCCTATCTAACATGTGCGGGTGAGATGGAACGATCAAGGAGAATGATTGCACAAAGGTTTTGATCAATATTAGAATCGTTAAATAAGCCTTGAATGGGATATGGGATACGTGGGAGTAATCCTACATCAGTTGCATAAAAAACTCCAGACAAGGTTATGGAGGTGTGAAAAGAGATGCATGGGAGGGATGAATCTATGGATCACAAAATCTAATCTTGACCAGATGATTGTACGGAACACGTAAGCGTTATCTGCTTCGACGTTCAAAGTCGTGATGTGAGATAATAATGGGAAGAACTGGGGTGGTTTGAAAAACAAGGTGTCTGAGGCCCCAATCAATGTTTGTCAACTCGATTCAAGTATGTTTGGTTGTGGCACCCTTAGATCACACACTAATTCTCTAGGTTTCCTGAGGCCTTGTATGGTCATGTGGATGTGCAAACAAATAATCTAAGGAAGTAAACAAAAACGCAAAGAATCCGAAAGAGGCAAGGTCAAAGTTCGGTAACCTAAGCCAACTAAGGAAACATAGGGAGTTGTGTTAATTTCCATCTAATTAATTCTATGTGCCTAAATTAACAAATAAATGCAAGCAAATTTTAATTGAATCAAATTGATTACTCTCCTTGAATCTAATTAAAACTATGTGCAACTAATTAATTTAACAAAAGGAAACTAATTAATTGAAACAAATAAAGTAAATCTAATCTATTTTTTTTTGTATTTTTCAATGATTTTTAACGAAAAGAAATAAGAAAAATAAAATAAACTAATTAATTTAATCTAATGTTTTGGGGTTTTGTGCTTTCTGGAAAGTAAAAAAATCTACATAGACAATTTAACTTCTTCTAATAAAATGAAAATTGTTTCTACTCTAAAAAAAAAAAAAAAAAAGTGAAATAGCCAAATGTGGCTATCTCCCCATTGCATAGGATTTAATCTAATCTAATAAAATAATTTTTTTCCTAATTTGTAGTTGTGGATGTTACTTCCTCTAGTTCTACCTCAGAATCACGAGAAGAATGAAAATGTTCTTAGAAACAATTATTCCCCCGATGTTTCCCATAAAACATAAGATTTCTAAATGAAGAAATATAAAAATAGCACACAAATATAGAAGCTTCTAAAACTCACTTCCCATGAAAATACACAGGGATAGGCAGGAGGAAGCTTTGTTCATGTGCAAATTGGATCTAAATTATGAATGCAATAAACTCTATAGGTAAATTGATTATGAAGAATTAACAAAATATGTGGCAAAAACATCCTTCGAATTCTTCCCAAGAAAATCCACATGGATGAGATGAGAAGAAATCCTCAATGGAAGCTTTGCAAATAGAAACTACTATAAATGCTACTTCCTTAAAACAAAATGTATTCTAACATATTATGATTTGAAATCTATCTAAATAAGCAAAGGAAACTTCTAGGAATTTAAAACACCTCCAACTTGGAAATGTAGTACAAAGACAAATCCAATGCTGGTAATGCTTTTAGATCCCCTCAAATTATTTTCCAATGAATTTCCAAACATGTTCAGGGAGCTATGTTGGTAGTGTGCAAAAGAAAGAAGGAGTGTTGGAGTTAGCTGGTTTGTAGGAAGTCCGTAATAATGCGAGTAAGAGAGAAACAAGGTAAATGAACTATGTTTTCTTGTATACTTCTTGGTAGGATTCTGAAAACGTAAGTGTATAATTCAAATCAAAAGAATCCAACCAACACTTTGGGAAGAATCTTGGCTCTTATAGAAAGTTGGCAGGGAAATGGTCCAACACACTTAGCAACTAAGAAGTGCCAGATCACCACAAGGAGGGGCAATAAACTTAATAATAATAATAAGTAGGGAAGAAGAAGTTTATATGCATCTAACAAGATCAAGAACAACTGATTCGGTTAAGAAACATGTGAGAAATGTGAGATGGAAGAAGACAACATACATCCAAACACACTTTGGAAAGTCTCGGATAAAAGTGCACATAACCGCCGGATCTGTGTAGACTAGTGGTTGCATACCTCTACTCAAGGAAAACGGAGGTTACGCAACTACGAGGAGTAGTTACGTAATCTGTGTAGCGGTTCCATAACTAAAGACCAAAATGCTAGGAAAAAGGCTGAAAAATAACTAAAGAAAGCGAGAAAAAGTTGGAAAAGGACAAGAAAAGTGAAATAAGCTACTAGAACATATTGTAAACAAGAAATTGGACTTGAACATTATTGGAATCGATAATTAATCATCATTGGAAATTTGAATTTTTCCAACAATATAACACGTGAAAATTTGGGTGTGTACATAATGCCCTCTCAGAGAAGCGTTTTAGCCATGAAGAGGCATAAAACATGAAGTTTCTATATGGAATCCCCAAATGGGAAAGTTAGAAATTATACCTAACATGTCCGTGTGTTGATATCACGCCAATCCAAGCTTCCTGCTACATGTAAGAAGAAAACAAGAATCAAGTGTAGATATAATGATATAATCGATAAAACATTAAAACTAAAATGACAAGAGGACTTACCATATCCATGGGGAGGAGAAATATACCCGTGTAGCGCTCTTGCTCTACAAATCACACACACTCAAAATAATGTTAAAATATGCTATATATATCTCAAATTTACTATTTCTAGAAATCATTTGTACTTACCTATTTTAGTAAAATTTGAGCTCTAGATTACCTGTGATAGTTTCATGTGAAAGTTTAGTCAAAACAAAGAGTGTTTCGACGTAATGATAACCCAACCAATGGGAGGAGCAATGGGTCACGAACATGTGAGTTATCTGCATTTCTTTATTTTTACCCTAAAATGTAAGAAATGTGAAAAACTTAACTTAGGGGGCAAAATTTTGATAATTTTATATTTAAAATGATCACAAGGGGGCGCCACATAGGGTCTATAGTTTGTTTTATTAAAAATGGTCAATTTTTGTCTTTTTGGAGTTTTGGGGCCTTAGAGTACAACCCACTTTTCACGGAAATAACCGCTTATGAAAATTGTACATTTGCTGTTATGCACAAAGTGATGATTGTGCAACTTCCGTGTTGGTTATGCAAATGTTACAAGGGTCAAATCAAATGTGGAATTTCTATGGAGGTTACACAATCGCTGCTCTAGATTGTTGGTTTTTAAAATAACACTTTGTAGTAATCAATAGTTAGGGAACAACAAGTCCCTCCTCTTTATGGGAGAGGTTCCCTTATTGAAAGAAAACAACAAAGCTTATATACAAATATACAACTTTTATATTAATGAGGACTTCTGATACTTTGAAATGTTTCATACTAACATAGATTATCAATACTTAAGAGTGGAAGAACAAAGAAACGAAAGGGAAGAACACAATAGTACTTTTAGGTAATATAGATAGCAGAATATAACCTTATATGTACTTAGAAAAAGGAACACAATAGAATCATTCACATTGGCAACATCTGATATTATTCCATAGACACAAAGTTCTAGAAATCATATCACAAGAACGCAAAGTTTCTTAACATGAAAGATTGATGATTCATAAATTTCAAACAAGAATAGAAAGGATAGTAGATGAGAATGAGAGATAAGGAAAATATTTTGTATTGATTTACTTTCAATTCTAATACATTTCAAAAGTACCGGGTCCAGCCCAACAATGGCATGAAGAGCCCATTAAATAGCTTACAAAGATAGTTACATTCGGTTCTAACTTCTTTTAATCTAAAGATTAAAGACTACTTAAAAAATACATTAATAGAATGTATTTAATCAAGTATTACATCATGGGTTTTAAAACCCCAAAATAAAAGAAGTGACTTAGGACTCGGGAGCAAAAACATCCAAAGGAGGTTTAGAAGGACCAATTGTCTTAAGAATTTGATGTCTAAATATTTTCAATGCTTCAACTATCTCCATGCACTTTGGGATGGTGGTGTTAGAAGTGGCATGAGTCCACATACCAAGACACTTCTCCATATCCTTCTCAAACTCTATGTTTTCCGAAACTTTTGTTTTCCTCGGTGATAGCTGATTGGAGAGAGTAGACATCTTTCATCTTCTCTTTAGACATTGAATCTTCCTTGAAAATATCCTCTTTGATGAAGGTGTTGAACTAGGCCTTGATCTCTTATATAGAAAACTGATTACCTGAGGCTTCATTCTGGATTTGACAATGAATATCTTGGAAGGCAGATAGAACACAAGTCTTGAAAGCTTCTCCTTTCTGCCACATATTTTTCAGTTCTCCCACTGCTTCCTCCAAAACCTTGATCTTCCAATCAATACTGAAAACCCAGGATTTTGATAGATTGTTCTTGGCTTCATCAAATAATTTTCTTTCCAATAAAATATGCTCATCTATCTTGCTCATCAAACAAAGATCTTGGATGCATTCACACCATAACTTCAGCTCTTTCTCCAAGCCATTGAGTGTTGTGATGAATTTCAACTGCAATTTGGACACCTTTTCAAATGACTTGAAGGCCTCTTCAATGAAGTTCAATCCAACCACTATCATATCATCAACCAGTGATTTGATGGCCTTTCCATAAGTGGCATGTTTATGAATATCCTTGATGGTCTGAATTTCATCCTTGTTGAGAACTATGGGAGGTGGAAGAGTGGTTAATGGAGTTGGATCCAACACCTTATCTTTTTCCAACAAGGATTTTATAAAATCTGAGAGAACCTAATTATGTTCTTCCAATTGCTCCATAGTTTGTTTTCCCTTATCCACTCATTCAATGACTTGAGTGATAGTTTCCTAAGGTTATGAACCTCACTTTCAGGTATTGATTCTCCAAGTGGAATCCTTATGAGTTCCAAGTCAGAAACTAAAAGGTATTTCTCTTCTTTATCCACCTTAGGCTTTGCAATCTCCATGAATTATTGACCCTTAGAATCTGACACCAACCTTGAGGTAATATTTTCTTTCTTTGTTGGAGGAGGGGGAGTAGTACCGAGCAAGGCTGCCACAACATCAAACTTGGGAACCACAATTTGAGAGGTGGACTTCCTTTTCCTACTATCAACAAAAGGTTGGACCCAAGAAAAGGAGGAGGAAGAGGAAGAAGGAGCAATGGGTCCAAGTGAAAGTGTACTCATTGCACTCAATGTTTGCACCACAAATGTTTCTAATGGAGAGGTTGGCATATCCTCAGGAATATCCTTGGAAGAAGAGTCCACCAAACCTAGAGATTCAGACATTTGGCCCTTATTTTCCATCTCAGTAGTGTTGATAGGGTTTCTTCCTCTTCCTTCAGTTCTTCACTGTTATCCTCACTCAAAATAATGACATCCTCTGACTCTGTGAGAACCTATGACTGCTCCAAAGAAAATTCCTCCTTTTCTTCTATAATATGATCTTGCTTGAAAACCTTTCCTTTCTTCATGTATACCTTTGTTGAAGAGGAAGGAGTAGATTTCTTAGGCATCTCAACATCGAGTGTAGGTTTTTATTTCCTAGGAGAGGAAGTTTCTATTTCCTAGGAGAGGAAGTTTCTTGTGAAGAAGACCTAGCTCTGTTCATCTTGAAGTTTTGCATATTCTTATCAAACCAGAGCTTAGTTCTCACGAGAACCAGGTTGATCACTTCTTTCAAATCATCCTACTCTTTTACAAACCAATCAATGGTTTCAAGAGGAGAGTGTTTGATGGACCTCTCATATTCAATAGATTGCAGGTCTTCATCATCATCTTGGAGCTTCTTAGGTACTTTGTAGATATTGAAATCTATAATTTGTTGAAGAGAAAATCTACCAAAGTACCTTCTCTTGGCCTCAAAGTCATCTATGCAATCGGCCCAATAATCTTTAGTATCAACAAAGTGGATGAAACCTAATATGAGATTCTTAGCAATATATCCCTTGATATCAAAGCAAGTTTGAGACTTGAAATGATGAAGAGTAAGAGGAGCAATGGTTCTATCAATGTTCTGAGCATCGAGGGTTATTCTACATGTATAATTTCCCAAGGTGATAGGAAACAAATGCCAACAATCTTTTTATCTTTGCAAGTTCGATGAAGTTTATCTAGTGCCTGCAAATTTCAACTAGGGCCATTTTGTCATTGTAAAACATAGGAAGCTTTAGAGGGGAACCTTCAAAACCAGCCAGCCAAGATATAAAAACTTTCTGAATTGAGTGAAGAAACTCCCATATTCAGAGATCAAGGTCTTTGCTTCCTTAGAAAATATCTGAGTAGTATTTCCTTCCAAAAGCCTCACAATGTACATGGTGAAGGCATCATTGACTCTCCTAAAGTGATGATTGCTGACTTTGAGAGTGAATTGAGGACAATACTCATATATAGGAGCATCCTTCTTATCCTCAATGAAAGAGAAGCCAAGCCATTCCCTAGATGCTACAATAGTGTACATGAGATAAGAAGACATGTAGAATGTCTTTGTTCTTTGAACATTAACTAACTGCTCTATTAGATTTTCACAGATTATCTCACCCCAATTCAGATTCTACTTCCCTTCACAAATGATATTGATATAGGGACACATTCAGATTCTGCTTCCATTTAGAAGAGTGATGATGTCTGAAAGTTATTCCTTAAAATCCACCTCTGAATAACGATTTAGAAAGTCTAGATGCTCCTTTCTTAGGGTTCTTCAGCCAAGATTTAGCTACCTAGTTTTTATTTTCACTGTCATGATCGAACAGTGTTTATGCTTGAGCAAGAGTGAGAGTATTGGCCTCTTCCACCATTGGGATGCACAAGGCAACACAAATAGCTTTGGAATCTAGTCGCGCAACTACTTCACCATGTACATCAACAATCTCTTTGGATTCCGGATTGAAACAAGCCTCGTAGGAGTGCACAATATCAACACACTGAAAAGAGATAGGAAAACCTCCTACAAATGTAATCCCACTATCTTTGATCAATTGGGCGATGGGAGTAGGGCTATCACATCCAAGTCTACTCCAAAAATCATCAAGGTCTAGATGTCGAGCTTCACTGTCATCGATGTTAGGCATAAAGGTTTCCAACGAGGAGAGGTGTTTGTGCCCTTGGTATTACATCTTCATCGTGATAGAGGTAGAGAGAAGATAACCTTCAATGGAGTATTACCACGATCTCAAATAATCCCTGCAAGAGAAAATACATAAGTATAGATGTGGGAAACAAACTACTTTGCACAAAAACGTGAGTGAGGGGAAAATGAGCAGGAAAGTGTGAGAAAGAAAGAATAGTTATACTCCTTTAAATAGCCATGAATTTGAATGAAGGAGAGAGAAAATAATGAATGTGTAATAAATAACCTTGTGCCGACTCAAAAAAGGTGATATGCGGGAAAGTTAGAAAAACTTGGCCCAGATGGTCCATGGGACACAGGGACATGAGGGATGCGCAGAGCCGATATACCCGATCCAAGAAGAATGTGGAAAAAGTGGGTTTGGAGAGCACAAACGGTCCATGGGACATGTGGGATGAGTGGGGCTGATTTAGTTGATATATACAAGGCAATGCGGGAAATTCAGAAAATCAAAAAGTAGAGGGCCCAACAAATTGATTGGGACATGTGGGACACACGAGCCAATTTATCCGACGAGTAAGCGGTGTGGGTAAAGCGGTGAATTAGCAAATCGGAGGCCCAACAAGATTTGCGAAGTTGCCTGATTTAGCTGATTTGAGAGGAGTGCGGGTAAATTGGAGAATCGGCGAACAAGAGGCCCATATGTATTTGGGACATGTGGGACAAAAATGTCTGATTTAACCGCAAAACACTAAAAATGACCCCAAAGAGTGAAATTTTCTAACTTCTTGAATTTCTCCTTTACTAGAACACTTCCAAAGGACACTGACTCAAAATTTTGGAAATTTTCCTTTGAAAAAGGAGGGAATTTTGAGGGTGACAACATAGATAAAATGACGGTCCACGCAACCGCACTTTGCACAGAGCGGCGGTTTCATAACTGTCGAGGCGTATTCTATATTTTGACTAATTGTTATAAAGTTTTTAGTTTAAATTATTTTTATAATGTTTTTAGCATGAGCTTATTATGCATTGTTATGATTCTAACTTTCTCTTTTTGATGTTTATGAATGCATGGGAAGTATGTTAGATGGATTAGAGCTCAAGAGTGTGATTGGTTGCCCCGATTTTGGATGCACTAACCTAGGACAAGAGGTACTTATTACATAGGTTTGGGATATGGAGGATATCTCAGATAAGATGGCTTTGATCAAGTATGCGCAGCTTAGTTGCACCATCCATTCATCTATTATGTGATTTACTAAGTTAATCGGATGCGATTAAAACACTCTTCGGCATAGAAGCTGCTTGGAGTTAGGGGAGTGGATGATCACTTTAGAGGATGTCTACTAGATTCTGGTGGTTCTTGTCACTAGTAGAAATTTGACTTTGGCTAGTGTGAGCATAATTTTTCAAGCCCATGGCTAGGCAGCAACATACCTTGAGATGCACAAACACCGACAAGCACCTGAGTGCCAAGCATGGGATGAGATTGCTATCGCAGCCTCCAGCATCTATCCCTACCTTGCATAAGGCCATTATTGACATCTTGGCTTCGTGCTTGGTTAGGGATAAGAGCAGGACAAGCTCTTTTATTGTGTGGCACCGATCATTCGAGAGAATAGAGCAGCATGACCACATATATGCATGGGGCATTGATATCCTTGGTGCCACTTATCATGATTTATACAAAGTTATGCAAATCACCTCAAGGAAAGGCCCTTAGTCATCCCATACTAGTTATGAGTTGGGTGTATAAGCACATGATCACCTATCAAAGGGGAATTGGGATAGTAGATCCCGGGGTGATTAGAGTGGCTAAATGGGTTGACATGGCTCCTCTCGAGGGCCACATTGGCCATTTTATACACTTACTATAAATGACATGATCGCGCTTCCATATCGGGACACATGGATCAAAATTGAGGCGATGAGGTGACCACTTTGGATACATGTAGCTCCACTACATAGTTAAGGGATAGGACGAATAGAGTAGAGGTCCATCCAATTCACATGGTACCATAGAAGTTGGATTACCTTACATTTCCCTCCCAGAAGTCCCGATAGTATACAGAGGGATCCGAGAGGATAGAGCTGGCCCAAAGGGAAAGCTTGAGTGGAGCATTGTCACTCCTGAGTCTCGATCGGTACTCCACATGTTACACGGGACTCAATTAGGCACGTGCCTTTAATCCTGCAGATTGAGGAAGGAGCCAAACATAATGAGAGAGGAGGAGAGAAGGTCAAGACAGAGACAAAGGAAGAGACTCGAGTTAAGGTGGATGTAGAGACAAAGAGTGATACATAGTGGGTGGCCACTAGAGAGGCTTACACAATAGCTAGGGTCGAGGCCGAGGTTGAGGTAGAGACATTGTACTCAAAGGATCCTTTGACCATTGGAGGAGGAGGGGACGAGGATTCAGTTTTTGGATAACATATGGCTATAGAGAAGGTCATAATAGAGGATGGTAGAGTAAAGGAGAGGTCTGATTGTAGCTCTGCACCGCCACCAACACCCGTTAATTTTCTGTCCTGGAGATGCCGAAAGATCCTAGTAAGTAGAATACTCTTCCCTCGAGCTTATTTATTAGACTAGATTGTTAGCAAGCTACACACTATATTTATTTTTAGAGGTTTTCTGACTTGCCATTGTTTTCATTTGTGCTTTGATCTAATGTTGATGGTTGGAGAAATCTTATTCATCGGATTATCTTTGGACACCTTTACACCGCCTACATGGAAGACACGAGAGCAAGCACTTGTAGATGCTTTGAGAAACCAACGATGGTTGGTGGTCATAATGCGACGTGTTCACACTAGCATGGCATGCTGCAATGGCCATGACTCGATGAGAGCCAATCTTACCTGGATACGAGCCAAGAGAGAGGAGATAACGGCGAAGGTCAGGCCATTCTTGCAGTGAGGCCACCACCACCATGGGTAGATCACTTGCCCCATCACATGAGAAATATCATTGATCGATACATGAAGGTTATCACTCTCATCATAGGAGTCGCAGTAGGAGCCATTATCCTACACCTTCATTGGGATCCTCAGGATTATCTTTGGACACCTTTACACTTTGCCTACATAAAGAGGGATAGGCTAAATGCCTTATTGCTTTGAGATACCTTTTGCACACACACACACACACACACACACACACACACACACACACACACACACACACACACACCCACACACACACACACACACACACACACACACACACACACACACACACATATATATATTTAGATTTTTGGCTCATAGATGAGCGTTTTGACCACACTCACAAGAGTGTGATGGAATTGTACATAAGACATGACCTTATTAAGGTATACATATATACATTTTTTTTGTTCAGCTATTTTGTGTAAGAGTTGACTCAATCATGGTTTGCTTTATCTATGTACTCTTAGATGTTTAGAATTTCTGATGCTTTTTATATGCTTTTATGGATGCATGTTATGGATGATGATGATGCAAATGTGTAAATAGAATGATTGTTTCTTTTTTATATATATGATGCACATGAGAAAAATTTTAATTAGATACTTTGGTTTTCAAGAAATATTTAGAACTTTTGTTTTATTGGAAAATGTTATGAATGTAATACGATAATAAGTTGAACTTGCTCCATTCCTATTTCCACACAACTAATTAGATGTGAGGGCTCATTACAGAGTGCTAGGAAGGATGCAAGTTATATGATTTTGATGAATGGAGATGGTGACAAGAAGAAAATATTTTGACAAAGATCCAATTATGAACCTACAACTCAACCCTAAGAAAGGCCAATTAACTAGTTCAAAATGTGATTTATTAATAATTTTATCTAGACTTAGATCCGTAGATGGCCTTTTGATTGAAAAAATCTTGTTTTAGGGATGAATCTCTTAGTAACATACACATCTAACTCACTTTTTTAGGATTTTTAAGATTTCAAAGGACTTTTTATTGATTGAATTATTTGATGGGACCCCCTTTATCTTGCACCATGCTACCAATAAGAAGCATGGGCTCATCACCGAGGAAAATATATAGGTGAGTAAGGGAACTTCCCTCCTTTCCCAACCTCATGCCACTAGTAGGAAGCGTGGGATCATCACCAAAGATTGGTAGGGAAAAGAAGTGTAGTTTTATTTTGAAATGAAAACATTTTTGTGTTTATTGTTGATTTATCTTATTTTTTTGTTTATTGATTTTAGAATTTTACTTTTGGGAAGGAAAAATTTCCCCTAGCCTCAACTCCACGCAGCCAATAAGATGCACAGTCTCACCACCAAAGGTTGAGATAGGTGGACAAGAACTCCAGGTGAAATGTTTAGACTACTTCTATTATGAGAGAGATTTTGAGGGAAAGATGTGACATCAAGAATCTTCTAGAACAGACTATGGGAAAAGACACCTAAGCTAGAAGAAACCATGAATAGAACTAAGTGTGCAAACCTTGGTAGGACCAATGTCAAAATTTTGTCTTAATTGCTGAAATGATGAAGATATTTAGATAAATAGGAAATGATATAATGGATAATCGAATAAATGTGATTGAATGTTTCTTCTAACATTTGAAAGTTTCTTAAAATTTTCTTGAAAATTAAGTTTCTTGATTTAAAATTTCACAATATGATAATGTAGATGGTATGCAATATGGATGCAATAATGTACAAGTGGAAATGCAAACAAATTATGCATAGAAATGTTTAAGGTGAAGTGAATTAATTGATTCACTGAATTCCTCACCTTCTAAAGTACATAGGCGGTACGCACCATTCTTAAAGTCTTCTATTACTTGGTATGGGCCTAACCATTTGGGTCTAAAATTTCTTCCTTCGCCAGCTTTTTGTCGATCCGGTTATCAAGTCTCAATACTAGATCTCCTATGTGTATTTTGCACTTGTACACTTTATTTTTATATTGATGGCACATTTTCTCAACATAAACATGGTGATGTTGCTCAGCTCTAAGTTGAGCTTCATTAAGGGTTTCTAATTCAACTAGTTACGCTTCTCGATATCCATCTTCATCTAAAATTCCTTATAGAGATACATGAAGACTAGGTAACTCTACCTCTAATGGTAAAACCTTTTCATATTTGAAGACCAAAGAATAGGGGATTTCCCTGTGGGTGTTTTCACCAAATTCCTATAGGCCCACAAGGCCGGAACTAACTTTAGGTTCCAATCTCTCTTGTTCTCCTTAATTATCTTAAGGAGAATGGACTTTAGGGTTTTGTTTGTAACCTCATCCTATCCATTTGTGTCGAGGATAGTACAAAGAGGTTGTGTGATGGGATATCTTAAATTGTGCACACAATTCTCGAACCTCTTTGTTTTTGAAGGGTGTGCCATTATCTCGAGATAATGCCTTATGGGACCTTGTAACTATATAGGATTTGGTTTAAAATAAACTTGGTGATTACAGATCTAGGTACAATAGTAAGAGGCATGGCCTCAACCAACTTTGTAAAATACTTAGTGGTCATGATGATGAAGTTGTGGCCATTTGATGATGAGGGAGAGAATTTCCCTATCAAATCAAGGCCCCAAGTAGAGAAGGGTCAAGGTGTCACAATAGGTTGTAGAGCTTGAGAAGGAATATGTATTTCATGTAAAAAAATCCTGGTATTCTTGACACTGTACATATTATAGAACATTGTGTTCTAATGTGGGCCATAAATAGCCCATGCGACATTTTTTTGAGCAGCTTACATGCCCCCCGAAGTGACCACCACAGACCCCACTGTGGGCTTCAAAGAGGATTTTCTCTGACTCTTCTTCATCAATGCATATTAACAACATGCCATCGAAGTCTATGTGATATAAAATTTCTTCCACAATCATGTACTTGGCGGATATGATACATAGCCATCATATTTGTTGTGAGGTTTCTCCCTAAGGATACATTTGTTCCACAACATGATTGAAAATATCGACGTACCATGGACTCAAAGAAATAGAGGGCTTTTCCTCTATGTAGAATACAAAATCATCATGGAAATATAAATCTACTAGTTCCCCATAATCTATAGGATTATCTGCTAACCAATTAGCAATAATTTTTCCCTTTATGAACTTTTGGTTAACAAAGGTGAGTTCAAACTCACCCATCAATGTAATGAAACAACCAACCTTCTTAGATAAGGCAATTTGGGTTAAGAATGTTTACAACTGGTCAAATTTAACTATCACTCGCATCTCTTGGTTAAGCATGTAATGCCTTAACCTCTTCATTGTGAAAACAATAGCCAAGCACTCCTTATCTACTTACATGTATTGCATTTTGTAATCGAGAAGAGTATGGATAATGAAGTAAATGGCCCACTCACACCATCGTCATCCTCTTATGCTAACATGTATGCAATCGAGATGTTAGTGGCTCAAGAATATGAGATCAACGGATGGTCAACTTTCAGTGGCATGAGCGTAGGTGGTGACATAAGGAAGCACTTCACTGATTCAAATGCTTTGTGACACTCAGTTGTCTAGATTTTACAACATTCCTATTTAAGAAAACCATTAATAGGGTGAATAACATATGTTAAGTTAGGGATAAACCTGAAAATCACCCCAAGCTTACCTAAGGACATGATGTTTGATTCATCTGTGGGCGGTAATATCTCCAAAATTGCCTAGATCTTTTCCAGATCAACATTAATTCCTTAGACAAAATGAGGTATCCTTGTAGCTTGCCTCCTATTACTCCAAACATGTATTTCTTAGGATTTAGTGTTACTCCATATTCGATTAGACATGAGAGAATGATACAAAGCATATCAGGGTGGTCACCATGTTTATTTTCTTTCGCTAGAAGGTCATCAACATATGATTAGACGATATTATGAATAAGATCATGAAAATTGTATGTCATTGTCTGCTGGTAAGTGGCTCCAGCATTCTTCAGGCCATAAGACATGAATGTGTAATAGAAGGTTCTCCAAGGACTTGTGAAAGTAGTTTTTGTTTGATCCTCCTTGAAAATCATAATCTAGTTGTAACCATAAAAACCATCCATAAGAGACAATAGCTCATACCCGCATTATGCCCTACGATAAAATCAAATGAGGGTATTGGAAATTTGTTTGTGGGACAAGCCTTATTAATGTGCCTGAAATCAATACATATGCGTATCTTCCCATTATTTTTAAGGGCTGGGATGATGTTTGACACCCATATGGAATAATCCACAGGCTTAATAAACCCTACTTACAGGAGTTTCATTACCTCCTCTTTAACCATTAAATCCAATTTTGGCTTCATGGGTCTCATTTTTTTATTTCACGGGTTTAGCGTTAGGATTCGTAACTAGATTGTCCACTATGACATTAAGAGTGATACCCATCATTTCCTTATAGCTAAAGGTGAAGGATTTTGAATGCTCTTTAAGAGAAAATTTGTATGTACTTGTACCTCTTGTAGAGACAATGAAGACCCAATTTTTAGGATTTTGGGCTCCTCTTTCATCACTATGTTTATGTCTATGGATCCCTCGATCAAAGAGGCATTACCCTCTTCAAACTCATGTAAGGATGGAGGAAATTTCAACTTTTCTTCCTCGACCTCATAGATATCTATTAGTGATAAAAAAATTTAGGTGGACAAATTTGTGGGTTTTTTCCAACGCTTTAGGAATCAAGTCCCTATACTTAAACGGTGCAACTTCTGTGTTTACATGCACATGAAAAAGTGGATTCTCTTGGTTTCTCTTACGGCCGGGGATCCTACAGGGCACTCCATTGACCCTTTGTAAAGGTAACAATTTCTTACTAGAGATGACTTTTTCTTGAGAGTGGGGAAGGGAGTGAGAATAAGAGGTAGGAGAACTAATGTTGCAGGTATAATTTCAGAGCCCTGCACACACTAGTTAGAAAACTTTACACATGCATTTTTGAGAAGAAAACAACATAATTTTTTTGAGCTACTGGCTAGAGGAAACCATATGTACAAATACATACACATTCGTATGCCTTGGAAAACATAAAATTATTCCTTTATTAGCTTGCAAAATCACAATTGTACATAGTGAGGAATTGAAGAAATGTGAGGTAGAGAAAACAAAAGAAAATCAACTATCCGATGCGGGAGCATCTTGAGGTTATTGACATTTGATTTTTAGTTGTTTAAGTTTTTGTAGGTATATTAGGTGTGTGGGAGGTGATTTTTCCTTCCAATCAAATTCAAATTTATATATGTGTAATGTAATGGTAAGAGTGATATGATTGTAATGAGTTATCAATCTAAAATTGACTAAATAAGGAGGGATATAAGTTAAATAAGGCTTTTCCATGTATGTAAACATAAATGCATGAGTTTAAGAATTAGTTTCAATAGATAATTATCAGACTTCCATGTATGGCTGGGCTATTGATCTAAAATAGTTATGGATGAGCTTCCCAAGAGTCAGTTTAGGGGTATGTAAAAGGATAAAATTCATCTTTGATGAGATTTATAAGCTTGAAAATGTTTATTTTGGATGGAAGGCTGACTTAATAAAAAAAATTAGACTTTCTGGTAATCCTGCCACAGGGTAGTTAAATTAAAAATTAAAATCTAGGATTGACATGATCTTCCCCTCTATTTTTGATTTAAATACTTAGAATTTTCAATAGAAATATGTTGAAATATATTAGAGTTCTCAATAAATCAATTTGTGCATTTTTACATTCAATTTATTCCTCCACAGCCGACCTAGGGCATCAAATTTTGAAGAAACCACCCAATCATCTGAGATAAAATTTAAAAATTACTTCTGTCTTGTTTAACCACCCAAGTCTACAAAGTTTCAACATTCAATTCGCAGTGTGTGGGAGAAGATACATCGAATAAAATTTCTATAGGTCATGTGAACTGTGACATGGTAAGAAATAATCCATTTGTAGTTATGATTTGATCAATTTTGGGACTTTGACTCTTAAAACAAATTACAACTATTGAGGTGGAGTCATTTGAATATGAAATTAGACGCCTTTGATGATAGTATATCAATTTGAACGGATCAAAAATTATTTATTTAAGAAAGAACAATAGGCTTTGAGTTTTAATATAAAATGATCCATCATTTCTTGTCTTGATACATTTATTTGAGAAGCTTAATTACATCTTATGTGTGCATTATAAGCTTCAAAGAAAATTCGATGACTACATTCGGAGGGTAAACATCTTAAGTTTAAATGGAAAGGATGCATACTAATTGTTTGAAAAATTATAGCTAAACAAGATTGAAGATCAGGTTGTATTTTTAAATCTATAGGCTTGGGCTTCCTAAAATTTAATGGGTTTATAGTCTTATATGAAATGAAAAAATTGTCCAAGTTACAAAAAACCCGGATGGTATTTTAATAAAACACCTTAAAAAATATCAATGTTTATCCTCTTTTTTAATTTTTAGGAATGTTTTAATTGTGATATAGATAAGTCATTATGAAATTAGTTGTTGATTTGATGAAAATGGATCATGGATCAAAGTTATGAAGGCAAGAGTTGTAGAATGATGTATAATCATCATTATCTCATTGTTCCTTCATAATCAATACTCTCTCATTTCTTCACCTTCTAGCCCCATTTCTTCACCTTTTTCCCCCGCCACCACTACTGTCACCCCTCTGCCTACCTTCTCGGCTCCCTCTATCATCCCCCCACCTCTGCTCCCACCCCCTTCACTTCCACTTTGTCCAGACCTGTTACTAGGTCTTCTAGAAGGTTGAACCTTGATACCCCTGTTGTGGGGAATGTTCCTCAGGAGTTAGAAATTGCCCATAACCTCCTGCATATTAGTAGTACTAGTTCATAGGAGGCATGCATTGAGAGCTCCAAAACAAGGTTGGAAGCCTTAGAAGCTGACATGATGCTTCTGAAAGAAGAGGTAAAAAACTTGACAAAGCAAAAAGGTAAGAGGAAGGAGGAGGAGGAGGTCATTATTGATAATAAATAGGTTGAAGACATATACAAAAATGAACTCCTTAGATAACCATTTAGGGAAGACCAAGACTCACCATGATCATAATATGGCTATTTTTAGTGCAATTGAAGAGTTTATTGAGCAGCATGTCCACAGTGTCTCTAATCTCAGCAGAATTCCAGCAACTCTTTGGGGTACGGAAGAGGAAAGAAAAAGGACCATTGAACAGCTAGATGTTACTGACTCTACCCACATGATGACTTTGGCTATGTTCACCTCTTGGCAGAATATCAAAACTAGAATCGAAAAATCCACCACGAAGTAATTGTGGATACTCTTGCTGCACTTCTCTATATCTTTTTGTTTTTTTGCTTGCTCTTCAGCAGTGTTCGTTCTGGTTTGTTTCATTGGGGTAACTGCTCTTGGACTACTTGGGGTTTCTATGTCTCAAATGGATCTTGATCCTTTTTGTTTTGGTCCTCATTCCTATTCTGGCTTCTAGGCCCTCTTTTGTACACAAGGGTATAGTCCCTTTCAAAAAACTATTTACCAATAATAATAAAAATACTCTCTCATGAGATTAAAAATTGAAAACCAACTAAGAAGAATCTCACATGAAGAGCAATTTATAGAAGAGGAACAACTCTTCATCTTCCTGGTGACACTTCATATGCCCTATTTTTGACTTTAGACTATTCACATTCCTACCAAATATTAACTCCCTTTTATAAAAACAAGGCGACTTAATTTTACATCATGTTTCTAAAGCCACTTTTAATTGAATTAAAGGCATATTAAAAAGTGCAAACCCCAATGTGAAATTAGAATGTTGAAGAGAGAGAAAGTTGGGGGAAGAAAAGAGAGAGATAAGGAAGAAGAATGGGAATAATCATTCAGAAGATTAGGCTACTCGAGTAGACTTGATCTCAATACTTTGTCATTTTCCATCCCGTGTCTTGAGAAGATGTAGTGCCCACTTCCCTTTGACACCTTTTGATACTTATTTTGATACTGTTGATTACATTATGGACATTATTATGCTTTGATTTAGTATGATGTTAGATGTGGGACCATGGATTATTGTTGATCTTGATTTGGTTATGATGCATGATGATTATTAGAGACACTTCATATGTGGATGATGATATACTATTTGACATGGATATTGTGAGTAGACTAGAAAATGGACATTATATGATGATGATATAGTTGTTGATTAAATTACGAATGATATAATTGTTACTTTGATGTTGTTGTGATTCATTTATATAGATGATTTTAGAATTATATTTATATTCATTTTGGATGTTATGATATGGCCATGAGGCCGAAGGAGGTATTTGTGTTTTCAGAGGTTAAAATATCACAACAAACATCGGGGGATTGGAGACCAACCACATTGGAATTCTAGATGAATTCAACACGGTCACCATGGCAACATGTTTTATGTGTGTGTGTCGTTTTGTTAGGGATTCCCATGGGGGAATCACCTTTGAATGTGACCATGGGTTTTGTGTATTTTATTAATGTGGTTCCTTTTTATTATTGTTGTATGTATTTTATTAGTGATGTGTCCCTTTCTTTTATTTAATTAAGTTGTGGAGAATTAATGTGAGAAAACATATGGTTAAAAGTTAATTAATTAAATTTGGATATAAGAAAGTAATAATGGAAGTTGTTGGCTCTTTGTATTAAATATGTAAGGGATGTGTAAGAGTTGTGTAAGTCAGATTTTGGAGTATGAAACACTCCACCTCCTTGGAAATTCGAATTTGTCCTTGGGGGCTGTTTTTGAGGCTTGTGGGACAAGTAAAACTTGTCCCATACCTCTTAAGTTTATTTACCAACCATACCTATGGTTGGAAGGTTGATTTTAGACCTTTTAATGCATTTTATTAATCATGTTGCATGTTTTTATTGCACTCTTCTTACATTTTATTTAATTCAGTCCTTTGGGGTGTGGGCTTTTGGAGTGTGTAAAGTAAATTGTCATATTTTCACCCACCTCTTTATTGTGCTTTGGAGAATGAAATTTTTCTTTTGTGTTGGAGTTGAGGATGTGTGATGTGGCATCCTACATGGATCCACATCATCCTCTTCTCTTCCCTCTTCTATAAAATTCAAACTCTTTACCTTGTTTTGGGTTGTTGAAATTTTGGATACTTCATTTTGGGGTGCATTTTCTTGCTGTTTGGGAGCTCTTGCTTGGAGAAGATTTGGAGAACTTTGCATGCTTGTTGGTTGCTGATTTTGGGACTGTGTTTTTGGCATTGAAAGCTTGTTGTTTGGAAACAAAAGCTACCATGGAGAGGTAGGAGCTTAGCTCTTCTCTTATGTTGATTAATTCTTGTTGTGTTTGTGTGAATGGTGTATGTTTTGTTTATTTGTTGGTTGTTTGGGTAGACTACCATAGGAATGGTGTAGGAGAAGGCTATGGGGAATTCATGTGGGGGGGGGCATAAGGGAATGCCAGTGGCATCAAAATTCTTGTGGAGGGAGTTTGGGTTTGGGATCCACCATGGAAAAGAAATAGCTTGCATTTCTTACTTTGTGGGGGCATAAGGAAATTGGGGGCATAAGGGGGATTAATAAAGAGGTGATGAATTTTTTGGGACATAATGCCCAATTCCCATTGGGAGGCATAAGTAGCTTCCCCCATAGTCCTTGCTCCTTTGGCTTGCATGATAAAGCCTGAGTTTTTTTGAATGTTTTCAAATGCAGTTGTAAACTATTGTCTTGTGTTGAACTGTGTTTTAATTTGAATATGCATGTTGAAAGAATGTTGTGTGTTGTGGAAGCTTTTTGTTGCCATGGGTTGAAAATCACACCTTTTATTGTATTGTGGTTGGGGCTCGGGGCCAATGATGAAGGATGGCTTCTCCTTTCATTGGATGTCTTGGTTGGGTGGAGAGCGTTACCTTTCCCCACTTTTGTTGTGATCAAATTGGAAGAAAAAGGGAACTTTGCATGTTGTTGTTCTGGAGCAAAGGAGAAAGACATTTGACTTGTCCCTTGTGAAATATATTTTATTGTAACCTTTCCCACTTTGAAGTGGATGAAATTGTAATGTATTTTGTGAAGAAAAGATGTATGTAATTGGTTATGAAAGTTGTAAATTTGAAATGTGACAAATTTATAGACTTTGTTTTGCTTGAAAGAATGAAAGAAATAGAAATATGTCATTTACATTCAAACTTTGAAAGATGTAAAGTTGTATAATTGAAATCAATAAAAGATTGCACTACCTTATCAAATTACATTGTTGTATTGAAATTGTATTATTCTACCTTGTTTAAAATATATGATTTTGGGAAAAGATAGAAACTGGATTCTTGTTTTAATGTTTGATTGAAGAAGGAAAACATTTAAGGCTAGCATGGAATGAATTCAATGTTTCATTGTATGGCAAAAGAGATAGTTAAATCTTTGTTTGGAAAGGAAGAAATGTATGCGGGAATAATACAATATTTTGTATCTTTTGGAAATGTGTAAAATGGAATTCAGTATTGCATTTTGATCTTGAATGGTTTTATTAAAACAACTGAATGTATTAGACTAGATGAGAAATGAATTTCCATACTTGAATGATGAAATTGATAAATAGATCCCTCAAGATTTGATCCCTGTCTTAAATTTAAAAATGGAAAATAATTTAATTAAAATGCATAGTTTGAACCTTTGAAATTAATAATCAACATTGAAATATTGAAATCTAGCATGCTATAATATCAAGGAACTCAAATTTGACAAAAACACTTAAGGAAATCATTTAAACATTGCAAAATCGGGCCTAAACCTTTCACAGTCATTTTGCAGCCTTTTTTTGTCAATTGTTGGAAAAATTCAAATTGGAAATCAATTGAGAAAATTTACCTTCCTAAAACATCCTAAATTCATCCTAGAACAATCCTCCATGTCTTTTTGGCATGTTGAGTGAAGGAGAAGACCAAATTGAATAAATTTTATAAGTTAAAATTTACCAGTTGGCTTTTTAAAATCTTGCTACAGAACATTTTCTTAAAATTTACCCCTCAAACTTTATCAAAATGTAAAATTTATGATTTTGTGTAAAGAGGGTGTCAAGATCTTTCCAGAAAGTCCTTATTTTCCCAAAATTGAGCTTCCTAGAAAAAGTTATGGCCCTCTAAAGTTTTCCTTCCTTAGCGGGAAAATTTGGGAAAATTTTCTCATGGTCTCATGTCCTAAAAATTCCCTTTAAAAATCCTTAGAAAAAAATTTTTTTTTTAGCGAAAAATTTTTAAAATTTCCTCACGCCCCCACCCAATCAGAGGCTGCCACGTGGTACGCCAGAGGGGCAGAACCTTCGCAGAATTTTCTTGTTTTTGAAAAAAATTGTGTTTGGAAATTTTGGCTAAAACACTCCACGGCCCCGCACTCCCACCCTGCCTCAAAGAAGACCCTTCATGCGGATGCACGAACCCACATGTCAAACTTCTCTTTTCCCTCCCTTTGGTGAAAATTCCACAAAACCTCCACCACCCCGCCCTTTCCTCGTTTTATCCCATGCGTCAGCTTGTTGAGTGCCACGTGTCCCTGGCGGACCCACAAAGGGGGGGCGCTAGTTGGTTTTTTCCCCCCTTTGGTGAATGTCTCCAACTTTCTCCACCACCCACCCTTCCCTCATCCTCTCCCCACTTTGGCTTGGAGCCCAACACGTGTCCTTGGAGGACCCAGAGGCATGGGAGAAATGTGGACTTTACACCCGCACGGGGAAAATTTCTAAACACCGCCCCGTGACCCGCCACCCAAAAAAAAATGGTTTTCTTCCCCCTCACACATGTCCCTTTTGGGAAAATTTTCACCCTGGCCCAGCCAGCCCATAACTGGAGTTTTAAAAGGAGTTAGGAGGACTTCTTTATATCATTGGAAAGGTGAGAAAATTTCCTATCCAATGGGAATGATTTAGGGAAATTTTGAATGCGTTAAGTGTGAGAAAATCAAGTTGAAACTCTAATCCTGTTTGAGAGTGGGTATGGTGTTAATTTACCCCCTGAACCTAACTAAAACTTCTAACCCTAAAATTTAGACCTTGTGACCTTTGATAATTGATAATAAAATAATAGTATGTTCTAGTGTAATTTAGACTTGTTTCGAACCTGTTAGTGACAATTGTTGTCTTGCAACCTGTTGTAGACACTTCTAAACAAAAAAATTATTCCATAATTTTCCTAACTAACCCTAGGTTGTTTCTTGGGTCTCAAGTGGGTTGTTTTAGCGGGCATCACACTTGGTATCAAAGTAGTGGTTCAAAAGCTTGGACCATTGGGCACACTAGAAAACTTGGGACATGAAACTTAAACCTAGCACACTTTTAAATCTAGAAAACAACTTAGTATAGAAATTGCATATTTTTAGTAAACATGGAAATTGAATAAAACTTAGAAAATGAACTAACTCTCACTTTGGTCTATGTAGGAGTACCAGATGGGCGGGGGAATTTTCACATAGACTCAGACTTAACCACCACCACCACCACCACCAGATTAGGGTGTAGCAGCCATCCTACCCCAGATTTTGCAGACTCTTCAGGATGTCAATGCCGCTCTACGCGAGGATTAGGAGGAGGACATGTAGCCAACCATGACAAAGCCCCTTCCATTGAGGGTCAAGTATCTCCTCGACCCAATGAGGAGCATAGAGGAGAGAACTCCCATGCGGAGTCAGCCAGGGTAGAGTCACCACATAGGGGATAGGGTGACCAAGTTTCAGAGCATAGAGAGAGGTCTCGGAGCCCTAGGCTTAGGGATGAGCATGCAGAGAGACCTAGAGGCCGTCAGACCATAGCTATAGATCACATCAGGGAGATCCTGAAGCTTCGGCCATCACATTACTCAAGTGACATGGGTGGATTTTAGGTAGAGGCATAGTTAGTGAGCTTGAGTGGTTGCTTCAAGCTTTGTCCTTGTTCTAGCAACACAAAGCTCGTGTTACAATCCATCTACTGAGGGATGGAGCAGGAGTATGGTGGAGGAAAGAGGAGCAGAAGCTCCATGTTGATTATGAGATAGTGACTCTGAGCTATTTGAGGAGAGATTTAGGAGCAGATATTTATCATGGAGGTTCATACAACAGTGGATAGATGAGTTTCATGACCTTCGACAGGCATCTCTTTCAGTAGTAGAGTATGAGAGTAGGTTTTTAGATCTACTCCAGTATGTAGAGTATATGCAGGATGAGCAGGTTTAGATTCACAAGGTTCATCTAGGGCCTGAATTTAGACATTGGAGGTGTAGTTCGGATCCATTGTCCATAGATTTAGCTGAGGCCATCGAGAAGGCCTATATAGTAGAGGAGACTCAGGGAAGACCCAAGCTGTTAGAGACCGAGTCCGAGCTGCATACAAGATGATGAGATAATGATAGTAGATCGAGGGGGTCAGTACCTCTTCCTCGTGGTGGACAGGGTTTAGCATATTCATCATTTAGACCACAACAAGTCCCACCCACCTCATAGACCTCCACAGAGAGCTGATGCACAGAGAGGTCGGAGTATGGGGCCTCCTCCTAGGGGTCCCATTAGGACACAAGGTGGACCTAGAGCTCAGTCAGTGGGAGCTCACCAGCAGAGACCTCAAGCAGACCACAGCCAGATCATCAAGATCCATACCACAGACTTCTAGGGCACCTACTAGAGGTGCTACTCATTGGGGAGGATCAGGAGGATGTTTTGGTTGTGGAGTTACTAGAACACTTTTGGAGAGACTGCCCACAGAACCCTAATAATAAGGGTAAGACACAGATCTCAAAGAGACTATTGTTGGCGACATGGGACGCAGCCATAGGATTTATGCAATGGTTGAGAACCACCAGGTAGAGCATCAGAGTATAGTCATTGAGAGACTACAGGTAGCATTGGTGGTATTCTTACCTTTGTATTGTTTGATTCTAGTTCTTCTCGATTCTTTCATTACACCATCTTTAGTAGAGCGATGCGCAGCCAGTGGTGGTTAGATAGGCGTAGTCATAGTTGGGATGTTGAGATGGCTTCTGGAGCCAAGATCTCTGTATACTCCTTAGTTAAGGAGTGTGTAGTGGATTTGGGACCTTTCACCACTACCTCAGATCTCCATATTCTTCCTTTGGGCTCGTATGGAGTCATTTTGGGTATGGATTGGTTATCTGCACAAAGGGCATGGATGGATTGTTACCACAAGACTATATCTTGTGCAGATGATTTGGGAGTTGAGTCGGTGATTTTAGGGGTCAAGAGACCCATTTCTATTCACACCATCTCCACTATGCAGCTTAAGCGGTGTGTGTGATGGGGTTGTTAGATGTATGTTGTTACAGTCAGTGACAGATCAGAGGATGGGTCTAGTGGACCATCACTAGATGATCATCCCATTTTGAGAGAGTTTGTAGATGTCTTTCTAGGGGAGCTACTGGGGTTACCACCCCCATGTGAGATTGATTTTCATATAGATCTAGTTCCAGGAGTAGAGCCTATCTCACGAGCACCTTATCGATGACCACCTCGAGCTCTATGAGCTCAAGTTGTAGCTTGAGGGCCTTTTGGAGAAAGGCCTTATCCATCCTAGTGTATCCCCTTGGGGTGCACCAGTGATCTTTGTGAAGAAGAAGGATGGATCCTTATGGTTGTGTATTGATTACCACCAATTTAACAAGGTGACAATCAAGAATCATTATCCCCTTCGTATTGATGACTTGTTTGATAAAATGAAGGGAGCCATGATTTTCTAAGATTTCTCTTAAGTCGTGTTACCATCACCGAGGATTTTGGAGGTGACATTCATAAGACCACCTTCCATATGAGATATGGGCACTATGAGTTCACAGTGGTGCCTTTTGGTTTGACTAATGCCCCATAGTATTTATGAGTTTGATGAATGGGGTATTCAGGACCTTCTTAGATCGCTTCATGCTCATCTTCCTAGATGACATTTTGATATACTCACGTATGTGTGAGGAGCATGAGGGCACCTTCGCCAGGTTCTTCAGTGTCTTCATGAGTAGCAGCTTTATAGGAACTTGAGAAGTGTGCATTATTTTAGACAGAGGTGTAATATTTGGGTCATATCATTTCTAGGGAAGGTATCACCATTGATCCTTCCAAGATTAGAGCCATTATGGATTGGCCAACACCCACTATAGTGACCGAGGTGCGTAGCTTCATGGGATTAGCAGGTTACTACTAGAGATTTGTTCAGGACTTCTCTCGGATTGTGCACCCTATCACTTCCCTTTAGAGGAAAGGGAAGAAGTTTGTTTGGTCGACAGATGTGTGAGCAGGCCTTCAAGACACTGAAGGAGTGCCTCACTACAACACCTATTCTTGTAGTGCCGGATCCACATGGTGAGTTCTTTGTTTGCACGATGCTTCGTTGGCAGGCCTTGGAGGTGTGTTGATGCAGGAGGGTAGAGTAGTGGCTTTTGAGTCTTGCAAACTCAAGGATTACGAGCTTAATTATTTGACTCATGATCTTGAGCTTGTGGTAGTTGTGCATGCTTTGGTTCGATGGAGGCATTTTCTACTTGGTCAGAGATTCACACTCAGGATAGATCACTTGAGTCTTCATCACCTCTTCACACAACCCAATCTCAACGCTCACACCGCATTGGATGGAGTTTCTTTATGAGTATGATATGGAGATAGAGCATGTGAAGGGGAAGGAGAATGTGGTAGCAGACACTCTCAGTAGATGGAGACATGTGGCTATGGCCACCTCAGTGAGCATAGATTTGTGGAGCAAGATTCTTCAACAGCTTCCTCTTGATATCTTTTACATTGCAGTTCGAGAAGAGATCGAGTCTCAGAGACCCCTCGAAGGGAAGTTTGATGGTTTTTCCTTAGAGGCAGATGGCCTTCTCAGGCACAGAGGCTAGATTTATGTTCCCAGAGATGGAGGCTTGAGGCAAGACATCTTGGTAGAGGCACATCATGCACCCTATTCAACCCATCCTAGGGTGAAGAAGATGCATGCCACCTTGCAACAGTTGTATCATTAGAGAGGACTTCATAGAGACATGGCCAATTTGTGTCACGATGTTTAGAGTGCCAAAGAGTTAAGGCCAAGCATCAGCATCTAGCTGGCCTTCTTTATCCCATGCTATACTATGAATGGAAGTGGGACACCATTTCCATGGATTTCATTGTTGGGCTACCAATGTCAAGATATCACCACGACGCCATCATGGTCACAATTGATAAATTGACAAAAGTGGCTCACTTTTCTCTGGTGAAGACCACTTATACAACTAGAGTAGTGGCATGGGTATATTTGGATGAGATTGTCAGTTGCACAAGATTCTGTGGAAGATCATTTGTGACCGCGATCCTTTGTACACTTCCCATTTCTGGACTACCATGCAATATGTCCTCGGACGAGAATCAACTTCAGCACAACATATCACCCCGAGACAGATGGATAGACTAAGTGGGTGAATCATATTTTAGAGGACATGCTCAGGATGTATGTGATGGATCAGCAATCTAAATGGGAGGAGTACATGTACTTAGTGGAGTTTTCCTACAATAATAGTTTTCAGAGTTCTATAGGCATGGATCCTTTTTAGGCTTTGTATGGTAGAGAGTGTAGGACACCTCTTAGTTGGGATAGGCTAGAGGATAGGGTTTCTCTTGGACCATCTCTTCTACATGACATGGAGCAGCAGGTGGTGTTGATCAGGAAGAGACTATAGGAGGCACATGACATGTAGAAGAAGTATGTAGATCAACATAGGATCGACCATAGTTTTGATGTGGGCATGAAGGTGTTCCTTCGTGTTAGGCCACACAAGAGCCCTATCCGTTATGGAAAAGGTTCTAAGTTAGCTCCTATATTTGTGGTCCTTTTGAGATCTTAGAGCATATCGTCCCTTTGGCCTACCGTCTAGCATTGCCACCCATCTTGTCTCACATACATGATGTTTTTCATGTTTTAGTTCTCAAGAGATATATTGCAGACCTTCTCATGTGCTAGATTGGACATCATTATAGGTGCAGATCAGGGGCAGGTGATGGTGGAGCTCATTCACATCCTAGATCATAGGACCCTGGGCCTTCGAGGCAGAGAGGTTGATCAAGTTCGGGTGCAGTGGGACAGATATGATGAGACTACAACTACATGGAAGGATGTTACCTTATTACAAGTTCAGTTTCCACATTTGTTCTAATGACTTCCACGAGGAAGTCAAGTCTAAGGGGAAGGGGATGTAGTGCCCACTTCCCTTTGACACCTTTTGATACTTATTTTGATATTGTTGATTACATTATAGACATTATTATGCTTTTATTTAGTATGATGTTAGATGTTTGACCATAGATTATTGTTGATCTTGATTTGGTTATGATGCATGATGATTATTAGAGACACTTCATATGTGGATGATGATATACTATTTGACATGGATATAGTTTGAATGTTGTTCGGACATGTGATTTTGGATATTGTGAGTAGACCTAGAAAATGGACATTATATGATGATGATATAGTTGTTGATTAAATTACAAATGATATAGTTGTTACTTTGATGTTGTTGTGATTCATTTATATAGATGATTTTGGAATTATATTTATATTCATTTTGGATGTTCTGATATGGCCACAAGGCCGAAGGAGGTATTTGTGTTTTGCAGTTAAAATATCACAACAAACATCGGGGGATTGGAGACCAACCACATTGAAATTCTAGATGAATTCAACAAGGTCACCATGGCAACATGTTTTGTGTGTGTGTGTGTTCATTTTGTTAGGGATTCCCATGGGGGGGAATCACTTTTGATGTGACCATGGGTTTTGTGTATTTTATTAATGTGTTTCATTTTTATTATTGTTGTATGTATTTTATTAGTGATGTGTCCCTTTCTTTTATTTAATTAAGTTGTGGAGAATTAATGTGAGAAAACATATGGTTAAAAGTTAATTAATTAAATTTGGATATAAGAAAGTAATAATGGAAGTTGTTGGCTCTTTGTATTAAATATGTAAGAGATGTGTAAGTATGTGTAAGAGTTGTGTAAGTCATATTTTGGAGTATGAAACACTCCACCTCCTTGGAAATTCGAATTTGTCCTTGGGGGCTGTTTTTGGAGGCTTGTGGGACAAGTAAAACTTGTCCCATACCTCTTAAGTTTATTTACCAACCATACCTATGGTTGGAAGGTTGATTTTAGACCTTTTAATGCATTTTTATTAATCATGTTGCATATGTTTTAATTGCACTCTTCTTACATGTTATTTAATTCAATCCTTTGGGGTGTGGCTTTTGGAGTGTGCAAGTAAATTGTCATATTTTCACCCACCTCTTTATTGTGCTTTGGAGAATGAAATTTGTCTTTTGTGTTGGAGTTGAGGATGTGTGATGTGGCATCCTACATGGATCCACATCATCCTCTTCTCTTCCCTCTTCTATAAAATTCAAACTCTTTGCCTTGTTTTGGGTTGTTGAACTTTTGCATACTTCCTTTTGGGGTGCATTTTCTTGTTGTTTGGGAGCTCTTGCTTGGAGAAGATTTGGAGAACTTTGCATGCTTGTTGGTTATTGATTTTGGGACTATGTTTTTAGCATTGAAAGCTTGCTGTTTGGAAACAAAAGCTACCATGGAGAGGTAGGAGCTTAGCTCTTCTCTTATGTTGTTAATTCTTTGTTGTGTTTGTGTGAATGGTGTATGTTTTGTTTATTTGTTGGTTGTTTGGGTAGACTTCCATAGGAATGGTGTAGGAGAAGGCTATGGGGAATTCATGTGGGGGGCATAAGGGAATGCTAGTGGCATCAGAATTCTTGTGGAGGGAGTTTGGGTTTGGGATCCACCATGGAAAAGAAATAGCTTGCATTTCTTACTTTGTGGGGGCATAAGGAAATCATGGGGGGCATAAGGAGGGATTGTGGGGGGCATAAGGATATGTGTGATGAATTATTTTGGTGGTTTGTTATAGGTGGATGCCCAATTCCCATTGGGAGGTATAAGTAGCTTCCCCCATAGTCCTTTCTCCTTTGGCTTGCATGATAAAGCTTGAGTTCTGTTTGAATGTTTTCAAATGCGGTTAAACTATTGTTTTGTTTGAACTCGTGTTTTATTTGAATATGCATGTTGAAAGAATGTTGTGTGTTGTGGAAGCCTATTGTTTCCATGGGTTGAATCACACCTTTTATTGTATTGTGGTTGGGGCTCGGGGCCAATGATGAAGGATGAATTCTCCTTTCATTGGATGTCTTGGTTGGGTGGAGAGCATTGCCTTTCCCCCACTTTTGTTGTGATCAAATTGAAGAAAAAGGGAAAATTTGCATGTTGTGTTGTTTTCTAGTCCCTTGAGAAATATATTTTTTGTAACCTTTCCCACTTTAAAGTGGATGAAATTGTAATATATTTTGTGAAGAAAAGATGTATGTAATTGGTTATGAAAGTTGTAAATTTGAAATGTGAAAATTTATATACTTTGCTATTCTTTGAAAGAATGAAAGAAATAGAAATATGTTATTTACATTTGAAATTTGAAAGATGTAAAGATGTATAATTGAAATCAATAAAAGATTGCACTACCTTATCAAATTACATTGTTGTATTGAAATTGTATTATTTTGCCTTGTTTAAAATATATGATTTTGGGAAAAGATAGAAACTGGATTCTTGTTTTAATGTTTGATTGAAGAAGGAAAACATTTAAGGCTAGCATGGAATGAATTCAATGTTTCATTGTATGGAAAAAGAGATAGTTAAATCTCTATTTGAAAGGAAGAAATGTATGTGGGAATAATACAATATTTTGTATCTTTTAGAAATGTGTAAAATTGAATTCAGTATTGCATTTTGATCTTGAATGGTTTTATTAAAACAACTGAATGTATTAGACTAGATGAGAAATGAAATTCCATACTTGAATGATGAAATTGATAAATAGATCCCTCAAAATTTGATCTCTATCTTAAATTTTAAAACTGAAAATAATTTATTTAAAATGCATAGCTTTGAACCTCATTAATAATCAAAAATATTGAAATATAGCATGTTATAATGTTAAGGAACTCATATTTGACAAAAACACTTAAGGAAATCATTTGAAACATGGAAAAAATTAGGTCCCAAACCTTTCATAGTCTTTTTCAGCCTTTTTTCACAATTGTTGGAAAAATTCAAATTGGAAATCAATTGAGTAAATTTACCTTCCTAAAACATCCTAAATTCATCCTAGAACAATTCTCCATGTCTATTTGGCATGTTGAGTGAAGGAGAAGACCAAATTGAATAAATTTTATAAGTTAAAATTACCAATTGGTTTTTTAAAATCTTGCAGAACGTTTTCTTAAAATTTTCCCTCAAACTTTATCAAAATGTAAAATTTATGATTCCTGTGCAAAGAGGGCATTGAGAGCTTTCCAGAAAGTCCTTGTTTTCCCAAAATTGAGCTTCCTAGAAAAAGTTATGGCCCTTTGAAGTTTTCCTTCCTTGGCAGAAAATTTGGGAAAATTTTCCCAGGGGTCCGTGGCCCGAAAATTTCCCTTAAAAACCTTAGAAAATTTTTGAAAAATTTTGGGGAAATTTTTAAAATTTCCCCCGCCATCAGCCCACAACCAATCAAAGGCTGCCACGTGGCACTGGACGGAGGGGGAACCTTTGCAAACTTTTATTGTTTTTGAAAAAAATTGTGTTTGGAAATTTTGGCTAAAACCCTTCTCGGCCCCGCATTCCCACCCTGCCTCGGAGAAGACCCTTCCACTGGATGCGTGGACCCACACGTCAAACTTCTCTTTTTCCCTCCCTTTGGTGAAAATTCCACAAAACATCTGCCGCCTCACCCTTTCCTCGTTTTCTCCCCTGTGTCGGCTTGTTGAGTGCCACGTGTCCCTGGCGACCCATAGGCGCGTGGGCACTAGTTGGTTTTTTCCCCCTTCGGTGAATGTCTCCAACTTTCTCCACCGCCCACCCTTCTCTCATCCTCTCCCCACTTTGGCTTGGAGCCCAACACGTGTCCTTGGAGGACCCACGGAGGTGCGGGAGAGATGTGGACTTTGCACCCATGTGGGGAAAATTTATAAACACCACCCCGCGACCCACCAACCTGAAAAATGGTTTTTCTTCCCCGCTCAACATGTGTCCCTTTTGGAAAAATTTCTCACCCTAGGACCCGCCGGCCCATAACTAGAGTTTTATAAGGAGTTAGGAGGACTTCTTTATATCGTTGGAAAGGTGAGAAAATTTCTATCCAATGGGAATGATTTATGGAAATTTTTAATGCATTAAGTGTGAGAAAAATCAAGTTGAAAATCTAATCCTGTTTGAGAGTGGGTATGGTGTTAATTTACCCCCTGAACCTAACTGAAACTTCTAACCCTAAAATTTGGACCTTGTGATCTTTGATAATTGCTAATAAAAGAATAATATGTTCTAGTGTAATTTAGACTTGTTTCGAACCTCGTTAGTGACAATGTTGTCTTAACCCAGGTTGTCGACACTTCTAAACAAAAAAATTATTCCATAATTTGCCTAACTAACCCTAGGTTGTTTCTTGGGTCTCAAGTGGGTTGTTTTAGTGGGCATCACAAAAGATATCTATTTCCTTAAATTCCTTATTGAATTGAGCTATAAAAGTGCCACTCTATTAGTGTGAGGAATGCATACATAGCTTAGAGTCTCTGTCTAACCATCTCAAAACATTATTGATATCTTTGCACTTTTCGAACCATGATGGGTGTTTTTCTGCAATGAGTGCAATGGCGGAACAAATCCTTGATAGGGAATCTAGGGTATCCTTATTAAAGGATAATGGATTTCCCACCTCCTTTTTAACATGTTCTTTGAATGGCCTAATCAACTCATCGATGTTGTGCTTTCTCCCATTAGGGCACTCCGAGTTTCTAGGATTTGACGATTGATACTATCCTATAACTTAAATGCTTGTTCCTCTTTTCATCCAACTCTATGATGGCTTAGTTTCATATCTGATTTCTAAGGCCCTTTCCCATACACGTGATAAGTCCTTAGAAGGGGTGCCAAAAAAATTCTTGCTAATCAACTCTTGAGAGTGAGTGTTTCTCATTTCACTCACCAATGGACACAGAGGGTCCTAGTGATCCTTTTATTTCTCCAAATCTTCTTTGATCATCCACACCTTGTTTGCAGTTGCACACATGTAGGAGAAGAGTTTGACTTCCTCTTGGAGCACTAACTTTCCCTTTTCAGCAAATGTGCTGATCCATTCACCATTAGCTCATCCTTGCACCATGAGATCTTGTGTCCTCTTGATTAATTTTGGATAAAAGATGCTAATGGGTGCAACTTCCTCGATAGGAATTGTTGAGGCACTTAGATCCACCAGGTGTTGTACATAGGAGTAAAGAGTTTGCACCTGCTATTTCAACTCATCAATATTTTTCTTGTATTCTTTGTTCCTCGCCACCAAGTGAGTGGAAGACTATTGATACATATGCAAATCTCCTTCATGAGTAGTTGGCCCTAGTTGGATTGTGCTCATTTCATAATCAACTAGTGTCATTTCATCCACTGGATTAATCACCTTAGGTCGCTACCTCAATATACTCCTTACCCGTGTCTCTATTATAGAACTCGTGAGGTCGTGTGTGAGAGATTTCTTTTCCTTCCTTTGGCCAATGATGCAAGCTTTTAGATAATTGAAATCCATGTAAGAAACATAACTGTAATCTATCTCATACTCGGAAGAGAGAGGTTTTGCTGGTTTTAGTCTTGAAAACTTGAACTTCATGATTACTCAACACTTACTATGTTTGGGAAGGGTAACTTACTATTTTTAGTAAGTTTCAGAAAATACCTCTCTAAACTCCAACTGCAGATGCCAACTTGAATGTCCAACTCCCAATATGCTCCCTTTGTGAAATGCCCTCTAGAACAACTTACTATTTTTAGTAAGTGCCTATGAGACAACTTACTATTTTTAGTAAGTGTAAAAGTTAGCTTTTTCAAACCTCAATCGGCTATGGCAACTTGAATTCCTTCTTCTCATTGTGTTCCTCTCACCTTCTAAACCAACTTGCTATTTATAGTAGGTGCTTATGGAACCACTTACTATTTTTAGTAAGTGTCAATTGTGGGCCGAGATGACCTTTCGATGATTTTCACCAATATTCTTCCTCTATGTTCGTTGCGTTCTTCATAGCTTCTTCAAGTGGGGATTTACCCAAAATAACAGTCTCCCATGTAGGAAGGCTTGCTATTTTTAGTAAGTATACTTTTGTGATTGGATCATGGTGGGATGAATATTTTTGATATGGGGTTTTTTCCCAATATCACCCCTCTGAAATTTTGGACCTACCCGATCGCCAATTTGTGAGATTTTAAAATTTGAATTTTTTTACCCGTGGTTTACTACGGGCATGACAACCATTAATGGATCTCAAAATTTCAGGTCCACTTCCCCTCCTTAGATCTTGATGAAAGTTATATTTTTGATATGGGTTTTTTCCGCTTGTTTCATAGGTGAAATTTCTTTGCAAACCGATCACTAGTTTAACGGGAGATGAGCTTTTATTTTCATTGCACGGAAAAGAGGTTTTTTTCTACAAAAAATCTTTGCTACACATGAGAAATATGTTTCAAATGTTTTTACATCCTCCAAAAATGATGAAGACAACAAAAATGCTACTTTGATTTGTTCCGTGGTTTGTAAGTTATGGCAACTTCTTCGTCACAAACGGCTAAAAGGGTTTTTTCGGATGAAGATCTTTGTTTTCTCCCTTTTTTTTTTTTTGATCTGTTCTTTTTCTAAGATCCTTGTATCTTTAGTGTGAGGAAGTGATTGTGGATCTGGTTGAATTCATTAATGGAGGTTGGAAGATCTGGAAAAAAATTCCGAGTTCGGCGCAGGTATGAAGGCATGGGGGATGAAATGAAGAAAAATTGGCTAAGTCTGGTATATATTCATCCCAAAAAGAAAGCATGAGGGTTGGGTGCATTTTTTTTCCCCTATTTCCCTTTTATAAAGTGACTAAAGGGATGTGAAATCCCCTCACATGTGTGGTTGTGACATTTGTCAAGATTTGGTTGGATGTGTGTTTGAGTGAGGGGGCTTGAGAGAAGCACCTGGGAGCTGAGTTTTGGGCGTATGAGGAACCACAAGGCCTAAGTCGGACCGGGAACATTTTTTCCCCTATGTTACTTTTATAAATGGATGAAAGGTACATGAAACCCCCTCGATCACATGGTTTTGACACTTGGTGAACATGCGTGCAAGGAGAGGGAAGGCTCAAACTTAGCTCTCGTGGGCTTAATTGGCAATGCGAGAGGTCACATTAGTGTTCGAGGGCTAAAAATGGCTTGGAGAATTTTTGGGACTAATGAGACATGAAATCCCACCAGGCTCCTGGTGCTAACATGTGTCCTCCTGAAGAAATGACTAATTACGAGAACTCTTACCTTGAGCGTGACTTACGACGACGATAACTTGAGCTTCTAGATGAGTTTGGAGGAGAATTTTTATATGAAATTGATTAGAAAAAACCCACTGAATTGGATGGTGATGGTTTAAATCTTCATTTCTAACTGAATCACGTCCAAATTACCCATTCTTTTTGGGGCTTGCTAGTTGTGCGCTAGAAGAATGAGTTACCTCGGAAAGTGTACAATGTTTTGTGATGTATCATTTTTTCCACCATTTAGGGCATGGAAAATAATTTCCATATGTAATTTTTTGGGCTCTTGAATCTTCATGGAGCTCCTAGAATCTTTATTTGTAGCTCAGGTACTCCTTGGTGTTCGCTCCTTTAGGCCTGAAAACCCATTTTTGCTGAATCAGCTCCAAAACCTCCGGATCTTTCCAAAATATCCCAAAACATTTTCACGAATGTTCTTGGAACTTTAATGCATCTCCATGTTGAATTTTTATCCTTTGTTCCACTCCAAGGGGGTGCATTAGTCTCGGGAAGGCTAGTGGTAGCCCTTCCCAAAACTGCTCAAAAATTGACATTCTCCAAAAGCTCCTAAAATCACCTAGGGGGACTGAATTTGCTTTCCTAAATCACCTAGGGGATTGGATGGACATCCAATTAAGGACCATTACATGGAATGAGTAAGGCTTGGTGTTAATAATGGGTAGACCTAGGGTGTCTTGGAAAGGTAAAACTTGAAAGTTTTGACACAGGGTATCGTTGTCCTGCTTTCTATTGAATTTTTCCCTACAAAACCCAAGACAACAACTGGCTCTAGCTTGGGGGCATGGTATGGAATGATCGTAGTGAAGAAATGACATGAGGAATCCCAAAATCTCAACATATAACACATTGAGCAAGTGCCTTATCCATTGGGCCCTATAGAGTCGTGTACAACTTACAAGAGAGAGAGATAAAAGAAGAAAACACACACAACATACACGAAAAGGGAAAGATGCACAAAACTGAAAGGAAAAAACACCTAAAACTCACCTATGATACAAGCAAGGGACAATATGCTTTCATTGAAAATTTTTCTTTTCAGGGGTTACCCTCAAGAGGTAACACAGAATGTCGATGTCTTGTGAAGTCATTAATTGAATAGTTTAAGGAAGTAGCCTCCTTTCCTCAAATGCCTATGAAATCTAAGTGCTTTCATGATTTTTGTGTACTTTGTAGGAGTGATCCTACATGAGATTTTTGGTTCTCAGGCCTTTGCCCATAAATTCCCTTGCCTTTACATTCTTTGAGATCATTTCTAGAGTGTTGACTGCCTTCCATGTTTATCCATAACACCGATCTTTCTTTGAACATTTCATCATCATTCTAGGGCTGATATTTGTTCAAGTTGTTTAAATCTTCTGATCTCTTTTCATTACCATATTCATTCTTTGTATTTACAAAAAGTTCCAAAGTGATGTGATCAAGTTGATTTTGAACATATTCCCAATGCTCTTTCTACGGAAAACTCTCTTCCACGTGAGTCAACTCAATATTTTCCCTATCATCTCCCACCATGACGAAGGTGTTTCCTTTAAAATTAGAAATGTCTGAAGAGGCTCCAAGGACTTTTCTTATTTTACATTCATGAACTTCCTCGTGCAATGTGGGAGAAATAGACATGTTTCTGCTTTCATGCTCGCCATTGAGGAATTCATCCAGCCTATCTAACTACTCCATCTCCACATCGAACATTGGTGTATCGAAACAAGGAACACTCATTGATTCACACATGTCTTGTATCTCCATGGCTCGAGTCAAGAGTTCAAGGCTAAGCTAAGGATTTTCAATTTCTTCTACAACTTTCAAAATATCTTACACGGATGGCTCTTCCAAATTCATCATAGATTCATCTTTTTTTTCAAAAGAGTTTCTATATTGTGACTCAGAGGAGTGGTAAAAATATGATCCATACCTTCCCATGATTCATTTGAAGCAACTCCATTTGCTTCTTCTGTGCTTTGTGTTCCCCAAGGCTCTCTTTCATGTAGGTATGGACAATTCTGACTTATGAACCCTTCTAACAAGGAGAGGAGGTCCATGCTTTGTGGGAATGGTACTCCTTTGAGCTCAAAATCCATATCATCCTTGAATTCAAAAAATAAATTGGCTTCCTCCATATGTTCATCCATGATTGAATCGGGAAGATATTTTGATTCTTCAATCATCTCTACTTCTTCACATATCTCCATCCCATCATTAATTGAAAAATCAAAGTCTGAAAAGAGATTACTCATGAACACCCTAAACTCATCATTTTTATTTCTTCATCATCAGTGGAGTCTTTAAAAGCATCAAATCATCCATTATGCAACATGAATCTTCATCTATTGAATATGTTACTCCTCCGATGAGTTGTCTTTCGTGCCAGAATGAATTGATGAATGATGATTCCATCTCCATGTCTTTCTTAGTAAGGAAGGGAAAATTTTCATCTCTCTCTCGATGTAAGGAAATAGTTTCCTATCCTGCTACCTTGAAAAAAATGTTCACCCTTGGATCATCTGATTTTTGTATTGTATATTTCATCTTACGCACTAGCAATAGCTTCTTCATCTCCCCTTTCACAAGTATGGTTGCAGAGGACCAGTCCATTTTTATTTCACCACCTAAATCCTTGTAAAAACTTCTACTTAGGAGCATGCCGAATGAGGCTAGAATGTTAGCTACCAAAATAGTGAGCAACACTTTCTTCTCTAGGAAGTTGGTCAAAGAAACCTAGGCATCCTTTATTCTACCCACCAATGGAACTTCTTTGGATTCCATGGAATAATAAGAGTTATTTTCATGTGTCAAGGTGATTCCTAAGGCATTTGTAACTTTCATGGGCATCACATTATCAGAGGCTCTAAAATCTATAATACAGTTATTGAGTTGGTAGCCTTTGACTAAGAGAGATAGGTAGAAGGGTTCTACCTTGTTGGTTTTGGAGGCACTAAGGGCTAACATGTTTTTGAAGGTGGCATGGATGGTGTGAAGAGTATGCCTTCAGAATTTAAGGTTGAGACTTTAGCACTACCACCATAGACTACATTGACCAACCTATCAAATTGAGTAGGGTGTGTTTGCAAGTACTCTAGTTCTATGATCGAACCTTGGCTTTACTCGTATTCTACATAATCAAATGGGATCATGGCGGATGAATTTGAGGTTTTGGGGGTGATGGAATATTTACATGGTGAAGGTGTGGTTACCTTGGGAGTTTTATTTTCTTTAATAGGTGTGGTAACTAGTTTAGAAGGGGATGGGGAAGCAGAATTTGGTGCTACTTTAGATGATTTTGTAGGAGTAACATTTGAAGAATAATTATTCTTAGAAACTTTAGAACTAGGGGAAGGACTAGAAGACTTACTTGATGTGGCAATGGGATTCTTGCTAACCAGTGGATCTAGTTTTTCTTAGATGAGTCCATTGATGGTGGCAACGGTGACCCTCTGCCGATGATCTTATTTTATGGAATTTCAATAGGAGGATATTCTTTCTTCTTATTTATTGCAGCTGTCCAAGATGAAGTTTTTTCTTTGATTGAGGCAGTGTGAACACCATACATGAGAATCTTGGAGCTTCTTCATCATCGTCATCCCCATCTCCATCAACATATTCAATAAGTTTGTTTTACATTTCACTTTCAAGTTCCTTAATTTCAAGGTAGATCTTGTCATTACCTATGTATTCTTCTTCATTTTCCACTTCCACCTCTAGGTTCTTCAGCATCGCATGTGGCGTTGACCGGTGGTGCTTCTAAGAAATCCTACGGGGAGGCAAGGTGATTCTTGTTAGGTTTGGAGGATTAGGATTTCTTGGAGGATTCCACATAGTGATTTGAGACAATTGATTCTTTATGGAAACCATGTCATTCGCCATAGTTTGGATCATAGGGTCGGTGAGAGATGAGCTTGAACTATGGCCTTTACTTTTCCCATTGGGACCTTTCACTTTTCCTGATAAGATCAAATCATCTTTGATATTTATTGCATAATCATTTGCTTCTTTGATATCTCTAGACTGGGACCTCTTGAGGAAGAAACTCGACTTCTGGTGGGAGAGCACCGATGAATAATATTTTCATATTATTTTCAGGGGGCATGAAAACTTTAGGAATCCTCCTAATTATCTAGTTATATTTCTGTAATGAAATCTCTCATTGACTCAGAAGCTTGTTTCTTCATTTGCACCAACTGGACTAGAATATCCCTGGCGGTCTTAAGTCTTTAACCTGTGATCAAATCTACTTCTTATGTCTTCTTAGCATGTGATATATCTTAGGGGAAGCACGTAGAACCATTCAGCTTGCATTCTCCTATAGAGATTCCACAAAGAATCAGATGGAAACATCCTCATGTTGTACTCCTAATACACCAAAAGTGGTGATGAATGCTATTACATGTTCCTTGAGGAGTTGGGAAGCATCTCCTCTGAATTTTGGGAATTTTTTTATTGAGCCTTTTGGTAGCTCATGGAGTGGTTGAGGAAGAGAAATTGGGCCGGTGTTTCCACCCCATGGTACATTTGGCATGTGTTCTTCATGATCCCAATCCCCTATTCTGTTTCTAATCCTAGCCTCTAATGAAACTCAAGTTATGGCTTCATCTTGTTCATGCATCAACTTTGGCTTGAGATCTCTTGATTTTTTTGATTTGAGCTCTTATATTTGCTTCATCTCTTGCTTCTCTTTCTTTAGATTCTTCTTCAATCTCTACATCAGTGAAATATTCAAGATTCTCATTGATTTTGATGAATTCAACATCCAATGGGTTGATGACTCTTGGGCTTCCGATGGGAATGTTTACTCTGACAAAGGGAGACCTTGGATTTCTGAGCAGCTCTTGTCTTCTTTGAAGTTCTTTGAAGATGGGGTTAGTTTTTCCTCATTTTTTTGTTTGAGTGTACCTTCAATCCACCATCTTGAAATCTACGCTCTTCTCTGTGGAGCTTGAACTTGTCTTTGTCTTTCTAGTTCAATGGCACGTTCTTCTTTGAGGTCCAATACTCTTGTGGCGATGAAGTATTAAGTGAAACTTTTCGGTTATGCTAGATGGCTTCCCTCAAGTCAGAAGTGATGTCTTCTTGGATATGAAATAATAGCTCAGGGTCTTTCAACAGAGGGTTACCTAGAATAGCCATGATTTGTAGACATAAGGCTCGGGTGACTTTTCAAATTTCAAAAAATTCTTTTTTAATCTTTGGATTTTTGGATTTTTTTCTTGACCTTCTAGTTGTATATGGGTCTAAATCTTCCCCATGGTGGATGCCAAATCTTCCCCATGGTGGATGCCAAAAAATGATGGTGAGAAAATTTGTCGGGTGGAATTTTTTTGGGTTTTTACTAATGCTCTAGAAATCAAGTCCCTTTACTTAAATGGTGTAACTTCCGTGATTGCATGCACGTGAAAAGGTGGATTTTCCCGGTGGACTTGTTGACGGGGATCTAACAAGGGAACTCCACTAACCTTGCATAAAATTTAGTAATTTCTTGCTAGAGATGACTTTTTCTTGAGAGCGGGGAAGAGAGTGAGAATAAGAGGTAGGAGAACTAATGTTGTAGGTAGAATTTTAGAGCCTTGTACACACTAGTTAGAAAAATTTACACATGATTTTTTTAGAAGAAAACAACATGATTTTTTGAGCTACTAGCTAGAGGAAACCATACGTAAAAAGACATGCACATTTGTATGCCTTGGAAAACATAAAATTATTCCTTTATTAGCTTGCAAAATCATAATTGTACATAGTGAGGAATTGAAGAAATGTGAGGTAGAGAAAAAAAATAAAATCAACTATCTCTTTGTTCCTTCATAAGCATTACTCTCTCATGAGATTACAAATTGATAACCAAGAATAATCTAACATGAGGATCTCATTACAATTTATAGAAGAGGAACAACTCTTCATCTTCTCGGTGACACTTCATATGCCCTATTTTTGACTTTAGACTATTCACATTCCTACCAAATATTAAGTCCCTTTTATAAAAACAAGGTGACTTAATTTTACATCATGTTTCTAAAGTCACTTTTAATTAACTTAAAGGCATATTAAAAAGTGCAAACCCCAACATGAAATTAGAACGTCGAAGAGAGAGAAAGTTTGAGGGGAAGAAAAGAGAGAGAGAGAAGGAAGAAGAAGGGGAAGAATCATTCAAAAGAGTAGGCCACTTGAGTAGACTTGATCTCACTTCCTAACCATACTCCATCCCATGCCGCCGAGAATATCTCTTTTCCTTAAATTCCATACTAAACCAAGCCACAACAGTTCCACTCTGTCGGTGTGAGGAATGCGTACATATATTAGAGTCTCTCTCGTCCAACCATACACCATTGATATCTTTGTACTTTTCAAACCATGATGGGTACTTTTCACAATGAGCGTAATGGCAGCAAAAATCCCTAATATGGACTCCAGGTATCCTTATATAAGGATAATGGATTTCCGCCTCTTTTTAATATGTTCTTTGAATGGCCCAATTAACTCATCAATTTTTGTACTCTCTCCCATCGCAGGGCATTCCAATTTTCTTGATTTGGTGATTTATTTTCTTTTGCAACTTGTATGCCCATTCCTCTTTTCATCTAACTCTGCAATAGATCACGTGATTTCTAAGGCCCTTGCCCATACATGTGACGAGTCCTCGGAAGGGGTGCCAAAAATCTTCTTGCTAATCAACTCCTGAGAGCAAGTGTTGCTCATTTCACTCACTAATGGACACAGAGGGTCCCAGTAATCCTTTTCTTTCTCCAAATATTCTATGATCATCAACACCTTGTTTGCAATAGCACACATGTTGGATAAGAGTTTGATTTCCTCTTGGAGCACTAACTTTCCCTTTTTTGGCAATTGTGTCGATCCATTTTCCATTAGCTCATCCTTGCACCGTGAGCTCTTGTGTCCTCTTGATAGATTCTGGATTAAATCTGCTGATGGGTGTAACTTCCTTGATAGGAATTTCTAAGGCACTTGGATCCACCAGGTGCTGTACATAGGATGAAAGAGTTTGCACCGATCTTTCAGCTCATCAATATTTTTCTTGTATTCTTTGTTCCTTGCCACCAAGTGAGTGGAAGACTACTGATACATATGCAAATATCCTTCATGAGTAGCCGACCCTAGTTGGATTGTGCTCATTTCATAATCAGCTGATGTCATTTCATCCACTGGCTTAATCACCTTAGGTCGGGCTACCTCAATATACTAGTTACCTGTGTCTCCACTATAGAACCGTGAGGTCATGTGTGTGAGATTTCTTTTCCTTCCCTTGGCCAATGATGCAATCTTTTAGATCATTGAAATCCATGTAAGAAACATCATTGTCATCTATCTCATACTTAGAAGAGAGAGGTTGTCTTTGGTATCCATCTTGAAAACTTGAACTTCATGATTACTTGACACTTACTATGCCTGGGAAGGGTAACTTACTATTTTTAGTAAGTGTCAGAAAATACCTCTCTAAACTCTAACTATGAATGCCAACTTGAATCCCCAACTCCCAAGACGCTCCTTTGTGAAATCCGCCTCTAGAACAACTTACTATTTTATCAAGTTCCTATGAGACAACTTACTATTTTAGTAAGTGTAAAAGCCAACTTTTTCAAACCTCAATCAACTATGGCATCTTGAATCTTTTCATTATGTTCCTCTCACTTTCTGAACCAAATTTCTATTTATAGTAGGTGCTTATGGAACCACTTAATATTTTTAGTAAGTGTTAATTGTGGGCCGAGATGACCTTTTCGATGATTTTCACTGCGATACTTCCTCCATGTTCGTTGCCTTCTTCACACTACTTCGGTGGTGACTTACCTAAAATAGTAGTCTCCCATGTAGGAAGGATTACTATTTTTAGTAAGTACACTTCTGGTGATTGGATCACAGTGGGATGAAGATTTTTGATATGGGTTTTTTTCCCAATATCACCCCTTTGAAATTTCAGACCTACCCGATCATCGGTTTGTGAGATTTTAAAATTTGATTTTTTTACTCTAGCAGCGGCTACGGGCATGACAGCCATTAATGGAGCTTGAAAATTTTAGGTCCACTTCCCCTCCTTAGATCTTGATGAAAGTTATATTTTTGATATGGGTTTTTTCACTTGTTTCACAAGTGAAATTTCTTTGCAAACCGATCATTGGTTTAACGGGAGATGAGCTTTTATTTTCGTTACATGGAAAAGAGGATTTTTTTATTGCAAAAAGTCCTCACTATGCATGAGAAACATGTTTCTAAGGTTTTACAGCCTTTGAAATTGATGAATACCATAAAAATGCTACTTCAATCCGTGTTGTGGTTTGTAAGTTATGACAACTTCTTCGTCGGGCAGCTACGAGGGTTTTTTCGAATGAAGATCTTCATTTTCTCCCCATTCTTCATCATTTTGATTTGTTATTTTTCTGAGATCCATGTATTTTTAGTGTGAGGAAGCCATTTTGATCTGGTTGAATGTAGTAATGGAGGTTGGAAGATCTGGAAAAAAATCGCTAGAGTTTTGGCAGGGTATGGAGGCGTGGGGGGATGAAATAAAAAAAAATGGCTAAGTTTGGTATATATTCATCCCAAAAAGCAAGCATGAGGTTTGGGTGCATTTTTTGTCCCTTATATAAATTTTCTAAAGGGAATAAAGGGAAATTTTCTAAAGGGAATAAAGGGACGTGAAATCCCCTCATGTGCGCGTTGTGACATTTGTCAAGATTTTGTTGGATGTGTGTTTGAGTGAGGGGGCTTGAGAGAAGAACCTGGGAGATGACTTTTAGGCGTATGAGGAACCAAAAGGCCTAAGAGGGGCTGGGAAATTTTTTTCCCTTTGTCCCTTTTCTAAAGTGACTAAAGGGACATGAAATCCCCTCGTGTGCATGGTTATGACACTTGGCGATAATACATGCAGGGAAAGGGAAGGCTCAAACTTAGCTCTCGAGGGCTTAACTTGCAATGCGGGAGGTCATGTTGGTGTTCTAGGAGATAGAAATGTTTGGTTGCATTTTTATGTCCCTTATATCCATTTTCTAAAGGGATGAAAGGGACTTTAAATCCCTCCACACTCCTAGTGCTAACACATTTCCTCCTGAAGAAATGACTAACAATGAGAACTCTTACCTTGAGTCCGACTTGCGACGACAATAACTTGAGCTTCCGAATGAGTTCGAGGTGAAGGTTTATATAAAATTGAATGAAAACCAAAAATGAGTTTAATTTTGATTTTTTCAAGATTTAATTCTGACCTCATACCCTCCAAATGACCCCTTCTTTCTCGGGACCACTAGTTGCGCGCCAGAAGAATGAGTTACCTCGGAAAGTGTACAATGTTTCGTGATGTCTCATTTTTTCCACCATTTAGGGCATGGAAAATAATTTCCATAGGTAATTTTTGGGATCTTTAATATTCATAGAGCTCTCATAATCTTTGTTTGAAGCTTAGGTACTCCTTTGCGGTGTTCATTCCTTTAGGTTCTGAGAAACCCGCATCTATCAATCAGCTTTAAAACCTCTAGATCTTTCCAAATATCCCAAAAAAATTCATGGATGTTCTTGGAACTAGAATTTAATCTCCATGTTTAATTTTTATCCTTTTTTCCTACTCTAGGAGGGTGTGTTAGTCCCGAGAAGGCCAGTGGTAGCCCTTCCCAAAACTACTCAAAATTGACATTCTCCAAAAGCTCCTAAAATCACCTAGGGGGATGAATTTGATTTCCTAAATCACCTAAGGGGATTGGATGGAAATCCCATACAAGACCATTACACAGACTGAGTAAGGCTTGGTGTTAAGAATGGGTGGACCTGGGGTGTATTGGAAAGGTAAAACTTGAAGTTTTGACACGGGGTATCATTGTCCTACTTTCTATTGAAATTTTTCCCTATAAAAACCTAGGAAAACAATCTAAAATATTTTGATATGGAAGATTTCATCATGAAATCCTTGAAGTAGGAGGAAGGGTGAGGTATTAAGGACAAACCCTTGCTATGATGCGCGAGATGGAGGTCGATGTAAGCATTCAAGTATCCTAAGATTGCCTCGTTGAAGTCCAATGTGACGGGCTCATTCTCAACCTCAATGTATGCCAAAATTGCATTAGTTGACATCATTCAAACCAATGGCTCAGACTAAAATGGTGAATTCATTTTCCTTCAAGTCCTCATTCGATAGAAACATGAAGAGGAAGTATCCATAGAATCAACTAAAAGGTTTTGTTCTCGTGGAATGGATTATATGGAAATGAAGTAAAAACCCTTAGAAAGCTCTAGGATGACAAACTTATAGATTTGTAGGTGCCTTGCTCTCGTCTCATAGAATTTTGAGACTTGATTAGCAATAAGTTGAGAGTCACCCATTAAAGGAATGATAAGAATATTTTTCCAAGCCGCGAAGATCTCATATGATAATAACACACCACATTAGATTTGCAAAACAAAAGAGCTAAAATATCATATTTGGAAATCCATTATGATATTGAATTACATTACATTACATTTCTCAATAAGAAGGATGTACATATAGGAGATAAGTGTAACTACTACATAAATAAGTGGTGAATAACTCCCACTAACTGATACACGTAGTTAAGTTAACTCCACTTGACTAAGAAGATAACTCCACACAACTAGTAAGCTAATTCCATATAGCTAGTGCACCTAAGAAAGTTAATCCAAAAGTGTATGGCTAACACAAGTGAAAGAATTATGCTAATAAACAAATAAAAGAATAAATAATAACCTACACTAATCCATGTTCCCCTTATCAATGTTTGATAACTGGAGACGGAGAATTCGAATGCATGTTCGATCTAGGAATGTGGGAGGAGTCCATGGAGAGGGAGTTGTAGGTTCGAATGGGAGTGACCAACTCCTGAAAGGTGAGGAACGAAGGGGGCGGGGGTAGCCATGGTGTAACAGACAAAGCTAGTCAACTATAGGGAGAGGTCCCCAGTGATAGAGATAATATATAGAGAGTGGGGCCCTCTCTCTCTATAATGGGGATGGCTCCTATATAAATTCTAGATATGGCGATGACCTAATCTATAGAGTATATAGCTGCGGACCCTTATCTATCTATCTATCTATATAAGGGCCTCCAACCCTATATAGATATAGAAGGGCCCCTATATCTATATCATGGGGTGGGTGAGTGCCCCAATCTTATATATCTTCTAGATCTCTAAGATCTATAGAGAGGGGGGCCTCCAGATATAGAGAGATACTTGGTTAGATCTTAAGACCGATAGAACGATAGGGCCTCCAAATCGAGATAGAGGGTGGCCCAATTGTATCACGTATAGAATATAATGTCCCTATCTCCCATAGAGAATAAAGTGGGGGCCTCTACCTAGATGTAACCTATCTCTATATTCGTAGCTTTTCTTAGCTCCCTATATAGAGAACTCATCGAGGTAGAGGAAGGATAGATAGGGCCCTTCCATTCTATATGTGATAGAAGCAAGCCCTACCCTAGTATGGTATGGAATCTAAGATCCCTCTCTACACATCTTCCCATGCCTATCAACATGGGAGATGGTATCTATCCCGAGAATAAAGAGGCCCGATGTTCTGATAGAGAGTGGCCCCTTCCTAGTTCTATAGATATGGATTTATATACTCTAGATATGGACCTATAGATTGATCTCGGGACTCTATAGATCAAACGAGACTCTATCTCAAAGTGCACTCTTCTCTCTTTCATATACGATACTCTATCACACTCTTCTCCCCTAGAGTTCATATTTGGTAGCCGACTCGCAGAATGAGAGGAGAAGACCATAGAGAATCACCCCTATAGAAATGAATTTCCTTCTGTCTCCTCATTTAGAGATAGGGAAACCCTCTAGATCTCTATGGGCCATGACACATATGTAATATGGAATATGGATTCAATAATCCTACCATCCATGTGAAGCTATAGTGAAGTGAAGGATCCCCATGAGAATCTAGTTCAGATCACAATGACTATATAGAGAGTAGGCCCCATATCCATATCCATATTCTAATAGAGGGGTTGTCATATCTATAGTTCAGTGATGGGGCCCACCCCTTTATTCTATTTGGGTGCAAAAATATTAGGCATGATGAACCGAAGTGGGAAGTTATCGGCATATTCATCATACCATGGGAACTTCCATATGCATAGAAAGGAAAGGAGGTGTGAAGTGGATGTGAGGAAATGGGCATATATCTTATATCTTATCTTGGCTCCCCCTCTCTCTATATGGGTGATGTATCGATTGAGTGGAAGGGAAAAAGGTGGGTCCCGACAACAAGGCCTTATGAGGTACCAATGTACAATAACTACGGAAAAAGGGACACCACAAGGTACAAAAACTAGTAATAACAAAGTAGAGAGAGTAAAACCCACAAAGAAGGCATCCTAAGAAGCTCGGCTATAAAAACTTGTACAATGTAGAAGTAGTTTGTTGTGCATGGTGGTCTAAATCCAAATTTCGATGAAATAACTAAAAAAAATGACACTAAGCTTCACCGAATAGTTCCATACAAGGATACTCGTTAATGGAGTGATGTCAAAGTGTTAAAAAAAAAAAAACATAATTTGATCAATCTACAAATAGATGTGCCATGATCCAAGTACAACAACTAAGTAAATAAGGCAAGGACTGAGATCCAAATAAATTGGAGTGCCACGATCTAAGAAAATCCAAGGTAACAAGGAAAGGACACAAAAATGAAGAAGCAAGATCAACTACTACAAATAGGTGTGCCATGATCCAAGAACAATAACCAAGGCAACAAGGCAAGGACACGAGATCCAAATAAATAGGAGTGTCACGATCCAATAAAAGCCAAGGTAACAAGGCAAGGACACAATACCCAAAGAAACAATATCAACACCATACCCTCCCATATTGCCGATTTGGGTAGAGTGATGCTACAAATCTATATGGGTTGTCAAAGCAACTACTCAAAACTCGACAAACTAACACCGGGGTTCACCAAAATAACTCCCCTATAATAAAGAATGTCAACATGCCAAAAAAGTGTCGAAAATACATATATAAAATCTCTCAAAAAATAAGAGAGATATAAATATTAGAATTTTATAATTAAGTGTGTGTTACAATAATGACATTTTATAATTTTAGTGTGTTTCTCAAAATAAATAGTTCCAATGGAACAAGCACAAAAAATTAAGCACTTTAAAAAAATGACACTCAATTATGAGTTGCCTATCAAAAGTTACAAGATTTTTACTTTGTTCTTTAATATTTATTTAAAAAACATAAAATGTCTTTTTCCTTCACTTTTCCTCAATTTTCCTTTTTTGGAAAAAACTTTCCAATTGGATCTACAAAAATGGAAGAAGAAAAAAACCCAATACCGAATGTGAAAAACCTGAAATTGTTTTTCTAGATTTTCTGCTTCATCGGCACAAATTTCTAAAATCCCAAAGGGTAGCATATATGTACAAGATCCTCAAATCATCCACACACAGAAACTCTGCAAAGCGGAACAAAAAACCCATTATCAATGCAAAACCCCAAAAAAACCGAAAGCATTTCTTTAGACTTTCGCCTCCCCAACACATTTCTCCACAACACGATATCTAAGATTTCCACATCATTGCAAAACATGAACTCTCAAAAGTGGAATAAAAATCACATTACATAATACGTAAAACTCATTATCTTGCAGGGCAATTTACAGGTAACCATACCAAAATTTCCATTTTGGTCCCCTAAGGAAGTCTGATAACGTTCAAAATGGCCTAAAACTCCCTTTTAAAAATCAAGTTATTTCTGAACTTAGCCATTTTCAGCTTCTTTAACTCGGCAGTAGAAAATGGTGTGTCAACACTCTAAAAAACGTGCCTTTTTGAACTAGGCAGGAATTCTCGTGTCGACATCAAGGAATCTATGCCCACTCATAAAAACTAAGGCGTAGAAATTGTTATGTTGACATACCAAAATGTGCACCCCTTAGAAAGCCCTTTAGCACAGAAATGTCATGTCAACATCATAAAACATGTGCCAAGTATGTGCACTAAGGCGCTGGAAACATTGTGTTGACACCATGAAATGTGCACTGAGGCACAGGAAATGTCATGTCGACATCAAAAAATTTACACTAAGGTGCACTTTTCCTTGTGTTGACACTCCCAATCACGCTAAAAAAAGTTGGTGAAATAATAAATGCCAGTTTTCCTATAAATAGGCACCGACACCTGTCATTTTCACATTTTAAAAATTGAAAAAGTATTTTTTTCTCTGCTCCTGTCATCCATCCTTGCCCCCCACGTGCCATTTTTTGAGCTTGTGGATCCCACGTCATCCTTCATCTTTTATAAATCTAGGTAAGTGGCTTCTGCCATCCTTGTTGTTGTTGTGGTTTTTGTTTTTGGTTGTGTTAGGCTTAGGGCTTGTATAAAAAGATTAAATCTAAAAAGAGGAACCTAACAATCTATAACCAACTGAAACCCCTTTTCCTCTCCTTCCAGATCTACAAATCTGGAAGGCCCCTGCCTCTGAAGAAACCAAAGGCCATATTTCCTACTTTGCTATCTTGTTGAAACCCTCTCTTTACCATTTGAAAAAACCAAAAGAGAGAAGAAATCAAAGAAATTGTAAAAAATCATCAAACCTTGGCGCACTGTCTTCCATGTTGTACACTCCACCGTCACACCTTGGCCACTTGTGCCTTCTTGTAACACAATATTTTTCTGCGCCTAGCTTAAAGAACACTTAGCAGCTTTTTGAGAAGCACAGGTGCACATCTTGAACAACATCAACATCTGCATGTTGTGTGTTGCTAACCCAGCGCCCACACTTTTCCCTTAGGCACACCGATTTGCCTTTTCGCAACATTTTCTCAAAGCAATTGTGCCTTGCACACTCTAAACCCATGCAACACAAAATTCTTCAGCGCCCAATCAAAGCAGTTTTTCCCTAAGGCATGGGCACATTTCCCTTAACGTCAACATGACATGTTGCATGTTGTAAACCCACACCCTGCACTTTACCCTTTGGCACCGTAAATTTGTGTCACGCAACACCCTCAAAAAACCACACCCTTTATAACCTTGGCACAACTTTTCTCATATCAACATTAGTGCGCACTTTTATGTGTTGACATCTTCAAAAGTGTGCCCAACATTTTAAGCCTCTGCAACATGCTATGAACTCCGCTTTTCCCTAAGCCTTATAATTGCTCATTCTTCATTCTGCAAGCTTTCATTATGAATAACATGATGGTTGACATGGCTCTTCTATGTTGGACCTCCTTGATCCTTCTTGCAGAACAACAACATCCATCCTTGAGCTCACACATGTCTTCATCAAGCAAGAAACCAACAAAGTCTAAAGCTAAAGCTAAGCAGTCGGAACAAGAGATGAAGTACAAATATCAGAAAGTCAGGATGCCTGACTCATATGCAGAGAGTGACCTCGACATCAGAGACTCTGAGCTAGGGCATATTGATATGGATGACTTTTGGGCAAGGACCAACCAGGCAAGTAGTGGCCCATGGATGAACAAACTAGTGGGCAGTGGATTACACTTTGTAGTAGGGCTGCCAGTAAGTGTTGTAAATAATGAATTCATCATGTTGGTTTCTCGTTTATAACAAGGACACTAGATGTGTCGAAGACAAAGAGCAAAAGATGATCATCGACCTCACAGCTCGTCACTTTGAACTGACCCTGGGCATTCCTCATCCACAAGGCAATATGTAGAAATAATTCTAGAAGACTGCAAGAAGGCCTGGGATGATAATGAGGATAAATGTATGCAAATGATGAATGAGATTTATCTAAAGAACAAGAAGTGGTGAGTAGATGGCCACAACCATCCACCGTAGTGACTTCAATGAGGAATTGAGTGATATAATCACCTTCCTAAATAGAGTATTTGGGCTCCCTGATGCCCATTATTTCCACAAATGGATGTTGAGGTATCTAGAGACCATGAGCAAGAATGTGCCTGATCAACATTTTGGTTGGGGTGAAATCATCAGCGACACCATCTCCCAATAGCTTCAACAAGTCCTAACAACTGGGAAGTTCTACATGAATTCCTACATTGTATACGTTGTGCAAAGATCAACAAGAGATTTCACGGGGTTAGCTCAAATGGGGTATGGCCCCAGTCAAGATATATGAATTCTACCCAGAGCTAAAGCTCGAGGCTAGCATCTCCTAGTTCTCCAAGATTAATGATGCCTTTTTCTATGAGGTAATCTACTTACTAAGGCCAATATGAGACATGGTCGGACCATCCCAAGTGTGATTGCTGCCACAAAGAAATGGGGAGCATTGTTCACACAATTCCCCACATTCACATATCTCAAGCGATGAATTTCGAGGGTGAACCAACGAAGCTACCAAGGTATGCAGGGCCAAAGCTGATCCTCTTGGAGTTTTCAAGGCAACTGATCACTTACCATGAGAAGTGCATGAAGAGAAAGAAAGGAGGAACTCCATTCCCCCTTACAGTTGGTCGATACACCTGCACCACACTTGCCAAAGCACAGGAGATGTATGCTTGAGCTAGAATTGCTAAATTTGAAGCTAAAGCACAACTTCCCAGCAAGGCCCACCTTCAACTGCGGAGTTACCTCCCAAGGGTGAAAAATTGATCCCATCCATGTTCCCGAGATCGAGGACATTTGGATCGACCTGACACATGAGATAGACATCAGGCGAAAGGATCACTCTGGCTAGCTCTGGAGAGATCATCCACTATGGCATTGCTATTGTCCCAAAGGATTCAAGAGACTGATCAAGAAATTGATCAGGTTTACCTTGACACAGATGGGGATGATTGGCCATTTGCAGAGATCGACAGAGCCAAAGCACCAAAACCATTCAGAAAGGGTTAAGCCCACGTTGCAGCACACACCGAACATTGGTGCAAATAGAATGGTCTCACCTACCTCGGAGTAGATTTCACTACTTCTCCTTCAGGTAGAGCACCTCCAAGACCGGCCCATGTGCCGAAAGGAAAAGGAAAGGAGGAGGAGAATCAAGCAAACAAGAAGAAGCTCCTGAAGGCCTTCCTTCTACTTCTAAGAAGCAAGTGGTCGACCTGGTGTCTCCAGGTAAAGAAGAAGAGACAACAAAAGTTTCAACGGATACATCCACTCAGGATGTTGTCACAACTACAACCGCCGAGGTACCCAACATCCCTTCTTCCATTCCTTCCCCTCCTCCTGTCATTGAAGCATCTATTCCTATGGATGTGTCTTCTTCTCTCCCTTCCTCCCTTCCATCTCCCACCTCTTCCATCTTCTCCTCTCTTGCGGATCTATCACCTAGTGTTCCCTCCATCCAATTGTAGATCCCTTCCATTTCCATGTCCTTTTCTTCTCCTATGTAGTAACTCCAGGCCCCACAAGCAGCGTAGCGTGCGTTGGACTCCTTGTCGATGCCACCACCAAGTGTTTCAACATACTTCCCTGAGGCCTCTACAGTTGCTTCCCCTTTCACTCCCATTTCTTCTTCTATTCCCTCTACTCCCACTCCCATAAGTCCTAGCTAGATTTCTGACCATCTGGGCCAACATAAGAGAAAGGTTCCCATCACACCCATGGACTTCTCCGTCATTCCAAAGAAGGGACCCAAGAAGCAGAAAGTGATAACTCACTTTTCTAAGAGCACTTCGGGGAGAGAGTCATGGAGATTGCATATCCAGATCCCACCAAAGAAAAGAAGGATCTTGTCTCCCACAGACTTCACAGTGACTCAAGTCACAATGGGAACCTCATCTGAAAGCCTACAAGGAGAAGCCTTGTCTGCAGTAGATGCTCTCTGCAAAATCTCCAAGAAGCAAAAGAGGAGAAGAGAATACTCAAGGAACAAAACAAACATCTCCTCCAAGCATTGCAGAGAATGGGCAATGCTCCTCCTGTGACTACCACCGAACCCATTGAAGTTCTCAGTTAGGATAAAATAAATGAATATGCTAAGATTGGTGAACAAGGTGCAGTAGTATCCTCCTGGATTGAGTGAATCCTCAGAGATAGTGAGGAAATGATTAAGAAATTCACAGTGCTCTACCAGGATATAGATCAAGCAAATAAGGAGCTACAAGCAGTAGCAGGTTCCCTCTCCGAGGAGTTGGATAACACCAGGTTGCAACATGAAACATTCCAAGAAATGGCTAACTACTCAGCTGATGACCTATTGAAGGTCGGCATCATCGATCACCCATGGGCACATAATAAAGCTCTCATTGCATTAGATTACTAGGTTGATCAAATGGAATATATCCTGAGAGGATAGATAAAATCAAGGATGAAGCCCTGGATGCATGATACAACATGGAGCAGACATAGTTACAAAGATGTCTCTAGGGATGCTCAGTGAATCATACACCTTGAGGGAAGTAGATGATACATTCCAGCGCTTTCAAGGCTATAGTCACTCAAGGTTTGGCACCAGAGGTCACTTTCGACCGAGAGTCAATCAATAACCTCTTGCCTGCCGTGATTTCATTGGCTTCTTGATCGATGCATGCGAGGAGTTCATCGGGTTACCTGACAAGCTCAAGAATGAAAAAGAAACTTGCGAAGTCATTGGCGACCATTTCAAAGGTCCAGATCATGATCAACTTCAGCAATGATCAGCAAGTTTATGGAATATCGAGCACAGTGTCACATCGCCTCTCCTGATCAAAAGCAAGACACCAAGTTTGAGCAAAGGGATGATGAGGAGTAGTTTCTCCTCTTATGTATGCTTTGATCATTTTTGTAAAATATTTAAAAATCTTGTTGGCATTTATGATGACATCATCCATGTTGCACCATGGGATGTTGCCATCCAAAAACTTGCCCAAAGTCAACTTTTGACTTTTTAGATATTTTGTAAATATCTTGTAAGATATTTTGTAAATAGTGGTTGGTTTGTTTTTGTCTTCTTTCCTCTTCTCCTTTTATAAATACTTGGAATACTTGTTGTATTCCAGGTGGAAATTTTTGTATGAAAAAGAAGTGAAGAGAGAAAGACTTTGTGCTTTTCTTTAACAGAAGAAATATTAATACATATATTCAGACTTTGTGCTCCATATGTGTGTTATTTGCATCAGATCTTTCTTAAGTTAGATCTATGTTTTTATTTTGTTGGATTCATTCCTATTATTGTCATATGTTCATCAGTATTGCTTTATTTGTTTATGCAAGTAAGTTTGGCTCTTGTTTACTACCAGCCCAAAGCATAAACCTTCTAACCTTTCTGTCTTGGAATTCATTTCTTTTCTTCCTTCAAATCTACCCTCCTCCATTCCTTCCTTCCTACCTTTCCTTCTGTTTTTGGAACTACCTCTACTGGGATGAGATCCCAAACCCCTTGAAGTTAGAATAGTGTAGATTTTGCACAGATTCCTACTTGATAGATTAGCAATAAACCAGTTTCACTTTGTTGTCTCAAAGAGGGGCTATGCCCTACACACTGTTGGCATGTTTCCCCATGACCTGCCTAACCAAAAAATTTTCAAACCAATAGTTTTTGGTGACTCTACTGGGGATCAAACTAAGGAAATAACTAAAAACTGTAAAAATCACTACCAGATTACAAATTTTAACTCTTTGTTAAAAATCAAAATTTTTGTAGAAGTGATCAAAACTAAAAATTTCCTTATACAAATCCATAGATCTGGACCAGATAGGAGCTTTTAGTTCACTGAGTTTTTACAAAAACTTGTATATTTGTAGATCTGAGATTCTGACATTTTATGTTATTTTCAAAACCTTGCAAAATTCAGGTCAAAGATCCGAAAATCAACTTTCTAAATTAACCCACTTTTTATCCTTATTAATCTTTGTCAAAAAACCACAATCGGTTGTTATTTAAAAGGATAAAATTAAAAATTGAAAAAGTACATGCTTTGCTGATTTTTGCCAAAAAATTAGAAAATCAGCAAGTACAAACAAAAAGATTGTTGTAAATCTACTCTTAATTGTGCGAGATCTAAATAGTACATTGGCGAGTGAATAATTTACTCGTGGCGTAAGAGCTCATGGAGAATTTGATCCAATTTTTGATCTACTTTAAAGGCACAATTTTAGTATCACTCTAGCATGATTCACATCACTAAGCTCAATGGATCGATTAGTAAGAAGTGCTTCATCTCCCCAAAAAGCGGATTTCACAGGTGCCTCGACATCAACTTGGCAGGTGCTCTTTTGCTAAGTGGAACCACACTCGCTCGTGTTTTATTTTTCCACTTTTCAAATGGCAGTTAATCTTCCTATACTATGGGGAAACTCCATGGGTCCTCTAGCACTAGCCGCATCCTGTGCACCCCCTCCCTAGCAGGAATCGCAAGAATTTTATGAAATTTGATGGGAGCGGGAATCAAAGCACAAACGCGCATATATATCTGTGTTTATTATGTTATGCATTATTATAGATGTAACTCATAAAGACATATCATGTCTCTTTCTTGAGACCTTGCAAGGGCTTGCATCAAAATGGTTCCAACATTTACTAGTTGGATCCATCACCAGTTGGGCCACATTACGGACTGCATTTGAAGATAGATATAAAGCCTTCAGAGGATGCATTCATGTTATTATCACAAATCACTCACATGAAGAAGGAAGCCAATGAAACCATGCATGATTTTATCACCCATTTCAATTCACTAATCAACCATGTGCTCGCTTGCCATGATGCCAACATTAGAAAATCAAAAGTGTTTCTTCTTAAATGCCATGAGTTTGAAAGTAGGTTTCTTACTTTTACAGGAACAGATACCCACCTTGGTCCTTGCCTAGGCTATGGCCATTTGGATAGAGGATAACCTCCTTATATCTAGTGAGTTAAGACAAGAGCCATCAAAATCAAAGGCTTCAACTTCTTCTCAAGCTACCTCATCAAATCCAACATTCCAGAAGATGGCGAATGACTTGCTCTCATTAAAGAAGCAATTAGCTCAAACATCGTCTACCACTCCATACCGAGATATCCCACGGAGGAACTTCACTCCCAACAATGCCCCCAAAGGCCACATTTGCCTACTGCTTTCTCCAAGGTTAGCAATTGAAGCCCCTTCGGTTAATGCTTTGGTTGAAATCGAAGAAGATGATACAAATTATGAAGAACCTTCATCGCAAGACAAAGATGATCAAGATGTCGGTGAACCGACTGACGACTCTACTATCAGGTATATGGAATTTGAAGATGAGGAATTTGATGAGGAAGAGGGTACCCAAGGGTATGCATGTGTGGACAATCATACGTATTTTTCACTCACTCACAAGGAAAAGAAGCAAAGGTTTCTACTTGAAAAAACAAAGGAAAAGGTTGTGGTAACTCCTCCTCCAACGATCGCTAAAAGAGGTAATCCCCTTCCTACTCAACCTCCTGTTAAACCTTTTGTAAAGAAATATTTTCCTCTTGTTTCTCCTCTAGTTCAGCCTTCCTCAATTCCCATAAAGACCAATAAACCTCCTCCACAAACACGAAACAAAGGACTCATTCCTTCATTAGCACAACCTTTGGTCATATTCGATATAATTGATCATGTTAAAAGACCAAGATCCGGATGTCTGAAGTTGAGTACCTTCACCAACCTAAGCAGCTTGTAAGATTAACTAAGTATATCCAAAGCCGGATGCCGCCTTTCCACCCATTTCCCCTCAAAAGGAATTCTTCCCACTCCTCATCGCCATCTCACGTAAACATTGCCTCACTTCCGTATCGGGGAAATTGAACCTTTTACCTATCTCTCCTTATCAATGGTCATAAAATAAGCAACTATATAATTGATTCCGAGCTTCACAATGTTATGCCAAAGAAAGGTCACCCATGCTTTGGGCCTCACACTTTACCAAACCTTTTGGCGGCAGATGCTACTCCATGGAAACCAAATAAGTACCATTGATTGGTTAGATCAAAGATGCACAAAGTATAAAAAAAGGAAATAAGATAAAAAGGGATATATTCTCAAGTAAAAATGACCATTTTGATACATATGGGATATTGCTTGTTTCAAGAAAAAGTGATGGGATGATCCTTCCTCTTCTCTGCTCCAAAGCCAGATAGATCATATACCAATCTAGGGGTGATGGGAACATCCTCGTTTCAAAGAATATCGAGGGAAGTCAACTTGTATGTGAGTCACTCACCCCAAAAATCGAAAATTCAATTAAGTTGCTTGGAAATAAGAAAATTACATGGATGTGATAATCATGCATGGTCTTATGCTCTTCTCAAGTCCTTCAACATCCAAAGAGACATTCGGCATGAAATGCCGCTCAAGGATCGATTCAAGCCTTTCCATCAAAAGAAAGGCACTACAACCCCAAAATCTCGTGGAGGTACCATTTATCCATCAAAATTCAGAAGATCTTGGATGCAAGAATTATTTTTCTAATTCATCACATTACCTAGGTTGTGAATATTGTGCAAAAGTGCGAAAGAAGAATGGCGAGATACACATATGTGTAGACTTTCATGAACTTGAACCAATCATCCTTAAAGGATAACTATCCACTTCTAATAATGGATCAAGTTCTATAGGTGGTAACCGGTTCAGAAATGTTATCTATGCTTGATGGTTTTTTCAGGTTACAATCAAATTCAAGTCACACCTAAAGATCGATTCAAAACAACATTCACCACCCTTGGGGTACCTTCGCCTACAGCAGAGGATGCCATTCGGTTTGATCAATGCCGGTGTTACCTTCCAACGAGTAATGGACTTTACATTCAAAGGTATGATGGGAAAATTCATCATAGTTTACCTACATAACCTGACCATGTTCTCCAAGAGATGAAGTGATCACTGCGATCATTTGGAACAAGTCTTGATCGATGCCGAGAGTGAATTTTGCTAAATCCTAAAGTCAGTTTTTGGGGTCATAAGAAAAGTGCTAGGACATGTCATCGAGAGAAGGGAATTAAGATAGATGTCGAAAGAGTCAAGGCTATTCGAGCCTTACTTTTCCTACAAGCAAGACTAGTGTTCACTCTTTCTTCGGAAAAAATTTTCTCGAGATGCTTTGTTCCCCGATTTTGCTTGAGAAGACTCACATATATCTAATATGATGAAATATTCCCAAACATTCCAATGGAGTGAAGGAAGGCAAGACATTATTCGAAGACATAAATACTTCCGTCACTCATGCACCTGCTTCGGTATGTCCTGACTTCAACAAAGACTTCATCATGTACAATTATGCCTCTCGCACACATTATATATAGCTATATTGATGCAAAAGAACTCCAAAGATATCAAATCCCAATTTATTTCATGAGTTCTCCTCTTAAGCCTCATGAACTAAAGATGTCACAATTGGAGAAGCATGCCTTTGCCATGGTAAAAGCAGTCAAAAAGTTTCCGCTACTACATTCTGAATTCTCATACAGTAGTGCTGGTTCCAGACACGGTTGTTAAGTCTATCCTGACTCAACAAGAGTTAGGGAGCTTACGGGAATTGGATCGCAAAGGTCCAAGAATATGACTAGACATCAGACCAACCAAGTTGGTAAGAGGTAAATGCCTGTGTCAGCTAATGGCTGAAAATAAAGACTCAGAGGTACCTGAAGAGAAAGTTGATCACATTGATGGAGAACAAAATGAACTAGAGAAAGCGGATTCTTTACCCATGGTTCTATTTGTCATGACCAACAATGAATGGTATTCTAACATCACATTCTTTCTCACCTATGGAGAGTGCCCAACTCACCTAACCACTAAGGAAAAGTGAACGGTGAAGCTCAGAGCCGCAAGATATGTCATATGGGATGATGGATTGTACAAACACGGAATCAACAGTGTTTTTCTACGATGTGTTGACAAGCCAGCAAGATAAGATTGTTAAAGAGTTTTCATGACTCAACTTGCGGTGGTCACTTCTCCTCATCCGTGATGAAACACATAAAATCATTCGGGCTAGGTACTACTAGCCAACGCTATTTCAGGATACAACGACCTGGGTAGTAAATGTGAACTTTGCCAACAGTTTGTTGGCAAACCAAAGCTGGCTGCATTTCCCCTCAGGCCCGTCATCATCAACGAACCATTCAGACAATGGGGAATTGATTTCATTGGAGCACTCAATCCTCAATCAAGTGCTTGGACATAGTTACGTCCTAACAACAATGGATTACTTCACGAAATGGGTGGAGGCCATACTTGTCAAGCATGCCACTTCTAAAGTTGTTTGCAACTTCATCAAAGAGAATATTATTGTGAGATTTGGCATTCCACACAAAATCATTGCTGATAACACTTCCAACTTCTCTTCATGGAAGTTATTGGTTTTTGTTATGGATACGGAATAACCTTGGCTCATGCTTCTGATTATTATCCTCAGGAAATGGTTAGGTAGAATCCAGCAACAAGAACCTAGTGACTATCATACGGAAGCTAGTTGATGAAAACCAGTGGTCCTGGCACAAATCATTGTACGATGCTTTGTGGGTGGATCGTATCACTCCAAAGAGGTCTCTCGGCATGTCACCTTTCTAGGTGTTGTATGGGATCGATGCTTGAAATCCCTATCTCCACAGAACTTCCTACTCTACACTTGGCTCGAGCAATTGAAGATGAAACTTTTTAGAATTCTCTTGAAAAGAGGATTATGTACCTAATGGAACTTGAAGAAAAGTGAGTAAAGTGGTCGACAAGATCACTAAACATCAGAATCAAGTTAAGAGGTTGTTTGACAAGAAAGCCAAGCAGAGAGATTTCCAAGTGGGAGATCTTGTTCTCTATGGGACAAAAAAATGAAGAAAACCAAAAGGTATGCATGGAAATTTGACTCTCTTTGGAGAGGGCCATACAAGATCAAGCAGCTCAATGGAGAGAATAGTTTCTATCTCTCATATCTGGATGGAACTGAGCTCCTGCTTCCCTATAGCGGGCAGCACCTGAAGATTTTCAGGAAGTAGAGCTTGCTCTCTTCTTTGTACAATTTGCTTTCATTGTGTGTTTGCTTTTTCTTTGTTATTTTTGTGTGTTCCCTTCCTTCCCTTTTTGGTCACCCTTGTTTTTGACTCTCTATAACCCAATGGATAGGCACATGAAAATATGGGATTCTCTACCCTTAAGTTTCACTTAAAGATAGTCCCCAGAAAGAGCCAGTTGTTATCCTGCAGAATTGACAAGGGCAATTTATAGGTAACCATACCAAAATTTCTATTTTGGTCCCCAAAGAAGTCTGATAATGTTCAAAATGGCCTAAAACTCCTTTTCAAAATCAAGTTTTTCAAAACTTAGCCATTTTCAGCTTCTTTAACTCAGAAAATGGTGTGTCAACACTCTAAAAATGTGCCTTTTTGAACTAGGCGCAGAAATCTCATGTCGACATCAGGAAATTGTTATGTCAACATACCAAAATGTGTGCCCCTTTATAACCTTGGTGTAGGAAATGTCATGTCAACATCATAAAACATGCGCCCCTTTTATGTGCGCTAAGGCACTGAAATTATCATGTTGACATCATGAAATGTGTGCTAAGGCGCAGGAAATGTTGTGTCGACATCAACAAATTTGTGCTAAGGTGCACTTTTCCTTGTGTCGACACTCCCAAAGTGCGCCAAAGAAGTTGGTGAAATAATAAATGCCAGTTTTCTATAAATAGGCGCCCAACACCTGTCATTTTCACGAATTGAAAATTGAAAAAAGTGTTTTCTCTGCTCCTGTCAGCCATCCTTGTCACCCCCGCGTGCCATTTTTTGAGCTTGTGGATCCCACGTCATTCTTCATCTTTTATAAATCCGGGTAAGTGGCTTCTCCATCCTTGTTGTTGTTGTTTTTTTTTTTGGTTGTGTTAGGTTTAGGGTTGTATAAAAAGATTAAATCTAAAAAGAGGAACCTAACAATCTATAACCAACTAAAACCCTTTTCCTCTCCTTCCGATCTACAAATCTGAAGGCCCCTACCTCTCAAGAAACCAAAAATCCATCTTTTCCCTGCTTGCTATCTTGTTAAAACCCTCTCTTTGCCATTTGAAAAACCAAAAGAGAGAAGAAATCAAAGAAATTGCAAAAAAAAAGCATCAAAACCTTGTCCTGCACTTTTTTCCATGTTGTGCACATCCCACAAAAAAATCATGCCTTTGTGCACCTTACGCCAAGTAACACAAATCCTTTTTCATGCCATGCCACCTAAAAAGAACACTTAGTAGCTTTTTGAGAAGCGCAGGCGCATCTTGAACAACATCAACATCTGCATGTTGTGTGTTGCTAACCAAAGCCCCCACGCTTTTTCCCTTAGGCACACTTGATTTCCTTGTAAACATCTTCCAAAATTGCACCTTGGTGCACTCTAAACCCATGCAACACAAACTTTTCAGCACCCAGTCAAAGCAGTTTTTCCCTAAGGCGCAGGTGCATTTCCCTTAACGTCAACATGACATGTTGCATGTTATAAAAACACACCATGTGCTTTACCCTTTGGCGCTGTATTTTGTCACGTGACACCCCTCAAAAAAGTGTGCCCTTTATAAACTTGGTGCAAACTTTTCTCATATCAACACTGGCGCACCTTTTTCATGTGTGACATCTTCAAAAGTGCACCCAACAATTTTAAGCCTCTACAACATGCTATGAACCTACTGCCTTGCGCCCTAAGCCTTATAATTGCTCATTCTTCATTCTACAAGCTTTCATTATGAATAACATGATGGTTGACATGGCTCTTCTATGTGTTGACCTCCTTGATCCTTCTTGCAGAACAACAACATCCATCCTCGAGCTCACACATGTCTTCATCAAGCAAGAAACCAACTAAAGTCTAAAGCTAAAGCTAAGCAGTCGAACAAGAGATGAAGTACAAATATCAAAAAGTCAGGATGCCTGACTCATATGTAGAGAGTGACCTCGACATCAGAGACTCTAAGCTAGGGCATATTGATATGGATGACTTTTGGGTGAGGACCAACCAGGAAAGCAGTGGCCCATGGATGAACAAACTAGTGGGCAGTGGATTACACTTTGCAGTTGGGCTACTAGTAAGTGTTGTAAATAATGAATTCATCATGTTGGTTTACTCCATGCTATAACAAGGACACTAGATGTGTCGAAGAAAAGAGCAAAAGATGATCATCGACCTCACATCTCGTCACTTTGAACTGACCCTGGGCATTCCTCATCACAGGCAATATGTAGAAATAAGTCTAGAAGACTGCAAGAAGGCCTGGGATGATAATGAGGATAAATGCATGCAAATGATGAATGAGCTTTATCTAAAGAACAAGAAGCTAGTGAGCAGATGGCCATAGACCATCCACCGTAGTGACTTCAATGAGGAATTGAGTGATACAATCACCTTCCTGAATAGAGTATTTGGGCTCCCTGATGCCCATTATTTCCACAAATGGATGTTGAGGTATTAGAGACCATGAGAAAGAATGCGCCTAATCAAATTTTGGCTGGGGTGAAATCATCAGTGACACCATCTCCCAGCAGCTTCAACAAGTCCTAACAACTAGGGAAGTTCTACATGAATTCCTATGTTGTATATGTTGCAACATCAACAAGATATTTCGTAGGGTTAGCTCAAAATGGGGTATGGCCCCAAGTCAAAATATATGAATTCTACCCAGAGCTAAAGCTCGAGGCCAACATCTCCCAGTTCTCCAAGATTAATGATGCCTTTTTCTATGAGGTAATCTACTTACTGAGGCCGAACATGAGACACGGTCGGACCAGCCCGAGTGTGATTGCTGCCACGAAGAAATGGGGAGCATTGTTCACACAATTCCCCACATTCACATATCTCAGAGCGGTGAATTTTGAGGGTGAACCAACAAGCTACCAAGGTATGCAGGGCCAAAGCTGATCCTCTTGGAGTTGTCAAGGCAACTAATCACTTACCATGAGAAGTGCATGAAGAGAAAGAAAGGAGGAACTCCATTCCCCCTTACAGTTGGCCGATACACCTGCACCACACTTGCCAAAGCACGGGAGATGTATGCTGAGCTGGAATTGCTAAATTTGAAGCACAACTTCCTAGTAAGGCCCACCTTTGACTACGAGTTTCCTCCCAAGGTGAAAATTGATCCCATCCATGTTCCTGAGATCGAGGACATTTGGATCGACCTGACACATGAGATAGACATCAGGAAAAGGATCACTCCCGGTTGGCTCTGGAGGAGATCATCCACTATGGCATTAGCCATTGTCCCAAAGGAATTCCAAGAGACTGATCAAGAAATTGATCAGGTTTACCTTGACATAGATGGGATGATTGGCCATTCACGGAGATCGACAGAGCCAAGGCACCAAAACCATTCAGAAAGGGTTAAGCCCACATTGCAGCAATGCATCGAACATTGGTGCAAATAGAATGGTCTCACCTACCTCGGAGTATTTCACTACTTCTCCTTCAGGAAGAGCACCTCCAAGACCGGCCCATGTGCCAAAAGGAAAAGGAAAAGACAAGGAGGGAGAATCAAGCAAACAAGAAGAAGCTCCTAAAGGCCTTCCTTCTACTTCTGAGAAGCAAGTGGTTGACCTGGTGTCTCCAGGTAAAGAAGAAGAGACAACAAAAGTTTCAATGGATACATCCACTCAAGATGTTATCACAACTACAACCGCCGAGGTACCCAGCATTCCCTTCTTCCATTCCTTCTCCTCCTCCTGTCATTGAAGCATCTATTCCTATGGATGTGTCTTCTTCTCTCCCCTTCCATCTCCCACCTCTTCCATCTTCTCCTCTCTCATGGATCTGTCACCCAGTGTTCCCTCCATCCAATTACAGATCCCTTCCATTTCCATGTCCTTTTCTTCTCCTGTAGTAACTCCAGGCCCCACAAGCAGCGCGCGTTGGACTCCTTGTCGATGCCACCACCAAGTGTTTCAACATACTTCCCTGAGGCCTCTACAGTTGCTTCCCCTTTCACTCTCGTTTCTTCTTCTATTCCCTCTACTCCCACTCCCATAAGTCCTAGCTAGATTTCTGACCATCTGGGCCAGCATAAGAGAAAGGTTCCCATCGCACCCATGGACTTCTCCATCATTCCGAAGAAGGGACCCAAGAAGCAGAAAGTGATAACTCACTTTTCTAAGAGCACTTCGGGGGAGAGAGTCATGGAGATTGCATACCTGGATCCCACCAAGGAAAAGAAGGATTTGTCTCCCACAGACTTCACAGTGACTCAAGTCACAATGGGAACCTCATCTGAAAGCCTACAAGGAGAAGCCTTGTTTCATAGTGGATGCTCTCTGCAAAAAGCTCAAGAAGAAAAAGAGGAGAAGAGAATACTCAAGGAAAAAACAAACATCTCCTCCAAGCATTGCAGAGAATGGGCAATGCTCCTCCTGTGACTGCCGCCAACCCATTGAAGTTCTCAGTCAGGATAAAATAAATGAATATGCTAAGATTGGTGAACAAGGCACAGCAGTATCCTCCTGGATTGAGTGAATCCTCAGAGATAGTGAGGAAATGATTAAGAAATTCATAGTGCTCTACTAGGATATAGATCAAGCAAATAAGGAGCTACAAGCAGTAGCAGGTTCCCTCTCCAAGGAGTTGGATAACACCAGGTTGCAACATGAAACATTCCAAGCAATGGCTAACTACTCACCGATGACCTATTGAAGGTCGGCGTCATCGATCACCATGCGGGCACATAATAAAGCTCTCATTGCATTAGATTACCGGTCGATCAAATGGAATATATCCTAGAGAGGATAGATAAAATCAAGGATGAAGCCCTGGACACATGATACAACATGGAGCAGATAGTTACAAAGATGTCTCCAGGGATGCTCAATGAATCGTACACCTTGAGGGAAGCAGATGATACATTCCAGCGCTTCAAGGCTATAGTCACTCAAGGTTTGGCACTAGAGGTCACTTTCGACCAAGAGTCAATCAATAACCTCTTGGCTTGCCATGATTTCATTGGCTTCTTGATCGATGCATGTGAAGAGTTCACCGGGTTACCTGACAAGCTCAAGAATGAAAAAGAAACTTGTGAAGTCATTGGTGACCATTTCAAAGGTCTAGATCATGATCAACTTCAGGAATGATCAGCAAGTTTATGGAATATCGAGCACAATGTCACATCACTCTCCTGATCAAAAGCAAGACACCAAGTTTAAAGCAAAGGGATGATGAGGAGTAGTTTCTCCTCTTGTGTATGCTTTGATCATTTTTGTAAAATATTTAAAAATCTTGTTGGCATTTATGATGACATCATCCATGTTGCACCATGGGATGTTGCCATCCAAAAACTTGCCCAAAGTCAACTTTTGACTTTTTAGATATTTTGTAAATATCTTGTAAGATATTTTGTAAATAGTGGTTGGTTTGTTTTTGTCTTCTTTCTCTTCTCCTTCTATAAATACTAGAATACTTGTTGTATTCCAGGTGGAAATTTTTGTATGAAAAGAGAAGTGAAGAGAGAAAGACTTTGTGCTTTCTTGTAACAGAAGAAATATTAATACATATATTCAAAATTTGTGCTCCATATGTGTGTTATTTGCATCAGATCTTTCTTAAGTTAGATCTATGTTTTTATTCTGTTGGATTCATTCCTACTATTGTCATTTGTTCATCAGTATTGCTTTATTTGTTTATGCAAGTAAGTTTGGCTCTGTTTACTACCAGCCCAAAGCATAAACCTTCTGACCTTTTTGTCTTGGAATTCATTTCTTTTCTTCCTTCAGATCTACCCTCCTCCGTTCCTTCCTTCCTACCTTTCTGTTCATTGTTGAACTACCTCTCTTTGGGATGAGATCCGAAACCCCCTGAAGTTAGAATAGTGTAGATTCCGATTAGTAATAAACCAAGTTTCACTTACTATCTCAAAGAGGGGCTATGCCCGCAAACTGTTGGCTTGTTTCCCCATGACCGCCTAACCGACATATTTTCAAACCAAAAAAACCAAAAAAATCTAGAAAGTGTTTTTTCTAGACTTTTTAACTTTCTTGACACAAATTTCTTCCTTGGCATAAAAATATATGATTTCTAGTTCCCCATCAAACATAAAATTTTATAAGATGAAAAAAATCAGCATCGAATGCAAAAACTTAGAAAAACTCTACGAGATCCTTTGAAACGGAGGCCAAGAAAAACAAAGAAAAAGTGGATCAATACAAAAACTCAAAAGGAATGTGATAAACAAAGTAATGAATAAAACAAGCTAAAGCATGTTAGATCAACTTCGATGCAACCCTAATCTAACCCTCCTCCCACTCATAACCATGTGGGCTCCTTAGTCAATGCCACACCATTTTTTAAATGGTTAGTGCCTTTATTTTCAATTCAAATAGATGTTGCTCCATTTTATATATCAAGTGCTACGGTGGTTAGGTCAAGGGTTTTCAGGAGGAGATGTGATCGGTTCGACCCCCACCCCTACCAAATTTTTATATATATAGAAATTTGGTGGAGAAAAATAGTAGGACCGCCATAGTTAGCAGAAAAAACCACCTCCAAACCCCTAGTTATAACTAACCCCTATTAAATTTAGAGGAGAAAACCCTATTGTTGGAAAAACAAATTCTCCCATTTTGCTTAAAAACTCATACTGAGCAACTTTTTCCAAAGGGGTACCTAAAAGTGCAATATTCGATTGTTTTCTTGTTGTCGCTTCTAAGCCATATTGAGCTCCGAAGGCCACCAGGCCTCACAAAACAAAAAAAATTCATGTCATTCAATTTTTCTACATATTGATGTAATCATATATTTTCAGTGTATATTTTAGTGGATTGTACTAATTTGCAGGTTTCCATATTCAATCACAAACATTGTAACTGATAAAAATAGGTAGATATTTGAAATAAAAAATAGTAAAATTTCATTCGGTAACACTCACTAGATCTTTAGCTATTTCAAAACATTTGGTATATACAGTACCTCTGGGAAGCTCTTACGAATAAATTCGACACAAATAGTACTGCACTTAACGTCTAATATAGTTGCAACAACGCCATCTGGGAATTATCCCTATAAATTGACGGGGAGTAATAAGAACACAATGCACACACTTTGAGCCCTCCCATCCGTCTATGAACGATTAAGTGAAATAAATTTGGACAATGAAATTATTCGAGTATATAGCAAAGTTACGCACACGTATGAAGATATTTCTTTGATTCGGTGTTAATAATTACACAAACCCCTTTCACTATTGTCTCGGTACCACGATCGAATTCTTTCGTATGTTAATGCCTCTTTGACATACCTCTGGGTATATCAAAAGGGTGATCTTCTTCCACACACCGATGGGTATATTAGAAGGGTGTGTATATAGAAAGGTTCAATATATCAAATTGACGTTATATAGATTGGGAGACCTTATACCTGGAGTGATAAGAGCCTTACCCTTTGTCGGTGAATTTAGAAAATGGGCACTAATTCCGCTAATTTATTTCTTCTAGACTCACAACTCCTAAGAGGAGATAATTATGCTGCATGGAAGACTAAGATCAAAACATAACTTGAGTTTGAAGAGATATGGCTTGTTGTGAATGGTTTTGCAACTAGATCACCAGATGATGCAAAGATAACAGAGATAGTTTGACAAGGCAAATCAAAATGCCAATGTCCTAAACTTTTTGTAGTTTCGACGACATGCAACCCCACATTTGAGATGCCAAAACAACCAAAGAAGCGTGGGATAAGTTGAGCACCGTGTATGAGGACAAAAACAAGAACACAATATTAAATCTGTAGAGTTAGTTACATACATTGAAATTCAAACCAAACGAGAAAGTGGAAGCTTTTTTTTTGGAGGGTTACAGAATTGAGGGCTTCACTTCTAGCCCTAGGAGAGGAGGTTACTGATACAACTCTTGTTCCCATTGTTCTGAGATCACTTCCTCCTTTTTATCACATTTTTATGATGACACTAAACTTGTCAGATCAAATAGTTACTTTTGACAAGTTAGTGAATCTACTGCAAGAAGAAGAAGAAATGTACAAAAATATGATGAAGAGGAGAAAGAACTATCTTCTCATCATAAAATAAAGGGAAAATCTCATTCTTCTCAAAAGTCCCAAAAATAGCATCAACAAGGGGACAAACAAAAGAAGAAATGTCCTATCTACAAAAGAGGACATGAGCTGAATTTTTTTAGTTCAACACATACAAGAAAGGTTAATCTAGCAATTTAAGACCTAAAATCAACAATCTCATCAGGGATAGTAATACTACAAGCAAGAGCATAAGAAGGGGAATTGGCGAAGAAAATCCCATCAGCAAGGTAATGTAGTTGTGTAAGAAGATCATTTAGAAAAATATGAATTATTTTACATTTTTTGTTTGAGTGAACCATCTATGTCATCTAGTGATTTTTGGTACATTGATTCATGAGCCACTCGACACATGACCGGGAAAAAGATTGGTTTATCATTAGGAGGGACAAACCTTCAAAAATCATGTTTTATTAGGTGATGATTCTTATTACACAGTACAAGGTATTGGGCAACATTTCTCTACCTCTCGGTTCACGACATTGTAGATTATCGATGTATTATATGTCCCCTCAAGTTAACAAAGAATATAATATCCATGAGTCAACTTCTAGATCATAATCAAGATTTACTTTGATAATCATTTTAGTAAGAAAGTTTGTTTTATTTGAGACAAATCAAGAGGCTTGAAAATTATTTCAAAATCCTCCAATGTGGGGCGTATGTTCCATATTGAATTTATCCACAGGGATGATCAAGCACTTATGGCTAATAATTCTTCCTTTGCACAACTTGGCATCGTATACTTAGTCACATCGGTTTCAAATATCTCAAAACACTTCGACGGTATAACATGGTGAGAGGCTTGTCATCTCTCCAAATGGATACTGATAAGTGTCCTCACTCGCTAGTGAGTAAACAAAATATCCTGTCATTCCAAAAAAGTACTTATCGAGCTCCAAGAAAGCTTGATTTGGTTCATATCGATCTTTGTAATCCGATGCAACCTAGTCATTCTAGATTTTAGTATTTCATGCTTTGTGTTGATGATTATTCAATAAAAATGTGGATATTTTTTCTTTGTAAGAAAAGTGAAGCTTTTGAGAACTTCAAAAAGTTCAAATTGGTTGTAGAGAACAAGACTAGTCATCATATCAAATCTCTCCACTTAGATCGAGGGGAATTCACCAATAATGAGTTCAAATCCTACCTTCAAGCTCACATGATTTGTTGAAAGATGCCTCCTCCACACACACCACAACAAAATGGTGTTGTTGAGAGAAGGAACCATACTATCATGGAGATGGTGTGTTGCATGATCGATGATTATGGACTAGCGAGGACATTTTGGGCGTAATCAATAAAAAAATTGTATATTTACTTAATATAGTTCCCATAGTTTCTCTTGATGGAGTAATGCCACATGAAGCATGGTCAAAGTGGAAGCCATCCATTGCACACCTTAGAGTATTTAGGTGTAAAGCTAGCATGCACATACCCAAGTAGAATAGAAATAAGTTGGATATGAAATCTCAAAACTCATCTTCATTGGCTATAGTGAAGAGGCTCTTGGGTACAGATTGATGGATCCAAAGACCAAAAAAGTCTACACCAGCAGAGATGTTGAGTTCTTTGAGAAGAAGGAAGCTAAGACTCCTTCTCCAGACTCACCTGATGTAGATATTTCACTTGTTGTGAAAACAAAAGTTGATGTTCCCGCTGATGATGACAGTGATGATGGGGATGATGGTGATGATCAGATAGGACCATGACCCATGAGAATAGTACAATGTATTCCTAAGTGGTATACTAACATGATTCGAGATGCAAAATTGGATGCTCCACCGGATACATCCACCACTGGACCATGGACTCACAGTAAAGCATGAGAAGAGGTAAAATTTTCTTTGATGAGTAGATTTGTTGAATGTTGATCCCTCTACTATCTAGGAATCCCTACATTCAAAAACTTGGAAAGATGCCATGGATGTTGAGTATTAGTCAGTGATGAAAAAAACACTTGAAACTTCTCGATCTTCCACCAGGGAAGAAACCCATTAGTTGGAGATAAATATTCAAAACAAAGTAAAAATTAGATGGGACTATAGACAAGTATAAAGAAATAATGGTAGCAAAGGGGTATGCACAAAAGGAAGGCATAGACTATGAGGATACATTTTCTCCCATAGCTAAGATCAAAATGATCAGGATGATCTTTTCTCTAGTTGATCAGTTTGGTTGGAAAGTCAATTAGATGTATGTGAACATTTCCTTTCTAAATGGAAATATATAGGAATAAGTCTACATGACTCAACCTGAGGGATTTTTCATACTTGGTGAAGAAACAAAGGTATGCATAATCAAAAATCTCTGTATGGCCTTAAACATGCACCTTGAGATTGGTACATCAAAATTGATGAGCATCTCATTCAACATGGATTCGTTAGAAATCCATATGATCCTAATCTCTACCTATAAAGGAAAGGAGGGGAGATTGGGATAGTTAATTTTTATGCCGATGATCTAGTCATCATTGACAACACAATGAAGATTATCGATGCTAAGAAGAAATATCTTAATTGATCATTCAACATGACAGATCTCAGCTTATGCATTATTGTCTTGGATTGGAAGTATGGAAGAAGGAGAATCACATCTTTGTTTCTTAATTGAATTATACCAAGACAATGTTGGAGAAATTCAGGATGATGGATTGCACACCTATTACTACACCCATGGACATGAGAATAGAGTTATCTCGTTTAGATCTATATCCTCTGTTAAATGAAACTCTTTATCGATAGTTGACTTGGGAGTCAACCTAACATATACTAGACTAGATATCAGCTTTGCAGTGAGATATCTTTCTAGGTTCATGCAGGAACCTAGATTTTTTCATTGGAAGGAAGCAAGGTGGATCTTGAGATATATCAAGGGTACAGTGGATCTTGGTCTAGAGTACACAAATAACGATAAATTCTTCTTGACTGGATATTCGATTCAGATCATGTAGGTAACATTGATGACAAAAATACCCTTCTATATTTTTATTCTTTTTGGGATCTGGACCGATATCATGGGGAAGCAAGAAACAAAACTTTTTCTTGATCTTCTACAAAATCTGAATATCATGATACGTGTGGAGCTATCTGTGAGAAGCGATATGGCTACGTCACATACTAGAAGGACTTGGAATACCACAGGAAAAACCTACCACCATGTATGTAGACAATGAAGGTGTTCTCAAACTTGTTCGTAATCCAAGTGTTTCATGAGAGAACTAAGCACATCAAGGTACAAGTTCATTTCATACGTGAGCATGTCTTGAAACACTACATACAACATAATTTTTCCCAACAAATTTGAACGATAAGAAGATATCTTCACAAGGTCACTTGCACATGACAAGTTCGATTTGTTCAAAGAGTTCCTCTCCTCATCCTTTGAGGAAATGCAAAATTAAGGGGGAATGTTAGGGTAAACATAGTTTACATAGTATTTATGCATTGTACCTTAGTTATTTTATTTTTACTGAGGTAGTCTAGTTGTTATTGTAGTAACTAGTTGGTTACTTAGGTAACTAGGTAGTTTTATGTTATTGTTATATGGTTATGGTTGTATAACCATTTATATATTTTTTATGCATAAGTGAGGTTGTTGTAGGATTATTGTTGCATTGTTGCACCATCATATTTGTTTTATTATTCTTGTATGTAATTTATTGCACATGTGCAACATATCATTTGTTTGTATCTGGTTCCACAATCTCTATAAATATTGTAGCCATCTCCATTATATATGATTTTAATTGCATATCAATACGATTAAGAGACTTCATTCCATCTTCTAGATTTTATAATTATGTGGAAAGGATTTCCCCAACATGAATTTTAATATGTGCAGATTCTCACCAAATAGGAATGCTTTGAAAGAAGAAGAAAAAACCTAGCACCAAAGGCGGGAAAAACCCAAAATCCATTTTTCTAGACTTTTTACTTCTCGAAAAATATTTCTTCCCCATGCAAAGATTTCTAAGCGAGATCTATATGTGTCTCAGTGTCTCCGCCTCTGCAAAACCAAAAAAACTCAAAAATAAACTGTCTTTTTCAATGGACAAGTTTACATTTTCTACTAGGGTTTTCCGCCTTCGGATCCAATAAAGCCCTCCATTTTGAGTAAAAAAGAAGTTACAACAAAGTGATAACAAAATAAAAAAATATATGAAAACAAGTAAACTCTTTTTGTAAAAAAACTTACGATGGATTTCTACATCAACCTCACTTTGATACCATGAAAGGAACAAAAAAATATTGTTCTAAGCCATGAAGATATCAGATGATAATAGCACACCACATTATATTTACAAAACAAGAAGAGCTAAAATATCATATATATAAATCCATCATAATCCATTATTATATTGAATTACATTACATTACATTGCTCAATAAGTAGGATGTACATATAGGAGGGAAGTGTAACTACTACCTAGATCGATGTGAAGAACTCCCAATAACCGATACTTTTGGTAGTTAAGTTAACTCTACAAGACTAACAAGGTAACTCCACACAACTAGTAAGCTAACTCCACATAACTAGTACACCTAAGAAAGCTAACCCCACAGTGTAGGGATAAAAAAGTGCAAGAATTATCCTAATAAACAAATAAAAGGATAAGTAATAACCTACACTAACAACCTAAGACTCGATATTATTCACACCCATCCTCTTGGCCATGATAAGACCAAGAAGTAGAGCTCAGATTCGGCTACGTTGTTTGTGCATTTTGTTATGATCCTCATGTGCAGATTTCACTAATGCCTTAAGGTTTTGGTATAATGGTTCGTTATATTTGGTATCAGAGAAACCACCCGGGTTCGAGTCTCGACACAGGTGGCTATGTCAAAATCACAATGTTCACCTAGGGATCATATAGGGAGGGCACAGTCCCACTATACAGTGCAAATCTAGTCTGGGGCCAAAGCTACGAAAGCGTGGTGGGATGTTATGATCCTCATGTGTAGATTTCACTAATGCCTCAAGGTTTTGGTGTAGCATTTTGTTATAGTCATACTTACATTTTTTCAACTATGGTCACATGTGCCTTTTCTTCCTAACCAAGGTGGGAATAAATCTTATAAGGAACTTATGACGCACCCAAATCTACATGTGCCACATTGTCGTAAATGGTTCAAAGGTCCCCAATGATGATTCATGTCTTTTCAAAAGGTGTTTGAGCCCCTTTATCTCCTTACGATATATTTATAGCTTAGATTGCCTTACTTAATCGTTTCCTACTTTTTTGTAGCTTTCTACATTATTTTTCCTTTAGTTAAAAAAACCACCACCTTTCTGGGTGGTAGTTTCACAACCACCGCCTTATTTGGGTGGTAGTTACACAACTACCACCCTGCTTGGGTGGCAGTTGTGTAATTTCCACCCTTCCCGGGTGATGATTGCACAACCGCCACCCACGCAGAAAGCGGTGGTTTTGTGTGAATTATCTTAAACTTTCCAAGCGTGAATTGGACACTTGTTAACTCACTCCAGTTCACCTCTAGCACACGTTTCTTGATCAATTTGGATGATTTTAAGCTTGATTTATTTGTATCAACCTCCTCTTCCACTTCTAATTATTGATTGAGTGTTAAACTGCCTCTCCTTGTTGTGATGTGGCACCCCATTGCTGCCAAATGGATGAGACCATTTCCCAACTTGTGTTCTATAAAATCACCGCTTCTTCTAAAGAAAATGGCCAAAGATTTTTTTGTATCTTTCTTAGTTGAGCTGTCACAATCTTACTAAAAATGCACATCCAAGCTATGTTATCTTGTGATGTCTTTCTTCTACCTACATTACAAGTAGACTACCATCAAGTTGTCATTGCTCCAATGCTATCTTCTTATTACTTCCTCTTCATTCGGACCAGCCTCATGGACTCATGTGGACATAAAATATTAGTAAAGATAATTGAGGGGATAAAGTGATACTACAAATGGTATTTCCTCTGCACTATAATTCCAGGTTGGGGGTTGTTATTGAGTTTCTTTATTTCTTCATTTGTCTCTGAACGTACTCACATTTATCAACTAGAGTAAAAGAAATAATTTTATTTATTGCAAATAGTTAGATCATTTCCAAGAAGCTTTTACATCTTCTATAGAAGTTTTTGGTAATAGATCCTTCCCTTTCTATCCTTGTGGATTTGTGAGGGAATAATATCTGGAGGCAGCTTGCTATATCACCAAAGATAATAACAAATTTGTTGCAGAACTATGGTTTTATTAAATCCTCTCACTATGGAAGATTAAAGAGCCGAACACATTCACAAGACAATAATGTATTTTCTATATTTTACAGAGCACAATTCTTGGCTATTATATAAGCCAAACAAATAGTCAAAAACCTATGATTATGAAGGGAGGTGTGATAAAAAATAACCTGAAATACTATTCGCGGGTATAACAATACAACAATATAACATAAACGAAGCACTAAACAAATATATTCCTACCATTCCCTCCTTAGTGCGAACATGGGAGAAAAAAATCGCACTTCCTTCATAGCTCATGCGTGCTCATGATGCTCATGGTTTTACATGACAACCAAAAACCTCAACAATGATGGTTTTACAGAAAACCAACAACCTCAACAAGGATGGTTTTACAGACAACCAACAACCTCAACAAGGATGGTTTTACAGATAACCAACAACCTCAAAAAGGATGGTTTTACAAGACAACCAACAACCTCAATATCATGATGTTGCTTTTCCTTTGTGATTTCGTCTTTCCACTATGTTTTTCCTTTAGGGAATTATGTAGGAAACACTGCTCACTTAATACAAACACACACACAATGTCACCACTGACTTCGTGCGGCCATGTCCTTGGTGATTGACAAGAGGTCACTAATCGACCTCCAACCTCCTATGCCTCTGTCCTCCAATAAAGGATGTTTCTTACTCAACAAATATGATCATGTCGCTCAACTATTTCCACATTGTGATTATTCTTTTATTCCCTCCCGCAATGTGAAACACTTTATTTTCTCGGACATCGGGTAACACCGAAAATGCGCCCACGAGGAAATTTGTATTTTATTTTCTAGAATTTTTGACAAGAAATCAATTGATGATGACATAGACATAGACATAGACATAGACATAGACAAGAGGATTCTACATTAAAATAGACTAAACACAAACAAATGAATTCGATAATAAGACATTTAATGATAACATATGACTATATTATAAATGACAACAAATATATGAATACTTCAATTTGGTGGATGAAGAAAATGGTAACAAAAATTACGACAACTTACTTGAAAAATACACGTAATAGATTTAACCATACACCACTTTGAACTTATACACTAACATATTGACTTACCAATATTTTATAAATATACTATTCGACTTGAATGTACAAGTGGAAGACTCTTGAAATTATTTCCCAATTAACTGTAATTAACTTTCGAATATATTTAATGCAATTAGGCTTTAAGTGAAATGAATAAAGCCAAACCTACAAAGACACGAACAACATTTTTTTTAAAAATACATATTTTAAAGATTTAGAGATTTTGATAAGACCTGAGTGCACAATAGGGAAAGATTACAACTGAGACGAGTCTGAGGAGAGATCTGCGACACTTTTTCAGGTTTGCAATTTTGATAATATCTGGAAGAGCTTTGGACAACTATTCTTCACTTATGATCATGAAGTTTTGGTGGAAAAAACGTCCACATGGATGCCAAAACAGTGAGATTTGCAAGCATCTAATATCTTAGTCACACCACAGTTTTGAGTCACCAAAATCAACTAATCAGAAAGATTCATGCACAAGTGAATTCGCAGATGACGACAAAAGACCGATTTCCGGAGAGATCTGACTTCAATGTGGATGCATATCTTAATGGCAATAGATGTGCTTCACTTCTTAAAATCCTTCAATACATTTGACCAAGCCAAAATGAATGCAAGGAATGACGATAAAAATTCTCGATATCATTCAAATTGATCAAAATTTTTGAAAAATAATACTCTGCAGATGCATGCACTGGATGAAAAATCTGAGAAGATCTCACAGAGAATTGAAGATGTGGAGATTTGGATGGTCAACTCACCAAACTCGATGAGTCTACAATGATTTTTCTTTGCAACTGAGGCAAGTCTCTATAGAGACGTCTTTGAAGACGTGAGGAAAAAGATGCAGATCGTTGGATCTCTAAACAAATTACTTGCTAATCCATCCACCAATGAATCAAATGAAGGATGCATAGGTCGTGGTCAATAATGGACTATGATTCAATGCACATATTTGGAAAAATCCTCCAAATGTGTCATATGATGCAGCTGTTAGAAGAATATCCACAACACGTTGAAGATGCAACAGGTGTATAAATTGTTCGCCAATGCAGATGGATGTTCCTTCATACAGATTGCCCAGCCAAAATGGCCCTTGCTTTCTTCAAGCCTCTTAAGTTACATTTTATTCATCCTCAGGGTTAAAGCACAAAGTAATTTCCCCTATTTCACTGTGCTATCTGTGCATATATACGTCTCCACATAGATAGAGGACTGCGAAATATAATATGATTTATTCAACTATATCAGGCAATAACCCAATGGACCAATGTCTGATGAATGACTTCAAACCTCCATGGATTTCACATAATCAAATTAATATGCTCTGATTCCAGATGTGGAAGATTAAGAGCCGAACACATTCAAAAGACAATAAATTATTTTTTATATTTTACACAACACGATTCATGGTTATTATATAGCCAAACAAATAGTCAAACAACCTCTGATTATGAAGGGAGGTGTTATAACAAATAACCCAGAATAATATTCGTGGGTATAAAAATACAAAAATACAACATAAATGGAGCACTAAACAAATAGATTCCTAACACTCACATTCTATCCAGGAAGTCACAGGGGAAGAAAAGCTTCTAAGAAGTTTAAATTTCCCATGTCTCTAAGATAGGAAGAGGATTTGATAATAAAAAATTATTAATTGGAAAAAGCTTCATTTAAATTAGAATAGATTTAATATATTGTTGCACAAATAAATAGCTACATCCGACTATTTATTTGTATAGGATTTGTTAATTAAGATTAGAAGCAATTTATTTCTTCATTATTCTAGAAAGTTCCAGAAAAAACAAAATGATTTATTTTAATTAGATTAATTGCTTTGCATTTCTTTATTTATTTTATATCAAAAATACAAAAACATAGTGTAGCTTTCATTTACTTAGATTAGCTTGTTATTTTCTTTCATAGATTAAAATTGCACAAATGCATACATGACCATTCCTGGACCACAACAAGAAAAAACATATGGTTGTGATCCATGGGTCCCCCAACCAACATGCCCGAAATTATCATGGACATAGATACTAGACTTTGTATGCTTGTCCTCAAAACACCATCATGATACTATGATCACATTACACAACTTAACATCTTAAACATCGAGGCCAACAAGGCTTACGAATATTGGACTTCCCCTGAAATAGAGTCTAGGATTCACATATGACCATACAAGGACCACAACTAGAGAGAGTTTACGGTTGTGATCCAGTGGTCCCCCAACCAAATGGGCCCAAAACCAATTAGACTTAGACACCGGATTATGCACACTAGTCTTTAGAACATCCCCACTTCCGCCAAATATCATTAGACAACTGAACGTTCTAAACAAAGAAGCTCATCGAGCCCTCACATTCTGGATTGAACCAACTAACCACCCATAGATCTAGCAGAACCATGCCTCTCTCATTTATTCCATGACCTTGTCTAGAAATCATTACGAGGAACCTGCTAGTTTTCCACGTATCCCACAACCATTAGAGAGGATTTTCGTGGAGCTCGATATTGATTGGAGTCTTCGTGTGGCTATTCTTTTTGACCCATCCATTAGACCCATTCAGGTTAGAAGGGCCTTTCTTTCCCTTGACGAGTAGATCCCGATATTGCGCGTCGAGGACATTATTTTGCCTTGATAGCTTGTTCATCCCATTTCCACATATTTTCATCCACATATCACATATTCATTATATTTCACTACATCTAGCCATCCACTCATTCTACATCGGTTGTCCGGCATGACCTTGGGAGTTCGATTGCGAATGAAGGTCGCGTGTTGATTTTCAATCATACAAATTGGTGAACCCGATGTGAAGGACTAGTTCCTTCTTATCTCCTTTGCTTTCATTGTTATTACCTCACCTCTCCATTTCTTCCCCTATTTTGGTGGGTATTTTATACCTTCCCAAATATGTCTAGTAGAGAGTTTGGTGGGCCATTTGGCTTTGATATATATTACACCAATGTTCAACCACAACAATCCCCTTCCTTTTCCGGATGGGCTGACAATTACACAAACAATGTGCAAACCTCCCCTAGCTATGCCTCAAACCCCATCAGTTATGAGAGAATAGAGGAGGTTGATCAACCTTTGAACATGTGATACATTCATCCCAATGCAAATAACGTGATTATTACACATGGAACTCAATCTTCACCCCATGATGTTATTTCTACTTTAGTAGGGAGGATTAGATAACTAGAGAGTTCCCAACCTTCACAACCAACCTATGTAATAGGGAAGAACATGGGGTATCCCATCGACAACAAAGGGTACACCCTATCAACACACAACCAATACAACATCATATGCAACAAGGTTATCCTATCCAATCAAATTCGGTGATCTTCTCATGGGAGCCGATACCCTAGGAATGGGCCCTCACCCTTCTCACGCTTATCCTACACAAGGGCTGGCCGGAAGTGTGTTCTCGAATGCCACTCCATCAAGAAATGTGGCATTCCTTGGTTTCATGCCCACTAGCCCATTTCCTAGTGTTGTTCCACCTTACCTACATATGTACTCAAAGTCCCCCTAGATGGATGCATAAAATTTCCCTACTTCTTATACATCATATCAAGGATCTCCTTATGTTCTAGTCAATGCTTACATTGCAGCCTATCCAAATCCTCCTCCTCCACCTCCTCATCAAGGAGCTTCAATGGTGGAATCTTACACAATGGGTACTTATGTTGAGTATTTGAAAGAACCCCTTGAATTTACCATATGGGGTGTCATGCTTCCATGCCCATTTCCTAATCTTCCCAAATTTAAGGGGGAGGGAGATCCAAACACTCACATCAAGGCCTATGCTATGAATATTAGGGAGTTACTTCCTTGGGATGTTGTAGTGGCTAAAATATTTCTAAAAAATCTTGAGGGAATTGTTTTAGATTGGTACTATTGGATTCCATAAGCTTTTATACATTCCTTTAAACAACTTGTTTCAAATTTATTAGATCATTTGACATGAACAAGTTCTTTGCGAATAGGGATTAGAGAGTTTCTCCATATCATGCAGAGCGAACAAATCTTCCACTCATTTTATCCAAATATGGTGTCAAGTTATTTACTCCTTTGCAAGTGCACCCAACATGGACCAGATGGAAATTTGTGATCTTTTCCTTCACTCACTCAATTAAGAGACCAAGGAAGAAGTCCAAAATTTTCCTTTCCATAGTTATGAGGAAGTATTGGAAGGTGCGCTTGATTCGACCAAGCCATTATTGATAGTGGGCGTAAGAATTACGACCTCAATGGAAAATTGGTATCCTTTAACCAAAACAATGGATCCAACAACCAAGGACCTAAGGATTTGAATCATAATCATGGTGCTACCATGAATGGTGTTACTAATCAAGAAAAGAACACTAGTTTTATGAACAACAATAACACTAACAACCATAACAACAAAAACAACAACACAAGAAATAAAAAAAAAGGCCCTAACACTATTTCCTTGGTCAACATGGTTGATGTGAACCATCCCCCTCCTCAAAAAAATCAAACCCAAGGCCCGAACTAGTACCAAAACTCCAGCCAAGGGGCAACGAATCATGGTTATAAAAATCAATTTCAAAACTACAATCAAGGTTATAATCAACAAAAACAAGACACTTATCAAAGACCAAGAAATTACGATCCTAACCTATATTGTGGTTTCCATCATATTGTCGGTCATGACACTAGGAATTGTAGAGATTGTAACAAGTTCCTACAAAGACTCCCTGAAAACCAAAGGCAACTCTTTGTGGATATGTTCTTAGTAAAGCCTAAAACAAATTTGCAGCCAAATTATACAGGACCCATAGCTCCTCAGAATGAAAACCTAAGCATCTTTCAAGATCCATTCCCTACACATCCTAAAAATGTCAAGGTAAATCCTCGAACATAAACAAGGGCATTCCTATTGCAAACAATGATCATGAAGCCTCAACTTCCAAAAACTCTCAAGTTTCCCCCAACCTCGGCTCTAACGACAATACAAATATTATGGGATTAGTTGAGCTAGAGGTTGAACCAAAAGTTAACGTGACAACCCAAACAAGGGAATATGTTCCAAAACCTCCTCTCTCTCATTCTCTCACATGATGACACTCCTATAGTTTCAAAACCTATAGGAGCTTATGATTTGATTTTAGATTTGAACAAGACCTTCTCACACATATCATTTTTAGATTTACTGAAGAATTCTCCTTCACATCATGTTGCATTATTGGACACACTGGGTCTTGGTCATCTAGTTCATGTCATACCTCCTCCTGGAGCTCAAATAAATCATATTGATTTCGATGTTCATCCTCTAGGGAAGGTGATAAGGATATCGAGTTTGTCTTTGACATAAGCAAGATGCCTACTGATGCTGAAATAGCCTAAAGAGGAGATCCTACTTTATATCTACAAGTATGGGTTTATAACAATTGCATTAAGAGAGCCATGATTGATGACAGGGCTGCAGTGAATGTGGTTCCTTTCTCTTTCTTACAGAATTTGGGGTACAGGGAGACTAATTTCTCCTCTACAAGAAACACATTACGAGGGTATGACAGTTTAAAGGAAACTTCAATTGGAACCATAGTTCTTCCTATCACCCTCGGGCCAAAAATGATCTTAACAGAGTTCTACATCATTGATAGGAAACAAGTTACAACATGATCCTTGGTAGACCATGGATTCACTAGATGAAGGCCATCCCTTCAACTTTGTTTCAAGAGGTTAGATTTCTCCATTTGGGGAAGGTATTTGTTGCTCGGGGGATCCTAAACCTTTCGATATTCACTTAGCAAATCTCAAAAAGAAACTAGGGGTTCATTCAAAGTATGAGCTACATGCAAACCAGTTAAATAAACCACCTCCATCAAACCAATTGGTCACAACCGTCTTAAACATTCCAAAAGTCGACGTTGATGACTCAAGAACATTTGAGGTTGCTAAAACTAATGAGGGTTAATCAATATTTTTGGAATTTTTTTCACTAAAATGACAGTGGGAATCATGAAACTATTAGAGAAAGATGAGTTGATCTTCCTCTCATTTGAACCGCAAGGAGTGGGTATCCTTCTTGGTACGACCTCTCTTCCTGTTGGTGGTCTTGGCTTGGTGTAAACATGATAAAATAAAATAAGGAAGAAGAGAGCAATGAAATAAATACGGTGCCTAATGATGGGGTCTGGATGGAGTGGTCAAGTCGGATGGTTCTTTTAAGCTCCACCTAGGTTTAAATCCCATTATGGCACAATCCCCGTTTGGGGTGGTAATGTCCTGGGTGGTGCGGCGATAGGTTGGATTTCACGTAAGGAGTTTTGGATCGAGAACACATGTGCTTGGTGATGTTTGGTGGTTCATATTTCACCCGTGGTGGTGTGTGCTGATTGCGTAGAGGATTATGTTTCACCGGATCAAGCATGGTTTGTTGGTGGTGGCTCATGTTTCACAAATGGTGCTTGTTGGGCAGCTCATTTTTTTTTGCAAGGGTGTCGGTGACTCATGCTTCACTAGTTGTGTGTTCTTGTTGCCAGCTCGTGTTCCATAAATTGTGAGCTATAATTGTAATATATTGTAAGGGAGGGGTCCCTTAACCCTCTAGTGCACAGCTCGAAAGTCAAAAGCATTCACCTTATCAAAATAAATAAATCAATACGGTGACTATTAAATCCATCCGTAAGGCTTGTTATATTTTGAACCTTGGTTTAGATACGAACGTGTCAGAAATCAAGTATGTCATCTCCATGAGATGTGATCCCATAGCACAACAAAGGTCACACAAAATCACTATGCTTCACGCAAAAGACAAAATTGAGCAGCGCAATCATGCTCACCTAAACATGATATGTCAAGAATGATAGAGAGGTTCTCGAATACCTCCTTCAAATAGAAAAATTGGATAAACATACATACACAATCATGGGTAGGGGTTGTAAGTTTAAACCCGGATAGTAATTCCTTTTCAAGAGAACAAAAATTTCAAAGATCATGTTTCTTCACTATGTACTCTTAGGGGTGAGGAGTTTGACATCCTTCAAATCTCTTCACCTTAGACATTTCAACATGTAGTCCATTTGCATTTCCACATGTACACTATTGCATCCATATTGCATTTCATCTACCAGATCATTTTGTAAATTTTGTAATCAAAGAACTTATCTTTCAAGAAACTTTCAAAAACTTCTAAAAATGTTGGAAAAACATTCAATCACATTTCTTCAAATATCCACAATATTATCATCAACATTTCTAATCATTTCATTAGTTCAACAAGTTAAGACAAAATTTTGACACTAATCCTACCAAGGCCTGCATACTTGGTTCTACTTGTAGTTTTCTTCCAACATAGGTTTCTTTGCCCATAGTTTATTCTAGAAGCTTCTTGGTGTCATATCTCTCCCAGAAAAACCTCTTTGGTAGCAAAAGCATTCTAAACATTTTTACTTCTGGATCACTTGTTCGCCTATCTCATCCTTTGGTGTTGAGCCCTCGCATCTTACTGGTTGCATGGGGTTGAGGCTAGGGGCAAGTTCTCCCTCCCAAAATCACAACTCAAAGTTAAAAAAATATAAAGTCAAATCAAATAAATGCAAAAATATTTCATTTACAAATAAAACCACACTTCCTTGCCCCACTAGTCTTCGGTGATGAGCCCACATTTCTTACTAGTGATGTGAGATTGGGAAAGGAGGGAAGTTCCCTTACTTGCCTATGCCTTGTCTTCAATGATGAGCCAATGCTTCTTATTGGTAGCATGGGGCAAGGTATAGGGTCTATTAGGGTGAAATCACAACACCTTCAAATGAGTTATGGATGTATTTTTCTAAGGCAAGGTCATTTGGTGTGATTTGCATAACATTGAGTCTTCCTCAAAGTGTGGGACTCTGTAAAACAAGAAGACTCTCTAGATTAAAGGTTGGTTCCTATTCTTTGTTTAGGGACATACGTAGAAAATTGTAGAGGGTCTGTTCTTAATCCTAATCTAAAATTTACCAAGGAAACAGGGATAGAAGGAATATAGAAATTAAAACAAAAGCTAAGCTACGAGGTGATGCATCGAAGGAATGATGGACACTTGTTTTGTTGATAGACACAAACCAAATAAAATGTGTATAATAATCGAGCACAGATAACCAGGTTAATAAATGAAAGACTAGATGAGAGAAAAGAAAATAGGAAAGGATCTAGAATCGATCACAAAACATGCTTTATTGCTCTGCAGATTGATATAATACATTAATAAATGGCCAAGAGGCGAGAAAGCGTATTGCAGTTTTAATGGAAGGCCTGAACCCCACAAATCCCTTTGCTAAGAGGAGAAGGGAGCCTACAAAACAAAGAATGTCCAACCCTTTACAATGAATCTTGCCCCCATTTTTATAGGTTCGATCAGAGAGAAGAAAGAGAGAGAGAAGCAGGGAAAAGTAGGTCAAAGCTCAACCACTGCTATTAATGCTTCTAATGAAATATGCCCCCAAATCTATCTTTATTGCATCAATCCTTGGTTTGACGCCTTGAAGGAGGAGGAAACAATGAAACAAATCAAATTTGATTTGGTTGTTGAGGCAAGAAGATCCTGCATTAAAAGCTCAAAGATGTTTCCTCCATTTTCCTTCACCTAACCTCCTCAAAATTAAAGTTTCAAGCCTCCATGGCGTGGGTGAGGCCGAGATCTTTCCAACGGTGTCAGATTCATGATATTTTGAGCCCTGAGTTGAAAGATATGCCCCTTAAAAGTTTGTATCAGGTCTGTACAGATGGGTGGGAAAATAATTTGAAAAATGGGTCCCCTTTTTGGTTTAGGACATGTGGTAGCTGGATTAGAACAAAAATCGGGCTTGTGGTCCTCAATTTATCTTTTTTCCCTATTGCGCAAAAATGCAAAACTCAAAAAACTCCCGCAGCCCGAGGCTCTTCACCTGACACGTGGCTCCTTTTGGTTGGCTAGGGAATGTGCTTCCATCTTTGTCTTTGTGCCTTTTGAATGAAAAGAAAATTTCACCTTTTCCTCCAACTCCCCGCTTTGGCTTTGACTCGGGTTCACACGTTGAATTTTTCCCGAGGTGGAGTTACGGGCCATTTTGCAAATTTTACCCCTTTTGATACAAGGGAAAAGAACCAAATTTTCCTTGATGGTCCACTTTTCCACAGGGACACGCGGCGATATGGTGATCCTGTTGGAAACCTTTTCTTTATTCAATCTTTGAATCAATGCCATTAAGACACTTGGTAGCCTCCGTCGGCTGTTTGTGCATTGACTATTCAACTAACTCGGCCCCTATTGGAATAACACGTGGAGGCACCATGCTTGCTTGAAAACCCAACCCAAATTTTTCCTTTGGAGGAGCATCGAGTTGACACTTATCGGTCTCCGTAGGTCTATGGACCTTTCAATAGTCCCTCTTATCCTTTTGGGCTCTGGGCTACGTGGCGAGCTCAAGCTCATTTGGGTCTGCGCACCTTGAGACCAACTCTTGGAGATGCGCCATTAAGACACTTGGCATTCTCCACTTACACTTTTATACTTAGCCAATTTTGAGGCCCGCCTTGTCCGCCTTTTGACTTTGTTTTGACCATTTGCTACGTGGAGGGCTGGTGCAAGTTTGAGTCTCCGCCCTGGATTTCCCTCCAGGTTTGCACCAAGATAACACCTAGCACTTCCTTTTTAGTTGAAGACTTTTCAACACCCCGTAATTTCTTGGGGTTTTGGATGCGTGGAAGCCTGGCGCAAGTTTGGGCTCCCCCTTTTTGGATTCACCTTTGGAGAAGTGTCGTTAAGACACGTGGCTCCTTCCATAGCCTCCTCCATACTTAGTCATTTTTGGACCTTTCCCAAACTATTTTTGAGCCTAAAACTTTGAATCCTCACTTTTTTCCCTTTCTTACTCCTGGCCTCTTTGTGGCACCACCCCTTCTTCTCTAACCCTACAATTCCATTGTTGAGTCTACCTGTAACTTGTAGAATGAATTTAAGACATGAAACGGCTTGACAAAGTTGTTTCTTCTTGCACAGGGCCGTTTAATTTTCCTCAACCCCACCACTTCATCATTGAGTCCCCCCTCGACCCTTCAAATAGATTTAAGATATGGAAACACTCAAAAGAACCGTTTCTTCTATTTCTTCTTGTGCAGGGTCGAATTTGACTTTCTCGGGCCTCTATTTTTTCTTTTTCTAGTTTTGGAACTCGAGCTTATGGGTTTGAATCATTTCCCTTCATGTTTTCTTTATGTGTAGGGCTTGTTCTGACCAAATTTTCTGGGGGAGGTAAATTTGGGATAACAGGGTCTATTCAAATAATTTAGTAAGTTGTACACAATTTATTCAATAAAAAGTTCTTTGAAATCTTAAATCCCAAAAAATTGAATTAGATGTGTATGTTCCACAAGAGTTAGATCCCAAAAAAGTGAATTAGATGTGTATGTTCCAATCTATTCAAATAATTTAGTAAGTTGTCTTTTATTCAATAAAAAGTTCTTTGAAATCTTAAATCCCAAAAAGTGAATTAGATGTGTATGTTCCACAAGAGTTAAAACCTTACACCATATTTTTTCAATCAAGAGGCCATCTACGAGTCTAAGTCTAGATAAAGTTGCAAGCAAATTGCATTCTAGACTATGTAGTAAACTGTGTGAAGTTAGGTTGTAGGTATCTAATTGGATTTCTATCAAAATATTGTCATTCTCTCATCACTTAAATTCATCAAAATCATACAACTCACATGCCTTCTATCTCTTGGTGTTAAGCTCTTGCATCTTAATAGTTACGTGGGTTTCAAGTGGAGTGAGTTCATTTTATTATCATACCATTTTCATCATATTTTTCTTACCAAACCAGAAGTATCGAATATTGTTTGAAAAACCAAAGTTTCATAATTAAATTTTTTTGCATTAACATCATATAAAACAAAACAACAAAAATAAATCATTCATGTTAGCATATCATCATCCATAACATGCATCCAAAATCATATAAAAACATCAAAATTCTAAGCATCTAAGAGTACACAAGTGAAGTAAACCATCAATGAGTCAACTCTTATGCAAGAATGAATAGAACAAAAGAAGTATTTATATATATATATATATATATATATATATATATATATCCATAATAAGTCAAGTCTGTATACAATTCCATCACACTCTAGGTGTGGTCAAAATGCTCACAATGAGCACAAAAATCCAAAAAAAATCATATACATGTCTCACAAAATGACATCAAAGTAATAAGGGCTCGTGGCCTATCCCTCCCTATGGGATTCCTGAGAAGGTGTGTGGTTAGGGCTCTGTTGTGGCTCCTATGATGTGAATGGAAGCCTCCATGCACTAAGCGATGAGAGTGACCATGTGATCTTCCACTAGTCATGTCCTCACTTTGGGAGTGACTCTTTCTCACCATCCTCTTAGCAAGTTAGAATGCAAAAATCTCGGTCTTCTACGAAGACAGGACCTTAGTTGCATTCTAAACAAGTGCGAACATGTTAGTATGTCATCTAGCCTATAAAGAATGTCCCACATCTATCAAAATAACCTCTCAAGTCTTCCCTATAGGGATTAGTAAGGTATCAACCAAGATCTTATGAATAAGATCTCGCCAACCGTCAATAGTGGCCATAAGACAAAGCAAACAACGACGAGTTAGAAAACATTTAAAAACCAAAAATAAACAAATGCAAAATACTAACGTTTCTCTTAGCCGATGGATCTCTCGCTCGTGAGGCCATGATCACAATGTTGCGCTCTTCGATTTGACTATGTCCTCACTCAAAATGGTCACAGGGTAGTCTAGTACTCCAAATTCTCTACGAGGGAAAGTATAAATGAATTTGAAAATTATAGGTTTTAGATATATATATATATATATATATATATATATGCTTTGTTTTAACTTTGTGTTTAGTGTGTGTGTGTTTTGTAGGGATGGAGCGCTGGTGTAGGTATACTTCTATCCCCGCATGGAATTGTAAGTCCTTAAGTGATTTTGTTTTAGTGTTTATTTTTTGATATCATGTTTATCTGCACTTGAGTCTTGTTTTTGTTTATAGGCAATAGGAGCTTAGACAACGTCACTTGGCACATGGGCATGTTAGGTATAACTTCTAACTCCCCATTTTGGGAACACCATATTCAAACTCTATGTTTTATGCCTTTTCATGGCTAAAACACTAATTCGAGGGGTAATATGTACGCACCCAAATTTACATGTGCTACATTGTCAGAAATGGTTCAAAGGTCCCCAATGATGATTCATGTCTTTTCTAAAGGTGTTTGAGCCCCTTTATCTCTTTACATTATATATTTGTAGCTTAGATTGCCTTACTTAGTTGTTTCCTACTTTTCTATAGCTTTCTACATTATTTTCCCTTTAGTTTTGGCATTTAGTTACAAAATTGTCTCCCTTCCTGGGTGGCGGTTGCGCAACCACCACCATATTTGGGTGGGGTTACACAACCACCACCCTACAGGTGGGGTTGCCTGGCTGCCGCCACTGTGGGTGGCTATGCAACCGCCACCCTGTTTTGGGTGGTGGTTGTGTAACCACCATCCTATTTAGGTGACGGTTACACAAATACCACCCTACTTGGGTGGTGGTTGCATAACCACCACCTTGTGTAGAGTGGCGAATTTTGTGTGAATTAATCGAAACTTTCCAGAGTGAATTAGACACGTGTTAACTCACTCTAGTTCACCTCTAGTGCACATTTCTTGATCAATTTGGCTGATTTTAAGCTTGATTGATTCGTATCAACCTATTGTTTACTTCTATTGTTGATAGAGTGTTAAAATACCTCTCCTTATTGTGATGTGGCATCCCATTGCTTTGAAATAGATGAGGTGATTCCCGCTTGTGTTTTATAAAATCACCACTTCTTCTGAAGGAAATGGCCAAAGATTATTTTGTGTATCTTGCTTAGTTGAGCTACCACAATCTTGCTAGAAATTATACATCCAATCTTTGTTCTCTTTCATTTTCTTTCTTACTGCATTATGACCAGGACTACCATCAAGTTTTCATTGCTCTAGCAGATATCTTCTTGTTGCTTCCTCTACATTCCCAGTTCCCTAGACTCACGTGGACACAAAATATTGGTAAAGATAACTGAGGGGACAAAGTGATACCACAACTGGAATTTCCTTTGCATTGTAATTCCAGGTTGGGGGTTGTTATTGAGTTTCTTCATTTCTTTATTTATCTCTGAACGTACACACATTTATCAACTAGAGTAGAAGAAATCATTTTATTTATTGTAAATAGTTAGATCATTTCCAAGAAGCTTTCACATCTTCTATAGAAGTTTCTGGTGATAGATCCTTCCCTTCCTATCCTTGTGGATTTGTGAGGGAAGAATATTTGGAGGAAGCTTGTTATATCACCATAGATAATAACAAATCTGTTGCAAATTGTGGTTTCTATTGAATCTTCTCACATTCTATCCGGGAAGTTGCAGGGGAAGAAAAGATTCTCAAAAGCTTCAAATCTTCCCGTGTCTCTGAGATAGGAAGAGGATTTGATAATCCACAATTATTAATTGGAAAAGATTCATTTAAATTAGAATATATTTAATATATTGTTACATAGATAAATAACTACATCCGACTATTTATTTGTATATGATTTGTTAATTAGGATTAGAAGCAATTTATTTCTTCATTATTCTAGAAAGTTTCATAAAAACACAAAAATATTTCTTTTAATTAGATTAATTGCTTTGCATTTCTTTATTTATTTTATATCAAAAATACAAAAACATAGTGTAGCTTTTATTTACTTAGATTAGCTTGTTATTTACTTTTGTAGATTAAAATTGCACAAATGCATACATGACCATTCCCAGGACCACGGTAAAGAACAAATATACAATTGTGATCCATGGCCCCCTAACTAAACGGACCCAAAATTATCACATATGTAGATCTTTGGATTTAGTATGCTTGTCCTCAAAACACCATCACGGTAGTCGATTACATTGCACAACTTAACATCTTAAACATCATGGCCGAAAAGGCTTATGAATATTAGACTTCCCTGGTAATAGAGTCTAGGATTCACATATGACCATAGAGGACCACAACCAGAGAGAGCTTATGGTTGTGATCCAAAGATCACCCAAACAAGTGGGCCCAAAAACCAATTATACTTAGACACCGGATTACATACACTAGTCTTTAGAACATCCCCACTTCCACCAAATATCATTAGACAACTAAACGTTCTAAACGAAGAAGCTCATCGAGCCCTCTCATTCTAGAATGAACCAACTAACCGCGCATAGATCTAGCGGAACCACACCTCTCTCATTTATTTCATGACCTTTTCGGACATCAGTTATGAGGCGCTGTTGGTTTTCCACGTATCCCACAACCATTAGAGAGGATTTCCATGAAGCTCGATATTGATTCGAGTCTTCGTGTGGATATTCTTTCCAACCCATCCATTAGACCCATTCAGGTTAGAAGGGCCTTTCTTGCCCTTGATGAGAAGATCTTGATATTATGCGCATTGAGGACATTATTTTTCCTTGATATCTTGTTCATCCCATTTCCACATATTTTCATCCACATATCACATATTCACTATATTTCACTACATCTAACCATTCATTCTACATCGGCTTTCCCAAAGCGACCTCGAGAGGTCGAGTGCAACTAAAGGTCATGTGTTGATTTTTAATCATACGAACCCTCAATACACAATACTAACAAAGAGATGATAATAATGTAAATGTACGCATGTAATAAATATGTAGGTATGATAAAAATAGGGTAATAGAGCTCAAAGAAGACGTTAGAACAAGGTCAAGTAGTATATAAATGATAATAAGGTGTTATTAGTGAAACTAATCAACTAATCTAGTAGGTATTGAGGTAATATGGGATATAAATGGGTAGCTGAAAAAATTGTACTAATAGACCTATAAAAATATAAGATATAAGGTGTTATCTAGGAAGGAATTAACCAAAATAATTGTCATGTAAATATAATATATTATGTAAGGTGTTAGATGGGATGTAACACCCATGTTATTATTCATCCGAATTAAGGGATTTTTTAGTAAAATAAACCCCTTAATTATAATTAATTAATTCAATTATTTTCATTTTGTAGCAAATAAAATTCAATATAATTAAATGTTTACAATCCATTTGATAACAAATGATAAGCATGTACAAGAATAAGGTTCAACTAGATCTTCCCGATCCCCTTAATTCACTCAAACCGAGTGTGTATAACTTTTATACCTTTGTTAAACCTTTTAACAAGTCTTGAGAACTATGTGTAACTCTTAAGTGTCAACCTAGAAAACATACAAGTTGTAATCCATCTGGTATCCAAAACAAGTTAGGGGTATGGTGAATAGACAATGTAATCAGCTAGTTACACTACTTTGGCCAAATATTCAAGTGTGCAATGTAAGCTTAGTTTCGTGATCGCACACTAGTCAGTGAAACTTGTCTCTGTCACCACACAACCATCTCTACATAATTATCTGGATCTCATTTTATTGTTTAAGAAATTAAGTTTTTATTTTGAAGAAGTAGGAACCATGACTCACCCTTTTAATTTAAAGGATCCTATTATTCCCATCATAAGATCCCTATGGAAGAGATAGTGACCACATAATGAATTTTGTCATTACATATTTTTATCCTTATCGTATCCATTCTAAGCTAGAACAGCTTAGGATTCTGCCGATAAGTAAGCAACATGAAATGATATAAGATGTTCTTGTGGTTATTACTTTCCATTAAAAATAAGAATTTTAGGTGAAAAAAACCGGGAGGAAGAGGATAAGATGCAACCTCAAGTGTGAGAGGACTGTGCAAAAGAAGTGAGGAATCCACAAAAGAAGAGGAGGTAGTGGCACCTCGTTGTAATTGAAGAACTTGGGCTTGTAGATCGTGCACCAAGGAATCTAAGGCATGAGTTATAAAAGGATAAGTAGGTTTTATATGAGAGATAAGAGGAGAATAAAATGAGTAGTAGACATAGGAATGGAGACATTAAGACTAGATATTCCCATGGAGGTGGAGGAGAAGAAACTAAAATGGAAGATGTAGTAATAGAGGAATAACCTAATATTTGAAGCATGCTCTCATGAGAATCCCTATCATGAGAAAAATTGGAAATCAAGAGGATGTCGAGGACTAGTTGTGCATGATTCATAATTTCACACAATTTATTGCGAAATGAGATAGAGCATCAAGTTATTCTTTATCAACATTAGTATCTTCATCATAGGAATGCTCATTGTCAGAAGCTTCTATGTCTTCTAAGGGTACTTGAGTAGAATTGGATAGAGGGTTGTCATTCATAGGTACAAAGGAGGCCATGAATTTGGAATTCTTACGAGTAGGTACAAGGAGTTATATATATTATTGGGAACCAAACCGATACTACATGTATTGGGCATAAATGTAATACTAAGGGCTACTAGGGTTTGTAATAATGACTAAGGAGAATAGAACAAGATAAATATGATGTGTAACATAAAATACTCAATTTAAATAAATGATTTAACCTAAATGGTTAAATTTATAGGGTAGTAACCAATGGTATATTATCCTAATCAAATAGTTTCCAAAGCTAATTATAACAATATCGTGGATAATACATGAACAAAGATAAATAGTGATAGACAAATGAAACAAAGTATTAACAATGAGAGGTACAAAAATACATAGCTAATATTATGGATCAGTGGGCTAGTCTGGACTAACCTAATGGCTACAAAGGGTTGGAAATGGTCCAAAGAAGGTTTTTCTATGAAATAGTGTACTATAAAGTTTTCTGGACTAAGGCATATGACATGAATCAAAGTGTATGAACACTATGGCCATTTTTGTACGTAATTTTCCCTCTTTACTTCCATCTCATGAAACTTTTTGGGTCTATGCATTGTTTCTTGATATACTCCTATCAACAAGTTGGAACTTCAAAATTGTATGATGCTTGTTATACAACCGATTGAATCTTCAAAACCCTAAATGGTGAGGGAGTCCTACAAAAACATTATTTGGATTTTGGAACCCTTGTACACCACCGACATTCCCAATACTTTGAATATTGATCAAACCACACATCATTCTCATATAACATGGGATATCAAGAATGTATGTGCAACCAAATTGATAACCATGACCTTATAACAATGTGATTGTACTTGAACCTTTTCCCTAGCTTGACTTGAATTTAATAATGTTCCTTTAGTGCTTTCATATCCGAGTAGATGAATACCATAGAATGAGTTTCCATGGAATATTAAGATCAAGGGAGTCTTGGAGTAGCTTTTCTTGTGATTGATCTTAGTATTTTCTCATTAGAATGCTAGGTGCCAAGTAGATAGAATTCCCTCCTCAATGAGAGATGAATAACTTTCTTATATATGCGTTATGGATCTGGAAAACTCGGAGGAAGGTGAATAGAAGTGTACCAAAAAAGTTTAGATTAAGAAAGTACTCTGTTGGGGGAAAGGGACCAAAATGGACGGACAGTAGAACCATAACATATGGATGTTATGACCCTTTCTAGGTGTTATGGTCCCAGATATATGTGCAAGTGATTTGAAAATTGGAATTGTAATATGCGAGGGTATATCTTGATTTGATGAATTAATATAACCATTTCACAAACAAGTGGGTTTTGTGTGCAAGAAAGAATGAGTGATATATATATATATATATATATATATATATATATATATATATATATATATATATATATATATATATATATATATATATATATATACATGATTGGTCAAATTGAGCAAGTGTGGGCTAGTGCAAAAGCGTTGTACAATTTGTGTTGTTGTAAGACATATTACTAAAATGAGTTTCTACAGATGGGCATCCCCAACTATCATAGATAGTATTCCATTGATATTTCTCCATTTTATATCTTGTATCATATTTTACACTTCTCAAAATAATATTTGGAAGTTCTTTGATGATGAACTAGATTTTTGGTCGAGTTGTGCAAATTTTATTGCTACCTAACATTTTTGTACTTTCATTGATATTTATTGGTATTTCTTCCAATAGTATTCTCATCCAGGATATTTCAAGTAATAGCTCATGCAACAATATTAAAATATATCCAAAAATGTTAATTCTATCTATATCAATACGAACATAGTCAACATCACAATTGACCAAATAACCTAGCATTATTTGTACAAGAATAACTAAAGACAAGTGAAAAAGTATTATTTATATTGTCACCATAAATAATCAACTTGCAACACTTACCTCCAAAAATAAAAATGGTCTTGAACCAAAAAATCTCCATACATGGCTATTATTATCTTTCATGGGTATCAAAAACATCCTTTAGAACGTGAAATATTCTATAACTTTTGGTTCATCTAGATTATAAATATACATGAAACACTTTCATCTTCCACTTACATGATATGTACACTTTCATCAGTTCTCTTACACCCTTCATTATGCATGCATGGAAAATGTAATGCTTTATGTATAATATTGAGAAAGTGGATAAAATTTGTATGAAGAGGATTAAACATATCCTATTGAATCTAGAAATGTTGAGCAATCAAAATTTTAAATAAAAATCTATGCTCAAATATGAAAGTATAGTAAATGATGAATAGAAATAGATTTAACTAGGTAACATAATAGATATGGAAATTGATAATAAGAATGCACACACTTAACTTTCTATGAGTTTCTAGGTTCTAATCTAGGTGTGTACATAGGAAAACATGATGGATCTATAAGTTTGCAATGAAGGATGATGGATCTAAGAGTGCAATATACTTGGTTTTGGTAGTTATCTATAAGTTTGTAGTGAAGGATGATTTTTCAATTTTTAATTTGGTTGAATAATGGTTAGTTACAAGAATGGAAGAAATTATCCTTTGAAGTAGAGCTCAGAGTTTACTACATAGATCGTATTAAAAACACACAATACATACAGTTTACACAATACTAATCATTCTATTGTATTTATAATATAATATTCTTCTATCTAGAAGGCATGTTGAAGCTAAAACTTCATATTTACCCTAGACAGAAAAATAATATTACGATCTATCAAGGGTTTCAAGTATGTATGTACCAGTTTTTCATCCTTCTTTCTCTCTATTTTTCCTTCTCTCTCTATATCTATGCCTTCCTACGAACTGATATTTTAACACTCTCCTCTGTTTTCTCTTCCTCACTTAATTTTCATTTGTCATTCTTTTGATTTCCCATGATTCCTCCACTTCAATAATTTTCACCTACACACAAATTGAGCTAGATCTGAATGTAAGAGTAAATACAATAGAAAACTATACACATGTAACTCAGATTATTATATAGACATCTCAATAGAAATTAGGTTTTTTTAATTACATGTTTTTTCTAACTTTAAAATAGAAAATAACAATAAATTAGAAAAAACATTGCTTTTCTAACTTTAAAATTGGAAAAAATAATATTAGAAAAAACTATGGTTTAAAATTAGAGTTATTAAAATTTTATTTTTAAAACTCAATTTAACCTACGAATTTCATTTAAACTTGGAAATTTTACCCTACAGGCATTAAGTAGCGTGTTGGGGGTTGAAGGGGTTTGCGTAAACCCCCTTTAGGTGAACGAGGGTTCACGCGAATCCCCCTATGTAGCATCTATGTGGCACCTATGTAGCACATTTTGGCTCCAAATCCATTTGGAGGATAATTTTTCGCTAAAATGATCCACTTAGGTGTCACGCAATTAGGGTTAACTAATTAGTAAAATTACAAAATTTAACACAAATTACAATTTTTTATTAGATTTCAAAAATCTATTTTTTTATTTTTTGAAAATATATTTTACTATTTATTTTTGCCAACATATGGTATTTTACAACAATCAATAGTACACAGTCAACACAATTTGAAAAATAGTAAAATATATCAATTTTTTTGAAAAAATAAACTTACTATTTGTTGAAGTCTTCTTCGTAGCTATGAAAAAAAAAAAAAATCAATTTCGATATAAATCTTAAAATTTATTGGCATAAACATATGTACATCATTTATTTGAAAATATCTTCACTAAATAATTAATTAAAAAATACAAAAATTTGACAGGACCTCGATATTCAAATCTAGAACATATATCTAAAATTTCATGGTGAAAAAATAAGTTTTCATTTAAAAACACCACCACGAATAATCGTTCATCTTTTATAAAATAAGAAACAACGTATGAATAAATTTAAGAAAAAGACCATATTTTTGCTAAAAATAAATAAAAATGTACATGTATTCTACACTCTAAACACAACATTTCGTTAGTTCATGGAATTTCATGAATGTGTATGGTTTTGTGGCTATTACCTTTGGAAAATCAATGAAATCAAAATTCATGTTTATAAAAGTACAAAAATACAAAAAGTGACAAAACATATACCATGAAATCAAAGGCCTCTACCTCATCCATATGATCCTCTACCTTTGAAGTTTCATTTCCTCTTTTTACATTAATGTAACTACATTGTGAAGTATTAGCCTCACATCCTTGCACATAATCACCTTTTCTAGTCCACCTCTTGGCCCACATCCATACATGAACTTTCCTTTTTCTTTTCTCTTCTCCTAGATGTTTGCATGATAATTTTTCTTCCTCATTTAGCAAACACTAATAGGATTCTACAACAAATTGTAGTTAAATCATTCCAATTTCATCTTGAGTTTTCATGTGGATCCCTTTCACATACCTTGAAATCTTCTTCAAGTAACCCTTAATATAACCAACTCTAACAATTAGCCTATATGAAAAGTATTCAATTTAATATTTACACTCATTTCCCTTTGTTGCAAGTTTTGCAAATTCATAAACAAGCTCATGTGTGATAATATAAGTAAGGGACTTAGATTACAATCTCACAATGAATCTCTTCCAATTTTAATCTTTATCTTTTCCTTTTTGAAACCTCTTGGCTTAATTGATCCCATAAAAAGGATGCATGAACTTTCCATTTTTTCTATTTATTAACTCACGCGGTATATTCCATATTTTCATACTTGAAATACTTCTCTATTTCTTCATACAATAAACAAGTTCCTCATAACTCAAACATCCAAGATAACCTCATCCAATTTTGGTTTACTAGTCTTCTCCATAGAATATATCTTTTGGTTTATCAACCTATTTGTATCCCTATAAGACATGGTTCTTAGGTTATTCTTATATACATTTAGTATTTCTTGCATCTTCCACTACCACAATACCCTATCAAGTTGAAACCATTTTCTAAACCCACTATTAATTCAACATAACCTTCCTAACCCTTTTTAACCTAGATTTTCCTATTTTTCAAACCTTGTTTTCCTTTTTTCAAACCTTGTTATCCTTTATGTTTTTCTTCTATGTTCTTTATACGTAGTGCTAGGATCATTGGTTAATTTTTTTAACACATTCAACTTACATACACTTATATGAATCACACCCTTCCAATGGATACCACTTTTTCTCCTAACATTTATGATACAATTATCAAATTAATAATTATGACCTTGTACCTTTTCCTATAAATTATATTCATAGAATCCAATATGATGATATTATTGGTGTTGATATAGAATAATTTCATCTTTTATCTATTTTTAAATTAAGGGTCTCCACATGCATCCTAATGATATTGATAAGGTTATTTTTGTTAGGAAAATAATGTTTACATTATATTTGTGGTGTTAGTAATTATGTAAATGTAGAAATGTAATTACTATTGTAATAGTGAAGTTGTTAATAAACAACTCACTAATATAGGTTTGGTTTGTTAATTAATATTTGATAGTAATATTGTTATAAACAATATTATGATATAGGTTGTTGAGATATATTGTTATAACAATATATCATATTTAGTCGTTTGTTAGATTGAGGTGAGATATTGGTGGAGATTGCATCTCCCTAATTATAGGAAATCCTTTTCCTATATATTTGTAATCATCTCCGAATAATTTAATAGAGTGAGAATATTGAATGAAATATTATATTGTGCAAAGAAATTATTGTAACAATCTGAATTGAGCTCTAGATTTGGTATCAGAGCGAGCTGTGTCAAGGTCTGTGAAAGCAATGATCTTTTGAATCTATCAAGGGGCATCTTGGTTGTACGAGTGCCCAACAGATGAAAAATCATATTGGTATGTTGTATATTTGATTAGAATCATTTTTAGAGCAGTATTTGCAAATAAATCAATGAATTTGAATGCGAGAAGGAAGGTAAAGTGATTGCAATGTGTTTTCGTTGTCAAACTTTTCCATACGGCATTGCCAAATCATATGTGCTACAGGCACTTGCCTAAAAGCTGGAATAGAGGCGTAGCTGGTAGGAAATCAGGCATAGAAGCGAGACTAGAGGAGCTAAGCATTAATATTTTGTGGTGCACCCAGATAAATTCAGCAAGAGAGTGATTTTTAATATCTAAGACCACGTAGTTACTACGTGAGTGAAAATAGATATATTGTTTTGAAGTGGATTTGAGTGTAGTCCGTCTGTGGTCGAGCTCCTTGATCTGGTTCACCAAGGAAATAGTGTTTGACAATATTTTTGGGTGATTTATTCCCCTGCACTTATTCGGACCTGATCTAGATCTCTGTGGATCCATGAACCCTACAACTTGGTGAAATGTTTCTTAGGTGCATTAGATCTCACTACAGGGCTCATGAGATTTTCTGGCGATTCGGTCTTGTCTCCAACTCTCCCGTAGCGACAGGCTTTGCAACTTGTGCATCACTCCAAATTTGGCGAGATCTAAACACCCTCGAGGATAATTAGCTGGACTCCACTGGTTGATGCAACTCAGTGAATGAGAGATAATCCACGTTTCTGCATGCAGCGGTGTCATTACTTAACGTAGCTGCATATTCCTCTAATTTCTGTATGTTCTGTAGTTTCCATACTCGTGCACCTACAAATTCACATCTGCAAAATTATTCATGATTACATGGACGTGGAGTGAAGATATTTTAATACGTTGAGAGGGCCTAAAATTGGATCTGTTGTTTCATTGTTTCACCAACCAACTTCTGCGTGCTCAGAATCTCTACATCGATAGTATTCTGCACAGATAAGAGAATTTTAAGTGAATACATTTGGAGAACTATAACACCCATACGCCGATTGCAAGGATCTTACCATGTCAAGATTATATACTGGCATGATTGAAGGAGCTTGCTATTCATTGGTTATATATCTTTATTTTTGTAATTGTCATTTAGATAAATCAAAAATAAATTTATGTACATAGGTTATGTTTAATAGTTTGTGGTATAATATTTTATTCATTAGTCAAATTTCATTTGGGTTTGGTAAGTGTCCTCATTTAAGTCTAGTGAGTATGTCTATTCATTGAGAGTCATATTTTAATAGTCAAAAATTTAGAGTCACTCAAGAGTTATTGTCTTTTTTTTTTTTCTAATCAGTTATTGTTGTGTGTTTATTTTAACTCACATATGTGTCTATTTATAGTCCTTATTCCTATTAGTATCAAAGTCAAATAGGTGATTTTATATTTCTTTTATCATGGTGTCAAGAGTCACCTCAAAAGTCGTGAATTAAAAAGTTGTAAAAATAACAAAAATTGCCTCATGAACACATTTTCATTATTACTCGACATCCAAAAAATAATGTGTTTCACATTGTAGGGGAGACAAAATAAACCCAATGTGGAAACTATTGAGCATCCAAGTCAAATTCAGCTAAGCTAGCAACATGTTGATGGAGGACGGAGGCATCGGAGGCTAGAGGATAACCAACAACCTCTCATCAGTCACCATGACGAGGCCGATTCATTGATTTGGTGGCACATGTGTGCTTTTTCTTTAGAGTGGTGTGCCTTATTTTAGCGTGCAATGTGTTTGATTTCAGCATTTTAGTTTGGTGTGGATTTCAATGTGGTGTGAAAAATAAGAACAAATGTGGTATGTTCCTGTTCACTTGTGTATATGAGTATTCCTACATAATTCCCCAATGTAATAACATAGTAAAGAAAAAATAGCACAATGAGATGAATCATCATGATACTCGAGGTTGAACAGTCATATGTGTTCCTGTTCATACCTAGGTTTGTGGTTAGCCTCTGGAAAACCATTAAAGGTTGTTCAAATGTGTTCCTGTTTGAGTTCCCACACTACTAGGTTAAATGTGTTCCTTAGAGTGACTGGTTGATAAGCGATGATTTATGAGTGTGTTCCCATCCTCGTCGGTCAGATGTGTTCTCACATGCATGGTTTATAAGAAGTTGATGTGTTCCTTCTTCTACCTTTAGTTCGATTGTTGTACCAAGATCATGAGCAAGCACGGGTGGCAAGTTGCAGAGGAAGTGTGAAATTTATTTTACTACCATGTAAACATTAAGGGGGGAATGTTAGGAAAATAATTTTTAGATTATATTTGTGGTGTTAGTAATTATGTAAATTTAGAAATGTAATTACTATTGTAATAGTGAAGTTGTTAATAAACAACTCACTAATATAGGTATGGTTTGTTAATTAATATTTGATAGTAATATTGTTATAAACAATATTATGATATAGGTTGTTGAGATATATTGTTATAACAATATATCGTATTCATACAAATGTTAGATTGAGGTGAGATATTGGTGAGATTGTATCTCCCTAATTATAGGAAAGCCTTTACTATATATTTGTAATCGTCTCCGAATAACTTAATAGAGTGAGAATATTGAATGAAATATTATATTGTGCAAATAAATTATTGAACAATCGAATTGAGCTCCATAATTTTTATTCTCATTACCTATAAATTTTCCTTAAAAGCTTTATGTATTCTAATGAATTCATGTTCTCAAAAATATTATGTCGAGTACTTCATCAATGAATGGAAATATTATAATTAATATGTTCTCAATCACATATTCTAAATCAAATATTTGAAGTAGATCACATATTAAATCAATACAAATCAACTTAAGCATACACAAATTCCTAGAGTCTACATTTGATCTAGTAAGGTTTAAAATAGATTACCTTGATACTATTTATAGAAATAAATGCATAATAATTTATTAACTTGAGAATTTCTTGTTACAAGGACCCAAATTCACTTGTGCATATTAAACCTAGTGAAGAAAGAGACATAATATCTACATCAAGAGTGGTAAATACTAAATGTGGAAACTTTGGATAGATCCCTAGTTGTCCCATTCTTAGTTACATTCAACACTAATGTAAATGTGTTAAAATAAAAAACTAACTTGGATCCTTGTGATCATCTCCATGTTGGTAAACAAATCCAATTTTTTCTTTCACCACTAATTAAAACATATTTAGAAGAGTTAGTCACCAAAAAAAAAAAGGAATTCACAAGAAATTCCAGAAGTAATTATATGATATGATCTCATAAGTTGGTTAAGAGTGAACATAGATTTCATAGCATCAATCATACTTATCCATAGAAATTTATATGCCTATAGTTTTCAACTAAGTAAAATCAACCTCATCTCGATATTTACATTCATGCATGCAATCATTTATATGTCTATAGTGATGACTAATAGGTGTATCATCAACATTACTTGTTTAATGCTAACTTAAGGGTTACACATTGCAATAGTGGAAAAACAACTTGAGCCCAAAGGATGCATAACATAGTTGAATGTGATGCAATGTAAGTCAACCCAATAAACATATTAGAAATATGGATAACCTTTTTCAATCCTCAATTATAATCCCGATATAAATACTTAAATGAACTCTCCCTTCATACCATAGAATAACCTTGTGTGTTATACTATATTTTAAGAGTTTTTCATGTGTAATTCTTATATGAATTCATCCAATATATTATATATGCTTGTGTATTAAGATGATATTTCCCTCATAGTATGAGCTTCTAGAAATGTATCTTATAATACCATGCATGCTTTAAGATTTTTAGTTTTGTGACATAATTCCAATGGTTGTGCCATATTTAAAATGGTTTTCTATATTCAAAACAATATTGAGGATATTCCTGAGGTACCCATAAAATGTCATGCATACAAGAGTGTGTGTAGTTAAAAACTTAAATAAAATGTCATATACATGTCCAAAAAAATAAAGTTTATGCATGTAAAATAAATATTGAAAACCAATTTGATCCCTAAACTAATTAGATAGAGTTAGGATGAAACTTTATTATTATAACTTCATACTTTCTAGTTGATGCAAGATAACATGTTAAAATGGATTCATACATCACATTATACACTTTCATGAATGGTATAATCACATGTACATGCTGCTTTTTTTTACAAATTATGTTTATGGACACAACTCGTGATGCGTAAGAGTATGATGATTTGATAAGTAAAATTTATGAAATTAATTCCCAAGGAAAATGTCAAACACATGGTGAAATGGATTTTAAAAAATTATTTTATAGGCGTGTAAATTGGATTTGGATGGGGTTGAAAGTACATATGTATCGAGTGATCAAGGAGCATCAACAAAAAGTGATGTCAGAGAACATGACACCCACTTTTTAATTTGACTATTGTTTTGGTTTGTTTTTTCAATATCTTAATCATAGTGAGGATGAAGGAAAGATCAACATTTTGTTTATTTGGATGGTTTCACAACATATGAAAGAATCAAATCCTCTCATCAATTTCTTTAACTCATTAAGTTATCATCGTAATCACAAAATACCTCATTTATGGAGTTTTTTTAGAGCAATAATAACGGTCATGGAAGGGAGAACATGATGGTGTGGGTACATGCATCAAATGTGGGTCTAAAGAAAATGATAGATTTGATTATGAGGAGGAGACATCGATTGATTGATTCCCACACCATAAAATGTTGAATGGTGTAAAAACATTTTGCAAAATTGAGGATTTAATATTCACAAGATAACCCCTTACAGAGTGTTTTGGGAGATAACAGGTACTTGTGCATTTAAAACATATGTATCTTGATGTGAAATTGATTACAAGTTACACATAAAAGTTTATGTACATGTACAAATTTATTTTTCTTAATTTTGATTTTTGTTAATTTATTTATTTTGTACATGATTAATTAGGTATTGATCGAAGGACAAAGTATGGATGTGAAAGGATTCCTAATTCTAGGTCTTTACACTCTGTGATGATTGTGGATAGTAATAACTAGACAATCTATACAAGACATTATTCTTGTTTTTCCATGAATGCATGAAAAAATATCACTATCAGTGCATAGTAAAAATTTGGGTATATAGGTGAGTGGAAACAAGTTCCTTTAGTTTGATTAAATGACTCATATGGATCAATCATGATGATAGTTTTAAAATCTATGCCCTTTTTCATGTGATTATGACCACATATATGGAATTGTTAAACAAGGTATTTTTTGTTTAAAGGATTGTATTTTATCATTTAATTAATATATATAATTTATTATATGGATCATTGAATATTTCTTTGCATTTAATTCTAACATAAAGGTGTTTGTAAATGATTTTTTGTGGGTGATGTATTTGAAATCATTTCAAAGAAGACAATATTGATAAAGTGGAGTACTACTTCAAATGGTGAACTACACATTAATAAAGAGAACAAAGCTAACATTTGAAACAAGTGAGGAGAAAACATTTTATACTTTTCGATTTTAGTGTAGAATGAATATTTCCGACAATGAAATTCCATGGGATTCACTTTGTTGATTGATTTTTAACCAAACAAGAAGGTATGTCATTACACCCATCACATAGTTATTCTACTTGGCTATAAATTGCATTAGGTGAAGAATTCATGTGGTCCACGCAAATGGATACTAGATGTTTGATCATTTTACAGTCATCAAACATTTTGATTATGAAAAGCCACTTGGTATTATATAGAAGGACCTATAATATTATATATTTATGTCTTCTGAATGGAATATTTTCTCTATTTTATTTGTCACTTTGGCATATATATATTCCTAAATGCTATGTATGTATGTAAAACTTATGATTATCATATATATATCATATGGATTAAAATTACGTTCATGTATTTGCTATATACATGTATGTATGTAGATAGATGTATGTATGTGAAATTCTTATTTTCTTGCACATTATATGAATGAAGGAACTTATTGTCTCTTCCACTTCTCTTGAATTAAAAATTAGTTAAGTTTATTACTACACTTCCACTCATATTACACATGATTCTACATATGTTTCTATTCTTCCTCTAAAATGAAAATATAAAGGTCCATTTATTATAACATGTATATGGGATCAAACTCATTAGCATCTGACCACTTTCTCCAACATGTTCCTTGCATATTAGTCTCTTGTAGGATTATACCCTATGCTATCTAGGCTCAAAACTTATCTCCTCTCTAAGATCAAATTAGTTGAGGTATACAACACACAAATCAATTTTCCCTTCTTAATTGTATTTTAAAACATCTCAAGATACCTTTTATGAATGAATATATATTGATTGAAAATTAATGATGGCAACAAAATTATAAAGCACTTTGATGCCTTCAACACTTTTTCAAGTCATTATCTGTAGACATAAAGATGAATGGTGAAGATTTGTGTATAACACTTCTATGTTATTTTTCATACTCTTGGGATTATATAGTAGGTGGTAATCACTTATAGTAATGTAAGATAAAAATGGATGAGATAGTTGTGGCCTTATTTTTATAATATGTGATGCTATTTGAAAATTATGGCCATAAAATGGTGTGTATGGAAAGTTGAGAAAGTTAAGTTTCTCACAATAATTGTGGAAACAATGGAATCATATAAGGTATACATAATGTACTATACAATTATATAGTTTCCATTAGAGAAATTTCATTAATCAAGTGTAATAGTTTTTATGAATGCTTGGAAAACATATTCTACAAAAATCTTTATGTCTAAAATATTATATTAGATCAATTGGAAGAATAGTATTAGCAGTAGGTGTTCAAATTGTACACACAATTATTGAGTAAAAAATCATTCAAAATTTAGTAGTTAACCTCAATCAATGTTTTTAGAAGTAATTATTTGTTCATAAAACACCTTTATTATATTTTTCTCATGGAATTTTCTTATTGATTTCATCTAGTAAACAAAGGAGATATTAAATTCAAAATGCCCTAAATATGGATATATTCAGGGGATGATCAATCCACCCATGATTTTTTTTGTAAAGATATCATGATAGACTAGAGAAGACAAGGTTTTGATAAAGGGGGAGTGGTACATTTCCCTGATTATTGGTTTGAATGGTGGTGTTTCGGAGATGGAGATAATTCCCTAAATATATGGATCTAAGCTTTGTGTAAATGATCTTTCTCTTAATAGGATGGGTGTTTGGATCTTAATGATTTAGAAGACAAATACCAAGGGAGAAGATTGGCTAAAGAATATTGGGGAAGAGAAAATACCAGGGGAAAAGAACATGGTTTATAATGTTGGAAATATTTTAGGGGTGATTTATGGTCTTCAAGATGATATTGAATATTATCTATCTCTTACAATATGGATGGTCCCACAGGGAATGGAAGATGTAAAAAAGGATTTGATTCAAGAGTTGGACCATATACCAAGGGAATTGATATATTTTCTTAGTATGAAAAATTGGTTAGATTGTAACCTCTTCTTATATATAATTGTATAGTTAAATGGTGTGGGACTATAAGTAATGGAGGATATTTAGCTTTATTCCTATAAGAAATCAAAACACTCACTATTTTTCAAGAGGATAAAAAATGTTAGCTTTAGATCTAATTTGTAAATAATTATTTAAGAACATATTTTTGAATGTTACTAAAGTTTTGGTGAAGTAAAATCCTATGAGGGTGAACCCAAAAAGAGGGAATCAAGATATTAAATAAGAATATTAAATATTATAAATTACTAGTATGTAACAATAGTGTATCTAAGTTTTTCATCCTTAAGATTCCTTAAATAAGGATTGATGTTTTCCTACCAGGAATAGTAGGTAGAATTAGGTCAGTGCTATAATTTTTGGATTATTTTTTAGGATTTCTATTTTCCATTTTCTTCATAAAAATAAGGAATTAAGTCCTTAGTGGATAGTTCTTTATAATTGCATGAAATTTTTGGAAATTAAAATATTTGGTAATGTGGTATATTTTCTCTAATTTACCCTTGTTTTACGTAATGAACTTCAATCCTTATTATATGTTGGTTATTAAGGATTTAAGCCTTAATACTTGGAATTAGATAGTAATTTATGCTTATGATATATATGGTATGATAATGTTTAAATATTGAGTATTTGAGGTTTAGATCATATAGGAGAATCTAACTAGACTGTTAGATCTCAAATCCCAAGCACACATCACAAAAATTCTCAAACCAATAATCAACAATCAAAGTAAGAAATAATATGATATCATTTATCTTACAACCATCTTAAAAACTCTAAATATTCTTCACACTTCTATCATTATTGCAAACTACACAAGTTCATTCTAAGCATTTTCAAGTTTTTTCTAAGACTGTTCTAGGATGTTTTGGAATATCCCTTCATTACTATGTGGGAGAAGAGATTAGATCAAAAAATGGTGGGGTATTTTGTTAATGAAAAGACATAAGCTTCATGCAAAATATCTCAGACAAAATTAATATATTCATATTCTCTATACATGTTCTAATTATATTTTTAATTGAAAATGTACATCTAACTCTTATTAAAATATCTTACATCTACATCTACTACATTTTATGCTAATTTACATATCAAAATATAAAATTCATATCTAATGAATATATATATTTATATATATATATACATACATGTGTCTAAGTCATATAGCAAAATATAAAAATCATGTCTAATGAATATATATACATGTCTAAAATCTCATGTAAACACATAGATATACATGTACACATGATGAAAACGAGTACAACATGTATCATTGAAGTCCCGTCGTGCGGTAAGTCATGAGTACCAAACCCTCACTAGGCTCGGTTGTACCCTACATTTATAAAAAGAAATATACACATCATAAACTATATATAACATAAAGTATATTAAAATTTATAAGAAAATTTTACAAAAATTTCTTGATTAATTAAATAAATCATATAACAAAGATGTAATTGATTAGCTCAATATCTATCTCTAGATGGATGTTGGGAGTATCTACACTATGTGTAGATATTTGTCTCGTAGATCCCTATGAAACAAAATAAATTAAATGTAAGAAGTTGATAAACAAGTTTTTGAATAAAGTTCATTAATTTCACAAATTTCAATTTAGATTAAATATTAATTCTAAAACACAATAAAAATAGATATATCTCTACATGTATATATCTTCTAAATGTGTCTCCAAATCTATGGGACTGCCACTGACAACTGTTTGATGTTGACCCACAACCTCAACACCAGAAAAACTCAAGCCAAGTGAGCCAAGTTGACTTAGGCCCTGAACATCAAAATCCATGTTGGGCTCATTCAAGAGTGTGTATATGTCATATGGGGAAATGGTGTGGGTTGCTCACCAACATGTGCTGGAGCAGAAGCCTAAACACACAAGTAAACATTCAATATTAATATTAATAAATTGTAAAGTAATGATGAAATAAAATAAATTTTAATTAAATTAAGGTTTAATTTTCACACACTAGAATAGAAATGTGTTGAACATCGGTGTGATGATCCCAAGAATAGGAGGTCCAACTATAGTAGTTCATTAGGTACCTGAATAGAAGATACATGTATCGCTCTCTCTATAAAATCTAAAACCCCGATAGTGGGATGTTGTAGTGTCATGCAATCACCTCATATGCATGCACGCAATAAGTCGAAGCCGTGATGCATCCTAGTGACGTGTCCGAGTGGGATCTTATAACTACCTCAAAGTATTCATGGGAAATCAAATGTGCAAGTGTATAAATCACTATGTGCATCACTACTACTACTAGCTCCTCCACTACTAGTACCATGTCTCACAAGGTACTGACCCACATGGTCAAGAAGAGATAATTTGGGTCTCATGAGAATGCTTCCAAAGCCCTCTATAGCACCCTCATGGGCACTCATAATGATAGATGCTATGCGACATCCCAAATCTTCATAAGAATGTTCATGGCCTTCACAAGTGGTTACATGCACGTCAACAACCGGAGAAACTCCCTCCTGTGAGATATGGCTCCTTGTGGCTAATGTGGCCACACCCCTTCCCATAATAACCATGGATGTATAAATAGTTCACCTTTAGGTTTAGGTGAACCTCAACATGTAGCATCAATATGAAATATAATGGTAATTGGTCATTATTCGGAAATTGGCCTTGAGAGGCCAACAAATCTAGGATAAATCAAGTGTGCACAAAGGGGACATGAACACTAGTTTCTTACATAATATGCCCTTATTTTATTTTGGCCTGCATAACTACTCCAACACGACCTCTTAATGAATTCCTTATCAGAAGTCGTAATATAATCTCATTATATCCTACATCACCTTGACACACTTGATTTTAATGAATCCATAAATTTTTTAGTGACTCAGGATCAAAAGGGTTGTATGTTTTCAATTTTGTTTCTATTCTTGAAGATCAACCAATATTTTTTCACAATGGGTTTTATAGTGCCCAACTGTAGTTGGATCCTCAAGAATAGATTACAATTTTTCTATCTCTAAATCCATCCTCTCAAACAAATTAACAGAGGAAGAGGCCATGACTGTAAAAAAAATGAAAGTAAAATTCAATTTAGAATACTTTTTTTGAAACCGTAAACCTAGGTAAATTGATAAAATTTCACATAAATTTAAATTTCTTTTCAAAAAAATGAAACATATACTTTTCCTATATGTTAAAACTGAAGTAGAGTAAATATGGAATTATACATTAATTCTAGAATAAATTCTAATGAGACAATTGATACAATCAATGCAGTTATGTACAATATGATCTTTCTCCTTATACATTTATTGTTTTTGTATAAACCAACAACAAACGTTACATGAAAAAATACTAACAATAGAGCTAATTAGGAAGAAGTGGTATCATGATGGAAACATGACAGTTAACACAATAACAAATCAAATATAAGTGCACTTGGATTAATCTATTATTTTCATTCCCATGAATAGAATAGAAAAAATCCATACATGATCTCAAAGGAGCCAATATATCCCTATGCACATGACAGATAAAGTTGGTTCAAAGTATAACATCAAATAAAACCATAATCCTCACAATTAAGGATGGATAAGTATGGAAAAGTATACAAATTGGGATATTCATGTCACTATTCCATATAGTAATCTATTTGTGGATGAGGAATTACACTAGTACACTTCTATCTATATCCTACCAAGTATGAAATAAAATAGCTATACACATTTGCACACACTAATCAAGATTACATAGAGACCAATGGGGAGAGTCACATCCCATGGGAAGTAAACTATTTAATAAGAGGAGATTCAGATGAAAAATTGAATCATTAGATGCATCAAGAGAATGAGGTTAGGATGAAGATAATGGTTTAGGTAGAAGTGAAACAAACTTCATAATTGTTTGGAATTTCTAACCTTGATAGATTTTTGATAAAATTTCAAGAACATGTGCCACAAAAAGAGATGAGGATGAGTGCACTAGACTATTCCTTTAAAGTAACTACAACTACATGGTGGGATGTACATAAAAAAGGACCTTACATGGACTACAACAAAAGGTATACTACGTGTAATATTCTCTTTAACTCCAAAATTTAGTAGTATTATATAAACCAATGTCTAGAGGTTCATATTCACAGGTGTATTGAGGCATGTAAATTTCAACAAATTGAGCCTAAATGGTGGTACACATATTTCTAGAAACACTCACACCTCTCCCAAAAGTATGGTAATTCCACTAGGAGAGGAGAAAAACACATACTTGGAGATAAGTGCAAGGATATTTTATCCAAATGTTTACATTTGAAGACACTACCTTCTAGTAAAGATTATCTTAGGATGGACAAGTGAAATGAGAGGACATTTGTATTGTAGGAGGAGGTCAAAGAAACCACAATACGACCATAAAGAATCTTGGAAGGTTGTGTCAAATCCAAACACCAACACATGTAGAGGATTAATATAGAAGAGGAAGGAATCCTTATATGTCTCATGAGGGACTAAGCTTTTGTAGACGTGTAATCCATAAAGTATTAGAAATATTACCACAATATAAAAAAACATCAAGACTGAATTTATAACTTAGAGAAATTGTCAATCTTGCCTTACAAAAGGGCAAGTTGTCAATCTTGCCTTAACAATACCAAGTTAATTTTCCCCACATTGGGGTTTCTAGAGTAAAATACTTTCCATTTGTAGAGTTTTTCTATTTATATCAGTTATTTATTGTCATGTTTTATTGTTCAATACAATAGTTTGCAGTCTACCACTCTAATTCACTACCATTGGAAGTGCAATTCAAGTAGTAGTAGTAATTTTGAATCTTGGATCTCCATTCAATTTCCAACAAAAAATTGTAGAGGAAATTACATATCAAGTAGAGAAACTTCAAAGAATCTATATCATTTTTGCAAATTGATTTTAGATATGCATGCAATCTCACCAAAAGAAGCAAGGCATTTTACTATTGAAAGAAGAGAGCAACCTTTGAGAGAAACTATGCATGCATTGGATGAAACATTACACTCATATTTCTTAATACTTTTCCATGGCAGTATGCAACATAGAGAGCTAACAGTTCAAAACCATGTACAAATATTTTTGTCTCTATGTTTTCCATTAAGGATATAAACTCAGGTTTATCATCTAACATGCACTACTCTGCTAGGTTTATCATCCATAATAGGTAGGACTACTCTGCTAGGTTCCTAAAAATAGTAATTTCTATATTAATAAGTACATTGAAAGAAGACCACAACATGCTTTGATGCACAATGAACACAAAAATTTGTGAAGCTTGGTCATGATACAAGATATTTAAGTAAAGGGGTAAGTACTGTATAGGTAGTTCTCTTGCAAAATTCACACTTTACACTTTAAAAAGTTTTTCATTTTTTTTCTCAAGAGAGGAGAAACTTGCACAAAATTCGATTCCCAAAACTATTATGAGGGATTTTGCAATGTTTCTGGGTCAATTTTGCATAACAAGTAAAAGAAATTTGTTTTTCAATATCACTTTGTTCATCCATGACTACTCTGATAGGTTCCTAAAAATAGTAATTTCCATCTTAATAAGAAAAGGAGTAAGTAATTTTCTAGTCATGATACAAGAGATTTAAGTAAAGGGGTAGGGGCATCTGCGCTAGTAGTTCTCTTCTGCCAACATTTAATGAAAAAAACTATAGGGTTTCATATTTTTTTGTAGGATTCCAAGAAAATTATACTAGGGTTTCATATTTTTCCCCTAATATTTACAAAAAGAAATAATTTTCACATACCCGGGGTCTCTATGGGCTTTGGGCTCTTTTGAGATTACAAGTCAACTCTATGGAGGTGCTCACGCAGTTGACTTTGGTCTATCTTCGCGCGAAGGAGGCAGCTGAGGAAAAGTGAGATCCTCTGTGCCACCTCTAATATATATACTTGGGGTTTGTGTGAAGGTGGTTCACCCAAAGGGGGTTCGCACGAACACCCTCTTTGTGTGAACCCATTTCCATGCCATACGTGGCAATTCCATGCACTACATGGCACTTCGGGTAAAGGGGGTTCTCGAAGGGGGTGTTTGCGTGAACATGGTCCCTAATTTCCCACCCCACTTAACCTCCCACTCACGTTTTTGGGACAAGGTGTGGGACAAAATATTATGCATTGACCTAAAAATAATTAATTGTACCTTTAATAATTCATTTTCAAGTGTTTGGGATATAGAAAACCAATATTAGGTCAAAAGAGTATAAATTATACTATGTTTAAACAATAAAATTAAGGTTCATCTATAGAAAAATACCACTCATATTTGACCAATTTCAAGAAACTAACTTAAAAAAACTATAATTTTTTTGTGAAATATCAAATTTAGAGTTTTTGTAATAGTTATAGTCATAAAAATATTTTATAGCTTTAATAATGCCTTAAATTAGTCTCAAATATAGTAATAATTATAAGATATGGGACCATTTTGCATCCGAGCACCATAAGCATTTATTTTGAGGGGAATCACCCCTTTTACTAGTCAAGAACTCTGGTGTCTAAAACTAAATGTTTTCCTTTTGTAAATTTGTGAAAACATTTGTATTTATAAATTGTCCAAGATCATATATACATACATATATATTCACTTTTTAATTTATAAAGGAAATACTTATAGAGTATCATAGAGCTCACAATATATTTGAACACAAATTAGTTATTTCTACAAAACCCTAGTATCCTAAATTATATGGTTTAGTATTCATATAATTATTTTTATAATTGGTAAGCACACTTTATAAATTGTCCAAGATCTACATACATTATATATATACATACATACATACATACATACATATATATAAATTTATAAATAAAATACTCTAGGAATATCATAGAGCTCATAATATATTTGAACAAAAATTAGTTATTTCGCTAAACATAAATATTGTAAATTATATGGTTTAGTATTCATATAATTAGTAAACACACTTTTACCTCTATGTTGTAAAAAATATATATTATAAAGCATCAATATTCTGTTAGAGTAGGTATTTACCCTAGCTCATGTTCACTAGGTACTTTATTTATCTATATTGTATTTATCCTCACCCACTTATGTGTGTGGATATTTATTTTTATTTATTTAGATATTAGGAGATATTATCTAGTTAGGTATAGTTCTTTCCTTGATCTATGGTATTGAATATATTTTGATGTCTTAGTTATCTCATACATCTATGGACTTGACTAATTCTTTGATGACTAGTTCTTTCCTTGATTTATGCCTTGATCTACGACCTTAACTTAGGTTCTTAGATTGTTATTCCTTACCTATATAAGCAATACCCATTCTCATTGTATTTCATTGAGTACCATAATAATATATGATATTGTTGCACATTTGTTTGTAAAGGTTTTACATAAAGTTATTCTAGTGAATTTATTTCATCTTATTGATCATGGTGCTTGATTAACATCTGTGTTCTTGGCTTGGTATGATCTGGTTATCGTTCCTTTTATGGTATCAGAGAGAGAGATTGTTGTTGACATCTGTCTGTAAGTTTCATTTTGTAAACATTTTTGTAAATTCATATATTCAGGATTTGTTTGTATTTTGTTGTTATGTGTGTTTTTATGCAAAACAGAGGCCACCATTAGATCCGAAAGGTGGGAAAACCCTAAGATCGACTGTAAACTTGGCTATTTCTAGAGGTAGTCAGTATTTTTGGTTTGCCTCGGATTTACACTAAATCAGGAAAAGAACCAAGGAAATCATTTTTGGGTTTGTTAGATTTCTTGAGATCTACACTCGGTTATGTTTTGGTGTGGTGCATTTTTCGGGCTACATGCGTGCGAAGGTTTTCGGTTCTTTCCTTTTTAGTAGGGGTACCGTGGATGATCGTGCACGATTTTGCCATTTCGAGTAATTTTATATCCCGCTATTTTCGCAATGAAGGTCATTGTCAACACTATCTAGAAATATTAATCTTTACCAGAAGAAGCAATTGGATGTAACTTTCACAAAAACAAATGGCACTCCCCAAAATAATAAGTTACACACAACCATTGAAATCCTCCCCTAGTCATATGGTATGGTCATATGAGGCTTAAAACTTTTGATTCCTACTAGTAGGTACTTAACTCCAACCCCCTTTCATTTTATTTGTGGTGAAGGCAAGAGCTTTTATATAAATAGTAGAGCATAATATTGTAAATCTTGTAACTTTTGATCGGTAACTCGGTTTTGAGTGTCATTTTTGCAAAAGTGCTTGTTTTTTCATGCTCTTTCCATTGGAAATATTTATTTTGAGAATCACACTATAATTATAAAGTGCCATATTGTAACACACACTCATTATAAAGTGTCAAAATTTGGGGGATTTTGTTGCATTACTTGGTTCTTGCATTTATTTTGGTGATTTTTTTAGGATGGCATCTACTTCTGCATTAGATCATGTTGAGCCATTAACAACACATAATTACCACACATGGAAACCAAGAATGGAAATAATAATTAAGCAGAAAGGATTATGGGCTTTAACTTCTTCAGAACAACCAATGTTCACTAGAGAATATGAGAAATTTTAGTACCAGTGTAAATTTGATGAGTGTATGGGTTTGATAGGAACTTATGTAAGTGATAGTCTTTTGTTTCATTTGTAAAAGTGTGACTCCCTTTCAAAATATGGGATAAATTGGAGGATTTAATTAGTAAATTGGATCATATGAGAGCCATGAAACTTGAAATTGAGATCACCTCTCTTAATCCTGAAGATTTTCCAACAATTATAGACTATCTTACCAAGTTTAAGCATTTGTTGACATAGTTGAAGGGAGTGGAAGAGATAAGAAAGATGAAGAGTGTGTCTACTTAATTCTATCCAAGTTGAGAGGACCATTTCAAATATTTTCTTCTACCTTTTTCTCTAGCATGGATGCCTTAGGTGACACATTCAAAATGCCTGACTTAGAAAATTTTTGTGAAAGACTTACTAGGGAAGAATCCAAATTGTCTCACCTTGAGTCTTCTACATCTTAAAATGCATTAGTTGCATCTAATCCTAAGGGAAAGGGAAAAACCAAAAAGTAAACCCAAATCCACCCCTTCTCCATCTCAAAATGCTCCTAAACCCAAAGAAAACAACTCTAAACCCAAGGAGTCTTCTAAATCCAAGAATAAGTCTAGCCTTTCATGCTCTTTTTGTGGGGGTAGTGGTCATGAAGAACATAGGTGTTATAAGTGAATGCAAGCCTTAGAGGATGCAATCAAGAAACACAAAATTTATATCTCCACTCCAACTCCTTCTAATCATCATGAAAATCACTTAATGTTGTTGGAAGATATCAATCGCCACTTGCAGACTTAGTTGGGTTATAGATTATTGTGCTTCTCATCACATGAATTCTTCCAAGGAGTCTTTTGTTTCTCTAAGTCTGAGTTCTACTTCAAAAATTAAGGTCCTTCATTTATTTTTGTTAAAGGAAAAAGTGATATACAACTTAATGGTGGCAATATCCAAGATGCGCTATATGTTCCTAACATCACCGTAAATTTTCTTTCTGTATATCAAATTTGTCATTTTGGTCAAGGGAAAATAGTGACTTTTACACCACATGGGGCAGAAGTACAACTTTGTTAGAGCCTAATTCACTTGTTTCTCAGGGTATTGTTGATCATAGTTCTAGACTATATCACTTTGAGGGTTTTGATGACACTTCCTCTATAAGGACAGGATTGGTTTCTCATGCAGATTTAGAGAGTAAGCTTTGGCATGAAAGATTTGGACATCTTAATTACAAATATTTGAAGGAGTTAAGCACTCATGGTATGGTAGATGGTCTTCCTAGAGTTTCTAGTCTTGAGGGAGTTTTCTTTGGCTGTGCATTAGGGAAACAACACCAAGATCCATTTCCTAAGAATTTTTCCAAGAGAGTTTCTTCACCACTTGAGCTTGTGCATAGTGACTTGATGGTTTTTCCTACCCCTCTTTCAATGGAGCTAAGTATGCACTTACGTTTATTGATAATTTCTCGAGGCGTACTTGGGTTTATTTTCTCAAGTACAAAAGTGATGTTTTTCACACTTCAAATTATTCAATGCTTTGGTCGAGAAATAATCTTCTAGTTGCATAAAGAACCTTCATATTGATAATGGGGGAGTACTTCAGCAATGAGTTTTCTAATTTTTTGGCAACTCAAGGCATTATTCACCAAAATTTTGTTCCTCATACTCCACAACAGAATGGCTTAGTAGAAAGGAAGAATAGAACTTTAAAGGAAATGGCTAACTATATGATGCATTCTAGAGATTTACCTCCTATCTACTGGGTAAAAGCAGTTAATTGTGCTAACTACATTCAGAATCACACACCACATAGAGCACTTGAGCATTTGACTCCAGAGGAAGCTTGGTCCAACACTAAGCCAGATGTCTCATTTTTTTGAGTCTTTGGGATCCATGTTTGGGCCTTTGTGCCAAAGAAGAAAAGGAAAGCTTTGGATAAGAAGAGTAAACCCTTGATCTTTGTAGGGTATTGTGAGGACATGAGAGCTTATCATCTTTTAGATACTAATACACATGACATTATTTTTCAACACATGTTCAATTTGATGAGCACTTCACTCCTCATGATTATTCATCTTCTTCCATGCCTCTTTCTTCTTCTTCATCTCATCTTAAGGATCCTTTCTTTGAGGAGATTGATGAGGAGGTTATAGATGTCATTGAGGATCCTATTCCCACTGATGTTGTCACTATACCTAAGTGGGCTCATACTATAGTTTCTGAGGAAGCACCTTTCATATAGGATCTTCCACCCACTAGGCATCATCATGCACATTCTACAGGTTCGGAATTTTGTGTTAGGAAGTTTCTGAGGATCCATAGTCTTTTTCAAAGGCTCATGGGATACATGAGTGATGGATGATGTGATGGCAATGAGTATTCTTCTTCTTTGATGAAGAATCATACTTAGATTTGGTATCTCTTCCTAAAGGAAGAAAGATGGTTAGGTGTAATTGGGTATACCAAACCAAATACGTACGATGGGTCCATTGACAAGTATAAGGCTCATCTTGTTGCAAAGGGGTTTTCACAAGTTAAAGTTATTAATTACTCTTAGAATTTTGCACCCATTGCCAAGATGGATTTTGTATGCCTTATACTTACTTATTTCACTGCATCACACAGGCGGCTATATACTAGATGGATGTGAAGAGTGCCTTCTTACATGGAGATCTACAAGAGAAATATACATGGAGCATCAACTAGATTTTTCAGATTCTTCTCTTGTTTTTAGGCTCAAAGGTCTCTCTACGGTCTCAAAATAGCCCCTCGGGCTTTGTATGAGAAGATGGATTATTTTCTTCTATCCACTAGTTTTGTTCATTTCCACTCTAATCATACAGTGTATCTCCAATATGTTGGTGAGGATATTGTGATACTTGTCTTGTATGTTGATGATATGTTACTTATTGGTAGCTCTTCTTCCCACATTCAGAGTATTCGGAGGGCTCTTTCTACACAGTTTGACATGACAGATCTTGGGTTATTACATTATTTCCTTAGTTTTTATATTTCTCAGATAGATTCAGGGATTCATTTGAATCAGCAAAAGTACACCCATGATCTTCTTAGGCACTTTGATATGGTTGATTGCAAGCCAATTCCATCTCCTTTTTAGTCTAGAGTTACTCTTACTTTCACATGTACCACACCACTTTGTGATCCTATATTGTATAGGCAGTTGGTTGGGAGTCTCATGTACTTAACCCATACTCACCTTGATATTTCATTTACATTAGGGCTTGTATCTTGGTTTGCACATTCTCCTCATAGTAGTCACTGGCATGATGCTAAAAGTATTTTGCGCTATTTTCACGGTACTTCCCACTTTGGCCTACACTACACTAGGGGTTCTACTCAGTTGGTTGGGTATACATATTCAAATTAGGCAGGTTCTATTGATGACATGCATTCCACTTCTGGCTATCTTTTTTATCTTGGTTCTTCTCCAGTTTCTTGGGGTGTAAAAATAAATAGGCTATTGCACTTTCATCTTCAGAGGCATAGTATAGGGTAGCAGTTACAACAAGTCAACATATTCTTTGGCTTCAAAAATTATTGATAGAGTTTGATTCCCACAGGATTCACCAATGTACTTTGGTGTGACAACCAAAGTGTAATTCACATTTCTTGCAACCCAATTGAGCACCAGCAGACCAAGCATATTGAGATACACATCCACTTCATTCGTCAACACATTCAGATGGAGTTCTTTGCTTGAGTACATTCTGACTCAGTAGCAGGTTGCAGACATCTTTACAAAGCCTTTTACATCACCTCGCTACCTTGAGTTGCATGGAATGCTTAGGGTTTCAGAATTTGTTCTTGGGGGGTGTTCGTGAGAACATCTTCCTTCTTCTTCTTCTTTTCTCTTTCCTTCTAGCAGGATTCTTTCCTTCTTTTGGTTCAAGATTTCTTCATGGATATATTGTACATGAGTACCTCATCAGGCCTAGTTGCTGAGACTCATACTGTGGACATTCCACTTCTATTTTGGCCCCTAGCTTCACTTGAGGGGGTTTTAGATTAGGTATTTACCTTAGCTCATGTTCACCTAGGTACTTTATTTATCTTTATTGTATTTATCCTCACCAACTTATGTGTGTGGATAATTCTTTTTACTTATTTAGATATTAGGGGATATTATCTAGTTGTTAGGTATAGTTCTTTCATTGATCTATGGTATTGAATAGATCTTTGATGTCTATTTCTCTCATAATTCTATCTCTTGACTAGTTCTTTGATGAGTAGTTATTTCCTTGATTTATGGCTTGATCTACGACCTTGACTAGTTCTTAGATTGTTATTCCTTTCCTATATAAGCAAGTCAAATTCTCATTGTATTTCAGGTGAGTTCCATAATAAAATATGATATTGCTGCTCATTTGTTTGCAAAGGTTTTATGTAAAGTTATTACGGTGATTTTCTTTCATCTCATTGATCATGGTGTTTGTTTAGCATCTGTGTTCTTGACTTGGTACGATCCGATTATCGTTCCTTTTATATTCTATTTATATTCTTAGAGACATATAATATAAATTTTCATTATTTTCTAAGAATATAAAATTTTCTAATGGTATATAGTCATTAGTGAATCAACACATAATACATTTCCACTTTATGAGAAAATCCACTAGATCCTAAAATTATAGAAGTACAATGTTGTATTGCATATCCTTATCAAGATGTAGTATATCAACACACATCACTACAATATAAATTCATTTCAAGTTACACTAATGCAAAGACATAAGGATACCATCAAATTTCTAAGGCTATATAGTAACTAGAATTGTTAGGTCATAAATATATGGAAAATATTTAAAACCATATAGAACCCATTTAATCACCACACATGTATTTACTTTAGTCTATATATACATAGATTTATACATAACATGTATCCACAATGGGATCATAAATAAGAATAATATATATCTATAGTAAGATAAAAAAAAACATACACGTAAGTCATATTCGTATCATGTATATAAGAATTTAATGTACGAAATGCATAAAGACTAATAAGTTCGTAAGATATTTTACAAAGTAAAAATGGAATGTTTATTAACTTTGGAGGATATATTCTTTATTTTGGTTGGTGTAGGATTTTTGACCATATATTTTTCCCAAGTGTCTTCAATAATATATCTTCTCCTTATTTATAATGAGATTTTCCTTTATTTCCCGCTAATTACGCCGGCGTATCCCTATGGTAAAGGACCTCGTGACGTTTGTCGTGATCAAGTCAAATTTGACACCATTTGACGTTTTTGCATTGAAATTAATGTTGACGGTCGAAATGACGGTTAAGACGCAGGCACGCGGCGACGGTTTAGATTTTCCCGCCTATTTTCGCAATGTTTGGCATCGCGCACAACCGAGGTGATTTGCACTTAGGGTTTGTTTTTAGTTATTTACGGTTAGCACAGGGGTTGCAGATTGGAGTTTAACTGCATATGCAACCGAGAACAAGCCTTTGCACTAGTCAGTAAAATGTTTTCTCTCTCGATTCTTTGTTAGTAAGTAAATCTATTTTTCTTTCCGTATATCATTGTATCGTATTTTTGTAAAAATATGGATAAGTTCAAGTTTTTAAGAGCAAGAACGGCGATTTTTTTTTTTGGAAAATATGAACAATTTTAGGGATTTAAGAGCAAGAACATCAGTTTTCGTTTTTTTTGAAAATTTGAACAATTTCAGGGATTTAAGAGCAAGAACAGCTCAAGCTTTTTTGCTCATTAGTACGCGTTTTAACATTTTCTCCGTATTTAGGCCGTGGATTCAATTCATCGTGTATTTCTTTGAAAAATTGAAAGGACTCAAGACCAAAAATTTTAGGAAAAGAGGCCGTGGATCTTATTCGACCGTTTTTTTTTTTCATGTTTCTATATCAAGCAAAGGGAGATTTGTACTGTATTGAGGAATTATCGTTGTATTGACTTGATAATTTGAAGTTTTTATTATTCATTGGAAAAGAGTTTAATTTTATAGCTGTTCTTTGACAACACTATTTCCATTTGTGTGAAGCGAGAATAGCATTGATGTTTGTGAGTTGTAAAGCTTTTATGTATGTCATGAGAGAATTTTTGTTCAAATCAACTCAGACTCCCGAAAACCTTTTTCAGTTTTGTTTAGCCAAATGCATCTCAGATCTTGTATTTTACCATGCCATTTGTTCCTTTTGATTGGGTTTGAGTGCAGAGCATTCGATCATCTTCCAGATGTGTTGTATACTCCCAGGTGCATGCTCATGCCTCTCTCACATTTGAGGTCTTGTTCAGTCAATGTGATCATTTGATATAGATTGGGGAGCCTTTGTATGGTCTGTACAGGATTTATTGTTACATCATTATGTGGAACTGTAATCCTTATTGAATGGTTGAATTGTTGTTTGCTTGTGTCACATTATTGCAGATATCAGGCAGGTTATTTTCCGAGACGAGGCTTTATTTTTTCAAGTGTGTCATAGGGATAATATAATATAAATAGTTTGTTTTGTTGTAGCTATCCTCTTCTCGCGAAGTGTATCTTAGGGATTATATTATTGGATGCCCTGATCCTCTTTTGCATGTATTTCTGTTCAAATTAACTCAACTCCTGGAAACCATTTTCAGTTTTGTTTAGCTTCTTTGGATGTGTGGTTCATCTCATAAGCTATATGACAATTTATTGCAGGTATCAAGCAGGTTATTTTCCAAGACAAGGCTTTCAGGGGATGCAACAATACAAGTTAGCTCATCTGTTTTTCCTGTAGCTCCCCACAAACAAGATAAATGCATCAAGCTAAGAAATGCACTTCTATATACTGATTTCAAATTTAAGAAATGCACGTCTATATACTGATTTTGATTGGGCTGCTTTCGTAATTTGGTTCCATAGATAGGAGACCTTAAATTCTCAGTTACTAAGGATTATTCGATTTCGTTGCCTCCCTCCCAATTAGTACTTAGGGGTCAAAGGTCTTGCTCTTATTAAATATTTAAGTATTTTTGTTTTGTGGGGAAGAGCTCAGATGAGGGGAAAATTTGTGTATAGAAATAAATAAATAATGGATGTTCATGAGTGCCCATTTTACGGGATCCATGTTTTCTGGGATGTGCAGATGAACAGCTTGTCTGATGAGCCTCTTACTTTTAGAATCATTTTCTAAAATTGAAGAATTCTCTCAATTTGACAGCGAGGAAATCTTGAACATGAACTTCAAAAATTAGGCAATGGAAACAAGAGAATTTGGCTTATAATTCATTGTCCGGCAAGGGAGATGTGGTAAATTTGTGGGACAATCTGAAAGGCCTAGCCCTCAGAACACTATGTTCATCAGGGCTTTGCCTCTGATCTGAGTCTGGAATCCAGATGGATGTCAGGAATTGCTTCATTAAAGAACACCTCTAGGGGCCTTTTGACGGAGCAGCCTCTCTAAGTAAATATCAGGAAACATGGCTGAAAGTAAAGGCTTATGGAATCCTCCAGGACTATTATCACAGGAGGCCCTGAAGGAGCCTATGGATGAACAACATTGAAACTATGGGATACCATGATGTGGCCTAGACCTGCAGCAGTGAAGGAGTCACATCTCCCAATCCCAAGAACAAGAAGAATCTTGGACATCAAATCCGGTAACCTCCGTATGCAAAACTAGTGTCCGGCCATGACCTGAGGATGTTTGGCGAAGGCCCAATCACAATATTGACTCTTAAACATGAAAGAGAGGTAGGTCACCACTATTTGTTAATAAAAATAACAGTTTTTTACCCATTCCACGCCTAAAATGGCACTTAGTAGGGAGTCTGCGATGTACGCTATCACATAAGAGTCTCCAATCATCAACGGATCAGAAAGTGGCGATCGCAGGGCGGGAAATAATTCCAGACGGCAGGGTTCAAATTGAGGAAATGAGGTCATTTGCAGCATTAGATAAGCCCCCTGTGAATACGAGCGAGGAGGAAAGGATCAAGTGGTTCACGAAATTTTGCATAGGTTTGAAATTTTGCAATCAGATTCAGTGTCCGCTCAGTTTAAGGGGAGGGTAAATTCTTTCTTCAACAACAACTGCACAATGCGATTCTTCATGACTTGGATATCTAATCCCAGATCTTTCGGCCCACGTGAGTTACTGTCGATGGAAAGCGTCTTCAGATGGCATCCGTCTGCTAGATGTGAGGATGTTGTTCAAAGGCACCGCGGCCAAAGCATGGTTGCGGAACTTGACTACGGGCAAAACGGACCCGAGGGAGATTCCGTTTGCTCAAAACCTGTCCAACATCATATGCCTGACGGCTCTGTACATGTACGGCGGTACCTACATTAACAACGATGTCATAATCATGAAGAGCATGTCCGACCTCCGCAACATCATAGGAGCGCAAACCGCGGATTCCCGCAGGCACTGGAACGGCCTCAACAACATCGTTTTGATCTTCAACAAACGCAAATTCCTGGATAAATTTTTTATCCAGGAATTCGCGTTCAGCTTCAACGGGAACAAATGGGGTCACAATGGCCCCTATCTCGTCACCCACATGGTTCAAAATCTTGAAAACCATTCCAGGTGATGCCTCCCATGGCTTTTTATCCGGTGGATTGGACTCGGATCCACAACTATTTTCAGCGGCCGAGGGATGGCAAAGTATAGATAAAATGGATAAAGGCAAAGTTGTTGCAGATGGAGGGCGAAACTTATGCGGTGCACCTCTGGAATAAACAGAGCCAACACTTGCAGGTGGAAGAGGGCAGCATTATTCACCACATCTTCCATAAATGTTGCAGCATCTGCGACTGAAAAACATTTTTTACAAATTACTCATTCTTTATAATTACAACTAAATTTTTCATTCTCCTCTTAGATGCGAAACTCGCAGATGGTAAAGAAAAATGGAAAGAGAGACTCTCTGTCTTTTGTTCAGATGGGGCAATGGAATCAGAAAAACACTTTATTACAGAATGCAATGCTTATAATGACATTCTTTTAAAATTAACAAAAGAAAATCAAAAAAATCTGGTTGTACTGTCTCATAAACTATTTTAAACCTTATAGATTTTACAAAGTTTTTATTTCACTTCATTTCATTTGTATATCATGTGGATTGTCATTGAATCCTATTATTTTGTAGTTTCTTTTATGTGATTGCAATATACCACACGTGTGTTTGTTGAATTCTTCGTTCCTTTCCAGGGATTCATGGTGCTCTACTACACTTCATTGTATTAAATAACGTAACTTAAAATCGATAGCATTGTATATATTTAAAATGGCGAAGAAGAAACGGTTTCCGAATTTCATTAATTTAGGTGGATAAAATGTGGCACCAATCAAAGTTTGGTTCTTCTTAATATCCATTATCATCATTCTAACTCAACCATTCTAAGAAACATAAAGTTAATTTTTCTTATAATATCAGTTAATTTTTTATATAATTATCATTCTAAGAAACGTACCATTTTCATAGTTATTATATTGACAATACTGAGCGAATAAAAACTGAAAGAAAATTGAAATGGTGGCTAGCAACAAATCAATCATTGTTTGGACTTATTTAATTAATAGGTTGAATATAATGAACTTTGACATTCTCATCTTGCCTTACAAAACAAATCCACTTTGCAGCCACACATACAAAATGTGTTCTTTACACTTTTCACAATGAAGGTACTCCATTCTGCAACATGGGTCCCCTCCCACATTTATCGAATCCCAAAAATCAAATAGGTAACTTATACCATTCGGCGTTCACATTGCATTGTATACATGTGATCTAGTTTATAGAAACCGATAAAACTCTAGTGTAGATATTTTCATGCTTCTACAAATTATACATTCCGAATCTACACATATTTCCATTATCCATGAGAGGATTTGAGTGCAACCTCTAATCGAGGAATTTATATTCTTTCACTAACATCGAGGAAAAATACCTATGTTTGGTCATTGTCTAAGATAAGGTACCACCCTTAAATCCAAATAGGGGTAGATATATTTTTCTTGGTAGGGGTAACTTGCCTCAATGGAGGTGACGTGATTTTAGAAGGTAGAGATAACACTTGTGATTATTGATCTTATATGGTAATTTGTAGAGATTGACTAACATGTCAAAGGTAAGAGATAATGGTTTGGGTTGATTCCTAGTCAAATATATGTTTTCACCCTTTTTAATTTTGATTAGGGTTTTACAACAATAATCAAACAAGGAATGAAATAAATGTTATAGGGGTTATTTTGATTAATTAACTTCCAACATTAACCATTCAATATTAGAATAACACATTAATACTTGCAACAAATGTACACAATACAATAAAAATTCACAAATAAATGTGATTGAGTGTATTTAGTTGATTGCATATGATTATGGGAAAATCTAGATGATCTAATGCTATGATAATGGTATCTATACCTAAGCGACCTTCAGAACTAAATCAGTGATTGAAAGTCTTATGAGGTAGGACCATATAGTAGGGTAAGGAATGACTGTACATTTTTACACCTTTATACAGTTTTACACCTACTTGAAGGTGTAACCTGTGACTTTCTAGGTTTTTCACTTGTTCTATCCTCTTCATCACTATCTTTCGGTCACCATGTATCACACTTTGTAAGGGTCTTTGAATACAATGTTCAATCCTTCAAACTCCAACCATGGATTAAGTCTTGTAAAACAAAAATTAGATGGGTTGTGGGAGCCCTTATGTATCTTGTAGACATAAGCACTACTTTGAAGAGGCATAAAACAAAATGTCCTTCTCCACCTAGCATGTGATATTTAGTTGTAGTGTAATTATATTTGACGTCCTCTCTTTGACAATGTTTGACTTGATTTTCTCTCTTGTGCAATATAATTGAGTGGGTGACTTTGAGTGCTTGTAAGTATATTAATTAGTTCCCTAAACCTATTGGAAAGCTTCAGACTTGTAGATAGTGTTTCCTTAATGAATTTTCATATATATTTTCATATTGTAGGGAGCATTTGGGTGCCTTTTGTGTTATATTTTTCTATAAGATTCATAAAAGTGCTTGAGTGTGCTAGGTTCTAAATGAGGTGAGTTTCACTTGTTTATATATGCTTCTGAAGGTGATTTAAGTTGTAAAGGTTGACTGATAAGGAGTAAATGAACCAAAGAATAATGTGTAAATGAAAATTTGAGATCAAAATGAGCAAGAGAAAAACCATACACTAGGGTCAGGAATGTATGGATGTTAGTACCCCTATTATATGTTTTTTACCCTAGAGAGACAATTTGAAATGTGAATTTTGGAAGGTGACAAAAACAAGTTTCTTAATCGATTTGATACACTAAATTCTCAAAAACTATCGACCATGAGTGTGTATGAATAAGAAACATAGACAAGAGATATAGATATGTACCCGATGAGAATGGGTAAAGTGCACTTGTTTAAGAAAGAGAGTAATGCCATGACTAGAAGTCTCAAAGAGTATAATTACCAAATTTGAGTATCTTAAATTTCCTCTCTTTAAGTATGAAATGAAATTACATGCTTAAAGGAAGAGATAAATGAGTATGTAGACACACTTTGTCTTATCTCGATGTTTGTTTTCAAAGATCCCATTATATTTGTGTTAGCACACTCCATGATGAAGCACGAAACACATAATGTAATCTATGTCCATGATAAATAATTGAACTTTAAATCAAGTGTATATATGTAATGTAAATGAAATTTAAAACTAGAAAGAGTGAAATAAAGAGATGCAAAATGTGGAAGGAGTACACCTATTTGTTTTGTACAGGAATATTTTCTCGTTCTTTTCTTGTATTTGGATTTTGGATTGTTAAACTTTGTTGAAGGATTATGGGTGATTAGTCCCCAATTTTGATAAGGGGATGTTGGAGTATTTGGTGTATAGAAAATAACACAAAAATTATTAAGATAGAGAAGAAGAATGAGGAACTGAAGCACCTCGTGAAGGAAGAAGGTCATGTCTCAAAGTCATTTAGAAACTCGATATATTCCCTTTAAGTGTAAGTAACCTCGCACATAACTAGAAATCATTTATAATACTATCATAATGTGATCAAATAATACTATCATATATATAATCAAATGATATATACATATATGTATATGTGTGTGTGAAACAACAAATGTCAAACACCGCATAAGACACATGTGTTAGTCATGTTAGCTCAAAAGATAACAAATATACTATGTATATAATTAAGCATAATGTGGAAGTGAAATAAACTATAACGAAATAATAGCACCTGGTTTGAGTGGAGGGATGCCCCCAAAAGAAGTATGTAAGGAACCATGATATCTCCCATAATCATGTGTTGGTATGTATGTCCCGCATCATGCTCAATAAAACACATAAAGGCATGTGTGTAAGGATTAAAAATGTTATCTATCAAACCAAAAGGATAAAAACATGTATAATGCAAAGTGATAACAATGTATATTAAAGAAATAGGTCTTGTTTTTTACATTTTTGAATAAAAGCGGATATTTTTTCTTTTTTGATTATATCATTTTTGTCTTTTTTCCAATGCATAGATATGTACAATAAAGTCGATGACATGAAATCTATCCAATGAGAACCTCATGAGGAGGTGAATCAATTGTATCGTAGATAATGGAGGTGCCTAGGCCTCGGATATGCTAAATAATTTGACTCAAATATCAATGGAAGGATAGTAGTAATATGTTCTAAAGAGGGCTTAGGAGAAGAGAAATGAAAATAGTATGATGTATGAGATCTATATGTTGGAATATAATAACAAGAAAGGGTGGAGAAAACCAAGAAAGGAACTATTTCCCACAAGAGTGAACTATTTTTCCCGTTGTTAGTTCTTCTAAAACATGTTTCTCCTTTATCCCCATTTCCTTCATTTCACTACCTCCACCATCGAGTGCCTTTGATTTACAGTAATTTTGGGGATGCAGTAAACTCAAGGACCAACGGAATTGTTCCCCCTATTCTTCCCAGACCCGTAAAACACATAATACACTGAAAATGATCCATTTTCAATTTTTCTTGGTTTTTTTAGCTAAGTATGGAATCGATGAGTTATGTAAACAAAAGGGGAAGCCATGGAACACCTCAATTTTCCAATTTTAATCAGTTCTACACTTTTCCAATTCTAAATAATCACTGTAAGTTATCAAAATACTTGAAAGGGGAATTTGGGATAATAGGTAAGGATCCTCAAAAGAGATACCTCAAATTGTAACAACGTGTTGATTATGAGTTAACTTTATACACTACTAAATAATTGATGGTATATCCTTAAGAGAACATAACCAAGGGAGAATGAGATGTAAGGTACCAAAGCTAAGATAAATGGTAACCATGAATGAAACCAGTGTGGTAATATAACTAATGTGATAGGTAACATGATATAATGATAACGAGGATCAAAATCATATGTAATATTTGAGCAGGGATACCATGAGATTGAATAAATGACCAGGAACAAACATTATATTTGTTTTTCAGATCAACCAATACACCATGTATAGGTACTTGATGAATAGAGACATGAATAGAAAATGTATCAAAAATAAATGTTTCATCTATATCATAGTCATCGAAAGTAATGCATGGTGTAGAAGGCACTATACGAGAAATAATATTTATTGTAACATTTAAGGGATGATCATAAAATGGTGATGGTGGTACCACATGATGAGCATTATGCACTTCAAAAGTAGATGTATCACTTGTATGCTTAGGGAGTGGATCATTGAATATTTTCAATTTAGAATTGTGATTTTTTTACCGAGAAGATTTATGGGCTTGTCACATTAAATGAAATAGAGTAAATAATATACCAAACAACATGACAAAAATTTAATCATTTGTCCTTAGAATTGCCAATACATTGGTGATAATCACAATAGGATTTTTCATCAAAACTCTTACTTTGAATCTTGGTCATCTAAAGCTTAGACGGTGGAAGGAGGGACACAAGATTGCACTCAAGTAATTTTTTTAGAAAACATGAGCACACGGTAAATGTGTAAACTATCATTATGTGGGTTGTAATTGTATCTTAGTAGTTTGATTAATAACATTAATAGTTTTTTAGAAGAATTAATGTCATTAGTCTTTCCTTAAATATAGATAGAAATTTTACATAATATGTATTAGGAGTGACATAATATGTATTAGGAGTGATAGAAACGATTAACTAAAATTAGAACTATGGGCAAGGAAATAACAACCCTAGTTAATCTAATTAGGAGGACTAAAACATTGTATAAATGTAGTAAATAACATAAAGTAGATGTAAATAAATATGCTAAGTAAAATGAAACCCTAGATGTGCAAGAGAGTAGGGAGAAATGGCTTAGTTGATTTTGTAGATGGTCGCACAATGTCACAGGTCTGAGAATAAAATCAAGAAGTGCAGACGAACACTCAGGGACCCTACAAAGGGCATATCTGAAGGATCTGAAGTGATTGGGGCACCTGGGAGTGTACTAGGGCACCTTGGTCTACTATCTGGGTGCTCTAAACACTGTAAATGCTCAAAACCTACAACTGGTATGGTCACAAGTTGGTTTTGAACCTTCCCTATTTATCACATTAGATCTACCGGATGAGATGGAAAATGACCTGCAATGTAAAGAGAAGTATCAAACCCTAGAAAAATAAAAGATACATATGAATGGGTCAAACTAACCTTAACTACCAAACTTGTGGTCTTATCACTGAGCGTTGCACTACATTTCAAACCCGATTTACTGGTGTGTGTTCATGTGCATGTCATGCCCTAGGTACTCTCGTTCTAGTCACACATAAGTAAGTATAGAAAATGTAAATAGAATGTTTGCATGGAATAAAATAGAATCCCTCCCCCTATGAAGTGGGTGTGATGCAGATCTCCTAGACTTGATGCATGACACTATGTGGATGCAAGTGATGCAATGGATGAAACTCTAGATAGAGTGATAGTAGTGTGTAATGTTATGACCTAGGATCCTCATTATGGTCTTATAACTTTATATTTATAGGGCTCTCAATCTTAATTTTATAATTAATCCCAACAAGGACGAATGAGAAAAAGATAAAGATGACCAATAGCTAGAAATGACCCAAAAAAGAGCGAAAGGAGATTTTCATAGATCGGGCGCCCGATTTAGGGCTAGAATGTGGGGGCATTTGTGAAATGGATGGATAAGTGCTAGAAAATACATGAGAACTACAAAATAAAATGTAAAATAAATATGGCCAAAAGGTGGGATTAATTATTACTTTGTACACTTGAGAACCTTCTAAATAGTAGTATAAGATAGGGCCAAATTATGTGTGAAGTGCATAGTTTTGTATCTACGAAACATACTTGAGCTTATTCATATAAAATAACTTAGCTTTTCACTTGTTTAGTATATGACATAGATGGTCAAAAGATTTGAATTTTCAAAAATTATTCATTATTAAAAATGATGAAGTAAGCTTTGTGTAAGAATCTCTTGCAAGTCACTATCATCCAGGATTTTATTCATCTTGTTAAGTGTGATTTGATAACACGTGACATAATTATTGGTATTTTCATCAAGGCTTGGTGTAGCTTAGACATTTGTGCATAAGAAACCTTATCTCCAATGTTGATAGAAAATTAGCCAAAATTAATTTTCCAATGTAGTGAAAGAACACATAGAATGTGTGAGTAGATCATAAAACCATTACAATGTAGAGTAATTAGGTTCCTAGGGAATTGTTGAAGCCCAAAATTGCACCCTCCTCTAGACTCTAAATGAGAGACCCAAGATTTTTAGGCAACATGGGATTGTCTCCAAGTTGTGGGACTTTCTCTTGAGAAAGACCTTTAGAGAAGGTTAGTTCCTCTACCTATTTCTAATGTTAAAACTACTCCTACTACTGGAAATACAACTATCTAATCCTACTCTAACAATCCAAGGGACCAAGGGAAGAGAGAGATGCATGAAAATGGAAATCCTAAGCTAACAAGAGGTGATAACACCAAGAAAAAATGGGGAAAGACTCTCTCAAATGATGGAAAATGAGAGAAATGAAGGGGGAAAGGGAAAACACACAATCCATAGTCTAGAACAACATTTGAAACTTCCATTTTCATGGAACACAACAAAAAATGAACCCTATAAAGTGAAAAAATGCATATCAAACTTGTAAGGATTGAAGAGGGAAGAAAACACAATAAAACATAGCTAGGGTAGAGAATAGGCACAAAACATGAATTTTATTACTTAGGAAGATGCATAGTACATTACATTACATGAAGAAGATGAGAACACATTACAAAATGTCTGAATCTAAGGCATGCACCTTAAATGACTTAGGAAACACTCTGAATGAATCCCTTGCATTTCAAGAGGGTCTAACATTTACAAATGAGAAACATTCTACAATATATAGAAAAGGGGAGGGAAAGAGGAGGGAAATAGAGGGAAATGAATTTCAACCTTTAACCACCAACAACATATATTAAATCTCTGAAAAAAATGATGGACACCCCTTCAAGACCATTCCTTCATGTCGGTTTACTTGTAGAATAAGGAAAGAGAGCCATACTTCATCAATTCAAGTGGTTCAACCATTTGTAACTTCATATTAAATGCTTGGACTTTTTATCTATTTCATCTACTAAACCTCACTAAAATATGAAATTGATTTATGCAAATTGAAGGGATGGAGGAGACATTTCTAATAAGACTAATTTTGCATGATTTGGAGCTTTAGAGTAAAATTTATGGTTGTTTAAGTTTTACAAAGGTGTGAGGGCACACCTAACAAAGTTCCTAGTGACACGTGGCATCTTTTGATTTATTATGAGGATTTCCCTTTAACCACGGGGCCTGATTTTTTCACCACGTGTCACCTTTGGATTGGTGTGTGGGTAAGGGAAATGACTACATGTGTGGGCTCGGAGGATGAGATTTCATGCTCGCATGAGCATGTAGTGATGAGTAGGAAGCCCACGATCCCATGAAGGAATGTGATGGGGCTTGGGGTGAATGCATTGGTGTAAAGAAATCTTACAAATCCATAAGGGAAGGTCATAGAGCTTAGGTCAGTATAAATTTTTACATAGCATGTTGAGATGCACGAGGGCTCTCGGACCCGCCAAGATAAACCATGGGAACTCGAGGTCAATTTTCACATGTGTAACCTATAACTGAAAAACATAAAACAAGTTCCCCCAAAAATTCCTTAAGATTTTTGAAATAGGTATTTTTACATTCGATTTGGAATGACATCGTGAAGGTTTGGGGATCATCATAGAACTTGAAAACATTCATTTTCTCTCGGAATTCCGAATGGAATCACCTACAACTATTGAGCCTTTAAAACATGATGCCAAATCTTGGAATGAATTACAAGTTTCCAAAATAGCCCTGAGGGGTTATGTTAGACAACGTTTTAGCAAATTTTAGGGATATTTTCTGCTAAATATGAAAATAAGTAGCCTTGAGCATCCATTGGGCATGGAGTCGATCCTGAGACACTTTAAAATTGATCTACAACTTGAAATTCTTATCCCTGAATCCACATGAAGCAACATTTGGACTTAACATTAATCTGCTCTTCTTGAAATGATCATTTTATTCATGAAAATTATTCTAAATTGGATTTAATGAGAGTGGAAAACTAAAATAAAGATGATTTTCCACTCCATTGCTCTATAAAACAATGAATAAAATTACAACGTGTCTCTCCCTTAATAGTATGCAGTTGTCATGGAACCTTCCCTCTGAAATTCCTTGATATGCTCTTGAAATTGATTTGTTGGGTGTTTTCAATATGCTTTGTCAAACTACCCCAAGATCTAATTTTTAGTTGATTTGAATTTAATTTTGTGAGGTGTTTCAAATTGATCCTTAATACTTTGAAACTCTTCCCGCAACATATTTACTCTTGATTCCTCTGTGAACTACTCTAAACTGGACTATGCAATAGCAATAAAGACCCAAAAAACTATTTACAAAGATGAAAATCATACATGTTCCAAGTGAAACATGTAGAGTGTGCACCATGAACTCATTTTGCATTAAGGAAACCTACTCTAACCAAAGGAAAATGAAATCAAACAAAACTAACAAGTGGTAGGGATAAGTAGCTTCCCTTTCTTACAAATTTAGACTATGTAATTGATTTAGCACTGCATAGTCTTTAATAAGAGTGGAAATTTTTTGTGAAACTAGTTTCCCACCCTATTCTTCAAAATATTAAAAAAATAAAACAAATACCTCATCAAGTTGTTCTTTATTTGGATTTTGGAGGCATTGTAGCTGACCTTTGATGTTTTTAAGCTCATCCTCATGCTTTGAAGTGAGCATAACTAGTGGAAACTCTCCTTTTGGCTCTAGACAAGCTAAATATTTTCTTATGAAGGGACAGATCCTTTGAATTTTCCCATATTTTTGCATAAAATGCCACTAATGGAGCTGATTAAGACAAGTTCCCTTTGATGAATAAAGTTACTACCATGGAAAATTTTAGTGGCAAATTTTCGTAAACTCACAAAATACGGATTTTGAAAATTGGAAATGGTAAATTTTCATCCGAATTATTTGCCAAAAATTTCAGCCGACATAGGTCCTTTGTATGGTACATTTCACCTAGTATTTACACATATATATGAACTTATGCATGTAATTCACCAATGTTTCGAATCATTCCATGTGCATATTCACCAAAGTATACATAGAATACCATCCAATATTTGTCGTCCAACCTCAATTGTAAGTCATCCAAATATCTGTCATCCAACTCTCTTCCACCCAACTCCCTACAACCGAACCGTACTATCCAACCTTCTAGGTGTCAAACATTAGTGTCGTCCACCTCGAGTCATCCAATCCTCTAGCCATCCAACCTTAGATTCATCCAACGTCGAGTCTTCCAACCTCATTGTCATCCTACCTCAAAGTGACATCTAATGTCGAGCCGTCCTAACCTCACATTCGTCCCAACCCTAGAGTCATCTAACCTTAAAGTTGTCTAACTACAAATCATCCCACCTCAATGTCATCCTACCTTAGAGTCGTCCAACCTAAGATCCATCTAACTCCAGTCGTCCAACCTCGGAGTCACCAACCTTATAGCCCTAACCATCTAGGTGTCAAACTATAAAATAGATTTTCCTTTTGAAAGTCTTCCAACCAGAACAATGTCATCCTATACATTTCCGTCCTTCCTTGATTCAGCCTAAGCAAATGTTTTCAATTTAGCAATATATCAATGGATTCTAGAAATTAGGGTAAGAAGGTTACAAATTCAACCAGTTCAAAAAAGGGTGCAAAGAATTTTCTTGGCTATTTTGGAAACTCACAAAAATGAAGGTTATTTCTGCATCAGCTGAAAATATCGGTATGTGTTATTTATAGGTTATTAATTTAGTCTTACAATTTGATAATTATGTTTTTCATACTATTTTTCAAACTCTTTGCACTCTTGTTTTATGTTTACTCAATGGTTTGAGTAATATATAAAATTAATACTATATCTGTAACAATTTTATAAAATTATATGTAGAAATTTCACAAATACCTTCACAAACTAATCAATTTCAAGATATCGATGATCCTTTATATGTTGAGGAAAACATTCCTTCCCTTGATGACATAGAACTAGAAGAAGATTCAACGAATTCTCATGTTACACTAACAGAGGAAGCTTCTACTCCAAGGTCTGTTTCCAGAAAAAGGAGACGTGAGGATAAATATATTCCTACTAAGAGCCCAGATGCACAAGTTGAAGCCCAAAAACCAAAAACAAAATCTATTAGAAGAAAGAGGACTATTGGTGTGAGTTATCCTATGTGTCCTCCTCACATATTGGAGAGTCATCTCACATGGGTTAGGTTTAGGTTTAGGTTTAGGGTTTACATGTGTGTCATGCACTAGGGTTACTCAACACCCTATATGTACCCTTTCACTATTCATTTATGAGCATGCCAAGACACTCCGTTGTCTTTTCCTTATGTGTAACTTTGTTTCTGTTTTGCAAATATTCCATTGTTGATTGATCCTTGCGTTTACGTTGGAGCCATTCGATTTCGTTGGAGTGCAACCTCTTCGTGGTGCATCGTTGCCAATATGATTCTCGTCATCTCTTTCATGGTATCAAAGTAGAGTCGGAGTAAACATGTGTTTGTCTCGAGTTGTGATTACTCTCGGTCTCGAACTCTCGTGTAATTTTTTTGATCATTACTACTTTGGATTTTTTTGCTATCTTTTTCTAATAAGTTGTTCTTGGAAAAGTTGTGTTTTTGTGTTACGTGCATGTGCAAGTTTTCTTCGTGCCTTCGAAGTTTCTATTCTTTTTGCAGCTACATTTAGCTAGCTATATAAATCAAATTTCTGGTGATTTACTCAACAAGGGTTATTTTTTGATTTTTTAAATTTATTAAACCGTGAAGTTTTTTAACGAGTTTTTATTAAAAAAAAATAATAATAATAAATAAACTATTTTTTTAGAACTCTATTATTTTCTTTGAGTTTTTTTTTTTGCATGTTTCGGCACCCGTCTTTGCATGCATCGCCACTACCCACGCCACCCGCGCCGCATCATCGCCACTACCCACGCCACCCATTGTTTCCTCTGTCACTACCCACACCACTCACTTTGCTACTCTAATCTACCCGCGCCACCCGCCGCTATCCCCGCCGCTTACTGCCTTGCTTGGCATTTTTGCACTTTGCCGTTGTCCACAACGTCCCCTGTGTGGGCTCCTCCCTATCGTTCTTTGGCCTTCCCACTTGCCTCGCCGAGTAAGCTGCAACTTCCCTTATTGTGCACTCCACGCAACTGCAACCTGCTAAAGCGCTTCGAGCCCCGAGAGCACCCTCCTCCACAAATTCCTCAGGATCCCGCCACCTCACCTCAAGTGGTTCGTTTTTATTTGCTAAGTTTTTTTGTTGTTTCGTTTTAAAATTCAACAAATCAAAACTTTTTTAGTAAGTTTTAAATGTTTCTACTTTTTTAAAACCGGTTGTTTTTTAAATTAAGTTTTTAAAACTATCTAATTTCATAAGATTTTACCAAAGTTCTAATTTTTTAAGATCTTATTTAATCTTAGTGGTTCATTAAATTTAATTTTAGTAATTAATTAGATTTAATTCCATTAAATCTATTTTTATTAATTACTTTACTCTTTTCCCTAATTTACATTAGTATTTTTTTTAAAAAAATCATCTTTTAAACCTATCATTTTTTTAGAAAAACTCCAAATGCTCTACATTTAGCAAACCTGGACATTTTCGAATGATAATTTATTACACGTTATTGTCAATTTTTTCTCTCTAATTGTGCGTTCAAGTGTGTAGCGACATTCTGGGCCTTCTTTTGTCTTCCAGAGCATTTTCCCCTTCTGAAGATCATCAGGATTCCTTTTTGAGTCCTTATTTACAATCATTGTTTTTACCCTTATTATTGCTTACTAACTAGTGAGCGTGTACATGCCACTGATCTGCGAAAGGAGGTTTTCATTTGCGATGTGAAACACTTTTTCTCACAACCAAGATTGGCTTTTGCCTCCTTCTTTGTTTCTTGATTGTGCTTATTTACGAAGTCCTATTTGTTGTGCTCCATGAAACACTGTTGTGGTCTCCTCTCTTACATGTTATTACGCTGATTGCAAGATGAGTTACCAAGTGTTTCAAACCACACACATGAACCTAATTGTAATCAACACACTAAAATATAAAGTGTCAAAATCAGGGGGGTTGTTATATTGTCCTGGGTGGTTGTGTTTCTTTTCTACATTTCTTTCTTTCTCTCTCTTCACTATGGATGCACTTTCAATTCCTTTGCTTACACCGTTCAACTTTTTCGAATGGAGATCGAAAATAATAATGAAACTAAGGGGTAAAGGGTTATTCCGCATCACCATGGGAACTGAGACTAAACTAGATGACGAACCTAAAAATCTAAGTGGTTAAACCGTAGTGATGAAGCTTTAGGTCTTCTTTGCATGTCTGTTTCTCCTGACTTGCTCTTCCACATTGAGGCATCCAAAACACCTAAATCTGCGTGGAAAATACTGGATGCGATGTTTGGACAACTAGATGACATGAGAGCGCATGAGTTGGAAAATGAACTACTAGGGTTAAATCCTAGTGACTTTGAAAACCTACAAGCTTTCTTCGCAAAATTTGTCCACATTAGATTGTTTTAAAAGGATGTCAAGTAGTAGAAGAAATATTCTCAAGTGATCTTGTTGATTTTCTCTAAGCTAAGTCCCGAATATTTTGTCTTCGTGTTAACTTTCTACGCTACAAAAGTTGCTTTAGGCGATACTTGGACTATGCCCTCCTTTGATTGTTTTCCATCCTAACTCATTCGATAAGATGACAAACTCATTCAAATGGGGTCTCTCAAGTCCAAGTCACATGCCCTTGTAGCAAGTACTAGCAAGGTAAAGAAGACTGAAAAGAAGAAAGAAAGAAAGGATCAACCTAAGAAAGAAATAAAAACCAAACCTAAAAATGACAAAAACACTTTGACTTTTGAGCCTAAGGCACAAAAAGCAAGTTTTGTGTTCCTATTGCAATAAGTCACGGTCACGATGAGAAACATTGTTTTCGGAAATAGATTTATAACTTATCTCATTTACTTGAGAAGAATAAAATAAGTGTTCCTGAATCCATAAAACAAAGTTCTCCAAAGGCCGAGTCTTCTACTGCAAAAGGTGCTAAAAATGATAAGAAGAAAGGAAAGGCCCTTGTAGCTAGAGTTACTCCTTCATCGACATGGATTATAGATTCCGGTGCCTCGCACCACATGGGTTTTTCACATGTTGAGTTTTCCAACATCAAACCTTGTGGAATGTCCCAAATCACAATGGGTAATAACACGACAGTGTTAGTTTCTGATAGTGGATCGGTAGAGATGGATGGGGGAACATTTAACCAAGTGTTGAATGTTCCTGATCTCTCTACCAATCTCCTATCAGTTTACTAAATTACTCACCTTGGTGAAGGAATGTGAGTGGAATTTCATCCTAACTCGGTGATTATTCATGAGCTTAACAATGACACTACTATAGTGGCTAAGGGAAAGGATGATCACCATTCACGGTTATATACCTTTTCCCACTTTACTTCTGATTCTACACCCACTGCCTTCCTCACTCATGCAAATGAGGTTAGTAAGCTATGACATGAGTGTTTCGAGACATCTAAATTATCACTACCTTGAACAATTGAGTCAAAACGAAATGGTCAACGGGTTGCCTCACGTCAAGTTTTCTAAGGGTCTTTGTGAGGGTTGTACCCTTGGAAAGCATCCTGAAAAGAACTTTGACAAAGGAAAAGCCTGGAGAGCCACTTGTCCTTTGGATCTTGTTCACAATGATGTTTCTGGTCCATTTCCTTCTCCTTCGTTTACTAGAGCTCTTTATGTGCTAACCTTCATTGATGACTATTCAATGATATACTTGGGTATATTTTCTTAAGCTTAAGTCTGAAGTCTTTGAACATTTTTAGGACTTTAAGGCTCTTGCTGAGAAATAGGTAGAACGGTCTATCAAGGTTCTTCAAACCGACAATGGAGGTGAATATGTAAACAATAGGTTCATGGATTTCTATACTTTTGAAGGGATCTCTTTGTAGCATATAGTTGCTTATAGCCCTTCACAGAATGGAGTCGTAGAAAGAAAGAACCGTACTCTTAAGGAGATGGCCACTTGTATGATTCACTCAAAGTCTCTTCCTCCGCAATATTGGGTTGAAGCAGTGAATTGTGCAAATTACATTTAGAATTGTGTTCCACACAAGGTAGTAAGAGGGATGACACCCTTTGAAGCTTGGTTTGGATGCAAGCCTGATGTTGAGAACTTTCAGTCTTTGGATCCAAGGATATGGCTCGAATTCCCAAGAATAAACGCAAGGCTTTGGAACCATAATCCAAACCTTGTATCTTTGTAGGGTATCCTGATGGCGTGAAGGGATATTGATTGATGAATCCTACTTCTCATGAGCTGTATATTGAGAGAAGTGTTAAGTTTGATGAGTCTTCTTCGACTTCTACTTCTCCACCTATTGAGGTTCTTCAGCTCACTAATTTGGATTCTGACTCATCAGATGATGATACTTGTTGAGCGTGCTCCTCTTCCTGATCCTCCCGACCATTAGACCTCTAATTATTCTGATTACGAAGTGACGATGAGAACTATGTCCCTTCTCACTCAAGTGAAGAATCTTCCAACTCTGAGCCTGATCCTCCTGGTCCTCTTTGGGCTAGGAAAAATTTGTAAAGTGTTGGAGATTTAGTTGGAGATACTTCGGATATGAGACGTACTCACTCAGATTTCATTGGACCCCACTCTTTCTTCACCTCTACTTCTGATCCAAAGTCTTTCCAGGGAGGCTTCTGGTATTCCTGAGTGGGATTCTACCATGGATGAGGAGTATTCCTCTCTCATGAAGAATGATACTTGGGATCTCACCACTCTTCCGAAAGGAAGAAAAATTGTTTGGTGTAAGTGGGTGTTCCGAACAAAGTATGGAGTAGATGGGGACTCGAAAATTTTAAAGTGTTATTAGTAGCTAAGGGTTTCTCCCAGATAGCTAGGGTTGATTATACTGAAACCTTTGCTCCGGTTGCGAAGATGACTTCTATTAGATCTGAACCTAGCCATTGCTGACAAATAGATGGAATGTTCATCAAATGGATGTTAAGAGTGCCTTCCTTCATGGTGATCTAGAGGAAGAGATCTATATGGAACAACCTCTAGGTTATGTCCAAGATCTCTCCCTCATTTGTAAGTTAAAGAAGTCTCTTTATGGCCTTAAACAAGCCCCTTGGGCTTGGTATGCCAAGATGGACTCCTTTTTACTTACATCAGGGTTTACTAGGTGTCACTCTGATCCAAATGTTTATATTCTACAAAGATGACTCCATACTCATTCTTGTTCTATATGTTGATGACTTGTTGATCACAGGTAGCTCTTCCTCTATTATTGATTCTGTGAAGATCACCTTGGCCAACAAGTTTTCCATGACTGACTTAGGTCTGCTTCATTACTTCCTTGGGATCCAAATTTCACAATCTGACTCGAAATCTTGATTTCACAACCTAAGTATGCTCTTGATTTGTTAACTCATTTTCGATGTCCAATTGCAAGTCTTATCCTACTCCTTTTCTTTAGGGGTTAAGTTGGTTTTAGTTTTCTCTACTCCTTGGTTGATGGTACTCTTTATTAACAATTGGTGGGGAGCTTAATTTACTTGAATCACACTCGACCGAATTTATCGTATGCTTTGGGATCATGTCTAGATTCATGCAGGGAGCCATATGAGCTGCATTGGAAAGCAGCTAAACGGATCCTTCATTATGTTTGTGGCACTTATTCCGATGGAATTCACTATCATGGAGGGGTAGATATTGACTTGATCGGGTTCACAGATTTTGATTGGGTCGGGACTTAGATCACCGAAATCTAAGCTTTCTCTCCCTTGGTTCGAGTCCTATTAGTTGGTCTAGCAAGAAGCAAAATGCAATTGTGATATCATCTATAGAGGCAAAATACGAGAGGAGCGATTAATGCTTTTGCCACGAAGCTATTTGGCTACGAGGTATTCTGACGAGTTTGGCATCCACTTTCGATGGCCTACCATTATCTACCGTGATAACACAAGCACTATCTCTATTTGTAGAAATCTAGCATTCGGCATCGGTGGATGAAGCACATTAGATCCATATTCACTTCATATGGGAGCTTGTTCATGATAGTGTCATCAACATTTAGTACATTCAGACAAATTGATCGATTGTAGATTTATTTACCAAGCCCTTCACCGAGATGAAGTTTCTTCACTTATGGTCTCTTCTTGGGTGAGGTCTTCACATGCTCATCTTCTTAGAGCTATGTAGTCCTTTTCTTCTTCTTCTTCTAGGAAGTTTGTGTTTGTATATGAGCACCTTATCGGGCCTTTAGTTGCTTGGGCCCCATTGACAGATCTTTCTTTGTTTTTAGGAGTGTCTTCTCTTTTTCTCGACTCATCTTTAGCCTCTATCCCATCTTCGACGAAGGGGGTGTTGGTGTGAGTTATCTATGTGTCCTCCTCACATATTGGAGAGTCATCTCACATGGGTTAGGTTTAGGTTTAGGTTTAGGGTTTACATGTGTGTCGGCACTATGGTTACTTAGCACCTTATATGTACCCCTTCACTATTCATTTATGAGCATGCCAAGACACTCGCTTTTCTTTTCCTTATGTGTAACTTTGTTTTTGTTTTGTAAATCTTCCATTGTTGATCGATCCTTGCGTTTCACGTTGGATCCATTTGATCGATTGGAGTGCCTCTTAACCTCTTCATGGTGCATCGTTTTCGATACAATTATCGTGGTTTCTTTCATGTTATGGGCCCACATTCGCCAACTTCTGCTTTAGGCTAGCGGCTTAACTACACGGCTCATACCAAAATGATTTTCTGTACTTTTAGCTTGAACTAATGGTGGAGAGGGATCTCATCGTGTTATTCAACCTGATAAGCCAAAAGGACAAACTAGACAATAGGAAGAACTTTCTAGTTTGACTAGGTAGCCAAATATCGATTTATTAAATCTCTACGAAGCCTCAAAATGGTAGTAATGTTCCAACTCAATTTTGATGCAAAATATGTAGTTAGAAACAAGGAGCGATCACACAATATAGCTCAAACTAGAAACCATTGAAAAAAGTGCTTTGTGGGAAAATATATATTTCCGAAAAGAAAAGGATGGGAGCACGCGTCACAACTCATAAATGGAAATATGCAAAAGAGTTTTGCATGTAAAATACATAGAAAAATATGAAAAGGAACAAAAATGTATGAAAAATCTAAGTGAAAAAGGTGGTACAATTGTAGAAAGATTGAGCAAAGATATGGAAACTGAAATGCATGCCAAAAGTATATTGCTTGCTATTGTATTCCATATATTGAAAAGGGGAAGACCCATTTCAAATTTCCCATAAAATAAAATTTTGCATCGAGGTTATTGGTTTCTGAGAATGTTCTTGAATCATGTTGGTCAAATTCTAATGGTTGGGAAATTGTAAAATGTCTTTCTCTGTAGAAAAGGAGGATCTAAAGAGTTTGTTCAAAAGGAAAATTTTATTTCCCTTTCAATTGTTGAGGTTACTATATGGAAAATACATCATGGGTTTGTATTCATGTATACACATTTGCAAATGAAGTAAGAACTCCCCATATTTTAGTAGTTCATAAAATGAGTGAGAATTTCAATTCTATAAGCATTTACAAATTGGTGGTGTGAAATCTGAAGGATATTGTAGGAATGGATGACTTTTCCAATGCAAAAAGTTAGTTTGTGTTAGAACGATGATACAACTATAATGCGGGGGGATAGAAATGGTTTCTACGCGTATGAATTCAGCATGATTGTTTCCCCCATATGATTGCAATCCATTGCATGACTCATAGAATGAATATGGCCTACTAATTGTGAGCACATTCAAAATGTAGCTAAAGTGGAGGATTTGATCTGTGATTTGCATGTTTATTATTCTAGTAATCCAAAGAGATTTTTATAATTTATTAAATTTGTAATTGGAATGATAGAGAGGGAAATTCTTCTCAAATATGTATATACGAGATGGATTTCTATGTATGAACCTACCTATAGAATATTTGATGAATATCCTTCATTGACAGGGTTTATGTATAAATACCACAGGGATGTAGATAAATCTAAATGTTTTTGTATCGTCTAACGAGACATTAAAACTTTACTCACACTATGTGGTATTTTTCCTATGTTGAGGGAGCTAAATGTTTTGATGAAGCATGTGCAAAAGTGTTGTATCTACATAACATACTTCATAAGACTAAGAAAATGTGTGTGTTGGAGTCTTGATAATTTATATATTTCAGATGGAAGTTTTTAGGGTCTTATTTTTGAAAGCTAGAATGCATTAACAGACCTTAAGAATCCCAATTGCTTCTTAAAATTCAATATACATAATCATCTCTATATAAACACATGGGAAAGAGATTTTGCTTCATACATTTCAGAAAAGAGTTGATTTGGCTGGGTCAGAAATGGAAGAAGTAAGAGTGACACGCAATTTATTTGAAACAGTATTATCTAAAACTAGGAATAAATTGAAAATTATTTCTCAATCTTTATCTACAGAGATCCGTGAAAGATTCAAAAAGGATAAAATACTTGAAGCAATGGGAGTTTTCAATCCATAGTTTTGGAATACAACTAGAGGCATACCTCATACATCCATCAATTCTTTATTTGTCAAAAACATGACTAGTCTAACTGACCATTTCTGTAAGACTGAAGAGATAAACGAAGTTGTTGTCAAAGGTATTTTACAAAAAAGTTACTTAGTTCCCATTAATTGATTATGCTACCACTATGCTAGAACAAGTTAAGTTTCTAGACAACCCACATGAAAATGGTGCCATTAGAAGGATTTGGAAGAATATTTATTCTAGTAGTATTTTGCGAGAGGATTTGAGCGAGTATATTCAACTGTATGAACTTTGTCAAACAATGATTCTGGGTTCTATGGAAGATGAGAGGGTATTCAGTGCATTATCCTTCGTAAAGTCAAAATTCAAACAATTGGATAGGAATCTAGAAATCTTTACGAGATTGTATGTATCACATTAAACTTAGTGGAGGATGTTAACCTTTAAAAATTACCTCTACAGGAAGGTGCTTTCAAAAAAATGTCAAATTCCTTGAACCTGCAAAAGAATTTTCTTTCCTGAAGGTGTTTTCAAAATTTTGAAGTTTTCTAAACTCCAAAGTCTAAATTTTTGGACTTCGGAGGTCTTCTTATTTTGAATTTTTTGTCGATTGTAAAACAAAATTTTTGTTTAGAGTTCCAACTTTAAAAGTCTAAAGTTCAAAATTTTGAAACTTCAAAATTTTGGGTTTTAGAGTTCTCCTTAACATTTTTGTTATTTTTCTTCTTGCCGTTGTCCAATCTACGAAACTCTAAAGTTCCAAAATTTTGGAACTTTGGAATTTCAGGTTTCAAAGTCTCACGTTACCTTCGTGGATATTTTCATTCCCAAAGTTCCAAAGTTTTGGAACTTTGGCCTTTCAAAGTTTCAGAGGTCAAAATTTCATGGTTTACGATTTCAGAGCTTCCACAAAACATTTAATTTCCAACTACCCCCACATGTGTCGGCTTCTGAGCATTAATTCCAAGGTTTCCTTATATAAACTTGAAATTTTACCTATCATTTTCACTTGGTTTTTCTCTCGACACCTTGATTTTACCGCATCATTTTGTACTTTCAAGGCATCACTTTCAAGGTAATTTTAAGGTTATTTCTTCTTTTTGGTTTATGATTATCAAGGATTTTTGTTTGTTTCTTTTTTATTTGTTCTTCTTTTCTTGCTTGGCATGAAAGCTCCTATCATCCACTATTTGTCTTTAACCATGTCATCTGATTCTTTTCTCAACATTGCAAGCTTCAATTCATGTAGGCATCTAGTATCATCAAATCCAAGGATTGTGCAACAAGTTCCTTTCAGATCTCTAGAATATTTAACTTTCACTCTCTCAAAATTGTGCCTTTCAACGATTTCAGAGTTCGCATTGCTTTCAGATTTTCGAAAGTTCACTTTTCAGAGTTTTAGAGGTTCACATTTTTGAGGGTTTCAAAACTTCAAAGTTTGTAGAGTTTTTGAGGTCGAGTTAATAGGTGCTTTCGAGGTTTGTGCTTTCGTTGTTTTGGAAGTTTGTACTTGGAGTTGAATCCTTTTTGGAGTTTCTATTTTCGATTTTCAAAATTTAGTATATTGAAACCTTTAAGGTTTATTTTAATTTTCAAATTTAAATCAGATTCCAAATTCCAAATTCATGTCAACTTCCTCATCAAAGGGAAAGGGAAAATGAAGTACACATTCTTAGGAGTTGCTCCTCACTCATGCCTATCTTTGGATTTGGGGAATATTGGAGATATTGATCTTGGACAAGTGGATATGCCAGACTTCTGGGAAAGATTAAAGGCCCCTAATAAGAAACCTTAGATGAAGGCCATATTCGACAATGGAATTTCTCTTGTTGTGGGTTTTCCTTCATCCATGCATTTCCCTAAGTTTTTCTTGGCTGCAACAACTCATTTTGATAAGGATTTTGAATCAGTAAAGGATGACAATGGCAAGGTCGTGATTAGGATAGACGCCAATTTCTTTGAAGATTTATTTAAACTTCTAGATGTTGAAGGATATGCAAAAATTTCACCTAGAAGTCATAGTTGAACATTGGGATAAAGAAATTGAACTGTGTACAAAGTTCATAATGAAGAGTTACTTGGCCAAGAATGTCATCAAGCTTCCTAAAACATTGTTCCTCATACTTCATCCAAGAAGTAAATGATCTTATTGTATTGTTGAGTAGAGTTTCAGGTCTTACTTCAGTGAGGGAATTTTAGGAATGGATGTTCCTTTATATTGCTACTATAAAGAAGAATAAGGAGTTCATACGATGGGGAAACATATCAGTAGTTCAATTTGTTTCCAGTTGAGAATGTTTTGACTTCTAAAACTTCTTCATGACTTCCTTCCTCATTTATGATGCAGTTGTCATGGGATAATTCAATGGTTTGAATGTAAGAGGTGTTAGGAGTGTGTCACATTTATCAATTTTATCCTCAAATTACAATGGAAGAAGGAAACAAACATTTACATAGGGTCAATGATGCCTTTTTGTTGTCCTCCTTTGTCATTTTGATAAAAATTTATATAATCAAAGAATTTCTGATGAAGCTTTTAAAGAGGTAAGGGAATGGGGAGTCATCTATCTTCAATTCTCGACATTCACATACATCAGATTCCAGGTTTTCTAGGTGCTCCTAGAAAATTTCCATGATGTCCTACCGATAAATGGGTCTTTCTAGAATTGGTTCAACAATTGTTGGATTACCATAAAATTCAAAATAAACGACATAAGGTGGGAGTCCAGTTTCCTATTTCAATAGGAAGGTATACATGTGCCAGTATTTACAAGGAAAATAATGTGGATGGAGAGATGTCTAAAGTTACCTTGCAAACTTTCCATCCCAAAACTAACTTTGATTACTGGGGTAAGTTCAGTGAAACAGGATTGGCCAGTTCTCATGTTCCTCAGTTGGAGGATATTTGGATTCACTGTCAGGATGAGATTATTATCAAACAACGAGAATATGAGAGGTTGACCTTAGATGAAGTTAAACAATTTGGTATTATAGATATTCCAGAAGGAATGGAGGACGATGATGAAGTATTGGATCTGATTTATAGGAACAATAATGTTGTTAATCAACCTTTTCCATGGATCGATTGGTACCAAGAAGAACATTACAATACTAAGGAAAGGGCGGGGCCCATTCTACAAAGGACATATGATTGGTTGGCTACCTTGGGAATTTCACCCAAAGGGATAGATCAATCTATAAGAATAGAATCCCAACCAACACTGAGTCTCCCTACACCCACGAAAGGTAAGAGGTCTACCCAAAAGGCCAATATAACTCCAAGGAAGATCTCATTTGTTGTTGGGAGTTCCTCTCTTTCAAAAGTTCCCATTGCCAAGGTTGTGTCCTCTATAACACAAGTATTAGAATTTGTTGAAGTTAGTGATTCTCCAGTTGTGTCACAAGATTTTCCACCCCCTCCTTCACTACCATTGTCACTATCTTCAGCTCCACTTTCCCCATCATTATCCACTACTCCTCCACTCATCTCTTCTTTTCCATCCCCATCCATGGCCCAAGTGTTTTCATCCCTTCTTGTCCTCTCAGTAGGGGAAATGATTGGGTCTCCATTTTCTCAACAACTTTCATTTCCTTCCATTTCCACTTCCAGTCTTGTTGCATCTACTCCCGAGGCTATTCTCACTTCCACCCCATCTATCATAACCACCTCCATTTCATTGTCAACTGATATTACCAGTGTCATTTTTTTATCCAATGCTCCAAGTGTCAAACCAACCATGCCACTTTCATCCACATCTACTATACCTGAATGGCTATATCGCCAAACCCCAAAGCAAAAGAAAAAGTTACCTCTTGTAGATGTGATAGATCTAAGTGTGTTGGAACCTACTCTGAAGAGATAGGAAAAATGACCAAGGATCATCTCTAATTTATCAATAAACTAGTTAGGAGAAAGGTTCATGGAGGTAGCTACTCCTGTTGAAGGGAAAACTAAAGAAACCATTATGGCAAGTAGATTATCAGATTTCTAGGTTTTCACTAGGAAAGGAAACACATGAAGGTGCTAAACAAGATGTTCAAATGGCCCTTGGAAATTTGTTAGAGAAGTATGACAAAGATAAAGCTTCCAAAGATGAATTGAAGTCAAAATTTGAACAACTTACTGCTCTTTTAAGGAAAGTAACACAACCCACTCCAACTACTTGATCCTTCAACTACAATTGCTCTGACAATTTCTTCCATTTTAGATGATATTTCATATCATGAAATTGAGAAGATAGGTTAGAAGGGAAGATCGATAGATGGATGGATAGAATGCATGCTTCAGGAAGATAATCCTTTGATCAAAACAACTATTGAATTGTATAATGATTTACAAACTGAAAGAACTTCTATTCGCAGGATAGATGAAGTCCTCTCTAAGGATAATAATAATTTGAATCTGAATTTGACTACATGGGGAGAGATTAGAGATGTGGACCTCATTTACTCCTCCAAGAAGGGGTAATTGATGATACTTCTAAATTTTTGAGTTTCAAAAAGCTATGGAATTTAGATCCCAGGTATTGCAGATTTGATCAAGAAATTGGATGATAAATGTGTGGAAATAATGGATGGTCTAAATGATATTTCAGAAGAATTTGATAATATCAACTACAATTTTTTCAATGAGAATATTGATGCTCTTCGGTTGACCAAATTAAATCAAATTTCAAATATTTGGTGAAGAAGGATGATGAAGTGACTAAAACTTTCAATATCAATTCAATTTACAGGTTAGTCTCGTGCAAAATTTCATAAGTTAGCTGAAGAAAGTAGTGAATAAGTTGAAAAGGTTTCCAGCCAAATTGGAGGGAGATTGATACAAAGATGTGGTAAATCATTATGCATGCGAGGCCAGAGGAGAAGGAGGTACATGGAATCATCAAATGTTTCATTGATTACAAACACCGAGATGGCTATGTGGGAAGAAGATTAGGGAAAACCAAACAAGAGAGAGATGTTGCAGGTCCAAGCTAAGCCAGGCGGCCATGATTGGGATGGTTCCAAGCTCTGAATCAGTCAAATTTGTAGGGTTGAATTAGTCAAACCTTTGCAACAACTTTACTATTTTTATGGGAGCTTGTTCCCTTGAACTTATTATACTCTATTTTTAGTAACTTGTTAATTAAGGTTCAATTGTAATGGCTCAACCTCTGGAACTTATAAATAGTTAAATGCATTAAGTTTATGGGGACCTTTTAGATCATTTGAAAAGTTACTCTTCAAGCTTGGAAGAGTGCTTCATATACTTTGATCCTTTCAGTTATATTCAGAACAATATTTTGTCGTGAAAAGTTTGGTTTATTATGTTAATCATTGATCAATTTATAGCTTGTGAATGTTTAATTCCTTGATGTGATTGGTTAATCTTCCTTTATCCCAGTTATCTTATTTCAATCTATGTGAAAAGTGATATAGTTACTTTGAATATCAGTTGTGGAAAAACTATTTGTTACAAAGTTGCATTATTATTTATAGTCATGGATGGATGAAGATTGTAAGACATGTGCACATGATATATTTTTGTTAGGAGTTGATTGTGCATTTAAGTGGGTCTATCATTCAATATACTTGGTGCATCACCTTATTTTTCCTTTTCTTATATCTGACTTTAAGCCCATAAGTTGAGTATATTAGAGTTATTTTCAAATGTTTTAGCCTTGCATATTGATCTTAAATCAAGTGCTTTAAGTCTCAAAGGAATTCGGCCTTCTTCGGAGGTTCATCCCAAGGTGACAAGGTCCCACACCTTGGGGATGTTCCAACGTTGCAGAGATCACTCAGAGATTCAACGGGTGCACAATCCACGTGACAACAGAGACTTTTCCTTATGAGAGAGAACTTGCATTATGGAATTCACCGGTAAAAAGAAGATTTGGTGATATTCTAAATGATCCGAGGGATCAAGACACATCCATATAACATGCTATAGTTGAATTCCAAGACACGAATGAACATGTTGCTCCAGGATTGTTCCAATTGCCATAGATCTAATTTCTTGTATACATTGTTGACATTATTGAAAATAATTTGATGTATTGATATATTTCATATTAATTAATGTTAATCAACTTGGTCCTAATGAATTTATTAACTATGTAATTTACTTGTATCACATTTGTTTTTATATTTTGTTTTCTGACTTGAAATAAAGACTTATGTATTTGGATCCATCTATGTGATTATTGATTTTTTTTACATCTACATGAAACATAAATATTTTTAAACAAACACAGATGAAAACTTAAGCACCATTTAGGTAAACATAGTAACACAAATACCATTCACATTAAGCAAAAATCCATTAACATGAATAATGAAAACTTTCAATAAATGCAATATAACATTTGTTTTTACTTGGTCCTAATGAACTGTGTAATTTACTTGTATCATTTTTTTTATTTTTTTCCTGAAATAAGGACTAATTTATTTGGATCCATCTATGTGATAATTGATTAATTTTTTACATCTGCATGAAACGTAAATATTTTTTAAACAAACACAAACATGAAAATTTGAGCACCATTTACGTAAACATAGAAACATAAACACCATTCACATTAAGTAGAAATATATAGTTCCAATTCCAAAGTACTCTTGTATTCATTCTCTCATGTGGTGGATTACTTTATGAAGACAAACATCTTTTCATAAAGCATTGTCGCCAATACAATTGCAAAAAGGGGGGTTGTAAATAACATTTCAAAGCTTCCAGAAAAGTTTTGTCATATAAGGACACATTACGAGGGAATCCTCTTTTCTTCCTATGATTCTAAATCATAGTTGTCCTTATGTCTACCACACAAAATAAAAAATAAAAAAATTGGCTAGCCACTATCTTTTAATTCCTATGTCAGTGTCAGAATTATGACAACACACCTATCACATGGTAAAACTAACTATTTTAAAAAAATTGTTGCAAGGGAAGCTTTATCTTTTTCTTGGTCAACAAGCTCGGTCTATAAAGTGCTTTGCTATAACTCCCAATGGCTACAAATCTTGCGCTGCGGTGATGATATTTTACAAAATATTATGTTCGTCCTCACAACATCTCTTGATGATAAAAGTGATGGATCCACATCTGTCTTTTCCTTCAGTAATATTTTTGGATCAATCTTATGCTCCTAGATTATCCATTTCAAAGTATTATTTTGTTTATTTAATAATGCAAGTTTTTCCTTCAATTGTATAAATACATTTAATATTTTTGCATTCTTCAAATGTGCATCAAATACAACTGCTTATTTCTTTAAATTTTCATATTTTTCCTGCAAAATAGAAATACAAATGTATTAGAATTCTATAACATAACTCAAAAAAACAATAATTTAATGTTATGTTCATTATATCACGATTCTCGCATGTATAAGATGACATACCAAAGCTTTCTCTTTCTCCATTTGCAATAATAACATTATTTTTTCCTTAGCCCATTTATCATAGTAGGCCTGGGATTCTACATTAAGATTTTCCAACATGTTCAACATTATGTCCAAAATCTCATCATCATACTCATTATCATAAGAAATTGTGCCTGACTGAGCTTTGTTTAGAAAAATGTCAAGCCTCGTTGGTTGGCTCTCACAGAAGTGAACAATGAATGCCTCTCTACGTGATTATGGTATCTTGAATTTATTTCTTTGATAAAAAATTTCCCTTCTCTCCCAAGTGCAAAAGTTTCCACATCTGACATAACAACTTCCTGGATTGTGGCCCCCATACTATTTGAAATTTGATTTTCAAAGGTGAAATTTGTCTTCGATCATCTATAAGTGGAGTCTTACTAGGAGGAGGAGGAGAGTCTCCTCTTTGGTGCACATCTCATTGTGGTTGTGGCTGAGGAGGTGGGGTAGACTAAATCATATTATGCATGTCAAAAAGGGCACCTTTTCTATTTCACCACTATCAAAACCCAAAACTCGTCATCATCGAGCTTGATATGGCTCAAAATTTGGGTGTCGGTCATGTTGATGACCCCACCTAGTAAAAATCAGAAAATTCAATGTAATTGGATAATGTGTTCTTGCAGAGTCTGTAGGAAACCTTATATTTTTTCCTACACATTTTCTTGTAGTTTTCACAGTACACATTGGAGGTACTTACGACCTTCTTTGAATCTAATGTCATCTCTCACTGCAAAGAAAAACTACAATGTATAATGTATTGATACAAAAGTTGTTAAATATTTGCAAAGATACAAATGTTATTAAATATTATTAATTGTACAATACCTTGCATGCTTGGAGATGTAATGACATGTTCTTGATACTGAGTATGAGTTTGATTGATATTCATATCATCAAACTCGGAACTTTCGAAAACAAAAAATGTGGAAATATTAAAATTTTGTACCACTTACTAGTAGTATAATTTTTTATTATAAAGAGTAAACAATAATGTTTATACCTCCAGAGAAATGTGATGGCATAGAGGATGTTGTGGTGGAGCTATTGATCCCCTTTGTCTTTTTGTGTGAGTGAATTATATAGGGGTTGATTCTGTCGAATCCATATCATAATCGACAGACATCTCTGGAGGGGCTTTACCTTGAGCAATAGCCTCCTTATGAGAATTTGCAAGCATAATTATTCTCTGCAAAAGATAACATTACTATAAGTATTGCATTAAGAAGAAAGTAATTAATATAATGTGAAAATTAATTGTTACATCTTGTTCTTCCAGAGATAGACCGTTCATTTTGTCATTAATTGCAGATTGAATCTCTTTCATTCTACAATTGAGGTAAGCTTCTTGATAAAAAGTAAGTAGATAATTCACACAAGAGAAAACAATTTTGGATTTATCGGACGTATTTTTATTGGCAAGGGCATTGTCAATATCTATTTTAATTTGATTGGATAAATATGTGCACCAATTGAATTGTTGTCCCGTAAGTGTACACAAATATATACTGAACCTCCCAAAGGGGAATGTTTACAGATCTTCCCTGCAACACAATCCTCACCTAAAATAGAGATATCATTGCATAAAATAATTTGTTTGAAATTCCCTGTATAAAAAGGCCTCTTTTGCAATGACTAGTAGGAGCTACAACAAGAAACAAGAAATGTTAGAAAAAATAGCAGTTAAGTAAAATTAGGAAAACAAAGAATTCAAATTACTATTGAAATTTGAACTTACCATCTACGTAGACATTGTCTTTGAGACTCCAAAAATAATTCCTCATCTATAAGTATTTCCTTTGTCATGACGGGTGGCTAGTTGTGGAAATTTAATGTGGTTAAGTAATGGATGTCTACAGCTCCACAATGAAACTAACTATACGATCCACTAAGGGAATGGAAAACTGTGCATCCTTCTAGCTATAAAACATCATAAGGTATAAAAGAATAGTTGTATTTGTTTTGAATTGGGGCATGTGGACAAGCCTCATGAATTGTTTTTCTGCAACCACTCCTTAGGTATTTCTTTGAGTTTAAGGAGGGTTATGATATGAGGGAAATGATATTTTTGTATTGGTATTTGGTGGGAGGATTGAAAAGGATGTAGCCATTATATTGGTATGTGAGTTGAGAATTAGATGCATGTTTAAGGTGTAAGTCAAGAATTAGAAAATTGGGGAGCTTAGAGCATTTTCGGTGCATTAAAAGTGAAGAAATGACCCTCGTATGGGTATATATAGGCTTCAACCACACAACACTGGACATATGGTGAAAAATGGTTGGATGTGCACCTTAATTGGCTGTCTAACCTGACTTGGAGATGGACGTCAAACCCCTCTAAGTAGGATGACCAACTCATGTTAATGGTCATCCAACCCATGTTAGTGAAAGATTTTGTGAGAATCAAATCAGAAACGATGCACCATGAAGTAGTTGCACTCAAACAGAATTGTGATAGCTCCAACGTAATCACAAGGATTGATCAACAATGGAAGAACTTGCTCAACAAAAATAAAGATTACACATAGAGGAAAGACAACAGAGTGTCTTGGCATACTCATAAATTAGAAATGAAAGGGTACATATAGGGTCTTGAGTAACCTAGTGCATGACACATAAGCAAACCCTAAACCTAACCCATGTGAGATGACCCTCCATATGTGAGTGGAGGACACATAGGATCCCACACACCAACACCCCCCTTCATCGAAGTTAGGGTAGTGGCTATGATGAGTCAAACAGAACAAGAAGACACTCCTAAACAACTAAGAAAGATGTGTCAATGGGGCCCAACAACTAAAGGCCTGATAAGGTGCCCATATACAAACAACATCTTCCTAGAAGAAGAAGAAGAAGAAGAAGAAGAGAAGGACTATATAGCATTGAAAGAAGATGAGTAGATGCATAAGACCTCACCCTAAGAAGAGACCGCAAGTGAAGAAACTTCACTTCAGTGAAGGGCTTGGTGAATATATCTACAATTTGATCAGTTGTCTAAATGTATTGAATGTTGATGATACCATCATGAATAAGATCTCATATGAAGTGCATATGGATCTTAATGTGCTTCATCTGCTGATGTTGAACTAGATTTCTACAAATTGAGATAGTGCTTGTGTTATCACAATAGATAATGGTAGGCCTCAAAGTGGATGCCAAACTCTATCAGAATACCCTGTAGCTAAATAGCCTAAGTGTTAACTTCTCCTCTGTATTCTACCTTTGTAGAATATATCGCAATTGCATTCTACTTCTTGCTAGACCAACTAACAAGGACCAACCAAGAGAGAAATTGTAGCCAAAGGTAGATTTCCAATGATCTAAGTCACAGGCCCAATCAGAATCAGAACCCAATCAAGTCAATATCCACCCCTCCATAATAGTGAATGCCATCAGTATAGATGCCATGAACATAATGAAGGATCCACTTAGCTACTTTCCAATGCAGATCATGTGGCTCTACATGAATTTGGACAATATCCCAAACAACATAAGATAAATCGGTCAAGTGTGAGTCAAGTAAATCAATCTCCCCACCAATTGTCGATAAAGGGTACCATCAACAAGGGAGTAGAGAAATCAAAAACCAACTTAACCCCGAAAAGAAAAGGAGTAGGAGAAGACTTGCAATTAGACATTTGAAAATGAGAAAGCAAGTCAAGAGCATACTTAGGTTGTGAAATCAAAATTCTTGAGTCAGATTGTGAAATTTGGATCCCAAGAAAGTAATGAAGCAGACCTAATTTAGTCATGGAAAACATGTTGGGCAAGGCGATCTTCACATAATCAATGATAGAGGAAGAGCTACATGTGATCAACAAGTCATCAACATAGAGAAAAGAATGAGTATGGATCATCTTGCCATAGAATATAAACATTTGGATTAGAGTGACACCTAGTAAACCCTAATGTAAGTAAAAAGGAGTCCATCTTGGCATACCAAGTCCGAGGGGATTGTTTAAGGCCATAAAGAGACTTCTTTAACTTAAAAACGAGGAGGGATCATGGACATAACCTAGAGGTTGTTCTATGTAGATCTCTTCCTCTAGGTCACCATAAGGAAGGCACTCTTAACGTCCATTTTATGGACTTTCCATCTTTTTTGTGGAAATGACAAGGTCAATTGAATAGAAGTCATCTTCACAACCAGAAAAGGTTTCATTATAATCAACCCCAGCTATCTAGGAGAAACCCTTAGCTACTAATTGCACTTTAAACTTTTCGACGTCTCCATTTACTCCATACTTTATTAAGAACACCCACTTACACCGAATGATTTTTCTTCCTTTTGGAAGAGGGGTGAGATCCCAAGTATCATTCTTCATGAGTGAGGAATACTCCTCATCCATGGCAGAATCCCACTCAAGAATACTAGAATCCTCCTAGAAAGACTATGGATCATAAGAGGTGAAGAAAGAGTAGGGTCCATGAAATATGAGCAAGTACGTCTCATATCTAAAGTATCTCCAACTAAATCTCCAACACTTTGTAAGGTTTTCCTAGCCCAAAGAGGACCAAGAGGATCAAGCTCAGAGTCAGAAGATTCTTCACTTGAGTGAGAAGGGACATAGTCCTCGTACCACTTTCAAATCAAAAGACTCAAAGGTATGATGGTCGGGAGGAATTATCGATGGAATCTCAACAAATCCAAATCAAAAAGCGAGAAGAACCTCAATAGGTAGAGAATTAGAAGTTGAATAAGACTCATCGAATTTAACACTTCTCTCAATATAAAGCTCATGAGAAGTAGGATTCAACAATCGATATCCCTTCACACCATCAGGATACCCTACAAAGATACAAGGTTTGGATTGTGGTTCCAATGCCTTGCATTTCTTCTTGGGAATCTGAGCCATAGCCTTGATCCGAAGACTCAAAAGTTCTCAACATCAGGCTTGCATCCAAACCAGGCTTCAAAGGGTGTCATCCCTCTTACTGCCTTGTGTGGAACATGGTTCTAAATGTAATTAGCACAATTCACTGCTTCAACCCAATACTGTGGAGGAAGAGACTTCAAGTGAATCATACAAGTGGCCATCTCCTTAAGAGTATGGTTCTTTCTTTCATGACTCCATTATGTGAAGGGATATAAGAAAATGTATGTTACTGAGGATATCCGGATGAACCTATTGTTTACTATTCACATCCATTTTCAGTTTGAAGAACCTTAATAGATCATTTCACATGTTTCTTAGGATCCTTAAAGTCCTGAAAATGTTCAAAGACTTCAGACTTAATCTTAAGAAAATATACCCAAGTATATCACAAATATTCATCAATGAAGGTGAGCACATAAAGAGATCTAGTAAAAGAAGGAGACGGAAATGGACTTAAAATATCTCTATGAACAAAATCCAAGGACCAAGTAGCTCTCTAGGATTTTCCTTTGTCAAATTTATTTTTAGGATGCTTTCCAAGGGTATAACCCTCACAAAGACCCTTAGAAAACTTGGGGGATAACCATTGACCATTTCATTTTGGCTCAATTGTTTAAAGCAGTTGATAATTTAAATGTCCAAAATGATCATGTCATAGCTTACTAACCTCATTTGCATGAGTGAGCAAGGTAAAGAATCAAAGTAAAGTGGGAAAAGGTATCAACCATGAACCACCTTTCCCTCAAAGTTATCGTTAAGCTCACGAATAATCACCGAAGAGTTAGGACCAAATTCCACTCGCATTCCTTTACCAAGGTGAATAATTTGGTAAACCATGATAGAGATTGGTAGAGAGATCATTCTCAAAACTTGGTTAAATGTTCCCCATCCATCTCTCTTGATCCACTTCCGAAACCGACACTTTGTCTGTCATTACCCATCGTGATTTGGGACATACCACAAGGCTCGATGTTGGAGAACTCAACATGTGAAGAATCCATGTGGTGCAAGGCATCAAAATTTATAATACATGTCAATGAAGGAGCAACTTTGGCTCATTTCCTTTCTTCTTATAAGATTTAGACCCTTTTGCAAGTAGAAGAAGGTTTTGTTTGATAGACTCAACCCCAGACCTATTTGATTTTTCTCAAGTAAATGAGTAAGGTGATCCATACAACTTACTAATCTTAGCCCCTTCATATAAAGTCATTGAGGGCTTAAAGCTTGTGATTCCTACTAGTAGGTGCTTAACTCCATCCCTTTTTAATTTTATTTGTGTGGTGAAGGAAAGAGCATTTTATTTTGTTTTAGTGGTAACTAAAATAAATAGCAGAGCATAATATTGAAAAGCTTGTAACTTTTGATCGGTAACTCGGTTTTGAGTGCTTCGTTTTTGTAAAAGTTCTTATTTTTTTTCATGCTCTTTCCATTGGAAATATTTATTTTGAGAATTGCACTATAATTATAAAGTGTCATATTGTAACACGCACTCATTATAAAGTGCCAAAATCTAGGGGGCTCTTGTTGCATTGCTTGGGGGTCTTGTTGCATTGCTTGGTTCTTGCATTTCTTTTGGTGATTTTTTTAGGATGACATCTACTTCTCATTAGATCATGTTGAGCCATTAACAACACATAATTACCACACAAGAATGGAAATAATAATTAAGCGGAAAGGATTATGGGCTTTAACTTTAAAGAAAACAACCAATTTTCACTAGAGAATATGAGAAATTTCAGTACCATAAATTTGATGAGTGTATGGGTTTGATAGGAACTTATGTAAGTGATAGTCTTTTTATTTCATTTGGAAAAGTGTGACTCTTTTCAAAATATGAGAAATTATAGGATTTATTTGGTAAGGTGGATCATATGAGAGCCATGAACTTGAAATTGAGATCACCTCTCTTAATTCCTAAGATTTTCCAACAATTATAGACTATCTTACCAAGTTCAAGCATTTTGTTGACACAATTGAAGGGGAGTGGAAGAGATAAGAAAGATGAAGAGTGTGTTTACTTGATTCTATCCAAGTTGAGAGGACCATTCCAAATTTTTGCTTCTACCTTTTTCTCTAGCATGGATGCCTTAGGTGACACCTTCAAAATGTCTAACTTAGAAACATTTTGTGAAAGACTTACTAGGGAAGAATCCAAATTATCTCACCTTGAGTCTTCCACCTCTCAAAAGGCATTAGTTGCATCTAATCCTAAGGGCAAGGGAAAACCAAATCCACACCTTCTCCATCTCAAAATGCTCCTAAACCCAAAGAAAACAACTCAAAACCTAAGGAGTCTTCTAAATCCAAGAATAAGTCTAGCCTTTCATGCTCTTTTTGTGGGGTAATAATCATGAAGAAAATAGGTGTTATAAGCAAATGCAAGCCTTAGAGGATGCGTGTCAAGAAACAAAAATTTATCTCCACTCCACCTCCTTCTAATCAGCATGGAAAATCACTTAATGTTGTTGGAAGATCTCAGTCACCACTTGCAGACAATTGGGTTATAGATTCTAGTGCTTCTCATCACATGACTTCTTCCAAGGAGTCTTTTTGTTTCTCTAGGTTTGAGTTCTACTTCCAAAATTGAGGTTGAGATTCTTCCTTTCTTTTTGTTGAGGGAAAAGGTGATATACAACTTGATGGTGGCAATATCCAAGATGCACTATATGTTCCTAACATCACTACAAATTTGCTTTCTATATCAAATTTGTCATTTTGGTCAAGGAAAAATAGTGACTTTTACACCACATGGGGCAGAAGTAAGAACTTTGTTGGAGCCTTATTCACTTGTTTCTCAGGGTATTGTTGATCATAGTTCTAGACTATATCACTTTGAGGGTTTTGATGACACTTCTTCTATAGGGACATGATTGGTTTCTCATTTAGATTCAGAGAGTAAGCTTTGGCATGAAATATTTAGACATCTCAATTACAGATATTTGAAGGAGTTGAGCACTCATGGTATGGTAGATGGTCTTCCTAGAGTTTCTTGTCTTGAGGGAGTTTTCTCATGGTTGTGCATTAGGAAACAACACCAAGATCCTTTTCCTAAGAATTTGTCTAAGAGAGCTTCTTCACCACTTGAGCTTGTGCATAGTGACTTGATGGTTTTTCCTACCCCATCTTTCAATGGAGCTAAGTATGCACTTACATTTATTGATAATTTCTCAGGCATACTTGGGTTTATTTTCTCAAGTACAAAAGTGATGTTTTTCACACTTCAAATTCTTCAAATTTTGGTCGAGAAACAATCTTCTAGTAGCATAAATAACCTTCACACTGATAATGGGGGGAGTACTTCAACAATGAGTTTTCTAAATTTTTAGCAACTCAAGGCATTATTCACCAACATTATGTTCCTCATACTCCACAACATAATGGATTATAAAGGAAGAATAGAACTTTGAAGGAAATGGCTAATTATATGATGCATTCTAGAGATTTACCTCCTATCTATTGGGTAGAAGCAGTTAATTATGCTAACTATATTCAAAATCACACACCACATAGAGCACTTGAGCATTTGACTCCAGAGGAAGCTTGGTCCAACACTAAGCTAAATGTCTCATTTTTTCAAGTCTTTGGGAGCCATGCTTGGGCCTTTGTGCCAAAGAAGAAAAGGAAAGCTTTGGATAAGAAGAGTAAACCCTTGATCTTTGTAGGGTATTGTGAGGACATGAGAGCTTATCGTCTTTTAGATCCTGATACACATGATGTTCTTTTTCAACACATGTTCAATTTGATGAGCGTTTCACTCCTCATGATTCTTCATCTTCTTCCATTCCTTCTTCTTCTTCATCTCATCTTGAGGATCCTTTCTTTGAGGAGATTGATGAGGAGGTTATAGATGTCATTGAGGATCATATTCCCACTGATGTTGTCACTATGCCTAAGTGGGATCGTACTACAATTTTTGAGGTAAACACCTTTCATAGGATCTTCCACCCACTAGGCATCATCACACACATTCTACAGTTTTGAATTTTGTGTCAGGTAGTTTCTGAGGATCCACAATCTTTTCAAAGGCTCATGGGATACAGAGTGGGATGATGCGATGGCAACTGAGTATTCTTCTTTGATGAAGAATCATACTTGGGATTTGGTATCTCTTCCTAAAGGAAGAAATATGGTTAGGTGTAAGTGGGTATACCGAACCAAATACATGCTGATGGGTCCATTGACAAGTATAAGGCTCATGTCTTGTTGCAAAGGGTTTTTCACAAGTCAAGGTATTGATTACTCTGAGACTTTTGCACCCATTGCCAAGATGGATTATGTATGCACCTTGTACTTGTTATTGCTACATCACAGGGTGGCCCGTATACCAGATGGACGTGAAGAGTGCCTTCTTACATGGAGATCTACAAGAGGAAATATATATGGAGTAGCCTACTAGATTTATTCAGATTCTTCTCTTGTTTGTCACTCCAAGGTCTCTACTGGTCTCAAACAAGCCCTCTTGGGCTTGGTATGAGAAGATGGATTCTTTTCTTCTATCTACTTGGTTTTGTTCATTTCCACTCCAATCATACAATGTATCTCCAACATGTTGGTGAGGATATTTTGATACTTGTCTTATATGTTGATGATCTGTTACTTACTGGCAAGCTCTTCTTCCCACATTTAGAGTATTCAGAGGGCTCTTTCTACACAATTTGACATGACAGATCTTGGGCTATTGCATTATTTCCTTGGTTTGTAGATTTCTCAGACAGATTCAGGATTCATTTGAGTCAAAAAAAGTACACCCATGATCTTCTTAGGTGCTTTGATATGGCTGATTGCAAGCCAAGTCCATCTCCTTTTCATTCTGGAGTTACTCTTACATCCACATGTACCACACCACTTTGTGATCCTACATTGTATAGGCAATTGGTTGGGAGTCTCATGTACTTGACCCATACTCACCCTAATATTTCATTTGTAGTAGGGCTTGTATCTCGGTTTGCACATTCTCCTCATAGTAGTCACTGACAGGCTGCTAAAAGGATTTTGCACTATTTGCATGGCACTTCCCACTTTGGCCTACACTACACTAGGGCTCTACTCAGTTGGTTGGGTATACAGATTCAGATTGGGCAGGTTCTATTGATGACAAGCATGTTCCACTTCTGGCTATATTTTTGTCTTGGTTCTTCTCTAGTTTCTTGGGCAAAAAGCAATAGGCTATTACACTTTCATCTTCAGAGGCAGAGTACAGGGCAGCAATTACAATGAGTCAGTAGATTCTTTGGCTTTGCCAGTTATTGATAGAGTTTGGATTCCCATAGGATTCACCGACTGTACTTTGGTGTGACAAACCAAAGTGTAATTCACATTTCTCACAACCCATTTGAGCACCAACGGACCAAGCATATTGAGATACACATCCACTTCATTTGGAAACACATTCAGGATGGAGTTATTTTCTTGGAGTACCTTCCAACTCAACAAAGTTGTAGACATCTTTACGAAGCCTTTTACATCACCTCGCTACCTTGAGTTGTGTGGAATGCTTGGGGTTTCAGAATTTGTTCTTGGGGGTGTTCATGAGAACATCTTCCTTCTTCTTCTTCTTTCTCTTTCCTTATAGCAGGATTCTTTCCTTCTTTTGGTTCGAGATTTCTTCATGGATATATTGTACATGAGTACCTCATCAGGCCTAGTTGCCGGGACTCATACTATGGACATGCCACTTCTATTTTGGCCCCTAGCTTCACTTGAGGGGGGGTGTTAGAGTAGGTATTTACCTTAGCTCATGTTCACCTAGGTACATTATTTACCTTTATTGTATTTATCCTCACCCACTTATGTGTGTGGATATTTCTTTTTATTTATTTAGATATTAGGAGATATTATCTAGTTGTTAGGTATAGTTCTTTCCTTGATCTATGGTATTGACTAGTTCTTTCCTAGATCTATGGTATTGACTAGATCCTTGATGTCTAGTTCTCTCATAAATCTATGGACTTGACTAGTTCTTTGATGACTAGTTATTTCCATGATTTATGGCTTGATCTACGACCTTGACTGGTTCTTAGATTGTTATTCATTTCCTATATCAAACGGCCCATTCTCATTATATTTCATTGAGTTCCATGATAATATATGATATTGTTGCTCATTTGTTTGCAAAGTTTATGTAAAGTTATTCTTACTTTCATCTTATTGATCGTGATGTTTGATTAGCATCTGACTTGGCATGATCTGGTTATCGTTCCTTTTCATAGGAACACACAAACTTGTCTTTTTGTGCTCTAGGCTCAAAATTCGAAGCGTTCATGTTAAATTTAGTTTTGGTCTTGGTTTCCTTCTTAGGTTGATCCTTTCTTTCTTTCTTCTTTTCACCCTTCTTTTCCTTTACTAGTACTTTCTACAGGGCATGTGACTTGGACTTGAGAGACCCATTTGAATGATTTTGTCCTGTTCTCGAATGAGTTGGGACAAAAATAGTCAAATGAGGGCATATTCCAATCCTTTTCCAAGCGAAGCTTTTATAGCGTGAAAATTTGACACAAAGACAAAGTATTCGGGACCTAACTTAGAGAGAATCGACAAGATCAACTGAGAATATTTCTTCTCCACTTTACATTCCTTTAACAACAATCTAGTGTGGAAAACTTTGATAAGAATGCTTGTAGGTTTTCAAAATCACTAGGATTTAACCCTAGTAGTTTGTTTTCCAACTCATGCGCTCTCATGTCATCTTGTTGTCTAAACATTCCATCTAAAATTTTCCACACAGAATTAGGTGTTTTAGATGACTCAATGTGGAAGAAAAATCGGGAGAAATAGATATGCAAAGAAGACCTAAAGCTTCATCACTATGGTTTAACCACTTAGATTTTTCAGGGTCGTCATCTGGTTCAGTCTCAGTTCCCATGGTGATGTGGAATAACCCTTTACCCCTTAGTTTCATAATCATTTTCGATCTCCATTTAAAGAAGTTGAACAAATGTAAGCAAAGGAATTGAAAGTGCATCCATAGTGAAGAGAGAGAAGGAATGCAGAAAAGAAACTCAAGAATCACAACCACCCAGGACAATATAATAACCCCCTACTTTTGGCACTTTAGTTTAAGTGCATTGAATAAAATCGGGTCCGAGCGTGCGTCTTGAAATAGTTGGTAACTCACCTTGCAATCAGCGTAATAACGCGCAAGAGAGGAGACCAAAATCGTGTTTCGTGGAGTGCAACAAAGTGACACCGTATACAAGCACAACTTGTAAAAACTAGGAAGGAGGTGAAATCAAATCTTGGTTGTGAGAAAGAGCATCTCACATCGCAAAGGATACCCCCTTGCTGTAAACTATGGTGGATGCACTCACTAGTCGCAAGTAATAATAAGGGTAAATACAAGTTTTAGATGAACTCAAGATGAGTCCCGATGATCTTCAAAATGCCAAAAAGTGCTCGGAAAAGGAAAATAGGTGCTCAAAGTGTCACTACACACTTGAGTGCATGATTAGTAAAAAAATCGACACTAACGCCTAAAATTACCATTTTGAAATGTCCAATTTAGCTAATTTTAAAGCTATGGGAGTTTTAAAAATGATAATTAACGTTAATTTAAAAGATGATTTAAATTATTACTAATCGTAAAAGATAAATAAATTAGATTCGTAATTAATAAAACTAGATTTAATATAATTAATTACGATTAATAAAGAAATACTAATTAAGATCTAATTAAAATTAAATCCTAATTAACTATTTAAATATATTTTCCTTTTTAAAAGAAATACCCACTTTATAAAAATCCCACCAAAATGAAATTTTAAAAAACTTACCAAACTTACTAAAAAAAACATGTTTGGAGACTTGCCTTAAATAAAATTTAAATGCCCACTTGGCTTGGGTGGTTGGGCTCGTCGTGGATCATGGCGTGGATCTCGGTTAGGTGGATCTCGGTTGGGCTCAAAAGTTGAGGAGGATCCTAAGTTAGGTGGGAAAGCAGGGATGAGGGAGCTATTGGGAATAGGTGACACGTGCATCATTCAGGGATGAAGCCCGAGGTGCGAGTGCGCAGCTCGTGGGCACGAGGCAGGGAAGCTAGAGGTGAGTTAGGGCCGAGGGAAGGATGCGGCGAGGAGACTTCACAGGTGGGAAATGCAGGGAAGTCGACTCGAAGTAGGCCAGAGGAGCACAAGCTCGGTGCAGAGCGAGGAAAAGAAGCTACGTGGAGGAGAGTACACTCACCCACACAAAAAACAACTCGGGAAAAACAACACACCAAAGAAAATGAGCTAATCGCACAAGGCAAACACGAGGTAACTCAGCCAAGGGGGCTATAAAGGATCTTGTGGACAAAGAAAAACAACATCGTCAGTTGTAGCTCAGTCAGATAGCTCGAAGGAGGTGTAGAAGGAGCTCGGTGGTGAGCACAAAACTGAGCACAAAACCACCAAACACTAAAATTTGAACCCAAGCTACAAATGAAAACCTGTATTCTGCAAAAAGACACAGAGAAACCAGAAAAAAACCATAGATCTAAAAAAATTTCACTTTAATAAATTTGATTAAAAAACCAGAAAAAAATAACCTCCATTTTTAACTGATCTGCAAGATTTAGCTACAGTTAATTAAATGTAGCTACAAAACCCCTGAAAACTTCAAGAATACCTACACATGCATGAAGAACACAACAAACCGAAACAACTTTCCAAGAATAACTTGTTAAAAATGTTAGCAAGATTCCAAAATCAAGTAATCAAAAAAACTTACACGAGGAGTAAAAAAATGAAACCAAGAGTAATCGCAACTCAGATGATGAATGCACGTTTACCCGATCTCATCTCTGATACCATGAAAGAGTTTGCAAGAATCGAATTAGAAACGATGCACCACAAAGTAGTTGCACTCAAACGGAATCGTGATAGCTCCAACGTAATCACAAGGATCGATCAACAATGGAAGAACTTTCTCAATAGAAATAAAGCTTACACATAGAGGAAAGATAGCGGAGTGTCTTAGCATACTCATAAATTAGAAATGAAAGGGTACATATAGGGTGTTAAGTAACCCTAGTGCATGACACACAAGTAAACCCTAAACCTAACCCATGTGATATGACCCTCCATATGTGAGTGGAGGACACATAGGATCCCACACACCAACAGCTAGATAGTTGTCCATCACATGTTAGACAATTGTCCAACACATATTAGATGGCAATCTAACCCATGTTAGGCGATCATCCATCCCATATTAGATGACATTCCAACCCATGTTAGATGGCATCCCAGCCCACATTAGACGTTCATCTTGCCCATTCTAGATGTTTATCCGACCAAGCTTGGATGGTTGCCCAACTAGACCGGGTGGCCATCCAACCCACATTTTTTACGGTGCTCATTGAACATCATCTAACCCTCATCCAACCTCGCAAAACTACTAGAAACACCCAAAAAAAATTCACCATTGCCATGAAATGCATTTTTAGTGATTCGTCATCGTTTCAAAAGTCCGTTTATGGGATTCGCCACCCATTCTATAATAATTTTTTGGAGGGGGTCTTAAAATGAACCCTAGTTATTACACAATTGTTCTTCATCATTGAGGGGAATTACAATTTTTAAAGCTTTCCTACCATTTTTTCCTCCTTATAGTCATCTCTGATTTATAGTGGGGCATCGTATTCCTTTATTTATCTTCAAACAAGAAATCTAATAACTCAAAGATGTCCTCCTTATATGGAAAGTTTATCAATAACAAATTCAATCGAAGATGAAAGTAAAGCAAGATCTGTAATTTTATCATCATTAAAAAGTAAGAAACTTTATTTGATTTCTTCATCACGCATATGCTCTTAATCTAATTTATCCTTCTCCTTAGAACAAAGCTCTATGTGAGTGGTTGTAACATCTAAGTATGTTTTTGACATACCACCAAATCCTCCAAAAGTGCAACAAGTTCTAAACATGTAGGAAAATGGGGGTCATTTGATTCAAATGAAACATCTTGCTTACGTGTATGGTTTTATTTAGCCTTTTTCTCTTCAGTTTCAACCTCTTTTTCTTTATATTGTTCAATTAAAACAACATGATATTCTTCAATTGATTGATCCATATCTCCATCTATGCTTTTAGAGTCAATCCACTCTTCAAAAATATTTCATGATTTCCAGAATGGGACTCACCTCAACTAAGTTTGATGGAGCTATAGGAGGTTGACTAATAGATTCTTGATGATGAATCTCATTTGTTTCAAACTCATAGCTCCAATCCTTGAATATTTGAATTTGATATATCCTATTTGGATCTTTCTCATCCTATCCCTCTAAGCATACGTGTGCATTTTTGTCCATAAGAACGAAGAACATTACCACTTGCCATGAAAGATTCAAGATCTTGTTTAGTGAGGAATGGATCATCAGGAAACCAAATTATTTGACACTCAGTTTGTTGGTTAGTGTCTAGTGCTTCATGGTTTATAATTGGTTCTTCACAAGCCTCATAAACATGTAAATATGGTTTTGTGAAGAGTGGAAAGGATCTAGTCATTGGATGAATTTTTGGTTCAACATTGGAAGATGTGTAACATTTTCATGTGGAGGAGATGAGGATTTGTGAGGAAATATGGCATAGAAATGAAGATAAAAGGAAAGGGAGAAGATGAAGAAGGGGAAACCTCAAGAGAAGTAGTCATAAAGCTAGGACATGGAAAATGCGCTGAGATGGTATAACTTTGGGAAGAGGAATGGGAGGGTTATAAAATGCTAGTGTAGGATTTCCCATTGACATGGTTAACTACCACTAGATTTGTGAGCCTCCATTAACTTAACCCTCTCTGTTATTTGAGGTGTCATCTCATCCATAAAATCTAGCTTCTTTGAGGGTTGAACTATTTTGGCATATGGTTAGTCCATAGACAGGGCTACCTAAAACCAATTTTGACTTCCTTCATTAAACATGTATCTCTGACTTGCACCATGTTTTCCTCCATTCCCTAAAATTTCCTCTAGAAATAATCATCTACCCTAAATTTACCACCATCATCTACATATACATGTTCTTGCCAAACATTTTGGTTAAAATAATAACCATATGAGTCAATTGGGGTTGGGTTATACACATATTCATCATGATAGGGCTCATAAAACTGATTTGGAGGAGGATTTTGGAAACATGGAGGTGGAGGGTAATGATACTACTCTTGAAATGAGGATTCCAATGAGGGAATGAAGTTATGATTTCACAACTTCATGAATAAGAGGAAAATGAAATGGAAATGATGAATGAGAAGATGGAAATGGAAGAGGAAATCAATTGAAGAATAAAGGCAAAGGTATGCAACTCATTTAGAAAGAGTGGAGTCATACGATGTGTAAAGAATCCAAAGGTTGAATACCACCAAGAACACATCAATCTTATGGGTATGAATTTACAAAGCTCTTCAAACCAGTCCCATCGGGCATGCCAAAAAATTGGAGCTCAAAATTGTTCCTACCCCGGATCAACATGAGAGACCTAGGATTTTGAGGCAACATGGGAGTGTCTCCAAGTTGTGGTACTTTCTCTTAAGACAGACCTCCAGAGACGGTTGGTTCCTCTACCTATTCTTAATGTTAAAACTACTCCTACTACTGGAAATGCAACTATTTAATCTTACTCTAACAATCTAAGGGACCAGGGAAGAGAGAGATACATGAAAAGAGAAATCCTAAGCTAACATGGGTGATAGCACCGAGAAAAGGGGGAAAGACAAATGAGGGAATATGGGATAAAATGAATAAGGAAAGAACATACACGAGTGCCAGTCTAGAACAACATTCAAACTTACATTTTCATGGAGCATGATAGAAAATGAACCCCGTAAAGTGAGAAAATATGCACAACACACATGTAATGAATGAAGAGGCAAGAAAACACAATAAAACACAGCTAGGGAAGAGAATATCCACAAAACATAAATTTTATTTCTTAGGAAGATGCACAGTCCATTACATTACATGAAGAAGGAAATAACACTTTACAAAAGGTCCAAATCTGAGGCCTGCAACTCAAAAACACTTAGGAAACACTCTAAATGAAGCCCTTGCATTTTGAGAGGGTCCAACATTTACAAATGAGCATCATTCTACAATATATAGAAAATGGGAGAGAGAGAGAGAGAGAGAGAGAAAGAGAGGGAAATCTGAATTTAAACCTTCAATCACCAACAACATGCATTAAATCTCTTAAAACAATGATGGAGACCCCTACAAGACTATTCATTCACGTTAGTTTTCTTGTAGGAAAGGAAAGAGCATCGTACTTCATCAATTCGAGTGGTTGAGTTGTTTATAGATTCATATTAAATGTCTTGATTCTTTTTCCTCTATTTTACCTACCAAGATAGACCACGGGAAATCAAGGCCAATATACATGCGTGCAACCCGCAAATCCGCAAAACATAAAACAAGTTCCCCACATAGTTCCTTAAGACTTTTGAAATGGGTATTTTTGCATTTGATTTAAAATGGCATTGTGAAGGTTTGGGGATCATCACGCAGAACCTAAACCATGCATTTTCTATCTCGAATATGAAGGGAAACACCTATATCTCGTTGAACCTTTAAAACATAATGCCAAAGCTTGGAATGAATGGCAAGTTGCCAAAATAGCCCAGGGGGTTATTTTGGACAACGATTTAGTTGTTTTCAGGGATATTTTCTTGCTAAATATGAATACTAGTAGCCTTAAGCATCCATTGGGCATGGAGTTGAGCCTGAGACACTTTAAAATTGATTTGCGACTTGAAATTATTATCCCCGAATCCGCATGAAGCAATGTTAGGACTTAGCATTAATCTTCTCTACTTGAAATGATCATTTTATTCATGAAAATTATTCTAGATTGATTTAATGAGAGTGGAAAACTGAAATAAATTTTATTTTCCACTCCATTACTCTAAAAACCATGAATAAAATTACAACAATTATTTTCCTTCATATCATGGAAGCTTCCTTCCTCTAAATGCCTCGATCTTCTCTTGAAGTTGATTTATTGGGTGTTTTGGATATGATTTTTCAAACTTCCCCAAGATCTAATTTTTAGTTGCTTTGCATTTAATTTTGTGAGGTGTTACACTCATGCTTAAGACTTTGAAACTCTTCCCGCAACATATTTCCTTTTGGTCATGACTATTGTCTAGAATTGTTTGGTGGTTGAAAATGTCGAATGACATTTTGTGACTTTATGCACATGAACAAAATATGGCCAAATGTTAACCCATCCAATGACATTCTCTCCCCCATTCTACATTCTATGTTATAGCCAAAAAATTATGATGTGTAGCTATAGGAGGTAAGATGAGATTGTACATTTCTTCATTTAATTAATACAGAGCCTCAAAATATTCCTCTTTGTTTGATGAAAAATTAACACTTTTTTACATTGGATATTCATAAATTCAAATATTTTGCATTAGGGGCTCTTTATATATTGGTAGGAATTATTTTATTGAGTCATATTATCCCTACTCATTTGAATCTAATGTTCTTACTAAGTATTAACCTTATCAAGAAAAGGCTATAGAAGAGGTTGGTTCATCTCTAAATTCATTAGACATGGATTATCTTTAATCGTTTGATTATAGTTTTCCTTTTAAGTATTAACCTCATGAAGAAATGGATCTAGAAGAGGATGGTTCAATTTTAAACAACTTGAAGAATGAGTCTATTTCCATTACCAATCTAGGGAAGGTTAGGAGTGAGGACGAGATTAAAGATAGGGGAGACATGGATGATCTTCATCCTCAATCTAGAAAGGATAAGGTAGACTTGGGTAGTGGAAAGCAACAGTGTTTCATATATCAATCTATATTAGCATCATCACCTTTTCTCTCATAAGGAACTCAAAAACACCAAAAAAACTCTTAAAAAGACACTAGAAGCTTCAACTGAATGTGTTAGATCTGGCTTGTAAATAATTGTAGTAAAGTTATTTTCTACAAATAGGAGGAAAATCATATTTATAATTATCATGTAAAATAATAAAAATTAGATCATCCGTGTTATTATTAATGGAATATAATGAGAAATAGGAATCGAATTTGGGTATTGTTGTCCAAAAAAGTACACATACTATTTTGAAAACTTCCTTTAAGTTGAGAACTTAATCTGCTCTTGTTTAAGACGCCGTGGAGAAAAGGTACAACAGTTAAAAAAAAATTAGTCTTCCACAAGTTGGAAAAGTTATGCTTATGTGGAAGTTAAATCTTCAGTGTTCCATGGATTTCGCATAAGTTAGTATTTTTGGGCCTGAGTGAACGTAGTGTTCCATAAACTTGGAAAATATTTGTGTTTTGTGGAGTTTGCAAAATCTGTACAAAAAAGTAAATTCCGCAAAGAAAAAGTCGTGAAACAAGAAAAAATCTCCACGTGACACCACGAAGAAGGATAAATAATTTAAAAGCGTGACAAAAGGAAAGCCACTGAAGTCAAAACTAGTGTTTTTCTTAAGTCAAGAACTCAAATTTTTGCATAGTTCAGAAGGAGTAGTGTTCCACGTGTTTATCTAACCCATGTAACAAAGGAACATCATATGATGCAGAAAAAGGAAAAAGTATATGCGACACTATGGGAAATGAAGGCATAAAAGTGCTAGAAAGGTTTGAGAAAAGCTAGCTGTGAAAAAAGTTGGACTCCATGAAATGAAATGTATTCTGCAGAACAAGAACAGAAGGATGTGGATAGTTAAAGGAATTTTTGTTTGGATTAGTTGTTTTTGGATCAAGGAAAAAGTCAAGAATAAACCCACAGCTCACCAAATTATTCCAAGAAGAAACTCATGGGAAAAGGAGCGATGAATCCGTGGGATGAGAAAAATATGAAGTCACACAACAAAGAAGTTGTGCAAAATATTCAAACCCCACGAGACAAAGGATATGTTTAGGTGAAAAAACTCCGTAAAACAAAGGATTTATACTTTTTTTTGGGAATCTTCAAAACACCATATCTTTTTTCCAAAGATTCATTTGACATGAGACTGGTATCATTGGAAGTGTTTTTTAGAGTGATTCACCAAAATATCACTTATCAAGAGAATAGTTGAGATACTTGGGATGTTTTAATGAAAGCTTTTTGGTCATTTTTATTCACTTTCTCATTCAAAGGATGCCCAATTCAGTTATAGATGTTTTTCTTTTATTCCATTGTATCATGATGTTTCTTGGATGGTATATTCTCTTCATGTTCCCACAAAACATTAAGAGTGGTTTTAACGGTATGTGCAACAAGAAATGAGCTATTATCCGTGGTCCAATGCATGATTATGGTTTGAATAGACATTTGGTAGTTATCTCCCCAGATTTAATGGACATCCATTGATCTAAGTTAGAGATTATCCATATAGAAAATATCTTGCAGTTTTCATGCAAACCAAGGCACCTCATGGGTGGATCATCATGATTTGAGGGAATTACCTTTTAGGGAAGTTTGGAAGCATTAAACGGTTAAGCATTATTAGAATCACAATGGACCGAGAGGTTGGGTGAATCAATCTCTGACAACACTTTCATTTTATTTGTCATATCATACTTTAACATTTAATTTAGTCATTCAACATGTGTAACCATTATGATCTTATTAGGTGTGAAACATTCTATCATAAGAGCGTGAATATAGATACGAAAACATGAACACCATATGTTAGTGGGAAACCCTCAAGGGGAAGAAAACTAGCTGAAACCTATACTAATATTACTCATAACAAAGGGCTTGTATGAATATTACACATCACACAAGACTTGTTTAGTGAAGCACCCACTTCACAAGGAGCACCCACCCCTAGAAACCTTTGCTAATATTACTCATAACAAAGGAATTGCATGAATATTACTCATCATACAAGATTTTAATGGATGATCACTTAAGATATGTTTCTCACACAATTGTTTGTGATCAAAATTACACTTCAAACACATCAAACCCTCTTCAAAACAAACACTCTCCTAACTCGCTCAATCTCTCTTCTTCATGGTATAAATAGGTCAATTTCCCTTGCACATCCGATATTAAATATTCCTCAAGTATTCATCAATCTTATAATATCTACCCTTTATCCCTCTTCACTCTTCTTCAACCTCATATAGGTCGTTCATGTCCGCATAGTCTCAACAAGTCACAAATGATATAGTTCACTAGCTTATATAGCCATCACTATCTCAAAACACCCCTAAGCCGAGATATAACCAAGTAGATCAGTCATCCCAACTCAAAAATATAACAACATCATATAAATTAACTCAAAATACCTAAGTAGGTTGGCAAGGGTCAAAACATCTCCATCAAACACTAAGACACTCAAACAAGGCCTAAAACATTACCCTTCTCCTCCAACGAATGCAATATGATATTCAAGGGCATACTACATTTTTCAAGAAATAAGAATCTCTGCACATGTCATGTACAAGTCCTCAACAAGTATCTCAAGAACCACTAAAACATCCATCACCACCATAAAACACACCAAGTTGCAAGCAAACACAACTAGGTCTTGAAGTACCCATAATTAAGTCCCGAAAACAAATTATTTCACATAAAAGACTCACCACCAAGGCTAAAGTAATATACCATTGGAAATTTACCTGAATATAGTTTCTATAACAACTCACTTTATCCTCTAACTCATAACACAAGGCCTCCAAACAGCTCAATCTCTGAAAATTCTATAAACTTCCAGACTGGACTCCAAAACCAATCTTGAGTAATATGACTCAAAACACCTTCAAGGACACTTCCAAGCTCAAAATAATCATGTAACACATTAATGGATACCTATAAAACACCATCAAACACTAACATACATATCATATGTGGAAAAATTTGATCCAACATACATGTCCCTCCATTACTTCTTGAGAGACCTAATAGGGCTAATTAGGCCACTAGAGTTTCAACATGAAACCATTTCATCTGATAAAACCAAATGCTCCAACACATTATATTATGTGTCTAATGTTATCCATGAAAAAAATACATCTACTATATGTATCTTAATCAAACTCATCTCAAACCAAAGACTAACTTTTAGCCCTTCTAGGCTAAAATTGGTAGGATGAATTTAAGGACATGTATCTCAAAAATTATTCAAATGACATGCCTGAAAATTTTCATGGCTATATATCATATCTCCCAAGTATTCTATAACAACTCACTTTTCATCCTGGAACCTTCATCTCAACCCTGAAACTACAAATTTCCTCAAAACTAGTTTTTTTCTCTCACTTCATGAAATATTTGGAACACCAAAACACCACCAAAATTAGCTATGAAGAATCATATATAACCTTGATACATCACTTTATCTTTAAAATATAATCTGAATACTAAAATTTTCACTTCTTCCAAGTCACACTGCTATGAGGGTTCAATCAGGGTTTCCAACCACTTTGACTTCTTAACAATTTTTCATAATATTGTGATGATCAAATCAATTCATTATTTTTTAAAAACGCTCTATACTCAATGTAAAATCATCCCCCAAAGCTACAAGGTCTAATAAAAATTATGTTTGAGTGGATGAGCATATGAAGTTCCCAAATCGAACTAGATTTTTCTTCTCTAGAACTTGGTTTTACCAAAATCATTTTTCTTGAAATTCACCAGCCACTGAGACTTTTCTGTATCTACTAACATTGTCCACACCTTCTTGCTTCCTAAGGACCATGAAACATCATGAAACAGCTAATAACTGGTCTAAAACTCCTCATACACATGAAATGAAACATCATAAATTTCCTACCATCCTTGAACAAGTTTTCCCTACTCCATTTCTCATGCATATGTACCATGCATCGTGCTCTAAGTCTAGGAATAGGCCTAAAATGACCTGACTCAACCATGACAACCCATGAATTGACCATGATGAATCATTTCGAGACAATTGGACACCTTTGACATATCATAATAACATTTTTTTACCTCATTAAATCCCTCAAAAAACACTAAATATCTCATACTATTACCATGCACACTAGACCATGCTCTAAGACAAGATACCAACTCATCAAACCAATACACTACCAATCAACCTTCATGTTTTACCTTGAATGACACCTCAAAATCATTTTCCATCAATTTCCTTTGACATCAATGAAAACTTAAGAAACAATGGCCAACAATCTCCCCTTTTTCATTGATGGAAACCACCTTCAGAAACATTAATGGAAAACAACAAGACCAAACACCTACATGACCTATTTTTCATGTTTCTGATGCTACTCTCCCCTTTGACATCTATTAAAAAGGATACAATGATGACTCAACATGAAAAAGACAAGAAAAATCCACAATAATGCAAATGATAAATTTACTTACTCCACATGACTCCCCCTGGACTATATTCTAATTCTTGACTCTAATAGCAACATATAAGATCCATGGACTGAATGACCCTCCACGTAGCTCCCCTAAGAGTATACTCTCCATATTTTATCTTCATACTTTTTATTCATCATCTTCTAGATCTCTATCATGCCAATAACACAACTCTTCCTTCAATATTTAGTATATCACTATTTAGGACTAAGATCCCTAAAGCACAATTTCAATCCAATTTTGAAAAAATTTCTCCTTTCTCTAGGATCGGACATAGCATTTTAAGAACAAATTTATGTTCCCTTAGCCTCGTACTATCATAATCTCATAGATGAGACAAATATTAGAGCTTATACCTTGTAACCATGCCCCGGAGATGAGTTATATCATATGCCATAGAGCTTAAATAGTTTTTCAATGTCCTCTACCATCTTCTCAAGTTATCACAATTGTTTGAGATTATGATAACCTTCCCCGTAACCGTACATGTAAGTAACCACTAACTCTTCCAAAATAGCCTTTTTGACACCTCAACCACTTGCTTGAAGATCATAGTCATCATTTCATGTAATATGTAAGGTCAACATACTTTTGTAGCACACTATTATATAGTAAACTCACGTAATATTATATCCTAAAACAAATGATTCTTCAACCAGACTTTTCTTACAAGTAGTCACAACAACATGAATCCCCTTCCATAGGTTACAAAAATACAACTACTTCAAAAGCAAACTCAGATCATACCTTAGCTCTATGATGTTTCTGCACGGTCTCTGTAGGCCTCCATAAGGGAAGAAAAGCTTCACAATAAACTTGTATACCTTTTCAAACCTTCAAGAAGACTATCAACTTTGAATTGATTTCCAAACTCTTTAGATCATGCCCTAGTATAATCGTCAACAAACTAAAAGGTACCTCCCCTGGACTAATAGCATCTTTTATACTTCTTAGGACTTACAAGATACACAATAGCTTCCATTTTTACATCTTGACTTTGACTGACATAAAAATTGGGACAACCTTCCTTTAAACTAGACTAGAACTCTTTCACATATCATTTATTCAATTTTTCCTCTTTGATCACAACATAGTTAGATTTCCATAGCCACAACTGACCTTAAGATCTCAAACTACCCATATAGACGACACAGACCTTTTAAGAATTGATACACATCATAATGTATACATTCTATCATCAACTAAAAGACTCATTTGACCTTCACTATTTTGTTAATGCTTATTATCCTTCATACAAAGTTCATGATTGCACAAGATAAACCTCCAAAAATGAAGCAGATACCTAATTTTGAACAAAATAAATCCATCCGATATGATCTACAAGACAATCGAAATAGTTTCCTTTGAAGCATAATACACACCTACAGCTCAAGAATACATTGCACTCTACATTTTCAAGTTGACTCTTTCTAGTAGTATGCTCTTAATCCTTCATGGTCTATGCACAAAATATTTGATATAACACAATCACATTCTGCAAACTTTGAGCTCATGATTATATTGATATACACTTCATAGGCCTCTTACGAAACAGAACATACATTTGGCTTGAAGCTTCTACACATGACTTTATAGTCCTTCATCTTCCTTCATTGGGCCATATGACCTTAAGATCGAATATTCTTGATGATATTATTATTCATCCCGTACATGTACCTCCTTGAAATTTCATACTTCATATATAAGATTCTTTGACTATACACAGTCCTCCTTTATACAACAACATGAAAGTTTGTTTCAATCTTCTTCCATAAACTGTTATAGATTCCTTCATGCATATTTTACTCCATACTTTGTTTTCTTCATGTCACAACACATTCTAGTCTTGAACAAGTAGATCACCATAAGAACATAAGTCTCACCCTGAACAATTCATCATCATCAATGATGATACATTCATCCTTCACAGAGCTTGTCAACAATAACCATCTTCAAATCCTCTTCTTGGTCACCAACTTGGTTATGCCACCCGATGACCTGTAGACCTCTTCAAGAATTATATAGAGCTACTATACATTTTCACATCCTTGTAACCTTGTGGATAATTTCAACACAACTTCAAACATCTTTTAACTAGAACCATATAATTTTCAAGGCGTAACATTTCACAATGATATATAGTCATGAAAGACCTTCTTTCTTTCAAACATACATAGAAATTACTATACCTTCTAGTAATTGTATACCTTATGACACATGACAAAAGGTAGCTCTTGGAACACAAGATAAAACCTATTTCTTCTTAAAAAATTTGAACCATGATTATCACAATTTTTGACACATTAGCACTAATCAACTTCTTCAAAACTCAATTATCAATTATGGCAACATAGATTCGGGTAAATCCTTAAAACTCATTATATCAACCTACTCTATATGGAACCGAGACACATATCTTTCAATACTTTGATACATACCTTTTATTCATGGCATAACTAAAGAGACTTGATAGAGCTTGTAACATCATAACATAACTTCACTTTATGAAAAATGAAAATGACTTTTAACCGGTATTGAGACTCTTTACATAGACTACTCTTTTTCAAAACAATACTCAAACATACCTTTGAGCATAACTAATGAGAACATAGACCTTTTGATGGATCAACACACTTGAAAACCTTCATAAGCAAAAACATACCATATTGTTAGACAAACACTTCTAGATATCCTTAAGTCCATTCATGACCTTTGTTTTGATCAAGTCTACAATACTTCTTAGTCCTCTTAGAGCCAACTATCTTCCCCTTGCATTATGTACACTTCCAATCCTACTCACGGACCTTCAACTCTATTTTGTATGCCTTTAACCATCTATAATATTGTACTATCTTCCACTTGTCTACAGCTCTACGCTCATTTTTTTAAATGAGGAGAAATGCTCATAGAAAATACACCCATACCTTACTTGAACGAATGATGGATAATTAATTTCATCCTTTCTAAAGAATGCCAAGCCCTTCTTGGATTTTTTTGTTATATTAAATCTCAAAACCTACAGATTCCTTTCATTCATGATGTCAACATTATTCGACACATTATACCTTGACTAAACTATATTTATTTTCTCTCCATGTCTTCTTATATCTATTATAATAGTTTCTCGGATCACTTCATATCTTATCTCCATGACTAGGTTTTCGTGACTCACATCTATTCCTTCCTTTGTATTTAGATGTTCAACCATGTCTATAACATCATCAAGCTTTGCTTCTAGTTTATTATAAACATCTCAATATCTTCTTTAGGTCCACATATATCAGTAACACTTTAAATATCATCTCCTATATCATCTTTAACTTCTTCGTCTTCATATTCAAGACAACTTGCTTTAAGAAAAACAAAATAACATGCTCTATCTCCTTCATGAGACTTCTCATCATCCAAATCAAGTGGAAGCTTAGAAATAGAAGTGAAAACACCAAGAACAAATTTCAAAATGTAAAACCCTAAGGATTTCAATCATGTTCTCATTCGACAAGAGGATTATCTTCAACTTGAGCCTTATTATCTGTCATACATGTGCTTCAAGAGGATATCCTTCAAGTTTTCAAATTTTCTTCATAATTAAAAACTTAGATACCAATTGTTATAAGAACAATGGGTTGTGGGGGTGAATCGTCCCTACAATAATTTCATTTCATTTATCATGTCATATATATTAACATTCAATTTAGTCATTCAACATGTGTAACCATTATGAGATTTGAAACATTCAATCATAAGAGCATGAAACAAGATACACAATACATAAACACCATATGTACGTGATAAACCCTCAAGGATAAAACCCACTGAAAACTCTGCTAATATTACTCATAACAAAGGGCTTTTATTAATATTACACATTTCACAATACTTACTTAGTGAAGCACCCACTTCACAAAGAGCACCCACCCCTATAAACCTTTGTTAATATTACTCATAATAAAGGACTTGTATGAATATTTCTCATCATACAATATTTTAATGGATAATCACTGAAGATATGTTTCTCACACAACTAATTTTGATCCAAATTTAGCTTCAAACACATCAAACCCTCTTCAAAATAAGCACTCTCCTAACTCATTAAATCTCTCTTCTTCATGGGATGAATAGGTCAATTTCCCTTGCACATCTAATATTCAATCTTCCTCAAGTATTCATCACTCTTATAGTCTCTTTCCTTTACCCCTCTTCACTATTCTTTAACCTCCTATAGGTCACTCATATCCCCATAGTCTCAACAAGTCACAAATGACTAAGTACACTAGCTTATATACCCAAAACTAGCTCAAAAAAACCCTAGGTCAAACATGACCAATTAGTTTAGTCATCCAAACTCAAAAACATAACAATAAAATTAAATAAATCAACTCAAAATACCCAATTATGCTAGCATGGGTCAAGACATCTCCATTAAACACCAAGACACTCAAACAAGGCCTAAAACATTAGCCTTCTCCTCCAACTAATGCAATCTGATAATCAAGGAGTAATCCATATTTTTCAAGACACAAAAATCTCCAAACATGTCATACACAAGTCCCGAACATCATTAAGTAGTTCATGATCCATTGAAACATCAATCTCCACCATGAAACACACCAAGTTGAAAGAAAGCACAACTAGGTCTTCAAGCACCCAAAATTGAGTCACCGAAAATGAATGTGTTCACATAGAAAGAATTACCATAAAGTATCAAGTAATATACCATTGAAATTTATCTTAATCTAGTTTCAGAACAACTCACTTTATCCTCCAACTCATACTGTAAGGCCTCCAAACAACTCAATCTCTGAAACTACTCCAAATTATGAAACTAGACTCAAGAACTAGTCTTTAGGAATATGACTCAAAAAAAATTCAAGGAAACTTCAAATCTCAACCAAATCATGTAACACATCAAGGGATACATGTACAACACCATCAAACACTAACATTTAGAGCTTATGTGGAGAAATTTTATCCAACACACTTGTTCCTTCATTACTTTTTGAGAGACCTAATAGGGCTAATTAGGTCACTAGGGTTTCAACATTGAAAAATTTCATCTGATAAAACCAAATAATCCAACACATAATATCATGTGTCTAAATTCTATCCATGAAAAAAAAACTACAACATGCGATCTTAATCAAACTCATCTCAAACCAAAAGACTAGCTTTTAGCCCTTCTAGACCAAAATTGGTAGGCTGAATTTAAGGACCTGTATCTCAAAAATTAAACAAGAAACATGCCTAAAAATTTTCATGTATGTATATCACATCTCCCAAGGATTCTGAACAATTCACTTCTCATCATGGAACCTTCATCTCAACCCTAAAACTATAAATTTCCTCAAAACTAGGGTTTTTCTCTCACTTCCTGAAATAGTTGGAACACCAAACCACCACCAAAATTATATCTGAGGAATCCTATACAACCTTGATGCATAAATTTATATTTCCAAGATAATTTGAAGACCAAACAATTCACTTCTTCCAAGTCGTTATGCTATGAAGGTTTAACTAGGGTTTCAAACCACTTTGACTTCTTAACGTTTGTTTATAAAATTATGACAATCAAATCAACTCATTATTTTTGAAAAATACCTTATACTCAATTTAAAATCATCCCCCAAATCCAAAATGTCCAACACAAAGTATTTTTGAGTGGGTGATCATCTGAAGTTCCCAAATCGAGTTAGATTTTGCTTCTCTAGAATTCAGTTTTACCAAAAATCATTTTTATTGCAATTCCTTCACAACTTTAACCTTAAAATTGGCAAGAAGAACAATGAAAACTTCCTATAACTTCCCAAGTCTCAATATTTCTCAAATATTCCTTAAATTCTCCATCCACTAAGACTTACATGTGTCTATTACCCTTGTCTTCACGTTGTTGCTTCCCAAGGACCATGAAACATCATGAAACAACTGAGAACTAACCTGAAATGTGTCATACACATGAAATGAAACATCAAAATCTCTTACCATCCTTTAACAAGGCTTCCCTACTCAATTTATCATGCCTCCATACCATGCACCATGCTCTAGGTCTAGGAATAGGCCTAGAATGACATAACTCAACCATTACAACCCATCAATTGACCATGATTACTCATTACAAACACTTGGAAACCTTTTACACATCATATTAACCTTACTTGACCTTATTACATACTTTAACATCCACTACATATCTCATACTATGACCGTGTACACTAGACCATTCTCCAAGACAACATAAAGCAACTCATCAAACCAATACACTACCAATCAACCTTCATGTTTGACCTTGAATGACATGTCAATATATTTTTCCATAAATTTCCTTTGACATCAATGAAAACCTAAGACACAATGGCCAACAAACATCTCTCATGGCATCTTCATATCCCTTATCCTCTCTTCTCCTTCTATAAATGTAATGAGTTTCATAATTGAAAATATCCTCTCTTAAATGTAATAAAAGTCTACTGATTGGTTTCTAAGAGCATTATGAGTCGTGTTAACATTTTTATTTAAAATTTGAAATGTGTTCACTGCCTTCTCAATGAATGTGAGAGATTATGTATTCCTCAAGCAATAATATATAGTTGATTGTGATTATTATCTATCTTATGGCTTGTTGATCAAACTAAAATGGGATGTTCTAGCCTAATCTAATGTTATGATATGTAGTAAATAACAACTAAATAATTAAAGGAAAATGACTCAAGAAACTAAGTAAATAGAAATGTGAAACCCTAATGTGAAAGAGGGGTTAGGAAATCCTTATCTAATTCGAAAAGGTACGGACTGTGTCATAGAGAAAACCATATGAACATGAGGGGGAAATGACCACAAAAATCATGATAAAGTGTAGATTTGATCTCTCTAATTGGATTGGGGTGCCTAGAGAGGGATAGGGGTGCTCGTGGGTACCCTGGTCTGAGATATGGGCACCCTAGTCTACAAAAATGGTGTGAAACCATCCTCTAAGGTGTCACTGGATGTTATCCTATAGTTGCTTCCTATCACACTAATTTCACTAGAATGCGGCAAATGTCACTGTAAGACCCGCAATAAGGAATCACCTGCAAAACCCCAGACAAAACATCAAAACCCTAAAAAATATAAAATTCATATGAAGGGCGAGACTTTCCTCACCGGCCACAATGGTGGAATTACTATCTCAATGGTGTACTACATCTCAAACCCAATGTAGTTCTAAGTGTGTGTGTGTGTGTGTGTGTGTGTGTGTGTGTGTGTGTGTGTGTGTGTGTGTGTGTGTAAGTCGTGCCTTGGGTTGCTATTGTGCCAGTGGCACTTTGTGAAGTAGTGAGAAATAACTAGATGTAGAATGTAGTAAATGTGTGCATGGAAACAATAGACTCCCCTCCTATGAAGTGTGATGTAGATTAACCAAAGATTGTGTGCCTTGTGATGGAGCTAGATGGATGCAAATATAGCTTTAGGTGCCTTTGATGGATGCCACTCTAAATGGTGATAGTAGATGCTTAGTGTTTGATCCCTTATTATGGTATGTATGATGAATAATATGAAATGCTAGACTCATAGACAATAGGATTGTCCCAATTGTGGGATGAACACTAGTATGATGTGTAGATGTGAAAATGTCATAATACGAATGATGTAGAGGAACTTGAAAATGTAGTATGCAAAATGTGAAATGTATTGTAAGATGTGTGAAGAGACACAATGTGTAGTGCCTATTGTGCAGTGTGAGGTTCATGTGTAGTATGCCCTCAATATTCAAGTGTAAACCAAAACACAAGAGTGCGTCATATGGTTATGATGATGTATGTAATGTAGATGACTATGTGGATGATAGAAGGTAGATGTGTGTGAATGCGAGTATGAGACATGTATTGATGCTAGGATGGGGAAATTGTGTGATTGTTATGCCCCCAAGTGTAGAAGATGAAGAATCCATCATGCAATCTAAGAGATCATCGCTTTGGTCAAAGTCATAGCATTCTCGCATCACCCGATAAGCTACATTATTGGGTTGGTTGTGCAATGAGCCATTAAGGCGTAAATGATACATGCCCATAGCATATTCCTCATCAGTGAGGGGTGATAAGGGAAACTCATGTGCATACCAACAAAATATATTTTGTGTATAGCCAATAAAACAATCAAAAATGAACACATGGCCAAAAGGCATGGGAAATGATATATCTATATGATCACGATCTAATGTGCCTCCTATATATGTAAGCCAAGACTGTCCTAATATGAGTGGAGTAGAAGGTGGTACACATTGGAGGTAAAATATGAGATGGAATACATGTAGACCATAAGCTGCAGTAATAGTGATGAATCCATAATATAGATGAGGATTATGCATCGAGGATAAAGATCTTCAAAAGTGAATCCAAGTCTAGCCAAGCCATCATGTGAACATATAGTGTCGTCGTAAGTAGGATCAAATGGAATATGTTCCCAATATGAATCATTCATGAAAAATGTACATGTGAAAGATGAGCATGCTTGATGAGGGTGGTCCATGTGAAGGTCTAAAGGATATAGATACATCCATAGATGGGACATGCCCGCGATAAAGAATCATAGCAGTAGTAGTAGTGGGTGGAGGTGATGGAGTGGAAGAAAATGCATCTATCCCACAAATAGCACCTTCAAGTGGTGGAAAATGAGGTGGCTCGTCCATAGGTTAAGGATCATCTATAGTATCAATGTGTGGAATAGGAAGCCTAGTATTAGGAGATTTTTCATAATATTGTGATAGATCGAGGTCACGAAACATAGTATATTCAATGCCTTCATGTAGGAATTTTAGAAAATGATGTACAATAATAACTTGCATGGTGTAAATCCATGGACTACTAAGTAAATAGTTATAAGAGGTGGAAAATCGATGATGAATAATAATTTGTTAACATTTTTGGCCCTATAGTAATGGGTAATGTAATGTGACCAAGGCATGGATGAACCGAACCATCAGATGCACACAAGCAAAGACAAGATGAACTAACATGGAAAGCAAAAATTCCTAGGTTCTCAATGAATGACATCGGACATAAGTTGAGCTCATAATTATTTTCAACTAAAGTACCCTTGACGCTTTGTATTATTGATGTGAATCTTGATATACAAGGATGGGTCATTGTGATTAGATGTGGATGCTACAAAGCTCAAAAATGCATCCTCAAACGCTCGATATAGCAAGTTGGGATGCATATGAATGCTAGAATTAGAAAAAATATGTTGGAATTGATGCATTAAATCAGGATGCTCAAGCAAGTAATCACTAAGAAAAATACTCATGATGAATAGAATCTAAGGGGACAAGCAAAGGAGGAGGATCCTAAAAGTGTGAAGATAAAGTACGGGTTCACCAAAATGATTAAACTAAAATGGGATATTATAGCCTAATCTAATGTTATGCAAAGTAGTAAATAACAACTAAATAAATAAAGGAAAATGACTCAAGAAACTATGTAAATAGAAATGTGAAACCCTAATGTGCAATAGGGGTTAAGAAATCCTTAGCTGATTTGATGAAGGTGCAAGACTGTGATGTAGAGAAAACCAAATGAAAAAAGGGGAAAACGACCACAAAGAATCCTAAGAAAGTGTAGATCTGAGATCTTTGATTATACTAGGGCACATGAAGAGGGATAGGGGCACCCGTGTGCACTTTGGTCCGATATTTGAGCACTCGGTCTCACGAAATGGTCTAAAATCATCCTCTGAGGTGTCGCTGGATGTTCACCTATAGCTGCTTTGTGTCACACTAATTTCGTTAGAAGCTGCGTCGAGGTCCATGTAAGACATACAATAAGGAAATACCTACAAAGCCCTAAACAAAGCATCAAAAACCCTAAAAATAAATATGCATATGAAGGGGTTAGACTATCCTCAATGACCACAATGGTGGACTTACTAACTGAGCATTGCACTACATCTCAAACCCAATGTAGTTCTAGGTGTGTGTGTGTAAGTCATGCCCTAGGTTTCTTTTTTTCCAATCACACTTTGTGAAGTAGCGAGCAATAACTAGATGTAGAATGTAGTAAATGTGTACATAGAAACAATAGACTCCTCTCCTATCAAGTGTGATGCATATGAACCAGGACTTGTTTTCCTTGTGATTGAGATAGATGGATGCAAAGGTAGCTTTAGGTACCTTTGATGGATGCCACTCTAGATAGTGATAGTAGATTTTTAGTGTTTGGTCCCTCATTATGGTCTCATAACTTTATATTTATATGGTTCTCTTGTTCTAATTTCGTAATTAACCCCGAAAAGGTGAACCACTAAAAATATGGAAAGCTCAAACGTGAAGAAATATTCCAAGCCCCAAAATATCGAAGCAAAGTACAAAGAGGATCAGGGCGCCCAGAGGGCACCAAGGTGCCCCAATAAAGAATATGAATGATGCAAAATGACAAAATAGATTGGAAAAGTATGGTCGGAGGATCAGAAGTGACGACAGAAAGAAAATTAAAATGGCCAAAGGACATGGGTTAATTAGTACTTTATTCACTCAAAAACCATATGAATAGTAGTATGATACTAAGACTAAATATTGAATCAAAGTGTGTGATTTAGTGACTACACTTGTGTTATTGCATCTTACATTTCTCTCTTGTTATTGTATGATGTTTATGAGTTATATTTTCATGATTCCATTCCATTGTGTCGTTTATATAGAGGATTAAAGTCTAATTGAATGTGGTGTGGATTATGGCTAGTATCTTCCCCTCTTTCATTTTTTTAATCATTTTTATCCTTGATATCGGGGACAAGTGGTCCCTTCATACTCTAGTGTATCACTTTTCTTTTCCAATTTTAGCACTCTTTCTCCTTCAACCTTGCAGAGTTTTATGGTAAGATTAGAGTACTTGGTTAATATAAATATTTTAAGGAAAGGATCTAGCCTTATTTTGGAGGTTTATCTCAAGGGTTAAGGTCCCACACCTTAGAGATACTCCCATTGTTGTTGCAGAGACCTTTAGACACTTGAATAGCTACCTAAATCAGAAGGGTGCACACAAATCTCCACCAACATAGTCTACCACTAAGTGCCCAACACTCTGTGAGTGAAGGAGCATATAATCTTTTTCTTCTTCCTACAAGTCTATATAAATTTTTCTTATTTAATTTTAGGGTTGTACTTATTTCACTTACAAATCAATGTGTACTTGTTACCTTACTCACAATGGTTAATATTCATCTTGTAACATTACTATCTTTATTTCGACTAGTTTTACCTATTGAATTAAATGTTTCACTTAGATTTTTATGATTGCATTATTTATTCCCTCTAGTTTGCTTGTTCTCAACCCTAAAGTATGCATCACATGCCTCATTTTTATTTTCATAATTTTAAAAAATAATTGACATCATTGTGTATGTGTTTTCTTTTCAAATGCATAGTTCCATACTTGTTTAGCATGACGTCTAGCTATACATTTTGACATTTTACCTTCCATGGGTTCTAATATATTCTCATCTATTTCAATCAAATATCTTGGCATTCTTCCAATTATATTAAATGGAGGGGTAGGCCTAGGTAAGACATCATTTCTTATATGTGTTGGTGTTATTGCTTCAAGGAGGGGATGTGTTTTTAAGTCAAAATCTAACTCTAAAGAGTTAGTGAATTGTTCTTCATTTGGAATGAGTTCAACTGGAGTCATCATATGATCATCATGAAAATTCATTGTATCATCATGCTCCAATACTTCATTAGGGATAAATGTTTCATTACATTATGTTTCTCCATGTGTTTCATCATTCATTATAAATTCATTACCATGTCCTACATATTCAATTTCATCATTTGACAATATATTTTCTTCTCTACTCTCACTTGAAGATGTTTCTAAATTTAATTCTATTGAATTAGACATGTTATTCTCAATAGAAACATTATTTATTATAGAATAAGTACCTTGAACTTCATTAGAACCTTTTTTCTTTGCTCTCCTAAGCATTTTTTTCTTTCTCTTTGAACTTCAAGTTCGTAGATTATATTTTCTCTTTAATTTATCTTTGACGATGACTACCTGACCATGTGGTCAATTTAAATGCTTTTAATTTAATGAGGATGAAAATTATAACAAAAATATCAATTTTGATATTTGAAACAAGACAAAATGGAGAATTCAGATGTATGTGGTGTGCAGATTCTATTCAAAAAGTGTGAAATTTGTAATGAAATGGTAAAGGAAATACGAATTTTATGTTTTTGTTATAACTATACAAATGGTGTATGCACTTTAAATAAGTACACATGCCCTTTGCAGATGTAGTTGTAAAGTAGGAAAATGAATGAAAAATAATAATTAATGTAATTACCATTTCCCCTTTACATTTTTAAAAAAAAAATTCCCTCCTAAACAACCATGGATTTTGGGTAGGAAATCCAAACCTCGGGTTTGGACTTGCATTTGATCAAGCAGTAAGTATTTTTGAGGATTTAAATTGTTTTTTCACCTTTATAGGCACAAAATATTCTTTAGCTTTGTGTATTTTAAAATTATATTTTTGTGTGTTTGTAGAGGGGAGAATATTATTTTTAAAAATATAATTAAAAAAATTAATTATTATTTTCAATTACTACTTAATTTATACATAATGTTACTCATTATGATTGATTCATTAGCGTTACCAATAGTTTAATAAATTTTTAACAATCAACCAATGAATTACAAAACTTATATCTCAACAATCTCGACTATTTAAAAAATTAAATTCTTATATATGAAGTTAAGCTCAAAAAGTTGTGTTTGTACACTTGCGTTTTCATTTTCCTACTTTCTTGACTTGTAAAATAATTTAAAATTATTATATTAATTGAAAAATGTGAAAAAATATTCTCAACAATCTTCAACATTTTTTAAACTCTTTCATGAAATTTCATTTAAAAATTCATTTGTTTTCTCCAAAAAGTGTCCATACACATGTAATTTTCTTATTTTTCATAAAAGTTATCACACATTAGAAATGAGTAAATTTCACATACTAATCTCTTCTTAATCTTTGTAAAAAATTACATATTTATAAACTAGATTCAAAATGTTACAATTTATCTTCTTCGTCATTAAATTATATGACTAGGTGCCTTTAAAATTCTCTCCAATTAAAAAAAAAGGTGGTCATTTACCCACCCGCCTTTTTCCTCCACTATATCGCATCTACATGTGCGCGCGCATACACACACACACACACACACACACACACACACACACAAGAAATACTTATCAATCTATTTTTCATTTGCAACATAGTGTATTGATAAAAATGAAAAGGTTGAGACATTAATGATGTGGTTTTGTTGGCATAAGTGTGATCTATATGGAGATGTATTACAAGAGTTAAAAATTATGTTGTTTACAAATATGTCATAAATCAAGTTTTGTTTTATTTGGTTTAAAATTTAGCTAGAAATTATTTCAATTAAAAAGTGATAGACACCGCACACCACCAAAAAAACATGTATTAATTTCTTCTACATAAAACCACCTCCATAATTAAATCTTTCAAAATCATGACTCTTCTAAGAGAATTAGCTATCCATTTTTAATTAGCTATTTGGTTTACATTTCATTACACTTTTCCACTAATATAAGGTAAGATTTTTTGAATTTCATACACTTTCAAGGGTTTTTATTTGCTATACTTGAGTGTGAGTTTCTAGTGTTTCTATTGGAAGTATTTTGAAGCTAACATCATGCGAATTTCCCAATTATAGGTAAATTATTTGCAAATACCAATGGAAATAAATTATATGAATCGTGATGCTCTTATTAGATATTCCATTTTCTCCTCTTTTTAGATATTGAAGTATAATCATTGGATTTATTTGTGATTTGTTAGTTGAGATATCTTAACAAAGAAATCATATTATAGCATTTACAATAGAAATGGCCATTTCATGCATTTAGGGATTTCTCACATTCAAAATTTTTAGGTGATTGTCACCGGTGTCACATAAGGAGTATAAACAACATCATCTATAATATACTTAGCTCTTGATTAAAACTTTGGTGTTGATTGTTATGCCATATACTAATAGTTTGGTTTATATTTTTTACGTAGGTAAAAAGATTGGTTTTAAAGGGGACCAAAAACCCACAGTACATATCCACGTAGAAAAAGTAGGGGCAAACGACACATCCCAATAAAGAAACTAGGTATACTCTCAAAAAACTTCACCAAAATAGAAGCCCACCGAGAAACTAGGCAAAACCCACTTCATTAAATTTTTGTTCAATTACAAAAGTATGACACAGGATCTAATATAAAAGGAAAAACACCAAAAATAGAAACAGTCGACAACCTTCAACTAACCTTTCTCCTTATTATTACTTATAGTTATGAAGTTGGGGTTTGTCCTTGAATGTCATTGGTCTTCAAACTCTTCCGGATTTCAAGCCCCCGAGTAACAATGACCTCCTCCTCCTCATCCAAGATGCTTAAGGTAAGACGCATCCTTTTTATGGGTGCCATGAACCCACAATTCTAAAATCTAGTAACTGGTCCAAGATAATGGAAACTCTTTGTTTTTGTATTATGATCTCATCTTTAAGGCCATTGATCTTTTTATCCTAAATGGATTCCTTCATGTGACTTTCTTGAATTTCTTACACCAATTCTTTAGTGACTTTGAACAAATTGTCAATAGAAACTTCCATACAAATTTAACAAAAATGGAATTTATTATGATAAACCCTAATTGCAAAGTCTTGTATGATAAGTAAACACTAAAGTATAGATTTGAAACAAGCAATAAGCTAATGAAGTATAAAACCCTAAGTGTAAGAGAGAGAGAAAAGGACTTGGCTGATTTGCGCTCAATCCGAGACTGGTGTAAACTAGGAAAAATGATGAATAGAAAGTAAATTGTGTTGTTATTGCAAGACCGTAAAATATGTAGTTGTCGATAAGGATGTAATAGGGTGCGTAGGTGCCAAAGTATACTTTTAGGTGCCCGTGTTCGTGAAAGTGGTCAAAATATGATTTTTTTGTGTTGCAAAAGTGTCATTGGCATTTTCTTTTGGTCGCCCAGTATGTCGCAATATGATCATCGAGTACGCCCGTAACCTACAAAAATATATTCACCTGCAAAACCCATAATACCACATCAAATCCAAAAAAATAAAGATGCAATATGGGGAGTCGATTGACCCCAACGGTCACCCGACTGAGTGAACTTACGACCAGTGCACCACTTTGCATCTCAAACTCCATGAAGTTCTTATGCATGTGTGAAATAATGTGCCCTAGGAATCCCTTGTGTAAGTGTACTTGATAACAGGCAATAGCTAGATGTACCAATTTAAATAGATGTGTGGATGGAATAATGAACTTCCCCTTCCTATGAAGTGTATGCAAAAAATATTGTCCCTTATATGAGAGCTAGATGGATGCCTTTGGATGCAAACTTAGGTGATGATAATAGATGCTTAGAGCTTGGTCCTTTATTTTGGTCACATAACTTTATATTTATATGATTACTTTGGTTTAATTTCATAATTGACCACTAGATGGCCAACCCATAAGAAAATAAGATGCCCAAATAATAAAAGAGACCTAAAAGAAGCGAGTAAGATAGAAAAGTGTCAGAGGCACCTAGAGGGGACGAGGGCACCTAGGTGTTGGCATCCTGTCTAGGCGTTGGTGTCTAAAGTCATAAAATATAAAATAGTAAAGTATTTACTAGGTTCTAGGGTGTAAAAACCAAAAGAAAACCGAAACAAAGCAAAGAATCCAAATATAGTTTTCAATTATTAGTTTTCTTGCTTATGAATCAAATGAATGCAAGTATGTGTTTTTGGACCTATAAATGTACCCAAGTGTGTGATTTTGTGTCTACACATACTTTTGACCATTCTTCCAATCTAATTTCCCTGGTATTATCATCTGCAACACTCTTCCCTTGGAGTATTCTCGCCCATTTCAAGTTAAAAAGGGCTTCCACTACCTCACCTTATTTGTTACATGTGGCATCTTCTCTCTTCTTCAGATTTCTCATTCTAATATCCATGGTTTCATCATTAGAATCAATGGCTTGAGGTTGGGGGAATGATGTAATTCCCATTCTAATACAAAAGAAGGATAAGGCCATGATGTAAAGGAGTATCGATTTTATCATTTTTAAAGTCCTCCACCGATGCAGAGAGAGATCTCAGAAGGAAGAAAGGAAAACTCATGGCTTGGTTTCTTCGCAAATAGTTGAGGATGGAAAAATGATAGGTGAAAATTTTTCTAAAATTTCCTTCCAAAGTGATGTATTTCATCATGACCATACAAACATCAACCCATCTATTAGGCAAACAATTCCTAAGCAATAGCATTTACAAATAGATGGATCCTTTTATTGAGGAAAAAAAGGTTGTTATCTCATGATTCTTTCAATTCTTATCCTTAAATAGTTTAAGCCCATCCATAGCCATCCCAATAGTAGAGGATATTGTCTTTTTCAGAAAAATGATTTACATACCCCTAAGAAAGAATATACCATTATCCCAAGCTTTACCAAAATCAAGGGCCAAGAAAGGATCATTACCTTTTAATCTTTTGATGAATTCAGAGAAGCCTCCCCGCCTAAGTAATCTCCATAGCGTGGCATCCTATTTGAGAGCTTGGTAGTTCATTGGTTCATTCAAACGTGATCTCCACCCATGATCCTGTATGAACTTTCATCAAAACCCTCCAAGAATCTTTTGTGATCGAGTTTTTCTCGTGAGTTTTCATAGAAATACTACCATCTACTACCAATTTCCTTTCATAATACTTGCCATCCTTTGACTCATAAATGATTTCTCCATGTGTTGTGATTATATCTCATAATATTAAGGTGTTTTATCATGATTAATAAGATTTATAACATGGCTCCAAGGAACGTGCTAACCATCCCATTTTTTCCTCTCTTCCATGTCATCATCTTGATTCTTCAAGTTGTCAACACTCATATTGCCTTCCTCAAGACGTGGCATATCTCCACCTCCTCAAAAGAACCAATCAATCTCTTAAAGCATCATCTATAATGCTTATTAAACGTCAACCAACTCTAATTTTCCCCATTAGGGCTTTAATAATCATTAAGGAATCTCTTTTAATGACCAATTCCCTCACCGTATCTCCTCGCCATGTTTAATCCCCAAAAATTTTACATTGATTCAGTATAATTATTCATTTGGATTCCGAGAGGACTAACATAAGCTTTATTACAAAATCCCTTGTGATCTCTGATAAGACCACCTCCTCCTACCTTGTTCTCTCTTATTTTGGATGAACCATCAAAATTGAGCTTGAACCAATCTAATGGTGGTGGTTTCCATTTTATACTTCTTTTATGCTCTCCATTCTTAGTATTAGTGTCTTCTTTTAAGGGATAATCTTGAGGGATTTCATAATATCTTGTTCCTATGTGGTATATATTTCTAAAAATTTATGTTTAAGGACCATAACATTTTTCATTTAGGCTCGATAAAGTTTTTTCACCACTTTATTGGGACGATCATTTTTGTTGTTAAAAATCCTATTATTTATCTTCTTTCCATAAGCGCCATAGAATATGTGGAAGGGAACATTTATATGTTTCCTTGGGTATTGAAGACCTGAAAGAACACACCCCATTAGGTAGCTAGGTTATCCAAATCACTAGGTAGAGGGAGCTAAAGCTTGAATAGGTCTAACACGACCAAAAAATCTGAAAGGAATAATTACATTATATATTAATCAAAATCATTCCTCTATGTATGAGGTTATCAACTATAAGTATTTTATCCTAAATGGTTTCTTAGAAGATGAAATACTTTGGTTTATATTGTCAAAGCATATAAGTGGGTACTTTTTGGATCCTTTATAGGTTTCCTTGTTATTGTCTTACTTTTCATAATCACTTATTTCTAGGGAAAATTTTAGCGGTGAATATTCGTAGTTTAGCAAATAGTAGGATTTGAGGAAATTGAGTTTGTTGATTTTTACGGCCATGGAAGTGCCCAAGTTTCACCCAAAAATTCCACAAACAATAATATGTCCCATGCGAATAGCCAACGAATCTCCAATCCCAATGTATATTTTTATATTGAATCATCACGTGATTGACGAGATGGGAATTTAAAACATTCTTTTTCACCAAGAAATCTATGGAACCTTATTGTTCCTTTGGGATCATTTACCAACATGCATGGGATGTTTTTAGGAATTTTATTGAATTCACCATGTGTGTGTGTGTGTGTGTGATGTTTTCCCACGATTTTCCAATTTGCTTTGTGAATTTGTGAATTTGTGAAGTAGTAGAAAGGGATTTAGCGAATCAACATATTGTAATTTGCTTACAAAATTTTAAATAAATCAAGGTCTTGTCGAGGCCCAGCTACTGTGTTACAGTTTACATCCTAGAATCACTTACTATATGTGAGACTATTTTATACCTATTTTCTTTCATGGCGTGTTGCTTTATCTACAATTCAACCTTTGTAAGTTATTTATGTCATTTTTTTATTTTATGGTATCGTGAATGTCATGACACACGCAATGCCTTAGTTGATTTTCATCCCATAGCTCTTCCAACTCAAAAATTGTCCTTACAATGCACTAAGTATATATTTCAATGCTATAATTTTCATAAAATGTATCCTACATATGATTTCTAAATCATGTTCCATTTTATTTTATTACAAATCCTAAACATCCTCATCCTCATAACCACTATGATTTTTTATGTCATCTATAATAGTCCTCTACATGCAAAGAATTATAACTAGTTTTCCTAGCTATAATCTTAGTAATACACACACACACATCACACACACACACACATGCATTTACACACACACACACACACACACACACACACACACACACACACACACACACACACACACACACACACTACGGTTTATTCAATGACCATCACATCCGTTAGAGTCCATCGTTGTGAAGTGTGGCGGAATGTTGCCACATGCCTCACCTTGACCATTTGACATTTCCTCGTCCCACAAAACCCAAAGGATATATAAAATGTGGCACATTCCATAGGTTTCACGTCCACCAGGGGCATTTCCTTGGGATACTGATGAAATGGCGATGCGTGGCATAGACCTCCCACTCTAGAACTGAAATCTTATCAATCATGCGGCTCATTTTATGGGCTTCACGTCCGCATTTGGGAGGATTTGGTTAGGAGGTTAATGGATCAATGACACTTGGCTCAAGATTATAGAACCATTAATTTTAACATGGCTTTAATTTGTCCTTATTGATTTTAAAAGAATAAATTTAGTGGAAGTACCCTACTACCTTCATCTTCGATGAAAATTTTTGTAACTTTTCATAGATCTTCTTTGTCTTTAGGTGTGATCCATTTCCTACACAAAAAAAATGTACCATTTTATGGTATTCGATCCAACTACATCCGAGGGATATTTTTAATTCTTGCATCTTTCATCGATCTCCTCATCATGTGAAAATTTTCCCACCTACCTACTTTTACATCCCATCTACCTACTTTTGCATAGATGTTTGATAGAAGAACATAAGTGTCATCATTTTTGAAATCCAGATCAAAAATAAGAGTTTGTGTAAATACTACTAATGATAGAGATGACATTATATGATAGGAAGAGAAGCATTTAAAAATCATCAAAATGTGCAATATAAATAAGATAATATGAAAAATCAAGAATTATTTAATATTAATCAAAATATGTCATGTTTATTACACAAAATAAAAAATTCATACAATGAAATTTGTAATAAGTAGATGACATTATTTCTCTTCTTAAGGACTTCAGTCTCACTTACTTAGCCTTTTTTTGAATGAAATTAGTTTTCCTTTCATAATATTTTCATAGTGTTAATATGTAAATGGTAGTAATATTGAGATGATTACTTTGTTCCTTTATCTAGGAGTACTTTTGAGCAACCAGACTTATAGACTTCTAAAAGAATCATAATGTACCTCTTATCTTGTCACTAGGTTTTCATGACAACTTTCTTAATGATACATTACTTTTCTCGTTTCTTAAGATCCTCATAGACCTTGATCATGGCTAGGTCTCAACAAAGTTTCATGACAGTGATTGAATATCCTTAAAACCCTGAAACTCTGTCCATTGTTGTTAGTCTTCTGATCATGCCTTCATATTGCAAATACTTTCTTGTAGATCTTCATCAACATGTCTCTAAACATTGTGTTCTTTCCTATATGGTGATCAAACCCTGAACTATCATCATGATACTAGAGTCAACCTTGTTAACTTGATTGCTAGCCACATGATATGCTTCTTAACTGTTCCTTTTGACTGTTTTAATATTTTAATAATACACTTATGAATTTAAAAAGGGTTGTTCTCACCTTCTTGACTTCACAAAGCCTCTCATACTTAGACTTAAGACACAAAGTTCCCTAATCATACATTCAACATATTTCTTTTGATGTTCCTCATGAATGACAAAAAATGTTAATTTTAGTTACTCAAGCGTATACAAACTTACAAGATATTTATATAAATATAACATTATTCCTTGGTGTAGACATAGCTTCATGACTTATGATTATATTTAAAAATTTTACCCTTACCTACAATCTAGACTATGCTCTTCAAAAGATTGCAATCAACTTGCACTGTTACTATCATAGTTACTTTATGACAAAGATCCTTCAAGTTTCTTGAACACATTCTCTAAGTAGGAACACAACAATATACAAAGAATACCCTTATCATAGTTGTATCATATGTGAAACATCATATCAAAGCATTCAAGCTTCTCTCAATATTAATGATACTTTAGCTAGATTTGACACATTGACATTTCATTGTCAAGCCAAAGAACCCTACATACATTCTCAACCTTGAATTCATAGTCTCATACCACAATGAGTCCTAGATGGAAGACCATATATTATGTCTCAACTCCTTTGAAATGATGAAAACTCTTGGTAATTGGATCTTCTTATGATAGACCTCATACCTTTGATGAATCAATAATCTCTTCATGAGCAGATGCACACCTTATTTGGCTTGATGACAACATTTAGAACCTCTATACAACAGACAAACCACTAGGATACTAAAGACAACTTTCATGTAAGCACAACCTTCTTATTTTGTAATTATGATAGAGCTCGGTCATCAAGACTCCTTCATTAATCAACTAAAGATAGATCATACCTTGGATGAATCAATGAACTCAGAGTCCTTCATGAGAAGATACATACTATACTTTGATTTCAAACTGAGCACAAACCTTGAGATCACCTATTTCATGTTTGATTAGCTATAACAAAGACTTGAAGTCCTTAATTTACTTTCCACGTATCTTTACCATTCTTTGGACCATTCTTGCACCTTTTCTAATACTTCAAGACAATCCTCAATAAATCCATGCTTCAAAAGACAATAAGGTGACTCCATGAAGCATAATGGAGGAACTTCATTCACTTAGTTATGTCTAGTGATGCAAAGCATACATGTCCTCATGGGACAGGTCACCAAAATTGAACTTTCATACCCTTGTCATCTTTACTTTTGTTTCTCTATCTTCCACCTGATAAACCTCTTGACAGTAACAAAATTTCTCGGGGCTCTTCAATGGCAAAAATCTTCTATGATGAGTTGGCTCATCATGATCAAAGAAAGCTACATTAGGTTCATGCTTTTCCTTCTCAACAAGAGTAGTCTTGACATCTTCCTTTCTCTTATAGTTTTTCATCTTCCTTATACAATATCTTACAACATGACCAATTGAGTTACAATTGAAACAAACAATAGGGATCTTACCTTTTGGTGCTCTATCTCTCCAACTTTTTCTAGGTGTATCTTGGTAGCAATATCTAGCGATGTGTCCAACTTGATTGCAATTGAAACACACAACATCATTATTACCTTCATTCCTCTAGCTTTGTCTTAGTAATTCATGAAAATAAAATATAGTTATAAGACCCTTCTTGTAGAAATTTTAGCATGTAATGTCTCTAGATTGATATGAGAGATCAAACCTTCCATTTTTCCATTGAAATGCATTTTGACTATACTTTTTTACAGTCCTATCTCTATGACCCAAGATATTGCAAGAATATTAAACACCATTGAAGGTTATTTCATACCTAGATGCATTAGGCTGCCTTATGATGTTCCTTTGAAACTTTTTATCCTCCTTAGGTTCGAAGGTCCATGAATTGATTCAACATGCATCTATTCCTTCTTAGATTCTTCCTTTAACCCAAACTAGTCTTATCATTAGAGTGTATTTGGTTTCTCAAAAAATCATCTAGTTTGGTTGTTCTCTTCTCAAACCTTTGATACATCTTCATTTTAATTGATGTATGCTCTAATTCAAACTGTAGTAATATTTTTATTCCTTCCAACTAAGTTATATGTGAGAGGGCTAAAAATATAACCTCATCCTTTCACTTTTTCTATATCATTTTTTTCTTTCAAAAGAGTCAAACCTTGTTATTTTTGTACTAACATGTATATATCAGACCAATACAAATCAAGTGCATTGAAATTGAATAAATGGTAGGCAATCCTTATCCAATTTGATGTAACATGTCAATCAAGCCACCATGAAAAATTGTGGAAAAACTTTTGTAATTTCTTCTTCTTCTAGATGAAAAATTTATTATGTATCCTTTATATTTTTATTGTATTTGTAGGTCCACCTTAACTCTAAATTTGAGCTCCATGTTGTTTAATTCATTTTGACATAGGCAATTCATTCCCATGCCTTACGTTTAGTTTTCAAGTTTTGGTGGTTTTTCTCAAGATCTACATTGTTAGATTTTGAAAATTAATGATGACATTTCTCTTGTTGACATATATTTCATATATGCCCTTTAGGTGGTTGAGACACATTTATACTAATGTAACACTCTTGCAAAAAGTAGTACATGTTAAGTGACACAATATTATATAGACCATGTCAAAAATCACTTGAAAATCATTCAAATCTCTTTGAAGAATTCCATTGGGATTAGTTACATTTTGTTCTCCTTAAATTTCTTAATTTTACATCTAAACTTCTTCTAGGTTTCCATGATGACTCTTCTTTTAAATTATTATTTTGTATTTTTCTATTTCTTGTAAGATGCAATGTTGATTGTTGTCTCCTCTCATATGTCATTATTTTGTGCATTTTTGTCAATTGACATCCATTACATCTTGAGATGCACTATCTAGTGTTTTGAGAACATGATATATGGATATTGAAATCACTTCTTTGTAATCAATGTTAACATTAGCAATCAGTCAATGAGAGTGCCTTTGAGATGCTTCATGATGAATTTCTTCTCTATGTTGTCTTTCTACCTAAATCAATTCATCTGAATGCATTTGCATGCGTAATATTTTTCTTTATACATATTTCTCATGTTGAGATGTTTGTGCACATATCAATATCATTTAATCTAACATGTTGTATCTTTTTTTTTCAATTCTATAAGATTCACTGATTCAAGAAAATGGCAACTAAAAAGGGAAGCTCAGGAAAAAAATATATTCCAACCCCTCCTGGTAGTGGTACTAGCATTCAAAAATAACATCTTATTTTGAGAAACCATCTAAGGAAACCCATCCTTCTCCAGAAGGACCAAAGCACAATCAAGGGATAATGATTACATCAAAATGAAATTCAGAATGAGTTCATTTTTTATTCGATCCTTGATGTTGTCAATGATGAAAAAACAATGAAATTCCTCCCATTAAAGACATTCCATTGAATGATGTTGAGTTTGACACTGCACCACCTACCTAATTGAATGAAGATGACACTTCATCACCTTCCCAAGTGAATTTTGGATGTGAAACTTCTGGTATTCAACAAAATTTAAATTCCACCATGGAAAATACTCAATGACACCTATTTCTAGAAGAAAGAGAAAGGAAATAAAATGGGACTTGGGAAGGAGTTTCAGGCTAGAGTGGGTTTCTTAGTTTCCATTTATTGAACCTATTAAAAATTAGAATAAATTTGAATCTCTCAAAGAATGCAAATGTACAATTTGCATTTGTAAATTGGGTAGGGAGAAGACAATGCAACTTAAGTTGGATACTATTGAGAAGTATGTAGGAAAGATATATGAAAAGATAATTGTAGATGGTGTTGAGAAGAATGTTGCAAGATGGAAAATTGTAGATGATTTTTTCGCATATTAGGTATGAAAAATAATTTGAAGAGCAAGAGAGAAATGAAAGAATAGTTTCAGCGAATGGAGGGAAAATTACCTCTCAATTCAACAAGATCATTCAAAACAGTTTTTTGGGTAAAACAATTCAGCTAGCTACTTTTTTTCATTTTTTAAAAGCCTTTAACATATTTTCCTAAACAAAATAATATGTTGTCTTTTCTTTGTGTCCCACACTTTCCTCATTCTCATTGGTCAGAAAGTAGTGGTTGGGATTGGGAAAAATTCCTAGCTATGGTTGAGAAAGAAGACTTGAAAGAGAAACTGAAGTTTACATGATACATATCTATTGATGAGGTTACAACAGTAGATAATATTTCTTGGGTATGTATGCATGTGTATACTATTGATAATTATGTGAGACAACCTCACTTACTTTCCATTCACAAGATGAGAGATAACTCCAATGCTAAAAACCTTTGTGATTTGGTGATAAAAAGTTTGAAGGAGATCGGTGACATGGATGATGTTGTAATTGCATCAAAGCTGGTATGTGTCGAGGTATTTATAATACAAGGTCATCATAATGGCATGTGTGTAAGAATCCAAACATATCATTGCCCTTATATGATTTTCATTCATTATATGGCTCATAGAATAAACCTAGCTTACAAAATAGTTGGCAAATTTAAACCTGTAGCAAAAGTTGAAGACCTTGTTTGAGAGGTGCATGCTTATTTCTATCGTAGTCCTAAAAGGTTCATGAAATTCCAAATATTTGTAGAAGGACTAAAAATGGGCGTAAACTGTTAAAATATGTTGACACCATGTGGATCTCATTGTACCAACCGGTTCGTAAGGTGTACAACGAGTATCAATCCTTATTAGGAGTGATGTGGTAGAATCGCATGAAAGTGGACAAGGCCCAAGATTTGATACATCGTTTGACCGATACAGAGTTTTTTTTTATGTTGTGTGGTCTCCTTCCCATGTTGGATGAAATGCATCATTTAATTAAACAAGAAAGAAATAACTATCTATATTGTTGATTTTTCTAGTTTGAGGAAACGAGTTTGTTTGCAATAGAATATTTGTTTGTCAATGAAACTGATTTTATAGGTCCAAAGTTTTATGGTTGGAATGATTTGATAAATATTGGAAATGTAAGTAGCTTTCTAAAGCTCAACTTGTTTTGGGAATTATGTGCTTTTGTACATGGATATGAGATACTGATGTACATGTTTAAAGTAGTAGCTAGTAAGGTTGAGAAGGTAAATGTTACAAGGCCTCTGTTTGATAACATTTTATCATCAACAAGGGTGAGGTTAAGAGAAATTATAGTGTCCCTACTAGAAGAAATAAGGGAATGATTTAGAAGGGATGCTTTACTTGAAGAAATGGTTTTAGTAAATCCCACCTATTGGATTCTGTCTAAAATGAAAGATATTTGCAGGAAGACTACCACAAGAGGTTGACTACATTGATTTAAAAAATTTGTAAGCCTTGTTGATATCAATGGAACGAATATTCTAGGTATTTTAAGAAAGGATAGTTTTATTGATCAATCCCATGAATTCACTTCTATAATGATTGAGCAATTCAAATGTTTGGATAATCCCTTAGAGTGTGGAGCAATAACCCAGCTATGGAAAAAAATTGGGTTAAGTACTATTTTGCAACAAACCATGTCCGAGTTTTTCTCATTAGCTGATCTATGTCAAACAATGATTTTGGGTATAGTTGAAGATGAGAGAATTTTCTATGTCTTGACCTTTATAAAGTTAAAATTGCAAAACAAGCTTGACAATAATTTGGAAAATTGTTTAAGAATTTACACATCACGGTACGAAGTGGATAACTTTCCCTATGATAGGGCTCTGGCAGTATAGAAGTCGATTAATGAAAGGATAAGGGCTAAAAACAATGGCACAAATACAAAGAAACAATCCTATTGCAGAATTTTATCATCAACGAAGTGAGGGTCGAGATCTAGTGAATCAAATGATAGAGATGATCCACCATCAAATTGGAAATTTCCATTTGTAGATATCCCATGATATAGATGTTCATATAATAATTAATATAGTCAAATATTCAAGACACATCATTCGATAATATCTTTTTCCTTATTTGTATTTTTTTAAAACATTGTGTCGAATAGTAGTCTTTGGAATGAAACTTGAAATACATTACATTGTTGTCTTTAGAATAGAAATACATTGTTTAAAAACACTTATGAGATGGATATCACATGATATAGATGTTCATATAATATATTCAAAAACACTTATGTTTCTCATACACCTATAATTACAAAGCATTAACATAAAAGGTTTGTCAGTTTTGTGAACCACTATGTATTGAAATGAAAATTTAAAAATAACACTATTCCTCATTCAACTTGCTTGAGACATGCCTTGTATGAAAAAATTGAAGATTGCAACAAATGGAACAATTTTCAAAATTAAATTACTCTTAATTATATCATCTTTTGTAACATGCTCCACTCTTCATCTGTTGGAATTATAATTTGTTGTAAATTAGAGTGACTAACATGTAACTTTGTTAGCAATTCATAATTGAGAGTGGAGATTTCCTTTATTGTTGTATGCAAACTTACTAACAAGGTTATCAATGGTTTAATGAATCCAAAAAAATTTGCCTCATCTACCTTCTCGAAATTTGGTTCTTCTCTTGCATCATTTTTTCTTTCATGTTCTTCTAAAATGCATCCTTCTTAATGAATTGGTGTGTTTTGTCAAAAGGCATTGGCAAACCAAGCTTTTGAAATCATGTACCTTTCCATGCAGCTCCTGTAACATTCTTTGACACTTATTTAGAAATTCTTGTGCTTCGCCTAACATCACACACTTTTGAATGATAGATGATACCTTTATTGAGGCATCAAACCGGTTTTGAATTCCTCTAGATGTCAGTTTTATGTCATTGAATTTGTAGATAGCTTCCAAAATTTTCCTTGTTATATCCTCTCTTAAAGCCATCACTTTTCTCTATACTACATATTCACAGAGCTTATCATATATTCTCTGTAGATCAGCCATGAATTCAAACAATCTAATAAAATCATCAATTTTTTAGTTTATTTCCCTAAAACATTATCTGTCATATTAATCAATGTCTTTTTATAAAATTCAAATAGTTTGATGTTGGAAGATTGTATTTCGTTTTTGTTTTCACCAACTCTTGTTGTAATATTTCTTTTTATTTTTCTCTTCCTTTTATAATCTACCCCTGACTTTTCTCTCTTCATCTAGGCTATGTTCCCATTTTTTGGCCTTTTCTTTCTCTACCTTCAAAACCTCTTGCAATTCTCCCAGTGTTTGTTCTAATCTATTATTATTACTTGTCAATTCATGTAAATTTTTCTTCACTTCTTCCAGTTCCACTTGTGCTTATTCATTCGAAGCAACAATATTCATAGAGGCAGATGATTTTATCCTCCTCTCCAACTCACATGTATTATTAAGTGTCACTTTTACTTTCATTTTCTCATTTGACATGTCTTCCTCTAACTTTTTAATTTTATTATTCAACTTATTGTTCTCTCTCTTCCTTTAGAAATGTTGTGTATACCACATCATTGTTCCTTTTTGATACATTTGTTTTTCACAAGTTTTCATTTCGGTAAAATCCATTTGAAGGGAGGTTACATCATAGTCACTGGAAACCATTTGATTCTCTGGTTTTGCAACTGTGGGTACAACATACATGTATTCTATGGTATTTATTTATGGGTTATATGTAGACAATACCCTCATTGTGGCAGGATCTGAAGTTACAATAGCTTGTAAAATTTACTTATTGTTTCTTTTGTCTCTTTCAGATTTATGGCCAAATTGAGCTTGGTAATCAAAACCTGAGGTGTTTATAGGAATGAACTACTTCATCTTGAATGGAGAAGGAGTAATTAAATTTTGGGGAGAATTTCCCTTTGAATTAGTAATTTGTTGAGGGGTGGCACTACCTTCTGTAATTAGTTGCCTTGAGGCAGTGCTAACTTGTGCAAGGTTAACTATATATGTTTCTAAATCTGTCTTTTGCCTCTTCTCGGGTCCTTGTTGGATAGTAAGAACTTCAACTATATGTATTGGCATCTTTAGAATAATTTTTTTTTGTGGTACTTTCTGACCACTACTACCATCATCACTAGAACCACCAACAATAACAATACTAACAAATTCATTGCCAACTTCTCCTCTTAGATTTTCAACATGTGGCTAAGGATTTGACTCTAGAGAAAAATGCATTGGATTACCACTTGTAGTTGTTGTATGCAATGGTCCTTTCTCTAAAGGAGAAGCTCCAAGGCCTGACCTATCGGAACCTTTTCTAGGATGTACCTCTGGTGGAAGCCAAATTCCTTGTCTGTTGAACCCAAACCACCACCACTAAAACCCATATTTTTAGCTATAACTACTCCTATAGAATATTTTTTTTTCAAGCTTTCATTAAGACTTGGTTTATATGTGCTAAGGGGAGTGTGTAATTCCTCATAGTTAGTCTCATCATCACTACTTTCCTCTATATGATGCGCTTCATTCCACAATTTGCTGAAATCTACATCTTCTGGAATAAAACCATACTCTGAAATAGATTTTGGATCACCTAGATCATGCCTTATAGACCAAAAGGTAGTAATTTTTGACCTTTTCCAATTTTTATCTCGCAATTCATGATATATGTACTTTGGCATGTTTTTAGAGGACTTTTTATCATCTTTTGCATAAAAATTGACAGATTGAAAATCCTCTACCTATTTTTGTGGAGGCAATCCCAAAATTTGTGTTGATAACTCTTGAAAACTAATTCCTTTCTCAATAAAAATTTCATCCATTAATTTTTTTACTTCATCCCAAGAGTTCTTGTTTTTCAATTTTTCTAGCAAGGGTTTGCTTTCATGTTGAATTTTAGTGGTAGATTTCTTATTCGCCACTACCCTTGCTTTAATCACCTCACATGGGTCATACACCAATGAGAGTCAACATCAAAATTAAAAATTTGTAAAATTTCATGTGCCACATTGAATGCTTTTCTCTCAAATGTGAACCCTCCACATGAAAATGGTAAGGAAGGAAATATGCTCCTCTTTTATTGAGTAACAAAATACAGTTTATCTATGCTTTCCATCTTCTATATATATTCCAAGGAAAAAAACCCTCTATGTCACATGTATTGGAAATTTGTAAGGTTGTACTCTGATCCATAAAACCTTAGCACAATATATTCCTCCATGAAGTACTAGGCAACTAACATGATTTTTATCCCGATTTAAATGCAATCTCTACAAGTCATAGGTAATCTAGGAATTGTACTTTTTCAAATTGCTTGATAAATTGGAGTCCAAAAGTAGTCCACAAATTGATTGTATTCCCTTTGATTATCAAACATCCTTATCTTGGGGGTCCACTTAGTTAATGGACGCAACACTTTTGGTTGGCCCTCAACATCATTGTAGGGTTGAATTGTAAGCTTGTTTTTTCCAAACCATTCACCAAACCGCCATATAATTAAATAACACAAGTAGGTAGTGAACCTAAAGGTCTTAGTTTTGGAGCCTTATTTGATTGTTAAGAATTGTTTATGCATAGATTCTGCAATGTTCTCAACAAATCTATATGCACAAGGTGGAGAAAAAAATGGATATTGTATACCATTTCGAGGAGGGTTACATCCACTTTATCATCGCTATCGAATCCAAGGAAAAATACTAACATAGAAATGGTATGCCTAACCCACTGTTTAAACATCTCAATTATATACGGAGGCTCCCTTTTGGAATTATTCCATCAATTGTTAATTTTTCATAAAAACTCATCTTTGTCATTTTGAGTGGTAGCATGATAATCGTTAGCATTTTTTCTAGGTTTATGCTGACGGTTCCTAAATATTTACTTTTAAACCCCAACGCATGGCCAAGATTTACCTCTCGTAATGGAAAACATTTCTTCTCCGATGCCATTTGCAACAATTTTTTCCCATCATAATTCTGGGCACATAGAATGACAAATTCAAGGTAGGGTAAAACCTCGTGGAGCATCATGTGTCCTAATCCAACCCCCATGTTATCCAACCTTTAAGTTTACCTTATGGGTCCATTTATTTTACTTTCATTTGCCTTATTCTCATATATGTATCTAAGTTGTGAAGTTCTTGTGTCAATTATAGGATCATAAATATCATGATATTCATCAGTAAAACCAAGGGTTTTAAGCAGTTTAGCATATGGGATTTAGGTTTTAATTTTATTTTGGGCTCTTGTGGAAGTAGACATGCTTGGAATTTTGGATTCTGGAATATGGAAACCCTCAACCCTAATTTTTCAACCCTTATATTGAAATATTTCAAAGTGAAGGCTTATACAGTGCTACTTATAAAAAGATAATATTTAAAGAATCAAATGCAGGATGAAACTTACTCGGAAAAATGTATATTTTGAGTCTTACACGGTCTGCAACTTCTATGAATCTATTCTGCCTTTTGTTGAATATGTTGTAGTATGCCTTCCAGAAACAAAATTTCAATGGATGTTAAATATCACCTCGCAAGAAGTAGCACATCACTGTGAATGATTACATCTTTCATTATAGATGTTATTGTTAAATTTAGTCTCTTTTCAAATTCCATTCAGTGGATGATAGTTGTCACTTCACTAGGCCTATTCCGGGAACTTCCATTCGAAATGTGAGTGTGTCAGGCCTTCATCCCAAAATATAGCTTGTGTCATTGATCTTAATATATCAAATGATGCAAATTATTTATCAGACGACCATGTGGCAGGATTACAGACCTCATCAAGGCAAGAGCATTCCCTAGACTCCAAGCCCATGGAATGAACCGATTCAATAAAGTTTCGGGTTTGCAGTGTTGGTGAGGTAAAGCAGAGTGGAAGTGAGTAGTCAAAATATGCCATGTTTCATTTTCCTGTTCCTCTAACCAACCAAGTGTCACACATTTTAGGCACTTGAGTGTAAAGCTAAGGCATGTAAAGAAGCTTTGATGGGCCAATGCCCGGAATTGAAATGAAAATTTTTGGGCCTTATTCCAGTCAAATTCAACAGAGGGTATTTACCAAACTAGTTACAGGAGATTCACCATTCGATTTCCAACTATTTTTAATATTTTTACCATTTTTGCCGAAAGAACAAAATAGGTTACAAGGTCATTTGCCAAAACTACAAAACTAGTTATAGGGATATTTTCCATGATTTCTATAATTTTTTTCTAGGGGGTTCCTTAAAATTTTCCCTGTTTCTTTCACTTTTTATAGATTCCAAAACATCCCTTGAATTTAAAATATGTTTGAAATTTATTGCAATAATAATTGCACTCAAAGTGGCCACATTGATCTCTATGAGGAAGTAAGGTAAGTGTGTTCTAGGAGGTGTGTACATGTATAAGTTGAAAAGCTATGGAAATGAGGTTAGAGAACCTCAAATCTTAACTAACTCAACTATGCACCATGAGATAAGAGCTAAACAAGAGTTACTCCTATACATGCATCATAACTTTGACAAAAACATCAAAACCTAGCATATATACTACTCTCTCTTTTTGAAAGCTACAAAACATTGAACCTATGAAGATCCTAGCAATCAAATGTGATGTTTGGTATGAATCTCAAGATTTTTAAGAATGAGAGCTCACCATTAATGGCCACAAGGTCGTATGGTTCTTCTCATTTACTCAAGTTTGGATGATGGATAATGTATTAAGATATTAGCTACAATGGAGGAGGTATTAATAATGGATTATGACCAAGATCAAATGTATTATAGCTTAAAGCTACCACAAATGAGGTTTAATGCCTTTCCAAAGAGTCAAGAGGTTTGATCTGATAATCAAAAAGTAAGTTGAAAGGGAGGGCTTAGCCTTCTATTTATAGATTTCCAAATGGGAGAGTTTGGAACTTTGGTGCATGTGGGACTAAAGCTAAGCCAAAAGAACTTTATGATTAGGAGTGATAAACATGCTTTAGGATAGTTAAGCTAGGTTTAGGCTAGTTAAACTTGATTAGCAAGTGATTAGAGACTCATTGAGAGTTGGGAGGTCTGGTTAATCATTTGTGACTGATAGATAGCCTAGGAAGCCTACAGAAGTGATCTAAAGGAGAATAGGAAGATGTTTAGATAATAAAAGGGGGTTTATTAACCAAATGGGTTAAATATAGGAGGAATACGACCAAGAAAGTTTTGTAAATGGGCATCCAAGAATGGAGCGAAGAATGGCCAATTAACAAAGTGTCATCAATCGACCGAATCAAAGGAGATGCTAGGCATGAGTAGACTTTAGGTGTCTACAGGAGGCAATAATGTATCTCTTTTTTATAATATGTGAGGTGTTTGGGTGATATTTTATAAATAATTTGATGTTCATAATATGTATATTCCTTTATTATGACGATTTTTGTGTATTTATGTATTGATGAATGCAAAAATTTGGGTGTATGTGAAATTTCTTAAATTGTTTGTGCCAAAAGTTGTGTGTTAGTTGTTAATAACCATGTATTAATAATAATGAAGTACAATGCTAATGTAGTTGAACTATTTGAAAAATGTGTAAAGAGTATACAAAAATGGGTGGAAAAGATCACACCCCATATGCAGGATCAAAGTAGCCATAAAGGCTACGAGTAGCAAAGTGTCATGTCAATAGACGCATTTTCAATCAAAAAGCTTAAAACAAAAAGCGAGAACTGCGGGAAAAACTCCAAACATGGAGCTAAGCTTAAAGAAGACCAAAACATGGAGGAAGGTGGCGGAGGCGGTGGGCTTTTTGGACGGTCACCCCAACCACCAAGAGTAGTATCGGGGCTTCATCAGGCTACTCCCAGCCATCATTTTGTTGTTGTTCCTCCTCATTTCCCCACTGGGAAGGTGAGATAGCAAGAGAAAGCCATGGAAACTTTGACTGATCAGCGCTGCCTCCCGGAGCCACCACTGCCAAAACCCAGTCGACCAAACACCCCGGGAGCAGTCGAGTCCAAGATGGAGGCAGAGAGACCCGCCGGCGGGGGGAGGTGCTACGCCGCCCACGCGCCGACCCCGGTCGAAGTTGCGCCGCCCATGGGATGAGCGGTGGCCTTGCGAGCGGGAGCGGTGGCGAGGGGAATCAGGTGGGACGTGGCTAACCACACAAGGGGCACTCCCCCAATGGTCCAACAACATTTGCAGGTGTTCAACTTCAATGCGGACTTTCTCTGCCTAAACCTGGATCTGAAGCAAAACATTGGAGATGACAACAAGCTTGTTAGAAATAGCAAAAATCTATCCACTATCTCTTTATTAAAAATAATAGCATTTCTAGATTTCCAAATGTGATATAAAATAGCCGCTCTGAAACAATGCCAAATGTTGTAAAATTTTACAGGAATAAAAGTCGGATCCCCCAGAAGAACCATTTTCCATGTGAAGAAGGTGGGCAAAAAAGGTTGAAAAAGGGTATGAATCTAGCGCCAGCAGACTGAGCATGAGGGCAGAACCAAAAGAGATGAAGAAGAGTCTCAAGATGGTTATAGAATGGGCAGCGCGATGCAGTGGGGGGGAGCTCCCAAAGAACAAGGCACTTTCCCACAGAAGCCCTTGATGAAGAATGCTCCAGAGAAAGTGTGCAACTTTGGGCTCTATAGGAATGGCCCAAATGACTTTGAAGCATTGCTTCCACCCAAAACGGGTGGAATGCAGGCTCCATCGAGCATTTAACTTTTGGAGAGGAAGATGCTTCTGGGTGAGAAGCTTGAACCCAACCGAGGTTTATAATTTCTGAAGGGGGTGGCAGAGGGCCAGTGCCAATCAAACCACCACGGGCACTATGTAGTAACACCAATTTTATGCAAACAATCACCAGGTATGAGATCTTGAATGATAGAAATGGCTTGTTTGTCATTGTCATGTAGAAAAAATTTAGCTTTTAGGCTATCCCATGGAAGCCAATCCTTGGTGATGGGACAAAAAAGGTCCCGAGTATACTGAATCCCTTTTTTGAAAAGACGCAAACCCTTGAGCTGCAAGGAAAGAGCAAGTGGTTTGTCATGAAATTGAAGCACCGGATTCCACCACAAATTAAGAGAATTAAGAGAGAGCCCATTCCGAAATCACCACCCTGCCAGAGCAGATGGGGTTTGAGAAGCTCCCAAGCTTTCCATATGCTTTTTTCCACAAAAGAGCCACCTATTTTAACAGTAGTAGGGCATAGAAGTAAGGAGTAGTAATTCAAACCCTGCCATGCCCTTTGATTAAGCGAGACCCTTGAGATATACAGTTTCTGAGAAGAATTTTCCAAGATTCCTCACCTTCAAGGCTGCGAATAATCCATTTGGCAGTGAGAGAAAACCCTTGCATATGAATGTTGATTAGGCCAAGACCACCAATGTCCTTGGGCGTACAACATATGTCCCAAGCAACTCTGTGAAAACCATGGTTCCCTTCGAGTTGGCCCACAGGAAATCACACAGAATTTTCTCCAACCTGTGATAAGTGGCTTTAGAGGTGCCCAACATGATGAATAATAGACATGAGTGGCAGCCAAAACCTTGGAGCAGACTTGGAATTTTCCAGCAAGAGACAAATGCTTGGTAACCCAAAAAGAGATTTTTTGCTCAACTCGTTGAATCACATAATTCCAAAGATCAACAGGGGATGCCATAAAGGCAAAGGGGATGCCTAAAAATTTGAATTGAACACCAGGTTCAATCCAAAGCCATTGGAATCCCTCTAGCCAAGGAGGTTTGGGACCCATCGCCTGTCTGTAACATTGGGTTTTCTTCCATTGGATAGCAGAACCAGAGGCAAGACAAAAAATATCAAGGCATTTCATGGCATTAGTGACAGAGGCCTCCATTTCAGCCAAAGTGAGAAAAGAATCATCAACAAAGTGCCCATTAATCAACTACTTGGGAGAGGAGGGTAGTTGAATACCTTTAACAAGACCAGCATTGGTAGCATTAGCAAGTAAGTAGCTCAGACCTTCAGCAAATGACATAAAGAGAAGGAGCAAGGGGGCAACCTTGCCGATAGAACGATGAAGAGAGAATCTCTCAATCGCTAACCATTGATAGTAATACAAGAACCTACATTTTGGAAGAGCATATTGACAGAGCGATGAATCTGGGTCCAAAACCAATAGCCTGCAACATGGCCAATATGAAAGGCCACTCAACTCTGTCATAGGATTTTTCAAAATCAATTTTAACAAACAGAGTTGGTTGAGAAGTCTGACGGCATATTCCATGCCCTCCCAAACTGCAATAATGTTGTCCAAAATGTATTTGTTCTTGATAAAGCCGTTTTCTCACTTCTGATGATCAGGGGTAGGAGATTAGTGAGCCTGATAGCAAGGGCTTTGGCAATAATTTTGTATGAGACATTGAGCAGAGTTATTGGCCACCAACTGGTGATAAGCTCGGGATCCCCAGACTTGGGAATGAATTTGATGTTTCCTTGGTTGATCAGATCACCTAGGGTGTTGGAGGACATCGCTTCTAGATAGACTTGATGCAGATCCGGACCAACAGTTGTCCATAGAGACTGGTAGAACTCACAAGGAAAACCATCAACACCGGGGCTTTATCAGAGGCCATCTGCATAACAACTTCCTTCAAGTCATCAAGAGTGAGAGGTCTATCACAGGTGATGCGCTGACTTTCAGAGAGCTTGCAAGGAACAACTTCAATGCATTGGAGGAGAGCAGCCTCACGAGGGGTAAAAGTTGAGCAAAAACACAACATGATAGTGATGCACAAAAGCTTGCAGAATGTCAGGTAAGAGAGTAAGTCTTTGATTACCATCCTTGATTGCTTTAATTTTGGTGAGATTTTGATTAGTTTTAAGGGAAGCAAAAACTCCTTAGAAACTCTATCACCAATGTGGAGCCAGTGTAGATGGGCTCGAACTTGGGCTCCTCTAGCCTTATAGTGCTCCTCAATTTGAAGCTTATGCTTCCAGTGAGCAGCTTGCACTTGCAGGTGGGCATTGAAAGGAGATAGATTAAGCTCTTGAATAGCCCTTGAATATTCAACATGGGAGGCTTCATGAGCATTCTTGTGAAAAGAGCAGCTTGTTTCCCATAAAGCCGAAGGAAAGAAGTGGTACGAGCGATGGCATGAGACCACCAGTCAATCCAGCCAATCCCATCAACAGGTCTCAGATCAAGATTCCAAATACGTCTTATATAATCCAATGTCTTGGGATGAGAAAGGTGGGATGTATTTAAATAGAATTGGGTGGACTTGGGCTTGGGGCACTGGGAGCTCCATTGAATCCCAAAGAAAATAGGCTTATGGTCAGAAACCAAAGCATTGTCCACCACCGAGACCGGGAGGCTATATGAAGAATCAAAGGAAAACCAATGCTACTCTGAAAGCAAAGCTCTGTCGAGACGCTTATAGACTCTATCATCATCACTAGCTCTAAAATTAGACCAAGTGAACCAAGGAGTGGCAGTAGAAGAGTGCTTGTGGTGGTTGGGATAAAAAGACAAAGCTTATTGCTGCAAATAGAACCAGGCTTCACGTTCACTAGTACACCATCGCATAGGAAGCCGCCCAACTTGTCATCGGGGATTTGACCATGTTAAAATCTCCGCAAAGAATCCAGTAGCAGAGGGTAGATGATCAGCCAACCACCGCCAAAAAGAAGAACGTTTAGAGGCATCATTGGAAGCATAAATATTGGCCAACCCAAGAATGTGGCCATCAAAATCAAAAAGGGTCCACACCACCCGATGAGTGGGGTCAGAGCCCCAAGATATAATATTGGAGCTGAGGTCGGGGCTTAAAAGAGTGACAACACCCCCTCGACCATTATCGTGAGCTGACATCTGGCAGAGAGAACCAGGCCAGATGGTACACATAGTAGCAGAAAGATGGAAGCCAGAGATTTTGACTTCCTGCAGACATAATACCTAAAATTTTGCAAAATGCTTGCAACTGTCTCTGACAAGATATCTGCGAGTCAGATCAGTAAGCCCCCTGACATTCCATGAGTAAACTAACATGGAGAACTATCAAGGTGCATGGTTTCCTCCTCGAGGTCGGCTAATGCTCCAAAGTGGTTAGAGAAAGCGACTTGCCATGCATTCCCATGAATAAAATCACCAAGTTCAAACTATCGGCGGGGTCTCTATGAGAAATCTTCCTCGGAAGGAGGGGAAGGACTTCAGGAATGGCATAAGGCAGCCTTTCTATCTATCTGTGGAGCCAACCACCGCCGTGAGAGATCTAGAAAGCTTGAGGTCTCGGAAATGAGGGGTGTGAAAGAGCTGAGGGGTGAGGGCTGATGACAACAACAGCTTGTGGAGACCGAGAAATGGCGGGCATGGGCTTGGGAGGGATCGTAGCAGATGGCTTCAAAGGAGCAGAAGCAGGGTGACCACCGGTTTGTAAGTAGCTTGTTGGTGCTTATTTTGGTCGAGGCCGAAGGTTTTCTGCCATTGACAGTAGTCCATCCATCAGAGGAGGGAGTGCTAGATTTAGGGTCGATCGGGGCTTTCTCCAAAACTAGCGGTGGGCTTGGGTTCATAAGAGGACAATCCTTGATCATATGGTCAGCAGATTGGCACCGAAAACAAGTGTTGGGTAGATTGATGTATAGAACTTTTGTGAAAAAGCACGTGTCTCCAACCTAGATATCAAGGGTATCTTTGAGGTCTTTTGAGAGATCAATTTCTACACAGACCCATTTTTGGGGTCGAGCCGAGTAAAACTTACTTTTCTCATGGCATATGAGGCATCCCAAGGGTTTGATAAGTTGGTCAACGAAACCCCACAGAGGCAAAGGGAGGCCTGGAAATTCAACCCAAACAGGAATTTTGAGCTTGGCTTGCTCAGAGACTTGAAAATCTCGAGTCCAGTGGGAGAAAACCACAAGGGTATTGTGAATAAACCAGGACCGTGGTTAACAATGGCTTTGTAGTGTTCGGCATTGGTAAAGCGGAACAGGAAGAAACCCTTGGTCATGTTTTGGACTCCCTCGACCTTGACTCCATGGGGTTGCCAATGATTATGAATCCATTGGCGGAGGATACCTTCAGGGGGAACTCGGCCCACAAAATAAGCAACAAGAGAAAAAGATTCAAACCAGTTGCAAGCTTTGTCAAAAGCTGGTAAATCAAGAACAATATCCGGGGAAGGAGTATCAGTATCCTTACCTCGTTGAATACTTTTGGGATGAATTTCCTCACTCGTTTCGATGCCATTGTCCAGAGCTCCTGTGATAAGACCAACATCAATAGATGCATGGCCCGAGGAGGTGGTCATTTTATAAGCCACCGCCCAAAGGGTGGACTGGCGATCAATACAAAATTAATGTAGATAACAATTCTTCTTATGTTTTCATAATATAACATAGTCGGGGTATGGGTAAAAATTTTGGTCCATACCTTTCTAATTTTATCATCTACACAACCTTTCTCTTCATTAAAAATTATACATGCAATCTTTATTAAGTGATTGGTGCTTTCACAATGAATTTCAAATAAATTTACGCATACATGTTTTTTTTTCTAATAAAAATGAGCATCTTCCAAAAACAATATTAAACTACTATAGTACATTAGGGTCTTCCAAAATGTATTTCATTTTCACACTATGTCTATCCAAATGTAATTACATAGTTAGATTGAGTCCATATATTATCATACATCAAGATATTTATGGATAATGTGATGGAGTCCTTGGTCAATGTGGAACCCTTTAATGGGCAGAGCTATGTGACAATTCCAAGATAAATTCCTTGGGATTGATACATATTGCTGTTTATCAAATAGACATATTCAAACTATTGAAGTAATATTTAAATCTTTAAAATAAAATATTTATAAAAATAACTATTTGAGATGTTAATGTGTCCCCTTAAAAGGTTTCATTTTAGTGACATCCAAGATTCATCCACTTTTTTATGCAAGGAGGGTGCATCGGGGGAATTTTTCATTCTTTTCCTTGGGTACATTGGGATAACTAATAATCACGTGGACACATCCCCATTTACTCAAACTCTATTTCATAGGAAACATGTTTTGAAAAGATTGTAGGATGAAAGCTTTAATAAAGTAATATGGGTGCAAATTTTGTTCTTCTCTAAGCATTTTAGACACAATCTATGGTGGATTTATCTTGTACCCTCAAAGATAAAGGAACGGGCAAAAAATTCACCACTTTTGAGATATAAGAGAGATGGAAAATTAAGATAATATATGACACAAGATATAAATATTTACTATAAATACATCATGTATGATAATTAAAAAAATTATCTTGCCTAAAAAGAAAGAGTTAATTTTAATTTATTAGTTATTTTCAAGAAATTTTTATGGCTAAGATTTATAAAACAACAAATCGAACGATTCAAAAAAAAAAATTGGCATGATGACCTTTTCTTATATATAAAGTGAGATGATAATTTTTAAAGAGATAAAGAAGAGAAAAGATATATCTTTGAGGATAAATGGTCCATAAGATATTAAGGATGTCAAATTGTATAATTCTTTGAATATTACATTCAATTCGCTAGATAACTATATATTTTTGAAAGAGCTAATTCAATAGCTAGTCAATTCACACATACTTGAAGATTTTACCAACTATTAGCCAATGGAGTAATGTTTTTCATCCATTATTCGCTAGGATATTATGGGAATTTATAAGGGTCCATTCTTAAAATTATCCCTACTTAAAAAGCATTTTTATAGATTAAAAAATGGAGTTTCAAAATGTTGTCTTAACTTTCATCATATAGATTGGTAATATTTCTATTTCTAAATAAGGAATTATGAAACCTATATAGATGTCATGGAAGGAATAAGTGGGAAGTGAGAACAAAAAAATCTAGTTGTTATTATAATTATAGTGGGAATACTTCCTTTGGGATTTTTGTTAACATATTATCAATAGGATATTCAACATGAATGTGTAAAAATAGATGTGAAAACATTTTTATGGATGGAAGATGATTTGAATTCTATGCAGGGCATTGGAAAGAGATCATTAGGGCCTAACTAATTTTTCTATAAAGAATTATTTCTTTTTTGTAGTTTTGATTTTGTAGTATTTATTGAGAAGGGATGAATTGGACCATGAATGTTTTATAAGGATGGTGTAGTTTATTTTAGGCATGAACTAGAAATATGTATGTTTATATATACATAAGGAATATACACACACATGCATGCGTGCACGTGTGTGTGTGTAAGCACGCGTGCGTGCAGCGTGCGCAGCTTGCACACACACACACACACACACACACACCTATGCATTTAAATTATTAATAATGTAGTAAACTATTAGTGTGATGAGTTATTGGATCAAAGTTATGAATATCACTTATTTTTAGTCAAGATGGATAATTTGGTGTTGATTATGTTTAACACATATCTATGACTTACATTTGGTTGGTACTATGTGATGTTTCCCGACAAATTTCAATATTAGGCATTGGTTATGTATGATGAAGAAATTTGTTACTCCCAAACCTTATTATCAGAGACACAAAATCATGCACTTGGGTACATTTCTAGGTCCTAAAAGCATACTAGCATTTACATGATTCCTAAGTGAGAAAACTAGTAATTGACAGTTGTTTTTGGCATCTTTTCTTTGTTTCTTATTTTCTATTTGGTATTACACACCCTACATCCCAGTCATAGCTTTACTTGTTTATCTTTTATGGCTTCAAACACCAACGCCAGTGCCCCTGACCTTTTTCTATCTTACTCACTTCTTTGGGTCTCTTTTATCATGGGCATATTATTTTCTTATGGGTCACCTTCCAGTTTTCAATTAAGATATTAAACAAAGGGAATCATATAAATACATAGATATGTGATCAAAATAAATTATAAAGCTCTAAGCATACTTACTATCACCTAAGATTGCATCCAAAGGCGTTCAAAGCACTCAAAGGCATCCATCTACCATCCATTCAAGGGATAAGGGACTACATTGTTTGCACTCATTTCATAGGAAGGAGAATTTCATTCTATTCCATACACACATTTTCATCTTGTAGCAAATCTATCCAGTTATCTAATACATCTTGCATAAGGGCATCTTATGGCACAATTTCTACATGCACTCACAAGAACTACAAGGAGTATGAGATGTAGTGCAATTCTCGATCATAAGTTCACTCTATCGGTGACCATTGAGGTCATTTTGACTCCCCTTATTACATAACTATTTTTTATATTTGATGTAGTTTTGTGAGTTTTACAGGTGAACATATATTTTACAAAAGTTACAGGTACACTCAAAGATAAAGGTGTGACATACGGCGACAAACAACAAATATCGGTGACACTTTATGCAACATAACTAAAATAAAATTTTGACCACTTTCATAGTCACGAGCACCTAGAAGAGGTCTCGACATTCAGAACCCTCGCTCCAATCTAGGCATCCTAGTCTAGCCTTATCTAACAGCTTCCATATTTTACAATGCGCAATTACAATGATCTACCCTTTCCATTCATCGATTCCCATCCTACACCAAATCCCCGATCAAGCGCAAATAAGACAAGTCCTTTCCTCTTTTTATTACACTTAGGGTTTCATATTTTGTTATCTTATTTCTTGTGTCATAGTGTATCATAGTAATTGTATTTCATTGTTTCTATTAGTTACTATGTAATTAGGGTTTTACAAAATTATATTTTTGTTAAATCATTTGGTGAACCCGCATTCGAATACTCTTAGATCCTCATTTTTCTTCTCTCATGGCTCCTAAAATTCCTCAAATTTATTTGCATGATTTACTTCAAATACATCCCAATTGCAAGGTTGTTCTCCAAAATCCCTAGACACTATGTATCTCCCTCGTAATACGTCGCCCACTCAAGTAAGTGCCATTTTTTATCGTCTATCTAATGACTCTATTACTCCTAATCCTCCATCCAATCAACCTATCCTAGAGTCCATCCAAGATTTACATTATTTATTTCAAGACAAAATTCAAGCTATGGAAACAACAATTACATCTCTTAAATCTGAAATCCAACATCTCAAGGATGCTTCTCAAGTTCATGCTAGTTCTCCTTCTACATCTCATTCTCCTCATCCTAATTATATGTCTTCTACATGTTCTCATATTAGTGAACCTCAAGTCTTACCACTCCCTGCACCTCTTAATTTTGATCACAATGCTAAACAAAATGATATTCTTCCTCAGCTCCTCACTCATCAATTGATCAACTTACCATCTACTCATTACTTATCCTCCTTATCGGCTTACAAAATACCAAGGTCATCCATATTACAATTATCATCAAATTAATGGACATAATGACAATGATTGTTATGCTCTAAAATGAAAAATTAGCCACCTTAAGCATTATGGTCTCATTTCATTTACACAATATATTGTTACATGTTCATCTCCAATTGCTAATCCCACTGGGTTCCTAAATCTGGTCTATCTATGTCTAGTGAACATCATTCCATAACTGCTAATGTTCCAACTCTGGTAAGTCAAGTCAGCGCTTCTTGTTCAACCCATTCTGACTAAGAAACTTCCTCTCAAAATCAATCCAACCCCTCCTCCTCTCAAGTATTCTATGGCATTATCAATCCCAAATAAGAAACCACTCACTAAGCAAGACCAAAAACTCTAGACGGCCTCTTTCAACTTCCTCCTTTTGACCCAAAATCCATCCCTGATCCCACTCTTACTCTTTCCTACCATTGTGATAATAGTATCGTGTATGCTTTCTTACAATACATTTCAAAATTCATCATCATCGTTATATCTCTCTTGCATCGTCAGATAGCTCTTCATCATTAGCACACTTAGGGGGAATTTCACTCCCCCTTTTAACACTATCAGTTGTCTCTAGTATCTACTATCACACTTCAAGTTTTGTGCTTCTTGTCTAATATTTCTAATTACTTCAAATGTTTTGATATGTGTATTGTATCATCATTACCCTATGACACACTCTCATGCTATGATTCACACTTGAATGTTGAGGGAATACTACATCAATGAACCTCTCCTTTTGTAACTCATGTTTTGTGTTTGATGACATATCTTTTCTAAGCATCTTCTTGGACATGACAAAACTGATTTCCCTATGACGCACTTTAGTTCCATGGTTCATACTCAACTTCTGAGGGTCTAAATCTGAAATGAACATCATTACATTCACTCGTCACACTCTACGCTTCATATTCTATTCTATCTAGGGCACACTTTCTAACCATTACCCTATGACGCACTCTATTTCCACGGTTCATACTCAATTGTTAAGGGTATAAATATGAAATGAACCTCAATGCATTCACTCTTCACACTCTATGCTTCATGATTTATCTTTCTAGTTCACACCTTCAAACCATTACCCTATGAAGAACTCTAGTTATACAGTTCATACTTAACTACCGAGGTTATAAATACAAAAATAACCTCACATCTTTCACTCTTCATGCTCTATGTTTCATGATCTATCTTTCTAGCACACATTCTCAAATCTTTTCCCGATGATGCACTCTTGCTTTATGGTTGCTTCTTGACTGTCTAGGGTCTTTTATAAATGAAAATCATCTCATACATACACATCCACTAGGGGTCGCACTAATCCTATCATTCACATATTGCATATCATCACATCACTCATACATCATTTGCATATCTTGGTTGCACAAACTCTTGCTTGCTTATTCTACTTTCATGTACACTTTATTTTCCATGCTAGATGGATACTTAGTATGTCAATATATTTCTATATATACACATGCACGTTCACTTGGTATTGTGGAGTGAATGTAGATCTTTTACATCTCTTTACATGCAGAATGATGCTTAGAACTGTACCTTTTACCAATCCCATCGAGGATCCTAGGAGCATCTACATTTACTACTCTCACACACTACAGGTGTTATTGTTCCATTATTTACTACTTATTCTTTCTATCACACTACTTTCCATCTATACATAAATGTTTTGACATGTTTTCTATCTTTCTAACATGATAATGGGTGGTTCATGTCCAACATTTTCTTTGCAAAACTATATTCCACCATGGTTGTCTATTACACTTTTTCTTGACATTGTTTGTCATTGTATTTTATTGTTTGTGGACTATGCCCTTTTTCTTTATGCACACTATATACTTTTGGCCACTTCAACCTTGATTGTCTTGTGACATTGTAAGTGATGTCATATTCCTTAAAATCACTTTTCACAGTCTATCTTGTCTTCTTGCTTGCTTACACATTGTATTATATATGCATATTAGCTTTGATTGCACTAACACATGTTACTAGCCATCTTGTTTGCATGTGCCTTGGTTTATAGCATGCACATTCCCTCCCCTATAGGGTATCCATTTTAGATCAGTTTCAGGTCCTCTTCTTTGGACCACATGCTCCTATCAACGTCACATGCACCCCAAATGAGGGGGCATACATTGGGTGGAAAATTCACCCAATATAGAAGCTCAAAGCTACAATAAAGGCCTACACAATACAAGAACAAAGAATTAATACATATACAGAATAATCCAGAATATGACTTAGGTCTTCACCACAATGATATAGACACCAGCGCCCAACACCAAACAACAGCATCTGGGCACCTGTGTCCTCCCTTGGGCATCTATGTCCTCGGGGGCATACACAGTAACTTTATCAAATCAAAAAAGTCTACAACAATTCATGGAACAGTTTTACAAAGATATCGTGACCCTAGCCTCAAAATACATAATATAGTCAATATCCTACAATCATAACTAATCAAGAACTAATTTAGAACAATTTGTACAATAGGAACAAAATAGGGGCGTACCATCTACAGTGGTTCTCTTTCGGGAAGTAGTCATGGAAAGAGAGTAACACTAGACCTATCTCTCGCAACACTCTTTTTCATGGCATGAGATCCCCAAAAACTCATATTTGGCGTGAGATCACCCAAAAAACTCACTCTTCACAGCATTTTTAGGACATTTTCTATCCTTTACACTTTTATACATCAGTTCATCCTTAATATGCAAAAATAAACTGCCCTACATCAAAAATTCAAGCACAAAAATAGGTACAAAGAAAAAAAAATACGCTTCATCCCTAGCTTCACTTCCTCTTTCTTAGCTTCCACGCTTCATTTTCATTTATTCCATGCCTCACTTGTCTCTTTGGCGCGCTATCACCATCACTCTCTACAAGAACAAAAGGTACGCATCTTCTAACTAATTTATTTTATCAAGTATTCACTCAAAAACATAAAGTGGGGGAAAATGTAGACACAAAATCATGCTCTTACGTACATTTCTAGGTCCCAAAATCATACTAGCATTTAAATGATTCCTAAGTAAGAAAACTAGTAATTGAACTATCTTTGGCCTCTTTTATGTGTTTATTGTTATCTATTTGGTCTTACACACCCTACAACACAGTTAGAGCTTTACTTGTTTATATTTTATGGCTTCAAACACCAATGCCTAGGCACCCTCATCCCCTCTGGGTGCCCCTAACCCTTTTCTATCTTACTCACTTCTTTTGGGTCTCTTTTATCATTTGGGCATCTTATTTTCTTATGGGTTGGCCTTCCAATTGTCAATTATGAAATTCAACCAAGGGAATCATATAAATACATAGCTATGTGATCAAAATAAAGGACCAAGCTCTAAGCATACTTACTATCACCTAATATTGCATCCAAAGGCATTCAAAGCACTCAAAGGCATCCATCTAGCATCCATTCAAGGGACAAGGGACTACATTTTCTACATACACTACATAAGAAGGGGAATTTCATTTTATTCCATACACACATTTGCATATTTTAGAAAATCTATCATGTTATCTAGTGCATCTTACACAAGGGCACAATTTCTACACACACTCACAAGAACTACATGGAGTCTGAGATGTAGTGCAAAGACTAGGTTGTAAGTTCACTTTGTCAAGGTCATTCGATTCTCCATATTACATCTTTCTTATTTATATTTAATGTGGTTTTATGGGTTTTGTAGGTGAACATATATTTTTCATGTTATAGGTACACTCGGTGATCAAAGTATGACATACATGCGACCAACATTGAATATTAGAAAACTTGTGTGACATAACAAAATTAGATTCTCGACAACTTTTACAAATCACGAGCACCCGAGAGGTCTCTAGCACTCAAAGGCGTCATCACCCCGATCCATGCGCCCTAGTCCAAACTTATCTGATAGTTCCATATTTTATAGTGCGCGATTCTTGATTTAACTAAAATAGATATATATTTTAGTGTAATATAAATACTATATGAGTAGTAAAATGACCGAATGATTGGAACAACAAAACACTAAAATATACCTAAGCAAACTAAACTAAAAATTTGAAACCCTAATATACAAGAAGAGTTAAGAAAATCCTTAGTTGATTCCCAGATGTCATAGAATTATGTCGTAGTGTAGACCAGGTGAACTGGAAGAGGAAACGACTACACAGAAGCCTGAAAAAACATAGATCTGAACTAGTTAACTGTACTGGGGTGCCTAGAAAGGGATAGGGGCGCCTATGGGTGCCTTGGTATAAAATTTGGGCACCATGGTCTGCATAAATGGCCAAGAAACCTCCTCTAGAGTTTCATTGGATGTTCGCTTGTGTTCACTTCTTTTCATGTGAATGTCACTATATGATCACCAATTTCATTGTAAGACCTGTAATAAAGAATCACTTGTAAAACCCCAACAAAGCATCGAAACCCTAGAAAATAAAGATACATATGAAGGGGGGGTGGGTTGACAATCCTCGGCAGACCACAATGGTGGACTTACTAATCGAGTGTTGCCTACATCTCGGACTCAATGTAGCTCTAGGTGTGTGTGTGTGTGTGTAATTGTGCCCCTGGCAGGGTTCATTTTAAGACACCTCTAGAAAATTGTAGGTGGAAAATACCTAGCGAATATCCCCGGAACCAGTTTCAACGAAAGGTGAATTTGACAGTATTCCAAAACCAAATTTTCACCAGTTTTTCAAGCCGAGAAACCAGAGTTCCAAACACCGATGCACCTTTGATGCGTGACAACACGATGTCAATAACCCTCATTGATGTGCGTCAGTAGGGGCATTGACGCGCATCAATAAGGGTCAGTGACACATGTCAATAGGGACCATCAACGCGTGTCAACACATTTTTGTTGACACGCGTCAATGGTCTCTATCAATACTCGTCAATGACTCTTGTTGACGCGTGTCAGTGCCCCTACTAACGTGTGTCAATGGCCTCGCCACGTTGACGTGTGTCAATGGCCTCTATTGACGCGTGCATCAATGGCCTCTGTTGATGTGTGTCAATGGCCTCTGTTGACGCCCATCATCAAAACCATTGACGCCATTGACATCAGCAGAGGCCTTTGACACGCGTCAACAGAGGCCTTTGACGCACGTCAACAGAGGCCATTGACACTTTATTTGGCCTATAAATACCCTCCCACCGGTCATTTTCTTGTTTACACTTTCCGATCTTGATTTTTTTTTTGCAGGAATCCATCATTGTCAAAGACACAAGCACAACTACAATGGTGACTTCAAGTGCTTCCCAACCGCAAGCTCAGGACAAAAATCAAGAAGAGAATCCAGTCCAATCCATGGGAAAGATCATCTACAAGAATCCTTTGTGCCCCCACATCCATATTGTTTTAAAGATGTCTTCCGAATATAAATATTTGATCGATGCGTGTGAGTTTAGTGGGCTCGTTGACATGCCCCATTTCAAAACAGATCCAGATATTTTGAATTACCTTCTCTCATCCTACAATACAGAGGATGGCCTTTTTTATGTTACTCTGAATGATGGCCGAATGTTTCAATTCAGTATCGAAGCAAATGACATCCATCGGTTTACGGGCCTTCCATTCAGAAATTTACCAATTGTTACAACGAAGGCAACACTCGTGGAAGACGACAAGAAATATCTCAAATCAACGTTCGGTTTCCATGTTGATTGTAAGTATAATTCATTTTCATTCATCATTTTTATTCTATTTTTTATTGTGATACAATTTAGTGTTATAAATTTATATTAATTCCCATTGTTTGGCATTTGCAGCTCATGTCAATAAATCCAGGCGTGGTGTGGATACGCAAGCAATTGCACACCACTTTCTTGCTATAGTGATTTCATTTTTTCAATCCAAAATAGTTTTGCAGGGTCGAAAATAGATATACCAAACTGGGCCATTGCATACATAGTTGCCACTATCTCAAAACAAAAATTTGATTGGTGCACCTATCTATAAAAAAATAAGAACTGACATAACAAATTCAAAGCTTTCAGAAAAACCTATCATTTATTCCACAAACTATCTCCTTGGCCTTTATTACGAGGCACTTTTAAATTTAAAAGACAAACCAATTCCTACTTGCACTGACGAGGAGTTGATGAAGTTTTCAATTCCATTTGAAGAACAACAGTATAAACTATTTAGTTTGTATTTCAATTTTTGACATTACACTACACAGTTATTAACAATTTACGGTTTGCAGAGAAGATTTATTGAAGCCCTTCCCCAAAAAAAGGCGTTATCAAGAGGAAGAGGCCAACAACATGTTGAGGCTTCGGAGATTCCCAATCTGAAATGGAAGCTCACTCCTCTCCGAACCCTCAACAGTTTGAACTCGTTAAATGCCAGAGAAGTAATACCTTCTCATATATTATTTACAAATTCCAAATTTTATTTTTATTTTCCAATTTAAATTTTAACCAATTGAATTGACATAACATTCAATGTTGATGACATTGCAGGGACTTTGGACCATACTCATGTTTCGAAACTCAACCTTCTTCCCCAACTCACTCCATACAGTTGCATGCATTCATATCTTCTCAACAACCACCAAATACTACTCCTACACGGCCACCCTTAGCACCGTGAAAAACTACCCCTCGACAACAAGGTACAACTTTTGAATACTATGTTTAATTTCGTAGTTTTTGCCTTTTTGGATTGTTTTCTAGTTTTTCATGTTTTTTCTTGAACTTTTCAGCACATTGCAGTCCTTCTGTTCAAATGGCACCGACCCCCTCAACCAATAATTTTTAAAATGCCAACCAAAGGAACAGTGAAAAAGAACATTGGTAAACGCATGCCAATTGCTCCGGCCCCTAGCGGGACACTAAACATTGCCTCCTCCTTTCAATTCCAATGCTCTCACTTGGTGGCTTGCCCAAAGGTAACGGCATATCGGTTTTGAATAATATAAATTTAGATGAAGATTATTTGGGCATTGATAACAATGACCCAACTAGTTTTTTCAATACCCATGAGATGATTCAAGGCCAAAGCAGTATACTTCAATTTCAACATGCTTTACAATATTGAATTACATTTCAATTTAAATTTATTTATCTGAATCTTGATTAATTTTATCACAAACAGGATCAAGCCACCCAAAGGCAAAAACAAGTAGCAGTTGATCAGCTCTAGAAAGCCCCCATACTTCTCCAGCAAGATCATCTTCATCAGATACAGATGGTGAACAGTTGCTACCTTTTCCTTTGGAGAACTTAATTGGTTATGATTGTCAATCCCATGTCAGTGAGTTTATTCTACCTCATATCAATCAGCTCATAGAATGGGAGAGAAGGGCTAAAGTTCTTATCAATGAGATTATTAGTCATTTTGAAAATTATTGGCAAAGAGATAGTTTATACGCTGCAGTCCAGAATCAACCTGCGAAGATGGATTCCTTACTTACCCAAGTAAGAAGTGGGACTGTCACGTATAACAACAACTATAAAGATGAAATTTTGGATAAGACATTAAACAAATTGGAAAATATTAGTGTTGAGGCCCAGGCATATTTTAACAAATGGTCTAAGGACAAGGATCTGGTAGTAGTTGCAAATGCCGAGAGAGATAGAGCGGTTGTAAGTACTATCACTTTCAAACAATTTTTCTTGTTAATTTGAAATTTTCATTTTTTAGTAATATGTTGAATTGACATTACTTTTTTGTGCAGTTGAAATATGAAAATTTGAAGAGTCAAGCAAAGGTATTCCAAGTTCACTTGGAAACAAAAAAACACGATTTATCTCGCAACGAAGAATTTGAAGGAAAATATTGTTTTGGTTAACAAACAAAACAATACACTAAAGCGGATAATTAAAGAGCACGACTTCAACCCTGAAATATTATTCAAAGCTAAGGCAACAGTTGATCCAAATTTGTTGTCCCATGGAGATGCGACAAAGCAAGAAGAAAGAATTTTAAAAATCTGACAATGTTGCGGAAAGATCTTATAAGTTTTGGGGTTATTTCTATCGTTGGGGAAAGGGGTACAACCATAGGGGAAGAAACCATTGGGGAAAGGAGCACAGAGTTGAAATGGATACAAAAAAAGAGGGTTGAAACTTTTATTATTGAGTGTGGAAACTTTAAATATTGAGTCTATATTTGAAAATTTGTAACATTGAATGTTGTGGTCATGGTATTTGAATTTTATTATCTGGATTTGATAGCCTTTTAAAATTTGAAATACTATATAATCTTTAATTTTGATTGCATATGGATTTGATAGAATTTTTAGATTGTATATGGAGTTTATGCTTTTTGGTTTACTCTTAATGGTGATTGCATTAGATAGGGATGAATCATGATGACGTATGTTTCTTGTTTACTTGGATTATCATGAATTGTATGTGGACGTAGATTTAGCTTCAAGCACGATAATTCTTCTTCTCTAGACATTAGAATGGATATAGATGATGATGAATGATGATAATGGATAATTGTTTTAAAAACATGGAATGATGATAGATGATGATGAATGATGATAATGATATGATATATATGGATGATGATCAATTTTATGTGGACGTAGATTTAGCTTCAAGCACGATAATTCTTCTTCTCTAGACATTTAAACTTGTTTTAAGATAATTCTTCTTCTCTATACTTGTAATGATATGATCATGATGTCATTAGAATGGATATAGATGATAAATAAATGGAATGTGTTAAAATGGATATAGATGACATTAGAATGGATATAGATGACATTAGAACGGATATACTTGTAATGATATGATTATGAATTGTTTTTAAAAAATGGAATTGTTTTAATAAATTTAAATTAGATAAATAATTGTTTTAATAATAATTGTAGTGTCAGGACTCAGGATTATGATAATGATATGGTGATGATATGATATATATGGATGATGATGAATTTTATGTGGATGTATATTATAAATTGTATAATGTATCGTGGATTATGAATTGTATAGTATGGAAATATCTTCCTCTGTAAAATTCAATTGTGTCATTTTATCCCACAAAGTTTAAAAAATATATCAAAGCATTTTGCAAATATAAAAAATAAATTAAACATAATTGTAAGAAATCAAGAAAGATGATATGATAGGGTTTAACTTACCTCTAGTGTTTTAGATTGCTGTGAAATCATCACTGGTAATGTGCTAGATCTTTGTTTTAAGAAAACTCAACACGAGAAATGGATTAGTAGATAGATGGGTGAGTTGCCTAACATTGTCAGTCCCGAGAAGTACCAGCTTCCTCGGATGGATGTCAACCCACGTTTTCAAAAAAAAAAAAGATTGTATTTAAATAAATGTAAATATATAGACCTGTAACATCTTTAATGATAACAAGAGCTGAAAAAAATGTAAAGTGACAAACAATAAGATTAAGGTGAAGAAGATACCTATTTAAAGTTGAAACAATCCATTATCAATAGCTTCTTCAAACTTGATGTTCTCTTCTGTAGAGTGTGACGATGTGCCAATTCCACTCTCAACGTTGGGAACAGTTGTACTTGTAGTTGTATTATTCACACCTCTTCTTTCGCAAAGGGAATTCCAATGCGCAATTTCTCTGTCGAAAGGAAAGGTTTCCATGGAGTATCGAGAAACATAACACCTCATGTAACTTTCCAGATTTTTATCCAACCTATTTCTCAGTTTTGATTTTATAAATGATAGTGCACTGAAAACCCTTTCGTCCTCCACAGACCCCAAAATCATTGTTTGGCATAACTCATATAATCTGAAATATTCACTGATATCTTCTTGTAAGATAGAACTTTGATAGATTCCTCACCACAACCTTGTAATAGCACCACTTTTAGAAGGTTCATCTAAATTTTTATATTGGTTCCTCATTGTTGTTGCAAAATTTGTTGATTGAAATTTTAATAAATCAGCATTCAGTATACCTTTGATTTCCATACCCTTGAACTCTGAAGTCTTTGCAAAATGTTCCATTATTGTACCCATGGATTTATGGAAATGCTTTCTTACAAAGTCAGCATGACCACCTTCAGTATTCCAAAAATTAGGATTCATCACACCCATGGCTTCAAGAATTTTATCTTTGGAGAAACATTCTCTAATTTCTGATGATAAGGATTCTGAAATTTTCTTAAGCTTTATTCTTGTTTCAACTATAACAAACTCAAAGAGATTACGTGTCACAGAACATCTTCTCGTTTCGATCCTATAATATCTTGACGTTTTTACACAATGTGCAGTGGTATGTCCCTCCCATTAATAGTGATGCAGAGGTGATCGTGGATATTAAATCTCAAATAGTTACTGGGATTTTTAAGATCTAATAAAGCTTTCCAATTCTCAAAAATAGGTGTATCAAAACTATCTTGGGAACAATACAAGATATCAAGACTTTGACATACCATTTTTCTCATCCGTATAAAATCCACAATATAGATTAATCTTCCCTGTGCATGCTTCATCAGTGTATTGATCTGCTGCAACATTGGAAGAATACCAACCAATGTAAGCAATGTCTCCAAATCAGTTAAATGGAACAACAAGTCCCTCGCCCTATCAACTTCATGATGGTATTTGTGCATGAAACCAACCAATGAAGGATACTCCTCACAAACTCTACATGCAGGTTCATACAAGGAGATCCATCTAGTCTCAACATCTTTCAGAAGTTTTTTGCCATCTGTAATTCCAATTGCAAATTTTTGGAACTCAAGAAATCACTTTGGGCTGCTTGACATATAGGCATGAAGTTCTCTTATAAGGTCTTCTAATTTAGAAACATTTTCATGGTTGCTTACCATTTTATATGCTAAATTCATTCTGTGAGCCATACAGTGAATTGGTAGCATATATGGGGCCACTGTTGTTTGTAATCTAACACACACCTGTTTAGGTGACCCTGCATGACAGATGTACCATTTACTCCAACACATACCAACTTCGTAGCAATTTCATAATCAGTCATTCCAACAATATCTTTCAAATGAGAAACAACTATTTTATGTAGGTTTTCGGCATTGTAGTTTTCAACCATTTTCATAACACCCAACAGATGAGGTGTCCTTATATGATTTTCTAAAGTATAGATGTGGATACATACCCATGCAATGTTGTCGACTATTGTCACTTCATCAATTGAAAGAGAGATAAACTTTGATTTTTTTACATTCTCTTTCAAATCTTCCTTCTCTATCATCAAAGGCATTTTTCCATTTCCCATCCACTACTTTCAGACCAATGAGACTGAGGTATGTTTAGCATTCCATTATATTGATACAAAACTTTGAAATCGAGGAAATCTGAAATCGGTCTTCCTTTTTTAGTATGTGAAATAGAGTAGAGAATTGTATGAGTTTTGCATGTAGATTTGTTTGATTCATCTTACCAATATGTGATGTGATCATTCCTCCCTTTTCTAAGAGATGTCTATGTTTTTTCTACTCTGCCTCATATTCCACTGCGTATCTAACATGCATGCATTCTTTTTCAGTTTTCCACCTATGTGTTTTGATTTTCTGGCCATCCGCCCCGTTATAGTCAAATATTGTTTTCCACAATGTTTTTCTATAGTGTCCATCTTCATTTGCATTTTTGTTGCTTTCCCAATTTCCACGTACATATTGTACATGTACATTCAGATGGGATCTCTTCAGAATTAGATGATTGTACAGGTTCGATAAACAAAAATTTAGTTGCCCAATCAAACTTGTATGACCTACCAATGGTCCACATATTCTTGTTTGTTTTCAATGTTTTACTTTTTTGAGTAGAATTTTGAGCAATATCACAATCACCTGGTTTCCTCTTTCTTGACCGGAATTTGAATTTGATTTATGTGTTCCATTTTGTTGAGTATTTGTATGTGTGATATCTTGATGCGCTTCTGGTTGCACCCCAACAGGAACAATATCTTCAAGATCTGGCATATTATCATAGGTGTCATTTGTTTGACTTTGATACTGTGTAGAATGCATGTCCACCTCAATAATACCTTCCACACAATAAGTATTCTGATTCTTTGTGGTGGCATCTATATGGTTGGTATTTTCAATATCTATATCCATGAGTTTCCAAAATACTTGAAGAGTGATTTCTGAGATTTCTTAGTTACTTTTAGGGTCTTCACATTCTTAGGACTAACACCTTCCATTATTCTGAAGAGATTCCTGCATCCACAAAAGAACCAAGTAGCGATCGCTATCATGCACAACAACTAACCCTTTGTTGCACATCAATAGCGCATCAATAATCCCTCGCCAGCGCCGTAACAAGGCATGTCAATCAAATCGCCGCGCATCACGAAGGCATCCACTATCTGAGGTCTCTGTCGCACGTCAACTCTACCCTTGTCGCGCGTCAACTGCCTATGCCCTATCACGCATCAACTCTCTTTGTCATGCTACAAATCTATTCCTTTATCACACGTCTGCAATATCTCCTTGTCACACATCTGCAATACCTCTTTTTCACATATCAACTATATCCCTATCGTGCATCAACAACTAACCCTAACAAGCTAACAAAAATCTCTGGTGCTTAAGAGTATGTGAGTTCAAACTTCACGGTATTGGTAATTTGGTAAGCTACTTGAGGTATACTACCTAGTGAATCACCTAGGTTTTTATAGGAGATGTTTTCAAATGAAGGCGAAGCCGACCCCAAAAAAAAAAAAATATACTGTATATTTTAGGCGAACAGGACACCGACCCGCTCCAAAAAAATTACCTTTTCAAATTTTCCTAAAATGAAATTTTTGCCATATTACGAATATTCGCCACTAAAATTATCCTGGCCCTAGGTTGCTCTTGTTTCAATCACACTTTGTGAAATAGTGAGAAAATAACTAAATGTAGAATGTAGTAAATGTGTGCATGGAAACAATCGACTCCCCTCCTATGAAGTGTGATGCATTTGAATCATCCTTGTGTGCCTTTTGATGGAGCTAGATAGATGCAAATGTAGTTTTAGATGTCTTTGATGGATCCAACCCTAGATGGTGATAGTAGATGCTTAGTGCTTGGTCCCTCATTATGGTCACATAACTTTATATTTATATGGTTCTCTTGTTCTAATTTCGTAATTAACCTAAAAGGACAACCACCAAAAATATAGAAATCTCAAACGGCTAGAAAGTTCCCAACAAGTGAGATTAAATTGCAAATAGGATTAGAGGCCCGGGAGGGGACCAGGTGCCTAGGGCGCCCAATCCTTCTTTATATGCCCTAGTTAGAAATAGGAAAAATGTAGAATGAAAATAAAAACTAGGTAAGTGCAGGTGTAAGATCAAACATACGACAACAAACAACGTAAAAATGGCCAAAGACATAGGTTAATTATTACTCTTTTCACTTAAGAACCATATGAATAAGTACCATGAGAGTGGGACTAAATAATTACTCAAAGTGTGTGATTTTGTGTCTACAATAATAAGATTAGAGTGATAGTATTCCCTTTCTATTCATCATTTTTCCCAGTCATCATTTTTCATGCGGTAGTCCCAGTCAAGCGTGAATCATCTAAGTCCTTTCCTCTCTTTCTTGCGCTTAGATTTCATATTTTATCGCCTTATTGTTTGTGTCATAGTGCATAAAGTATCAGAAAGAGTTGTATTTCATTATTTCTATCGCTTACTTTGCATTTAGGGTTTTACAAAAATTATATTTTTGTTGAATCAAAATTATATGGAAAAGTAATTTGTTTATCGATGTAACCCTATATTAAAATTTTATAATATATAAAACCCTAATCTATGATTTAGTTTTGGAAAGGATGTATATTAATATGGTTAAATTTAACAATAAGTACAAATCTAATATGGGAGTAAATAACAAGATATTTGATAGATTAGGGCACATGCTAAATATAATAAAATAATGAGAAAATAGTGCACGTATATTTTCTATTCTCTAATGGGTTAATTTAGGCTTGAAAATAAGAGGAACAAATAAACAAAAATAATATTAGATTTTTTATGAAACTAGATGCATGTTTTCCCTAGACAAAATAAATAGGTGAGGGATAAAATGAACATTAAATTATGTCTTTCATTTGATGGTTTTTTCCTATTATGAGGAGTGGATATATGATTTTATAACCTCTTGCAGATTTTATATATGTAGCTTTGTGTGAAATCCTAAGTCCAAAAATGTGCATAAGTTTCCAAAAATAGTTGTCTCTTCTCAAAACCCTTGGTTCTTGTAAGTCCTATGAAAATGGGTTAGTGATATGTACTAAATTTCCCTTACACCACCTACATAAGAATACCTCGAGATGGGATCAAACCCCATGTAGTTCTCCCACATATTAGAATTACCAATTTTCTCTTTTAAACTATATGTATGTAGCTAGAATTTGTCTCTTTGACATTCAATATTGCTTATTTGACTTCACTTTGAATGTTTTAGGATTGATAATTTTACTCTTGACCTGGTTTAAAGTGCTTTAGATTTACATAGGGGCTAATCCTAGTGTTTTCTATTGTAATAGGAAAGAGTAGTGGATATTTCTTGACGCTTGATAGATATTTCTATTTAAACTCTTGATAAGTTCTAGGTGAAAGTCGTGTGAGTAACTAAGTTTGATTAAATCATATTTATACCACTCCAAGAGAAATGTTTCATGTTAATTATAACCTAAAGGGGAAATTTGAATCATGAAAAGGTTTTGATTTGAAAATTTTGACCATTAGATTGCTAAGGATATAATCGTCCAACAAGGGAAAAAAATTAGGAGTTGTTTTTGTGTTTACTTGATGGTTTTGTCCTATAGGGTTGATAACTAAAATAATGGTTTGGAGAGGGTTATACATGAGGCATACAATGTATATAATATATAAAGTGATCTTTTAGGTGATTTAGTAGTAGGATGAGGGATTGGTCCCATTATAAGCCTTTGGATAGGATAGAATAATGAATTTGAGCTTAGTTTATATCCACAAGTTACATATGATTCATATAAGCCAAAAATGATATTACCAAGTGCCAAATGACCAAATTTAGGTCTCAACATTTATGTTAGTTTCCATAATGGTTAAATTTATTATGTATTTATTCCATGTTATAATATGAATGTGTGTTGTATAGGGTGACTAGCATGCTAACAAATGTGATATGAAAAGGGACTTGAATTTGGTGGAATATTCAAGTGTATTATAATAATTAGTCTATGTTAATTCAACAATAAAATTAAAGCATATTTCTTACTCGTGAGTAGTAAATTCTTAAATTATGGTTATTTTTTGGGACTTAGGGCACAAAGGTAGGATCTAGGATGTATTCTCAAGACTCTTCAAGAAACCTCCTACTCCTAGCCCCTTTCTATATATGGTTGTGTATTAAGATAGTTGTGTGTGAATTTATGAAAGAGTCTCTTGAGTTAGTGTAGACATTGAGATATGAAATTTCAACGTAGTTTAGAATAACTTGGAAAAATTATTATTTGTACATGCATTTTCTTTTCATAATGTACCTAGATGTATGTGTTTTTGGAAACCATTAGATAGTGGAGTATACTAGATTTTTTTGGTTGATTTGTATGTAGTAATGCTAGTATGAATTACACATGGTTTTCATTATCTGATATGTTAGGGTTTGAATTCCCTTATCTAATTCCTTTTTGAAAGGAATGGCCTCCACTCACTTAGGGAGGTGAAGGGAGATCCCTCTTGGTGTGTGATTAGAGGTAAAATGCCAAGATGGTGTTCTCCCTCACTTGTAGCTACACTAATTGCTTCAAATACATACATGGAGATCTTATTTACCATTTATTGATGAGTTATACTATTTCATGGCTACTAGATAGGATTGTTTCCCATTCTACTCTTGATTCAAATAATGTTAGTGAGATGTAGTTAAACATTGAGTATTGTTGACATTTCTAGTGAACAATGATTAAAAAAATAAGTGTATATGGTACTTTAAGTAACTAGAATATTACTAAGTTTTATGAATAAAATAAAGAATTATATGTGATTATGGATTATCTTATTGTTGTAATAAAATTTTCATTTAATGAGACTGTTGTGACTAGATTCTAGTATTGTTTGAGTTGTAATTAATGGACTATTTTCAATATAATAACAAGATGAAACATTAATTTATTTAGTTCTCATTGGTTTTCATGATTATGAGAATTTATATTGATGAAAATTAATTGATGTTAATTGTAAACTTAACAAAAAATTATTGCACATTTTTTAGTAATCGTAGCAAGAGGTTGGTACATGATTGATACATTCCAACTATTATTCATTATGTTCGATTACATCGACCTTAGTCGATACCATTTGTTATAAGGGATTGTAATAACTAATCATGCTCCCTATTTACAAGAAGTGTTTGAGAGAATTTATCATCATCACATCATTTTGTCTTTGTATCATTATGAAATCAAGCCATTCAAGGTCTTAAACGCTTAGGAGTTAGTTTTTCTAATCTTTGGAAGCCTAGATTTGGAGCATTGGGTCTAATATGTACTCAACCATATGAGTTGCACCAACACATTTCACCAAGTTTTTGGAGTCCCCAAATATGGTTTACTTAGGTCTTCTTTTATCTTTCTTATGATTCAAATAGCATTAGTGAGATGTAGTTAAACATTTGTTATTGTTGATATTTCTAGTGAACAACTGTTAAAATAATAAGTGTAGATGGTACTTTAAGTAAATGGAATATTGCTAAGTTTTATGAATAAAATACATAATTATATGTGATTATGGATTATCTTATTGTTGTAATAAAATTTGATTTTATGAGATTGTTGTGACTATATTCTAGCATTATCTAAGTTGCAATTAATGGATTTTTTCTATATAACAACAAGATGAAACATTAATTTATTTAGTTCTCATTACTTGTCATAATTATGAAAATATATCTATCGATGTTAATCACAAACTTAACTTTAAACAACATTAACAAACTAATATGTTAACAAAAATATTGCACATTTTTTTAATCATAGCAGGAGGTTGTTACATGATTGATACATTCCAGCTATTATTTTTTATGGTCGATTACAAATTAACCATTCTCGATACCATTGGTTATAGGAGATTTTAATAGCTAATCATGCTCCCTATTTACAGGAAGTGTTTGAGAACATTTATCATCACCACATTATTTGTTCTTCTTATCATTATCACATCAAACCATTTAAGGTCGTAAAGGTTTAGGAGTTAGTCTTTATAATCTTTGGAAGCCTATATTTGGATCATTGGGTCTAGAACACTCAACCATACATGAGTTGTACCAACAAGGTTCACCAATTTTTTGGAGTCCCCAACAATAGTTTACTTATGTCTTTCTTCTATCTTTCTTGTGGTCTCCCACATAAACTCTCTTATAAGGTGTTGTTAATCCTAGGGAAGTTATGCACCAATGTTGTCTTCATAAAGGTAAGTATTTAACTCTCCTTTTCATTTATCTTATTTTTATTTCATTGATTGATTAGTGTGTCATGTACAAAAATATGGTAGAGTAGCATATTCTTCTTTACTATATTATTCTATATTTACCATTGCCTTATAATCCACCCTTTGGGTATTACAACCTATCAATCTCTAAAACCACGTTTACAACCCTAGCTTAGATATCTTTATGTTGTTTATAATATATTAATCTATTTATAATCATGATACTAGTAAGACGCCAACCTCTATTCTAGATATAGTCTTTGAAACCCTATGCCTTTGATAGAGAGTGGATTACCATCTTCTAGATCCACAACTCTTGACTTTGCGTCATTAAATCTTCTTGTGTGTTGGCCATAGAATGGTCTCTTCTTATCCTAATCTATATTATTGAGAAGAGAAAAAGGATATTGTATAGACCTTCCCCTTAATTTTAACACCATGAGGTTGTCAGCGTAGGTATGGACACATTTTTTAGGTATGCCTTTTGACAAACTTGGCTAGCTAAATATCCAACCAAAGTAAAAGATTCAAACTAATGACAAACCTTTTCAAATTGTGACCAAAAAATAATAATATTAGGCAACGTAGTTTCTAGGTTAAAGCCACTACCTCGTAATAATTTTAGGATAAATTTCATTAATCACTTTAAATCCATAGTTGTCTAAAGTTCTATTGGCACAATTTACACCAAAGGATACATGTGGCATGGAGGTAACCATTAATATACCAAAATATTAAAGCTCATGGCCTAGAAAATAGAGTAAAAATTGACTCAATACAATAAAACCCTATATCTTACCATTATCAATGGATAATTACGATTTTGACAGGCGATGTGTTATAGAAAAGATACAAAACCCTAGAAGTGTTCAAATGGACTCATTCCATTATCTTCTACATTAAATTTAAAACAACTTATAGTAAAGGGGAAAAGCATCCTAATCACTTTAATAAATTCAAATAGGTCTTTTTCAAGATTGAATGAAAGTCTATTTTTCTTGTCCTATGGCCTTTAAATTAAATATGCAATTTTGCCTTGAAATTAAGGGTTAATTTCGTAATTAACCCCGACATGGCCGACTAGGAAAAAGATAATGATGAAAAATGGCTAAAAGAGGCCGAAAAGAGGCGGAAAGAAGAACATGGATTGGGGCACACCATGTGGATCAGGGCGCCCATTTAGGCTAGTTTTTTTTTGGCATGATGGCCTTTTCTTATACATAAAGTGAAATGATAATTTTGTAAAGAGACAACAAGAGAAAAGATATATCTTTGAGAAGAAATGGTCCATAAGATATTACGGATGTCAAATTATATATTTCTTTGAATATTACATTCAATTCGCTAGATAATTATATACTTTTGAAAGAGCTAATTGAATAGCTAGTCAATTTACACATACTTGGATATTTTACCAAATATTAGCCAATGAAATAATGTTTTTCATCCATTATTTGCTAGGATATTATGGGAATTTATAAGGGTCCATTCTCAAAATCATCCCTACTTAAAAATGTTTTTTTATAGATTAACAAAATGGAGTTTCAAAATGTTGTATTAACTTTCATCATATAGATTGGTAATATTTCTATTTTTAAATAAGGAATTATGAAACCTATATAGATGTCATGGAAGGAATAAATGGGATGTAAGGACAAAAATATATAGTTGTTATTATAGTTACAACGGGAATACATTCCTTTGGGATTTTTGTTAACATGTTATCAATAGGATATTCAACATGAATGTGTAGAAGTAGATGTGAAAACTTTGTTGTGGATGGAAGATGATTTTAATGTTATGTATGGCATTAGAAAAGAGGTCATTAGGGCCTAATTGATTTTTCTTGCTATAAAGAATGATTTATTTTTATAGTTTTGATTTTGAAGTACTTATTGAGAAGGGATGAATTGGACCCTAAATGTTTTATGAGGATGTTGTAATTGGTTTTAGGCATGATCTAGAAATATGCATGCTTATATATACGTACGGAATGTACACGCATGCACACATTTAAAAATTATTAATAATGTAGTAAACTATTAGTGTGATGAGTTATTGGATTAGAGTTATGAATATCACCTATTTTACTCAATATGGATAATTTGGTGTTGATTATGTTTATCATCTATCTATGACTTAGATATGGTTGATATTATGTGATGTTTCCTTAAAAATTTCAATATTAGGTGTTGGTTATGTATGATGAGGAAATTTGTTACTCCCAAACCTTATTATATGGAAAAGTGAGTTGTTTATTGATTTAAAACTATATTAATATTTTATAATATGTAAAACCCTAGTTTGTGGTTTGGTTTTGGAAAGGATGTATATTCATATGGTTAAATTAAACATTAAGTAAAAATATGATATGGGAGTAAATAACAAGATATTTGATAGATTAGGGTGCATGCTACATATAGTTTTAAATAACAAAAAAATAGTGCACTTATCTTTTCTATTATCACTAATATAGGCTTCAAACTAGGAGGAATAAGTAGAGCAACAATAGTATTGGATTTTTATAAAACTAGATGTATGTTTTCCTATGACAAAATAAATAGTTGAGGGACAAAATAAACAAATTATGTCTCGCGTTTGATGGTTTTTTTCATTATTAATATGAGGAGTGGATTTGTAACTATATAACCTCTTGCAGGATGTTACATGGGTAGCTTTGTGTGAAATCCTAAGCCCAAAAAGGTGCATAAGTTTCCAAAAATAGTCATGTCTTCTCAAAACCCTTGTTTCTTGTAAGTCTTTTTAAAATGGTTTAGTGATTTGTGTTAAAGTATCCTTGCGCCACCTACATAAGAATACCTCGAGAGGGCATCAAACCCCATGTATTTTTCCCACCTATTGGATTTACAAATTTTTCTTTTAAACTATATGTATGTAACTAGAATTTTTCTCTTTGACATTCAATATTGCTTATTTGACTTCACTTTGAATATTTTAGGCTTGATAATGTTTACTCTTGACCAGTTTACAATGCTTGAGATATATATAGGGATAATCCTAGTGTTTGCTATTCTAATAGGAAAGAGTAGTGAATATTTCTTGATGCTTGATAGATATTTCTATTTTAACTCTTAATAAGTTCTAGGTGAAATTCGTGTGAGGATCTAAGTGTGATTAAATTGTATTTATACCACTCCAAGAGAAATGTTTCATATTGATTCTAACCTAAAGGGGAAAGGATGAATTGTGGAAAGGTTTTTATTTGAAAATTTTGACCATTGATTGCTAAGGATATAATCTTCCAACAACGGGCAAAATCGGGAGTCATTGTTGTGCTTATTTTGTTGGGATTAGTACACAAGTTGTCTGAATAATAAATTAGATCTAAGAATACATGTAATAAAAGCGGATGTGCTAATGAAGCTATTAGCAAAAGATAAGTTGCTAGCTACACTCTATTTTTGTTGGTCTTCGAGTTTGAGACTTGAAGAGGAAGAAACAAAGCTAAGGAAAGGGTCCAAGGATGACATTTTACAGGTATAGTGCAATAATTTATCTCCAAGTGGGAGATTATTGAGATGTGGAGCTCAATTACTTCAATTTAGCATGTTATATCAACTTGCTGGAAAACACAGTAACTGGCATCGATTATGAAGGGACCGACATCGGTCACCTATGATCGACATCGGTCAAGTAAGTAAGAACTATCATCGGTTAGGGCTAACCGACATTGGTTACCTGTGTGTGAGTGTTTTATTTAACTCACGGGAATTATATATAATTTTAGTATTAAAACAGATCTATTGATTGTAATTACATGGCTAAGTGCCCTAAGTTTGTATAAGGTATTTATAAGCTAGAAAGATAGGGTTAGAAGAGAGAGTTAATGATTATTGTGAAAATAATTGTGAGAGAGAGAATTCTTGGAGAAGAAGGAGAAGCTTGAGAGAAAGAAAGTATTGTACATCGTGAGAGGTGTGGAAGATTGTAAATCTTCATTGTATATCTTCTAAAAGCTTTGGATAATAGATTGGCTTGTTTCTTGGTGGATGTAGCCCACATTGGGTGAACCACGTTAAATTTGGTGTTGATTTATATCTCTTTTTTTGTATATTTCTTCTGGTAGAATATCCACTTTTATTGCATGTATGCTTAGATCTGATATATTATCTATACAACCTATGTGCTAATCCCAACAACTGGTATCAAAGCTTTGTTTGAGGGTTTTGTGTGTTGACATATTTACTCACGAGGGTTTTCTAATTGAGTGGGAGCTACAACAATGGCATAAGAAAACAAATACAAAGCGAGAAAGTTTGACGGTACCAAATTATCAATTATGGAAGATGCAAATTGAGGATTATCGTATCAAAGAGATTTATACTTACCGCTTGGACGAAAATTCTAGACCTACAAAGATGACTAATGAAGAATGGAAGATTCTTGACGTGAAAGGTTTTGGGATATATAAGATTGATCCTGGCAACATCTGTGGCTTCTAATATTACAGAAGCAACATTTGCAGTACAATTAATGAAATCTCTTGCTAATTTATATGAAAAACCTAGTGCCTCAAATAAATTTTATTTGATGAAAATATTTAATTCTAAGATGCATGAAGGTGGATCTGCATCTAGTCATTTGAATGTTTTCTTATCTATTGTAAATTAGTTAAAATCGGTTGATATTTTGTTTGACGATGAAGTGAAAGCACTCTTATTCTTATGTTATTTTCCGGTAGTTGGGATAACTTGGTAATGGTTGTTAGTAATACAACATCTACTAATAATATTTTGAATTTTGATGATGTGGTTAGTATAATCTTGAATGAAGAAATTTGTAGGAAAAGTACAGAGGAATCATCATCTGGGAATACTTTCAATGTAGAAAGTAGAGGAAGGAAGATGGAGAGATCCAAGAGTAAGAATAATGGGAAATCAAAGTCAAGGAATGGAATATCTAAATCCAGAGGTAAGGGAATTACTTGTTGGAATTGTGGAAAGAAAGGACATGTAAAGAAATATTGTTGGTCAAATGATAAAGAGATCCAACACCCATAAAAAGGTAAAGAGGAAAATATTGCAGCAGAGGTAATGCAAGATGCTCTTATGCTTTCTTTGGATAATAGAGTAGAATCTTAGGTTTTAGATTCAGAGATTCTTTCCATACAACCCCTAATAAGGGTTATTTCAAAATTATGTCTAGGAAATTTTGGGCATGTTTATTTGGGTGATGATGAACCTTACAAGTATTACTTGGTAAAGGGAAGTTCATCTAAAATTGTAGAATATAAATACATAGGTATTGAAATATGTGAGGCATGTGCCAAGCCTCAGGAGGAATCTTATTTTTGTAGGACAACTAGGTGAAGCCGGTTGCATGGTTACATTCACAACAGACTCTTGGAAAGTCACCATGGGTGTTTTTGTTGTGAAAAGAGGTAATAAGGTAGGAACATTATATTTATCTACCTGTGTTACTAATTCATTTTCTGTATTATCTACTTCATATTTAAATGCATGTGGCATAATCGGTTGGGCCATATGAGTCAAAAAGGAATGCAGATCTTAAAGGATAAGGGTAAGTTATCATATTTGAAAGATTTAGATCTTGATTTCTATGAGCATTATGTCTTTGGAAAGCAAAAGAGAGTGAGATTTCTCAAAGTTGAGGAAACTAAGAAGGAGCATAAATTGGAGCTTGTGCACTCGGATGTGTGGGGACCAACGTAGGTAGCTTCTCATGGAGGATCCCAGTATTATGTTACTTTCATTGATGTTGCTACAAAAAAGGTATGGGTTTATTGTATTAAACATAAATCGATGTTTTTGAGACTTTTTAAAGATGGAAAGCCCTTATTGAGAATGAATCAAATTCAAATTTAAAGTGTCTTAGATCTGATAATGATGGTGAATATTGTAGCAAAGATTTTAATGATTATTGTTCGATGAATGGAATATGTAGAGAAAATACGGTTCCAAGAACACCAAGAGAGAATGGTGTTGCAGAAAGAATGAGCGGACAAACATGTAACGTGCTAGAAGTATGAGGATACATGTTGGATTTCCCTTATAGTTTTGGGTAGAAGCAGTTGATACAGTGGTTTATTTGATTAATTGTGGGCCTTCAAGTTCACTAGATGGAGGAATACCAGAGGAAGCTTGGACCGGAAAAGAGGTAGACATTTCTTTTCTTAAATTTTTTAGTTCAAAATATTTTATGCATATTGATGAGGAGAATAGAAAAAAATTGGATGCAAAATCCAAGAGATGCACTTTCATTGGTTATGGATCTGGTGATTTTGGATTCTATTTTTGGGATTTAGATAATTCTAAAAATTTTAGGAGTCGTGACATTGAATGGAATGAAAAGAGAATGTACAGGGATCAAATTTTGGTACCCAAGGATGAACCGATTGAGAAGTTTGTGAATGAAAATGAACTCTTGGATTTAAAATGCATACCTATAGGGTTATACAAGAACGGTGTTAGTTGATCCTCGATCGACATCACTCACCAACCGATATCGATTACGAAGAAGAGCCAAACCGCATCGCTTAGCAAAATCGACATCATCTACAGTGACCGCACAATCACTATCAGAATTGGAAACAAATGTCTAAGAGGTCCAAAATGAGCCTCTGATACCCCAAACTCCTGTGAGAAGGTCACAAAGGGTAAGTAAACCTCCAGAAATATTTACACCTTCTCTGTCTTATTTATTATTGACTAATAATGGTGAGCCAGAAATTTTTAAGAAGCAATGTAGAATGAGACCCACCTAAAATGGGAGCATGGCATGGATGAGGAGATGGACTCCTTGGAACAAAACCAAACTTGGGATTTGGTTAAGTTTCCAACAGGTAAGAGTGAATTGCAAAACAAGTGGGTTTACAAGATCAAGGAAGAAGAGGGTGGACAGAAAAGGTATAAGGCAAGGCTTGTAGTAAAAGGATTTACACAAAAAGTAGGTATTGACTTTGGTGAAATATTTTCTCATGTTGTTAAAATGACTTCCATATGTATTGTATTGAGTTTAGTTACAGTAGATGATTTACATTTAGAACAACTAGATATGAAGACAACTTTCCTTCATGGTGATTTGGATGAAGAGATTTATATTTTGCAATACTTCGCTTTGGTATGAAGTCAAGGGCAAGGAGAAATTAGTGTGCGGTTGAAAAGAGCTTATATGGACTCAAGCAAGATCCAAGATAATGGTACATGAGGTTTGATAGTTTCATGCATGAGCATGGTTACTTGAGATGTGAATATGACCATTGTGTTTATTTCAAGAAGTTTGAAAATGGGAGCTATATTATTTTTTTACTGTATGTGGATGATATGCTTATTGCAAGATCTAGTATGCAAGACATTGGTGAGCTTAAGGGAAAGCTAGCTCACACATTTGCTATGAAGGATTTAGGAGCTACAAAAAGAATCCTTTGCATGTAAATACACAGAGACAAGAAGAAAAAGAAATTATATTTGTCTCAAGAGGATTATATCTACAAGGTGTTAGAAATGTTTAAAATGTAGAATTCAAAACCTATAAGTACACCTATGGCTGGACACTTCAAATTAAGCAAAGATCAGTGTCCTTCATCACATGAGGAGGTCAAATACATGACACGAGTACCATATGCTTCAAAGATCTTCAAGCAATCAAAGTCTCATGTATGTTATGAGTAAGTGCACGAAGTTAGGGGGCCAAAAAGTGGACAAAAACCTGAAAATAAACGAAACACGTACACGTTTTGCTAAACCGCACTCACATTTTAATTTGTTTGGCTCGTCAATCACCGAACCTATAACATGTACGCGTTATAAGTATAAGATTTCTTTTATTATTTCTTATACTTTTATTATTTCTTATACTTTTATTATTTCTTATACTTTAAATTTATTTTAGTAAATATAAGAAATTAGGGTCACTCTGCACCTTATGGAAGTGGTCTCGTAGCTCCAATAGTTATAATATAGAAGATAGTTTTTCAAAATCTAATTTGGTTAGTACTTACTCATTTTCAGGATTTCAGAAATGACCTAAAACTTTCAGGGCATATATATTGTAGTCGGTCTTTGTTTTGGGAAAACATATAGTAATTTTTAGGTTTTTTTACCTTCTAAAATAGATTTTTACCACCACGCTTGAATTGGTACTAATTTTTAAATTTGGTCCATAATTCACTTTAGTGACCATGAATTAACTCTATGATGTTTGTCTACTTCTTACTAGAAAAAGATCCTCACTTTGTAGATAGAGGATTGTTCCCTGAATGAGATTTTTGTCCTATGGCCAAAATGAGGTGATTGTAATGTGCCTCCTCCTTAAGGTTTGATAACACTACTAGGTGTTGAATGAGTTATTACAAATAGTACCAAGTGAATTGCATCAAGTGAACTCAAATGATTGCTCATTCTTAGAAACATGGTGCTCCATATAAAGATCATCCCCTCACCTTTCCTAGCTCTAAAAGCATTCTTTCATGGAATCAAATTCATGATTATCATACATGTTTTTGCTCATATGTCTCTTATGGAGACAAATGATGCCTTAATACTTCACAAATAATGGTCCTTGATAACTCGGTGACATGACTAGCTCATTTTAGCTTGTTCTAAAGGGTGTTCAATTAACTACATAATGGCCAAAAATGCCTTTTAGGCCTTTAAAGGAAGTATTCTCTCATCAAAACTAAATGAGTCAATCGATCACCTTAAACACTATTCCTTACACACTGAATGATATTTTTAGGACTTTCCTTTGGGTGAGGTTTTATGATTTAGGGTTTAAGGTTTAGGGCTCATGGTTTAGGGTTTAGGGTTTAGGGCTAAGGGTTTAGGACTCAAGGTTTAGAGTTTAAGGTTTAAGGTTTAGTGTTTAAGGCTCATAGTTCATATTTTAGGGTTTAGGGTTTAGGGCTCAGGGCTTAGGGTTCATGGTTTAGGGTTTAGGGTTTAGAGTTTAGATTTTAGGGTTTATGGTTCAGGGTTAAGGTTGAGGGTTTAGGGTTTAGGGATCAAGGTTGAGGGTTTAGGGTTTAGGGATGAGAGTTGAGAGTTCAGGGTTCATGGTTTAGGGTTAAGGGTTTATGTTTGAGGGTTCAAGGTTTAGGGTTTTGGCTTAGGGCTTATGGCTTAGGGCCTGGGTTCGGGCTTAGGGTTCGTGGGTTTAGGGCTCAAGGTTTAGGGTTTAGGGGTCAGGGTTTAGGTTATAGGGTTTAGGGTTTAGGGTTTAGATTTTAGGGTTTAGGGCTTAGGGTTTATGGTATAGGGTTTAGGGTTTAGGGCTCAGGGTTTAAGGTTTAGGAATGAGTATTTAGGGTTTAGGGTTTAGGGGTAGGGGTTTAAGGTTTAAAGGTTAGGGTTCAGGGTTTAGGGCAAAGGGTTCAGGATTTAGGGTTTAAGGCTCGAGGTTTAGGGTTTAGGGGTTAGGGGTTAGGGTTTAGGGTTCAGGATTTAAGGCTCATAGATTAGGCTCACCCATTCAGTCACAATAATGTTCTATGTCTTACCCATTCTTATAAGTATTGACAAAGAGTATTCAACTAAAAAGGTTAATCTACTTCGTAGGCAGAACATTCAAGGGAGTCATCACAATTTGATGCATTTCATCTAATGATATTTTAAAGGAGGGAAATGCCCATTGCATGCAAACTATTTCACTCACTGTAATGTTTTGTGTCTTACCCATTCTTATTAGTATTGACAGAGAGTATTCAACTGAAAAGGGTTCATCGAATTTGTAGGAACAAAACTCAAAGAGATTCATCAAAATTTGATGTCTTTCATTTGTTGATATTTTGAAGGAGGGAAATTCCCACCGAGCTCATAAATAAGGTAGTTGTAAAAGAAGACTTAATGATGGTTCTAGGCACAAGACTAGGAAATATGGTCCTAAGATATTCAAAAAATGAACTCACTTATGAAACCTACTAAAAATATATGAGGTTTAGGGGTTAGAGCTTAGGGTTTTGGATTAGTTTTAGGGTTTACAGCTTAGGGATCAGGGCTCAGGGTTCAAGGTTTAGGGTTTAGGGTTTAGGGTTTAGGTTTTAGTGTTCAGATTTTAAGGTTTATTATTTTTATTTTAGGGTTTAGGGTTTATAATTTAAGGTTTAGGTCTCAGGGTTAAGGGTTAAGGGTTTAGGTCACAGAGTTCAGGGTTTAGGGTTTAGTGTTTAGGGCTTAGGGTTTAGGGTTTAGGGTTTAGGGCTTAAGGTTTAGGGTTTAGGATTTAGTGCTTGGAGTTTAGAGTTTAGGGTTTAGGGGTCAGGGTTTAGGGTTTATGATTTAGTTTTTAGGGTTTAGGGTTTAGGGTTTAGGGACCTTTAGGATTTAACATTTAGGCCTTAAGGTTTAGGGTTTATGGTTTAGGGCTCAAGGCTCAGGGTTTAGGGTTTACAACTCAAGGTTCGAGGTTCAGAGTTACAAGTTTAAGGTTTAGGGGTTAGTTATAGGTTTAAGGTTTGGGGTTAGAGCTCGGGCTCTAGACTTAGGGTTTAGGGCTCATGGTTTAAGGTTTAGGGTTTAGGGATCAAGGATTAGGGTGTAGGGTTCAAGGCTTAAGGTTTATGGTTTAGGGATTAGGTATTAGGGTTTAGGGTTCATGGTTCATGGTTCATGGTTTATGGCTTAAGGTTCGGGGTTCAAAGTTACTTGGTTTAAGGTTTGGGGTTAGAGCTCTGGGGCTTTGGATTTAGTATTTAGGTTCGGGCTCGGGGCTCGGGGTTTAGGGTCAAAGGTCAAGGGTTTAGGGTTTAGGGCTATGGGTTTAGGGTTTAGGTTTTAGGGTTTAGTATTTAGTGTTTAGGGTTTATAGTTTAGGGTTTAGGTCTCATGGTTGAGGGTTAAGGGTTTAGGTCACAGAGTTTAGGGTTCATCGACTTTGTAGGCAGAACATTCAAAGAGATTCATCACAATTTGATGTCTTTCATCTGTTGATATTTTGAAGGAGGGAAATTTCATATTCCTGACTATCCAATCCTTCCAAAGACGCCAATAGTCCTCAATCCTTGGATGTATATGGAGATGATGTTACTCGGCTTCCATTTATAATGATAGAGATATTTGTAAATTCATGTTATGACCTCTAAATCTATATGAATTTCAAGTTGCTTGAAATCACATCACACCCTTCAAAGAGGATTGATGACTACCCCTATCTTTTTCAGTCGGGGAATTTTGAAAACATCCATGGGTTTATCATATAAGGAATTATCAATGAATGGAAGGTCACTAAGTCGTAGGCCAGGTAACTCCCATTTAGAACTAAACAAGAAAGATTTACTAGGCGATTGATAACCCCTTAGTGTTCTTATCCATTCCCCTATTTCTATGCTTATTTTGAACACTTCAGGAAGTTCTGTCAAATTTACTATCCATTCCAATAGAACACTTGAACTTTATCTTTCTCCGAAGGAGAGGATACTGCAGGAAATTCAATTATGATCCTACACTTTGCATTGATATATTCTCTATGTTTCTTTTGTTTCCTTTAAGATTAATTTTTTTGTTGTGATGGTTATTTTTTCTAGCTTCCAATGGGTCATCCTGGCTTGCATAATACCATACATATATGAGAAATGATAAATTTGTTTCAAAGTTGAATAAATTTACATTCAAGAGCGCAAGTATATGTGGGGAGAAACAAGTTTGGAAGAGATGTGTAATATATGCATTACAAGGCACAAGGTAGATGTCATATCCATTTAGTTACTTGTCCCACCTCTCATAAACAAGGTAGTTCTATAAGCAGACTCAATGATGGTTCTAGGCACGAGACTAGGAAATATTGATGAAATATGGTTTGGGGTTTAGGGTTTAGGGTTTAAGGCTCATGGTTTAGGGTTTAAGGTTTAGGGTTCAAGGTTCAAGGTTATGGTTTAGGATTTAGGTTTAGGTTTAGGGTTTAGGGTTTAGTGTTTATGGTTAGGGTTTACGAGATCGAGGTTAAGGATTTAAGGTTTAAGGTTTAGGGTTTAGGTTTTAGGGTTTCGGGTTAAGGATTTAGTGTTTAGGGATAAGGGTTTATGGTTTACGGTTTAGGTTTTAGGGTTTATGGTTCATGGTTCAGGTTTAGGGTTTAGGATTTAATGTTTAGGGCTTAAGGTTTAGGGTTTATGGTTTAGGGCTCATGGGTTTAGGGTTTAGGGTTTAGGGTTTAGGTTTTAGGGCTTAGGGCTTAGGGTATATGGTCTAGGGTTTAGGGTTTAGATTTTAGGGCTCAGGGATAAGGGTGTAGGGTTCAAGGCTTAGGGTTTAGGGTTTAGGATTCGGTGTTTAAGGTTTAGGGTTTAGGGGTTAGGGTTTAGGGTTTAGGATTTAGTTTTTATGGTTTAGGGTTTAGGGCTTAGGGCTCTGGGCTTATGGCTGAGTGGTTTAGGGCTTAAGGCTCAGGGTATAGGGCTCACGGGTAAGCGTTGAATGTTTAAGGTTTAGGGTTTAGGTTTTAGGGTCTAGGGATCATGGTTAAAGGTTTAGGTTTAGGGTTTAGGGCTCAAGGTTTATAGTTTAGTGTTTAGGTTTATGGCCTATGGTTTAGGGTTTTGATTGTAGAAGTTCAACACTAAAAGCTTTAGGCTGAATGTTGAAATCCTGAAAAATTACCTATGTACTGACCAGATTATACTTTAAAAAACTATCTCCTAAACCATGACTCATGGAGCTATGAGACTAATTCCATAAGGTGCAGAGTGACCCTAATTTCTTATATTTACATAAATAAATTTAAAGTATAAGAAATAATAAAATATAAATAATAATAAATGAAAAACTTAAACATTTATTTATGTAAATAGAAGCATGTCAACAAAGATACATAATGTTTATACTACACATGTAACGCATACGCGCCGCGTTTTGTATTTTCTCTTTTTCCAAGCCATGCTTCAAGGCTTGGGATCTGGTTTAGATCCCCAAGCTTGAGGCATGGACCTGTACAAACACATCAAACAACGTGTTTTTGAAAGAAAATGTAAAAATTCCACTTCCTCTATGATAAATCAAAATAAAACAATTGATCCATTTTTAAAAAATTATACCACGACGTAGAGCAGAGTTTCTTCTTTCTAAAAATATAATTTTTCAAATTTTTGACTAATATAAGGTTTCCATTAATTTATTTTCTAACTATGCCTTTTATAGCTATTTTTTTGAAGTGTAAATATGTCTATCTTTCATGGTGTATCTTTTTTTTGTGATCGAAATTTTAAAAAAATTGTACTAGCCCAAACTAGGCATAATTCTATACATATTCAAAAAATAAATCTAATTTTGATATTTTTGAGGTAGTTAGGGGGCATGATCGAGTCTGTTATTTTTGAAACATAAAATTTTTATACTAGAAAAATCATAAATAAATAAATATTCGCTAAAAAATCTATTAAAAATGGAGCTCAAACTACATGCTCCTAGCTATCTTTCTACTAAAGGGTCTTCAAAAATATTAAATGGTGCTCAAAAATGGTGGGGCACGAAAGTCACTCTATTATATTTTTAACAAAAACAGAGCATCTGTTGGTATTTTAGTTGTTTGACCCACTTAAACTTATGTATTTTTAATAGAATTTAGTAGCTTAGAAACTAGACTCAAAATGCTACGATTCATATTTCTACATCTTCCAATTTTGAGTAACTATTTCAAAAACTCGCAAGTCAAGTTGAAGTTTTTTCATAAAAATGTGTCCACTTAAGACCCCCTTTTGGCCCCCAACTTGGTGCACTTACCCTTATTGTTTGTACTAGATCGGACATCGCACGGGCAGTGGGAGTCAGTGAGTAAATTTATGGCCAATGCAGGTAAAGAGCATTGGAAAGTAGTCCAATGGATACTCGGTATTTGAGAGGGACACCTATCATGTAGTTATGTTATAGAAGTTTGGATATTTCTTTATGTGGCTATGTTGATTTGGATATGGTTTGGAGATCCGGATGGTAGAAGAAGCACTACCGGATATATTTTCACAATAGGTGGGACGGCAGCTTAATGGATATCGAGATCAGTAGAAGGTTGTGGCTTTGTCTACTACAGAGGTAGAGTATGTCAGCATTCTGAGAGGCTAGCAAAGAGATGATATAGATGAGCAGGTTCATGGAAGAGTTGAGAAAGGAACAAGATGATTGCAAATTGTTCAATGATAGTCAAATTGCAATTCATTTGGCAAAGAACTCAATGTTTCATTCTAGAACGAAACACATTCAATTGAGATATCACTTCATAAGGCAGGTATTGGAGGATGGGCAGCTGAAATTGGAGAAGATTCATACGAGTAAAAACCCTGTGAATATACTAACAAAGCCATTAGCAAAAGAGAAGTTGGAGCTACACTTCACTTCTATTGGTCTTCGAGTTTGAGACTTGAAGAGGAAGAAACAAAGCTAAGGAAAGGATCCAAGGATGACATTATGCACAGGTATAGTGCAAGAATTTATTTCCAAGTGGAGATTGTTGAGATGTGGAGCTCAACTACTTCGATTTAGCATGCTATATCAACTTCTTTGGAAAACACAAAGAATCGACATCAATTATGAAGGAACCGACATCGGTCACGTATGACCAAGAATCGGTTAGGCAAGTAGGCCGATCATCGGTTAGGGCTAACCGCATCGATTACTGTGCGTGAGTGTTCTATTTAACTCACGGAATTAAATCTAATTTTATTATTAAAACATATCTATTGATTGTAATTGCATGGTTGAATGCCCTAAGTTTGTATAAGGTATTTATAAGCTAGAAAGCTAGGGTTAGAAGATAAAGTTAATGATTGTTGTGAAAATAATTGTGAGAGAGAATTCTTGGAGAAGAAGGAGAAGCTTAAGAGAAATAAAGTATTGTACATCGTGAGAGGTGTGGAAGATTGTAAATCTTCATTGTATATCTTCTGAAAGCTTTGGATAATAGATTGACTTGTTTCTTGGTGGATGTAGCCCACACTCGGGTGAACCACATTAAATTTGGTGTTGATTTATATCTCTTGTTTTGTATAATTATTTTGATAAAATATCTGTTTTTAGTGCATATATGCTTAGATTTGATATATTATTTGTACACCTGTGTGCTAATCCCAACATACTCGATGTTTTTTTCCTATAGAATTAATAGCTTAAATAATGGTTTGAGAGGATTATACATGAGACATAAGATGTATTGATAAATAGAAGTGATCCATTTTACACCAAATCCCAAAGAAAAATCCAAAATCACCATTTTACACCAAATAATACATGTGTCGTGGAGGTAAACATTAATATAAAGCTCATGGCCTAAAAAATAGAGTAAAAATTGACTCAATACAATAAAACCCTATATCTTACCATGATCAACGGACAATTACGATAGCGATAAGTGATGTGTTATAGAAAAGATACAAAACCCTAGAAGTGATCAAATGGACTCATTCCATTATCTTCTACATTAAATTTAAAACAACTTATAGTAAAGGGGAAAAAGCATCCTAATCACTTTAACAAATTCAATGATAGGTCTTTTTCAAGATTGAATGAAAGTCTCGTTTTCTTGTCCTAGAACATTTTCCAACCTCGAAATTGTGTGATGCATTGTATTTGCTAAGGGCCACTTAAGACTCTTAACAATCTAATCTTATTTTGCAATGAATTTTTTCAACTAAAATGTTCATGAAACTATGGCATGGCGTTCAGCTTTATCCACGAAATTTCCATATGGACAGCTAATATGTTAAAGTTTCGAAATGCATGTATTTTCGTAATGCCGCGTAGCAAAACAGTAGGTGTGGTAAACTTGGTATGATAAGGACTACATTCGTTATTCTTTGGCAGCAAAGGGAGTGTTACGTGTACCAGCGGGCAGTTTAAGCAGTTAAAAGCCTGGTCCACTCTATCATCACACCCTTTTTGTTCTTCTGTTTCTGTTCGAAATTGCCCCGTAACTGCCAAGACTGCAAACATGGAGTAACGCGTTTCACTCCTGCAACTCCATTTTTCTATGTAATAACAACTATCATGGTTGCTACTGTTTGTTAAATTAATGTTCGCTCAAAGGTACTATTTTTGTTTCTACCTACGATTTCATGCACCGAATTGTCAATTTACCAATAATTTCTTTCGATCTGTGATGTTTCTTATGGTTCCAATAATGCCAGGCCTACTTTTGTACTCGGGAGTTTGTAATGGCGGACAGATGTATGGTCCTCTTGGGTTTTATATTCCGACTGTTTTATTGCTGAAGGAGGTATTGATATGATCTGTATTGTGCAGGCAGAAGGATTCAAGTGCTTGAGCATAACAAAAGATAGATTCACAGTTGCCAAAGAGAAAATGTCCATGTCTGGAAAATTTCTGTATTTGATATCTGATGATCCTCCCTTAGAAAAGACACAGCAGATAGGATGCATGACGGGACTTTTCAAGTTGTTTGATAGGCACCATTTTCGTAATTTGGATGGCAACAAGAGGATCACAGACGGTAATTACTAATTACCAGCTGGTTTTCTAAAACAAAATGTTGTAATGTAGTGTGTGTAAGATGGATTCAATTAATTAATTTGTTGTTTTGAACAGGTCGCCCCTGGTATAGTTTGGGAGTCCAAAAAGGGCATAGAATATAATCATGCGAGGGGTTCTATTGATTCGAGAAAGGATTCAGTACGAAAAGATGATGCATCGAGTTGTGCCGAGGTTGATGAATTTCCTTACCGCTTGTCGCCAGGGCTGAGAAACAGATCTCATTGGAGAGTGAATTCCACGGAGTCGATACAAATTCCTTGTACTCATTCTGCTTCCAGTAGTATTGCGAGGCACCGGTATTCCTGCGACGGGAGAGATCTTTCGAGGCCACCTCCCGCAGTTGACCACATGGATGCATACCGTAGCTCTTCGCTGAGGGCTTTAGAATTTCCCCGATTGTATGAGAGTGTGGATTCACCCGGTAGAACTAGACGTTCTTCCAATCTAATTGCAAAACTGATGGGACTGGACGACATGCCGGAGCCACTCTTACCCCCTGCAACACCTGCCCGGAAAGCAACGGAGGTAGAAAAGGATGTGGAAGATGTGAAGAGAGAGGTAGCTGCAGAAAAGGGTTTGGAAGCTCTGAGGCTTAAGGAATCTCTCCGCACTCCTGCAAATTCTTCCGATACAGAGCTTCTTGTGGCAACAACGAAGCCCCGGAGCTTTTTTCTCCCACAAGCGCCCCCTTCAACCCCAACACGCCTCTGCAGAAGAATCTGCCCATGGAGGATCAAAAGCCGAGCAATATTCTAAGCAACTGTGTCACAGAAACCCTTAATTTCGGTGACAATGTGTCGGCCAGAAGATCAAAACCAAAGGCAAGCAAACTACCAAAGGAAAAATCGGATACCACATCCCCGCGTAAGCCAGCATCGACTCGGTATAAAACCGAAATTTTACCGAAGAGCCCCCTAAGATCGAAGCAAAAGAGCAGAGAAAGAGAAAAGAGATGCAAAAGAGACTAGACAAGACAAACATCAAGAAAGATAGAGATTCTCCAGGCAATTCTGCCTTGATATCCGATGGTCAGACTGCAAAGACGAATCGAAGCCTGGATCTTCGTCCCAAATCGAGGGTAATATACTGCGTTTTTTATGCGCTTAGTCTTTATTTCTTATTTCTTTAATGAAAGAAATATATTCTAAATAATGAATATCAGCTGTGATTGTGATTTTTTTGGCGACAGAGAGTAACTGCTAATTTCACAAACGAAACCTGCAAGGCAGAGCATAAAAAGACTGCAAAACCCTGCGAAAAGGAGGTTATTCCCGCCTGGCGAACAGAAAATTCGCGTGAAGTTCCAGAGGAGCCAAGTCCTGTGTCCGTTCTTGACCAGTCATTCTGCTCAGAGGATAATTCTCCGTCGCCTGCCATTAAATAAGGTCGCCCTTAATTTCGTAGGTAAGGGTTTAATTTTAACCTCGATTCTCTACAAACAATTAAAATGCCTTAATTTCATGACAGCAGCTTATTACCTACTATTTTCTTTTCTAAAAAAATGAAGGCAACCTGCCTGAATCTCTCGAGCGGACAGACAACAGGAATTCTGATGAAAGCTTGAATAAAGAAATATCCAAGCCCGAAGAGCCTGTAGATTTTATTCAAAATATTAAATCGCCGAAGGCTGAAGATCATATGGCCGGCAGAGAGCCAAATTTAATGGATTCCACACAGAGCATTTCGCAGAAATATTTTTTGTCCTGCAGCAGATCTCAGAGCAAAGACCGCAAAGTCGAAGAATATGTGACGCGGCTTTTCAGGGCTTGTGATCTGCTGAAATACGGCGATGAAGAAAGAGATGTAAGCATGCATTTGTATTCTTCTTGCAATTCACAATAGATCCTGAAATTTTCCGTGAATTAGAGAATAAATATATAAATTTCGAAGAAAAAGATACAGAATGTATAAATCGGCAGCTGGTGTTCGACACGGTGAATGAAATTTTGAAAAGAAAATCTGGTGTGCCGCCATACTCGCGATTGCCACACAGACGCGGAGGTTGTCGTAATGGCAATTGCAAGAAGAGCGGGCGTGATCTTGTGAATGAAGTTTTGGCAGAGGTTCAGAGATTAGCGAGTGTCGAGTGGGTAGATGTTTGCAATGGAGTGTTTAAAGTTCCTGACATGGATTTACAGACATCATGCGTCGATGTCGCTGATGAAGTGGGCGAGGTGGTCTTGGATGTGGAACGCGCAATATTCAGAGATTTGATTGATGAATTTGTCTTCTCATTTTTGCCAAAAACCCTGTACATCAGACCACCCAGCTAAGGCTGCGTGATACTGTAGTTGTGATCAAATTTCATTAATTTTTCTCAATTCAAGTTGAAGGGTATATACACATTCTTTAGCCTAGGCCTTCCACATGATGTAAGAAAAAGTTGTATTTTAATTAACACGGGTAAATTAATTATACATTTTATTTAAAAATTAAAACTTGTTAACTAAATTAATGTTGATTAAAAATAATTCTTTTACAAGTAGATTTTTTAGATGCAAAAGACATGAGAACATTTTATAATTATTTATGAGATATGATGAGCTATAGAAATACAATCCTCATTTATCACTATTCAAAATAAGTTTGCATTATTATTGTGATTATATGTTCCATTTAAACAATCAAATACATTGGAAATTAAAAAATAATATTGAAATATTTGAAACCTAAATACATTCTCTAATATTCTCTAATTTGATTTATAATGGCTATTAGTTTGAAACTAATAAACTTAAATGACTTCACCGCAATTATCTAATACGAAATACAAATATAACTATACAATCCTGAAAATCAACACGTGACCTTCGAGCACACTCAACTTCCCGAGGCCGTGTAGGGACAATCGATGTAGAAGATTGCGAAAATGCGGATGGGCAACTATAGGAGAATCAATGACTAAGATTAGATAGTGTGAGTTCTTAGTAGCTAAATTGGCCGAAGGGGTATTAGAGGCTATGTGCGGGTAGTGTAAATTCCTTATCATTTGTTTGATTTTATCTAATTACTTGAAAGGAAACTAATTAAGTAAAGGGAATAAAGCAAATAAAATAGGATAACTAATCGATCTAATATTTTTGTATTTTATACTTTCTAGAAAACAACAGAATAAATACGAAGAAATACAATTGCTTCTACAATATTATTAACAAAACTAAACAAATAAATAATCTGATGTGACTATTTATCTGTGTAGAATGAATCTAAACTATCCTAAATAAACAAAGCTTTTCCAAATTGTAATTGTGGATCTAAATCCTCTATTCCACCTCAGAGACACGAGAAGAAGTAAAAGCTTTTCAGAAGCACTTCTTCCTCAAACTTCCCCAATAGAAGTAAAGAAGGATTCAATGGAGATTGCAGATTGAAATGGAATTGTAATTGCTTTAAACAAATGCAGAGGCTTTCCTCCAGACAAACTTCCCTTGCAAACCCATAGGGATATGCACGGAAGCAATCTATTAGCAGAAGCTTTATGCAAACAAAATGAAAGCTACAATTATTAAATGCAATTATTCGAATTGAAATGATTTTACTTCTCTAGTCAATATTTTGCATACGAGATCAAATGAAGAAAACAAGAAAGCTTGAATAAATCCAAGTATAACCCCAACCTAGAATTTGCATAACAAAGCAAAGTCGGTGATGGTTTATTGTGATGTCCCCTCGGCGTTTTTCCAACTTTGTGCTCGGTGAATCCAGGGAACTACATTAGGTAATGTACAAGAAACAATGAAGAGGTGTTGAGCGTGGTGGCTTACATGTAATATGGTAGCAATGAAAGTAGAATAAGAACAACGCAAGAGAACATTGTTTGGTTGTGTAATTTCTATCAAGATCATGGTAGCAAAATGGTGAAAATCACAACCAAAATCTCCAACCAATGTTTCCGTAAGAACCTGGTTTTATAGAACATAGGTCGAAATGGTCTAATCCATTTGGCAACCATGGGGTTCCACATCACAACAAGGAGGGGCAGTTAACTCTCAATTAACAATAAAAGAGGAAGAGGAAGTTGGTACGCATCTATCAAGCCTACAAATAACCAATTTGACCAAGAAACATGTGCAAAAGGTGAGTTGGAAGAAGTTAATACGCGTCCAAATCATGCATGGGAAGTCTTGGTCAAAACACACATGACTATCGATGCCTCAGTGTAGATCAAGGGTTCTGCAACCGCCGGTAAGGGTAACAAACAACAGTTGATAACTGTCACAGCGATTCCGTAACTTAAAGTCGAGTGCTAAGGAAAAACACTACAAAATGATAATGGAAGGCAAGAAAACATGGAAATGACTAAGGAAAGCATACTAAGCCACAAATATACATTGCAAAATAGGAAATATTACTCAAACACCGTTTGAAAAGATAGTAATCATCATAGGGGACTTTCAACCATTTTCTGACAATGTAGCATGTGCAAAATTGGGTGCAGACAAGAACCTTACACAAACATTGTTTTACCATGCAATCTCACAAAAATAATTTCACTACTTGACCAACCAAATCAAACATGAAGATTCTAGTTGAGCATATATCTTGGAAAATACCTCCATTTAACCTAGCATTAGTTATGTTACAATCTATCTAAAATACATATCAAATATTTGTGTATCTTATGATATGACTACAAGTAAATATTGTAGTGCCCAAATGTATTTAAACCCTAAAATGCAATTAAAAAAGGCTTGTGATGTTATTAATGAGGGGTAGAAGATGATAAAATAATCGCTCAATCATGTAATTGGGTTGGTAGAATCACAATTAACTAAAATTGAACTAAACTATGGGAAGTATAACAAATTAGTTAATCTAATATAGGAGGACTAAAATGCTGTAAACTACGCTAAGACAATATGGAATATTTGTAAATAATTATACTAAATGAAATAAAACCCTAAATGTGTAAAGATGTAAAAGGAAAGGACTTAGTTGATTCTTTGGAGACATGTCACGGGTTGTCGCAGTCCGATCAGTATATCCTAGAAGTAGAAACGATCACTCAGGGGTCCCGTAGAGGTCAAATCTGGGAGATGATAATAGACTACAGAGCCTAAGAAGGTACTAGGGCACCCCGGGTTCCCTATTCTACATAATAGGTGCCTTGGTCTCTCAGTAAATGCTCTAATCTAGTTTTAGCAGTGTCACAAGATGCCCTAAAATTCTCTTTGTCAATCGCACTTGGATCTCGTTGAACTACGCCAACCGTGTGAAATAACGCAAGATGAAGGAATGACCTGCAAAAGACAAAGAAGTATCAAAACCCTAAAAATAAAAGATGTAAAATGAATGGGTTGGACTGACCTCAATTGTCACAACAATGGGCTTACTAATCTGAGCATTGCACTACATTTCGGACCAAAATGTAGTTTTGGTGTGTGTGTGTGTGCATGTCGTCTCGTAGGTGTTCTTGTGTCAATCGCACTTTGTGAAGTAGCAAGTAATAATAACTATATAAAATGTACTAGCATGTGTGCATGAAATAGAATAGAATCCCTCCCCATCTTGTGTGTGTGTGTTGATGCAGATCTCCTAGCCTTGATGCATGACAATATGTGGATGCAACTTTAGATGGAGTGATAGTATTATGTGATGCTGAACCCTCATTATGGTCTCATAACTTTGTATTTATGGGGTTCTCTTGCTCTAATTTTGTAATTAACTCGACATGGTCGACTAAGAAAAAGATAAGGATGAAAAACGGCTAAAGACGCCCAAAAGAGGCGAGAAAGAATAACATGGATCGGGCACCCTGGTGAGATCAGAGTGCCGGGGCCCCAGTTTAGGCTAAAATGACGGAAATTTACGAAATAAGTGGATATGCATAGGAAAATACGTAGGAATGATGAAATAAAAGGTAAAAATAAGATGGCCGAAGGTGGGATTAATTAGTAATTTTTTCACTTGAGAACCCTCTAAATAGTAGTACAAAACCAGGCTAAATAATGCCTAAAGTTCATGATTTTGTGTCTACATTTTTCCCCCACTTTATGTTGATGAGCGGAATGTTTGGTAACATAAAATAGATAGATATGTGTACCTGATATCCATGTAGAGTGTAGAAGAGATGTGTTGATGGACTAGACTCAAGCATGGAATGAAAAAAAAGAAAAAGTGGAGGAGTGTGGATTCTAAAGATGAAAAATGTGCATAAAAAGTGATGAGAGTGAACCTAGGGTGAAACATGTGTGTAGTTGTTGTAGTGTGTAGTGTACTGCATGGTTAATGAAGGCTAGTTCCGTCACGATGTTTTCTCATTGGTGTTGTTGTTGTTGCCCCCAATTTGATTGTTTGTTTCTCATACAATCGAATCTACAAGGAGAAAACGATCAAGTAGTCAAATATATATGTATGTAAAAATGTTGTGTAAAATACGCATGTGTATAGAAATATGTAAAGTACACAAATGTAAAATACGTGAAAATAAAAATGTAAATGGAACATGTGCACCTAATCCATGTCGAGAGAAAGGGTGTAGAAGGATATCTTGTATTGTCGCGAGTTTTTGGGCAATCTCACGCCACCCTGGCTGAAGAAGTATAGGAGGAAATGCTCTATGTCCTCCAACCTTTAACCGCTTCTGCTGAAATGTGTGAAGAGATCTCTGTAACATCCTGGTTTTTTGGGCGATCCGATGCCATTGGACGAAGTAGTGTAGGGAGGCACACCCACTATAACCTCCAAGCCTCGTAATCGCCCGCAGAAAATGCCAAAGGACATCGTGTCTTGTAGAGGCCGCTATGTATGGAGTTCATGGACTGTCCGAACTCACTTGTTGTATGTAAACCCACAATGCGAAGGGCGGAAATTTCATTGTATTGAACCAAAGTGTAAATATGTTGTGTTAGTATGTAAAACCCTCAATGATGCCCCCTCTTTAGGGGCACATGTGACGTCACTAAAAGGAGAATGTGGCCCCAAAAGAGGACCTACCACACTCTAACATGTAGAACTCTACCCTACATGGGGAAAGGGAAAGCACTTGGTAGAAACCAAGGTGCGCACAAAAGGGGATGGCTAGCCAAAACAAGTGTTAGTCCGAAAACACATGCATGCAATAAGAAAAGTGTAAAGTATGCAGACAATGTAGTAACTACCAAACAAAATAGTGTAAACATGTAAGAAAATAAGTAGGCCACACAAAGTGGGTTGCAAAATATGGGACATCACTCATGATGTCGCAAGACATGCAAGGTTTTTCATGGCCGCAAACAATGCATACAAGTGTGCACACAAGCAAATGGCAAAGCCTGCATACAATAACAAACAATGGCAAACAAGTAAAAACAAACAAATAAGGAGTCATGGAGACGTATAATCCTACAAAATAAATGTTGCACATGGAACACCCGTTAGCATGTTAGAGTGATAACGAATATGTAAAAATGTGTATGAGCCAGTAATATAAGATGCTAAGTACAAAATAAAATAATAAGACTGGATAAGATGAATGTGGATGCCCTCGGCGACCAATATAGGAAAGGTAGAAGGCTAGCATCCATGTCGTGTGTAGAGTCATGTATCTATGATCACCCTAAACAAAGTTTGTGCACACACATGTGTTGTAACATCCCAAAAATTTCTTGTAAGTTAAATTAACTATGGATAAGTCTAATCAGGATTAGACGAGATCATCATTGTGTGTAAAATTCATTTGGTTCGTCGTGTCATGACCCACAGCTTTGCACTGCGCATGACACTACGGAATGAATAACCCCGCACCCACCTTGATGATCCTTCCTAAAACATGATTAGGCCTTAATCGTAGGTAAAACGGTTCATAAATGATTGTGGATCTTTCAGTTATTTGTATTTCGGTTACTTTATTTTATTCGGTTTGGTCGTCTTTTGTTTTGTTCGACTTTTGCATGACCGCGATGATAATTACCTCTGTTTTATTTGACTAAGCTATATTAAGCCAACTTTATGAGAATATTTAAATTATGATTTACGGACTTGGTGATTTTCGTTATTGGAATGTTTTATATAAACCTGGAAATTCAACTAATTATTATGGTAATATATTGTGGGAGATATGTGGACTTGTATTATGAAGGTTAATTTTTACTTAACCATTAAGTTGGGTAACAACTAAAGTAAAAAAATGTGTATGAAATATTAATTAGTATATATATTTTAGAGGGATTTGGCATGTAAGCCAAAAGTTTTTATTTAGACATTGAAATTTATGGGTTTCATAAAAGTGAAACACCTTCACATGGCACAAGTGTGTGGCATGCACTAGTACACGTACCAGCATTGGGAAGCCCAAAATTCTTCAATATGCCACCCAACTATAGTCTCTTTCATTATATTTTTTTTCATTATTTCTCCTTGGTCTATTTTTCATTCTCCCCTTCTGGAATACCTGCGTGAGTTTTGGAGGAAAGAAGGATTCAACTTGTTGGAGCTAGAAGAGTAGAAAGTTTCCGATTCTGGGTTTACTTCAGGCATGAATATCTTCTCCTTTCTTTGTTGCATTATTGGTAAAAAATGAGGAAATACACATTCTGTTTTTAATGGCAATCAAGGAATTTGTGGACGCTTTTGATTTAATCGTTTGGAGATGCAGTTTGAAAAGGAAATTGATGGATTTTGTATTCTTTTTAGTTTCTTTGTGTGATTTTAACTAAACCCAGAAAAAACGCAGATGGGGTTTTGGGTTTTGATCTGCAAAAATAAAGTAGAAGAAAGGTTAAAAATTCCTTCGTTGCATTATGATAAATTGTACCTGAAAGGAAAAGAGTTGGGTTTTTCCTGTACAAGAAGAAGGAAAAATGTTTTGTGAATTTGTGTGTTTAAAATCGATTTGTGCTTGTGGGTTTTCATTTTGGTTTACTGGAATTTAGTTGTGTGTTTTCTATAAACAAATCGATTTGGGTATACAAATCGATTTGCATAAATGAATCGATTTGGGTAACTCCATCGATATGGGTATGTAACCGGTTGGGGTTTTGTATTTTTCTTTTTTGCTGTTATATGCAGGTCTGATTGTTAACTTATTGTGATCTCTTGAATGATAATTGTGGATGTCAAAGCTCTTGCATGGGGTTGTTTTTCCAGAAATTTTATCTTTATGGACATCTAAATCAGATCATGTATAAATGAGGGTGTGTTGTTATGTGTAAAAAAGGCATTTAACCTGTAACTTCCAGCCTGGCAATATGACTTGGATTTTTGTAAAACTGTGAAAAAGAAATTGCTTGTCTTGGTAAGGGCATGAAAGCCAGGACAGCTTGACCCAGATGCACCAAGGAGTAATTGGTGGCATGATTGGGATTTATATAATGATATCTTATGAAAGAAATAATTAGTTGTTCTTTTACTAAACAGAGTATGTTTACATGATGTAATCAGGGTGCTTCTATATTGTTTTGTTGGGGTTGTTCGTTTACCAGATAGAACATGTTAAAGTGATGTAAATTTGGTGATATTTGTGCTAATTTGTAGAGCTGCTCATTGACTGAAAAGAAGTAAGTTTTATTTCCTTGGTAATGATGTTCTTGGACAATATGATGAGCTGCTCATTAACTAGAAAGAATATGTTTGATTAGTTTTTGGTAATGATGATTTTTGGATAGTTTTGTTAAGTTGCTCGTTGATTTGGAAGATAAGAGAAATAGTATTAAAATCTATACCAAATAAAGTATGATTTTCTTGTGGTCATAATTTGAATTCGGAGGTTGAGTGATTATGGTTTGATTATGCTGAAATAGAGATTGGTTGTTCTATTTGTATGCATCCATAGTTGTATCTTTATAGAAACCAGGGGGTAAATCATTTTCAGTTGTATTACCATATGCTTGTTGATAAAACAACATGTATATCCTTTCTTATTTTACTAATTAATTGCATCAGAAAATGGAGTTAATATTCATGCCAGTTCATTTTGAATTGACATCATACCACTACTCTAGTCTTGCAGGACCATTAGCCGTTACTTTCGGATGTGCAGAAACTCATGTTTTGTGAAGTTTTATCGTAGCATGGATCAAAATGAGATACTTGGATTTCAATTTGTAGAAGGATGAAATCCTAGAATTTTGACTGAATTTATTGGGATCTTGGACCCATTGTAAATATTTAAACCTCACTATGTGAGAGTTATTATACCGGTTATATATTTCGCCTTAACGGCATATGTAATTTATGATTTTAATAAAGAGATAATTACTTTGTGTGTAATAATGTCTCAAAATGAGTAAATGATGAATACTTGAGTTGAGAAATCTTACTTTTCACAAATTGTTAAATATATTTATTTGATAGTAATCAATGTATGAAGCCGATAATTGGACAATTATTGTAATAATCATTTGTCTTTTAATTTCTAAATTTAATAGCTATTTAGTGGCGTAGCTAATCAAGGAATATGTGTGTGTGTGTGTGTGTGTGTGTGTGTGTGTGTGTGTGTGTGTGTGTGTGTGTGTGTGTGTGTATTTAATTTAGCCTTTCGGTAAACTTGGTATTATTATGATAAGATTGTAAATCTGTTGTATAGAGAATGGAAGAGTATCATTGTAAAGAGGTAATTTAAGGTTAAGGAATCAAACGTCAGGAATAGAGAGACTAAATGGGATGGTAAATAGATGAAACGATCTCGTTAGGCATATTAAGGGATAAGTACATGCGGAATGTTGATATAGTTACATTTCAGCATAACGAATGTACTTATCTCATAATGATCCTAGTTGGCCTTTGGCATCTATTTTAATATAAACTCTTGCAAGATAGGTTAAATTGGAAATAAAATAAAAACAAACTATAAAGATCTAGATAACTAGTGAAAGGGATAGTTGTGAGGTGGTGGAAGACTTAAAACTCATAAGACTAGTGTGTTGTCTTGAGTTTAGCCATAACCTGCATGGCGGATAACTTTGGCCAAAGTAATGCATTGATGGTTGTGCATTGTCTGATCACCTAAGTCCTCCAATTAAAATAAAAATTGTTTGTAACCTGATCATGGGAAGTTGAACACTAAACATGAGGTAGACAATGGTCGATACCAGAATATGAAGTTGGGAAATTAGCTTTGTGGTAGACCCAAGGACTTTCACATAGTTCCCATGACCTTTAAAAGGTTGAGCCGAAATGCTAGTAAGCATTGTCACTCGAAGTAGTGACGAAGGGAGATCGTGGAGATCTGGATACACCCTTCTCAGCCGCACATGGCTTACATGGATGTTATCAGATAGATCAAAAGAACCAATTTGATTTAATGAATTTGATTAAATAAATCATGCGATTTATCATAAATTGTAATTTGTTTTTATGTTTAAAAAAAAATCCTCATTTTCCAAATTGTAATTTTGAGTGTTACATGTGTGTATGATAATGACATATAATAAAGTAGTCTAACATGTGCAATAAAGTGATCATGCAAAACACTAGTTAGCGAAAGTAAATTCCCCTAAGAGAATGCAATATGTCATGGATGGATGGAATGGAAATGCAAGATGGAATGGTAGGAGCAAAGATGCCCCCAAGTGGATGGAAGTGTATACAATGAGGTTCATTTTATTTTCCCCTCAATATTCAAGAATGAACCATAAACGAGATTACATCATCGAAATGGTCGAGTAGTGTTTTGTTGTGTCTAGCGCGATGTGATGAGTGTGTATATGTAATGGTGATGAGATGCGACATATGGAGAAATGTGCATGAACCTTATAGCCGAAGTGTATATCACAACTTGTTGAATGGATGAGTGATGATTTGTTCCTAAGCGTATATCACTATGTAATGAAGGGAAATAGGTGACAATTTAGCCTAAAGCGTATGTCACTACAAGATGAATGGAGGGAGTGGTGATGTAACCTAAGTCAGTATACCACTACAAAATGATAGAATGGGTGACAATTTAACCTAAGGTGTATACCACTAAAAGATGATAGTAGAGGTGAAAATTTAACCTAAGGTGTATGTCAATAACACTGGAAATGTCGCATGGTGAGTATAACGTCCATTTGATTGGTAAACCCTCGGCAATCAAGTATGGACCGAGGAACTAAAGTGTGTCATAGGGTGGTGATGAAAGCGCGTAGAAGACAACATAGTATAAATGACCAAGTGATGAATATGGTATGTAAATACATGGTGTGGGCAATGCAATATAGGATGTGTAGTGTGTGTAGGATGTGTAATGTGTGAAGTGCAATAATAGGTGTATATAGAAATGGAATACATAATGATAAAATGTAAAGCTAGACCCATATGAAATGTAATCTAGCATAGTATGTAGAATATAGATGATGTATAAATGCGTTGTGAAACAATGCAATGTAGGATGTGTAGGGTGTGTAGAATATGTAATATGTAAGATGTGGTGATAGGTGTAGATAGGAAATAGAATGTGTAGTGATAAAATGTAAAGCTAGACCCATATATAATGTAACCTAGTGTAAATGTAGAATGTAGGGATGAAATGTAAAACTAGACTCATAGGTAATGATGACTAGTATAATATGGGAAATGTATGGTGTGACAATGTATAATGTATAGTGTGACTTAAGTGTGTAAGTATCATAGATGTAATGCATAGATGCGGACTAGCATAATGTAGAAATAGAGGTAAAATGAATGGTGTACGATGCACAATGTAGGATGAAATGTAATATGTAATGCCTATGATGTGGTGTGTGGGGTTCAATGTAATGGTAATCCCTCAACAATCAAGTGTGAACCAAAGCACAAGAGTGCGTCATCGGGTAATGGTCGTATTGTGCTAATCTAAGTGTAATATTTCTTAAGATGCATGACGTTTAGTGGGTTTTTGAGTGGTTTTCCTAGAAGGGTGGTGAGGCAATAAACACCACCACCAAGCTTATCTGTGACAATGTAGGGGCCAAGCCAATTGGGCTTAAATTTTCCTTTTAGAGGTGCCTCAGCCTTTGTATTTTTTTGGTTTTTTTAAAACCGGATCACCGATATTGAAATATCCATTACGAGTCTTTCAATTGTAAGCCCGAGCAATGCAGATTGGTATATGGGAGGTTTTCCATAATTTGAACACGTCGCGAGTCCAACATCTCTAGTTCATGTAAATGATTTTCACGATATGCACACGATCCTTTAAGGATGCCTTTAAGAAAGATTTTGTAAAGATGGTATTTCGAGTTCTAGTGGAATAACAGCCTCGACACCATAAACTAATGAAAAAGGAGTAGCATTAGTAGGTGTACGAACACTAGTGCGATAAGCCCATAACGCGTAGAAAAGTTGGTTATGCCAACCGGTTCCACTAGAGTCAACATTCTTGTATAGGATTTTGACAATATTTTTGTTGGTAGCCTCAACTTGGTCGTTGCCTTCTGGATAATAAGGTGTAGAGAAAGATTATTTGATTTTGAATTTAGCACAAAATTTCTTAACATCTTTATTTGTGAATGAAGTTCCATTATCAGTGATGATGGCAAAGGGTACGCCAAAACATGTAATAGTATGTGTGGTGAGAAAATTACAAATGTTTATACCATTGTCATTTATAAGGGAGTCGCTTCAACCCACTTGGTAAAGTATTCAGTAGCCGTAATGATGAATTTGTTTCCATGAGTTGACTCATGGTTAATTAGACCAACTAAGTCAAACCCCCAAAGGGAAAAAGGCCAGGTAGGCACAATTGATTGTAGGTCGTAAAGCAGGTGCATGATGGAGATTACCATGTTTTTGGAATTTTTCAGTAGCGAGTAGCGTAGTCAAGGCAATCTTGTTCCATCATTGGCCAATAATACCCTTAGCGCAAGAGTTTTTGTGACATGGCTTTACCCGAGAAATGGCCACCACATATGTTATCATGGATGTTGAGATGGCAGTGGGAATATCTACGAGTGAAAGACAATAAAGAAGATGACCATCGACAACACATTTGAATAATTTAGTCCCAAAAATAACATAACAAGTGGCCTCATGGCATAATCGGTGAGCTTCATGAGGCTGTAGAGGGTATCAAGGATAGTTTGTCTATATATAGATAGTTATAAATAGGGGTGAACCATTCGGCAGGTGTCATGACTACACTTAACATGTGCAAACGGTAATAGGTAATGCAGAGATAGAAGGATGTCGTAAGTGCATAATGATGAAAGTGGATTGTTCATCAATGATGTCTTGTGGGATAAGTGACATTGCACTGGCCATAACATCGACATGGCGATTATCTTTGTGAGGAATAACAGTAATGGAATAAGACTCGAAGGTAGCTAAAAGGTCCTTTACAAAGGTATTGTATGGAATAAGATGTTCCTCCTTGGTATTATATGTATCATTGACTTGGTTGATGACTAATTGAGAGTCACCATGAATGCACAAGTTACGAATGAGAAGCTTTTTAGCGGTGAGAAAACCCAAAATGAGAGCCTCATATTCAAAGAAATATTATTTGTGCAAGAAAACCCTAATCGATATGTGAAGGGGAGTGGATCACCATGTGGGGTAATAAATAAAACCCCAACACCAACACCAGAGTGGTAATGAGAACCATCAAAGTACATTGTCCATATATTGGATTCAATGGTATAAGCAATGAAATCATCGTGCAAGGAATCAGAAATATGGGATATATCCGAGAGAGGTACGACAACCAATTAATCTGTGATGACTTGGCCTTTGATTGATTTTTGGGGAATAAACTTAAAATCAAATTTTCTGAGGAGTATGACCCAAAGAAGCCAAATGTCCGGAGAGGTGTGTGTGAGATAAGAGATAACACAAGGGATCGAATTTGGTGATAATATGGACCTCGTGGTTAAGGAGATAATGGCATAATTTGTCCGCAACAAAGACAAGGTCGAGGCACAGTTTTTCAATGTAGCTATAATTGCATTCATAAGAGAGGAGAGTATGACTGATATAATATATGGCTCTGTTCATGTTGAGTATCGTCATGTTGTGTAAATAATGTGCCTAAGGCACGAAATGTACCGGAAATATAAAACAAAAAATGTCAATCAACTACAGGCGGACTAGAACGGGTGGATTTAACAAGTAAGCTTTGATATGATCAAATGCTTATTGACATTGTTCATCGTAAACAAACTTAGTATCCTTCTTTATGATTCAAGTGAATGGTTGTGTTTTATCAACAAGTTGTGTGATAAAATGTCAGATAGCCTGAATTTTACCTTGCAAGGAGTGAATTTGGTGGAGGTTTTTTGGTGGAGGCATGTCAATAATGGCTTTAATTTTTCTTGGGTCAATCTCGATGCCATGTTGGGAAATAATATATCTAAGGAGTTTGCTTGTGGTTATCCCAAAAACACATTTTTTTAGATTTACATGTACACAATACTAGTGTAATCTTTAGAATAGTATGCATAAATCCTTGGCGTGGGAAGAACACCACCTAGATTTTGCTAAAATGTCATCTACATAGTCCTCAATGATCTTGTGAATGTAATCATGAAATATATGGGTCATTGCGCATTGGTAGGTAGCCCCTGCATTCTTAAGGCCAAAGGGCATAACTGTATAGCAGAATGTTCCCCATGGCATGGTGAAAGAGGTTTTTTCTTGGTCAATGGGATTGATCTTGATTTGATTATAACCCACAAATCCATCCATAAAGGAAAGGATGTCATAACCAATGCAGTAGAGTCTACAATAGCATCGATATGTGGGAGAGGAAAACTATCCTTAGGGAAAGCTTTATTTAGATTGTGGAAATCAGTGCAACAATGCACACAACCATCTGGTTTCATTACAAGGATGATATTAGACACCCATTCAGGATAATCAACAGCGTGGATAAAACTAGCATCTATAATTTTTGAATTTCTTCTTTGACTAAGAGGGCCACCTTAGGATGCATCTTACAAATTTTCTATTGAGAGGTTTAGTGTCAGGGTTAAGAATAATGTTTTACATCGCAATAGAGGTGTCAATACCTAGCATGTCACTATAATCCCAAGAAAAAATATCTGAGAAATCATGAAGGACTTGTTGGATATCCTTTTGTTTAGCAGGGATAAGAGAAGCAGCTAATAAGACTATGTGTGGATTTTTAGGCATTCCCAAATTATACTGTATGGTTTCTTCATTAATAAAGGTGGAACGATCTTCAACGTATGACTTAGTTGGATAATATCAAGTGAATTGGCTTGGTTAGTGGGGATATCAAGTTCTCCCAAGCAAACCATGTCATTAGGCAAGAGCGTATGGTGTCGTTTATGGTGGAAAGGGGGAGATAGTCATAAACACCCATATAATCAAGTAATGCATTATCAATAGAAAAGTATGGAGATTGTCCTAAAATAAAGAGGCGTCGTTACTAATAAGTTTGGGGTGTAACAAGGGAAGTGACGCGACATGACATGCGGTATATGTATCTAAAGGAGGTGTAGAAGGGGTTTGTATCATAGCCCAAACTTGTGAGTTCTCGCAGGATGCCCCAAAGCTCGTGTGACTTTATGCTCTTGGCAATGAGAGAATCCAAAGTGATGAAAATACCCATAGCCTAACCCATATTTGGAGATATCGGATGAACACCGGAGGGAAAATGTAGATCGAAAATGTGTTTAACAGAGTTATAATATTCAAAAGTCAAGGGTCAAGAGCACATCATAAACAGCCCATTATAACGGAATTTAAGTCACACATGTAGCATAGAAGGGACTACATGCATAGCATGAATCCAAGGTCTTCCAAGGAGAATGTTGTAGTTAAGTTCATTGGGCATGATGTGGCATAGGATCTTAATTGTACATGGGTCAATGGTAATATGTAAATGAGCAGTGCCTCTAAAACATGCTTTGGGATATTATCAAAACCACGAATAGAGATAGATGAGGGAGAAAGAGACGTTGCAAACATGCCTATATGTTGAAGAAAGGTGATGTTACAAATTTTGAGGCTAGATCCATTGTCGAATAAGGCACGCTTGACACCTACTTTGTTAATGCAAACTTGGATATATAAGGGAGGGTCATGTTCTAGAAATGCTTGTGGCGGTAGATCATTGGATGTGAAAGTGATTTGATCTTCATTAAGAGATAGGGCTGAAATAAACTTATGATATACATATTCAAGTGATGTATGGGGAGAAATGTAATGGGTAGCTAAGTATTCCTTAAGGCCATTGAGGCAATCCGGGTGATTCTAGATACGCATGAATAGATATGTTCATTGTGAATCGATTCTAAGATAACTAAGGAAAGAAATAAAATGAAAGATGTTGCTTGTAGTTACATGAATAAAAAGGAAATAAAGAAATATGAAATGTCATAATGGCTAAATGCAAATGCAAAACACTATAAGGTGCTATGAAGAAACGAGGGGTTCACCAAAATGATTAACTAAAATTAACTAAACTATGGCAAGTATAAAGAAACTAGTTAATCTAATATAGGAGGAATAAAATGCTATAAACTACCCTAAGACAATATGTAATATTTGTAAATAATTATACTAAATGAAATAAAACCCTAAATGTGTAAAGATGTAAAAGGAAAGGACATAGCTGATTGTCAAGACTATCAGTGGGTTGTCACAGTCCGATCAGATATCTTGGAAGTAGAAATGATCACTCAGGGGTCCCGCAGAGGCCAGATCTGGGAGATATAAACATACTGCAGCACCTAGAAGGTATTGGGGCACCTCGTGGTGACCTTGTCTACATAATAGGCACCCTTATCTCTGTAAATGCTCGTAATCTAGTTTCAGAAGTGTCGCAAGATGCCCTGAAATTCTCTTTGTCTATGGCATTGGATCCGAACTGCTCCAGTGTGTGAAATAATGCAAGATGAAGGAATGACTTACAAAAGACAAAGAAGTATCAAAACCCTAAAAATAAAAGATACAAAATTAATGGGTCGGATTGAGCTCAACTGCCACAACAGTGGGCTTAGTAATCTGAATGTTGCACTACATTTCAAATCCAAATATAGCTCTGGTGTGTTTGTGTGTGCATGTCATTCCCTAGGTGCTCTTGTGCTAGTCACACTTTGTGAAGTAGCGAGCAATAATAACTATAGAAAATGTAATAGCATGTGTGCATGAAATAGAATAGAATCCCTCCCCTATGTTTTGTGTGTTGATGCAAATCTCCTAGCCTTGATGCATGCCACTATGTGGATGAAAGTGATGCAATGAATGCAACTCTAGATGGATTTATAGTAGTATGTGATACTAGGACCCTCATGATGGTCTCATAATTTTGTATTTGTAGGGTTTTATTGCTCTAATTTCGTAATTAACCCTGACATGGTCGACTAGGAAAAATATAAGGATGAAAAACAACTAGAAGAGGCACAAAAAGAGGTGGGAAAGAAGAAAATTAATCGAGGCACCCCATGTGAGACCAGGGCAGTTGCACCGGCACCTTGTTTAGGCTAAAATGATAGCACATTTACAAAATAAGTGGATATGCATAGGAAAATACGTGGGAATGATGAAATAAAAGGTAAAAATAAGATGACAAAAAGGTGGGATTAATTATTACTTTCTTCACTTGAGAACCCTCTAAATAGTAGTACAAAACCAGGCTAAATAATGCCTAAAGTGCATGATTTTCTGTCTATAAATTGTAATAGGCATAATTATAAGCTCTAGGACGTGCATTCTCAGAAATATGAGCTAAAGTAATGGGTTTGCACCTCTCATGATCGCCACATGATCCCATGAAACAATATAGACATTCTATAGGAAAATCATACACTCCTACATGCCATGGCATATCCATATTCATTCTTCACATGAAAAGGTGGGAAACTCATGTTCCAATTGCTAATGTAATTTGTATGTGTATTTGACCAAACCTCTATAGAGAGATATGGTGATGGCAAAATGGTAAATTATTATGAGTTTGATGACATTGGTTATTCACTTAGTTAAAGTATCCCATATCACATATGTGTGAATGGAAAATTAAATAATATTTATATTGTTACTTTTATATTGTCATAGCTTAGTTTTAAAAAACCCCGGTATCTTTGGGTCATATTAAATAAGTCGTGCAAAATTCACCACAAAGCACATTACAAAACAACCTAAATATTACAACAAAGAACAAATTTAAGTGAATAAAATAGCATTTTGAAATGTTAGAGAAAACATATTCATCACGTATATGTACTCATAATAATATTGCAGGAAATATGATAAACATTACTTACCATATTTAGTTCAATGGATTTCTCAATTTCATTCAATCAAAGACATAAGAACATATTTATCAACCATCATGTAAGTTGTTCCATAGGGTAACAAAACCATGTGTCATTACTCGTCACATCACAATCAATATAAATGGTTTCTCAATATAATTTGGAACAATTATAAATTACACATACACCAATAACAAGCATTCATGATAAAGCATTAATTGAGAGCAACTATATAACAACGATAAAAACTCAGAAATATATTAACCTTCAAAGGCATATAAATAACATCACAATGGTTATTAGTATCAACTAATATTAACCTAATATTATATCATAAGAAACTAATCACAAACTAGCATAAAATGTATACTAATTCAACATAATACTAGGAATAATTCATGAATAAATTTGCATAAGATTATTGGAGCTAGTTATTGGTTGCCCGCATTATTTGTTGATGTTGCCAAAGTAGTGAGAAGTCAGTGATCCTTGCCAATGTTGTGTTGGAAGACTTAAAGAGTCTAGTGCTCTCCCTTTGGTTCTAGTTATTGTAGTGGCCCCTTTTAATAATAGGGGATGGATTTTATTGAGGAAATAAATGATCAATCCAACTTTTGGGCATAGATGGATCTTAGTGAAAATTGATTGCTTTATCAAGTGGGTCAAGTCATCCCAACCATGAATGCAACCCACAAGGTGGTAATGGACTTCCTACGATAAATATTATCACAAGATTTGGCATGCCTAAGAAGCTTGTGGGTGATAATGTTATGTGTTTAAAGTTATCCCTTTGCTAAAGATGTGTGACTATTTTGGCATTAAACCCGTCTTATTCATAAAATTACTATCCTCAAGGAAATGGTTAGGCTAAGTCTAGAAATAAAATATGATCATAATAGTCAACAGGATCTTGAGCTTAATAAGAATAAGTGGGAAGAAAATATGAGGTTTTTATATGGGCGTAGACAAATTACTTTAAAAAAGGAAATAGGTAAGAGCCCATTTGAAATGGTTTATGATATGTATGTTACTTTTCCTATCAACTTAGAACTTCCCACTTTCCAGTTGTTGAAAGAGGTAAACTTCGATGAGATTGACCCATTTTCTCGATAGAATTAATCAACTCATTCAAGTTGATGAAGTTAAAAGGCATTATCATGAAATATGTATGAAATTTAAAATCGTGATGAAAGAGTGTTTGATAAGAAGAATTCTAATAGGGATTTTAAATTAAATGACTTAGTGTTGCTCTAGGATAGTAGACATGAGGATAAAGGTAAACATGGATATTTTGACCAATGTGGACATGAACATATGATATTGACATCCGAATTGGGGAAAATGCATTCTTTATAAGGGATCCGAATGGGGAAATTTGTATTTTCCTATCAATAAGATATTTGAAACATTGTTTCATATGATCAAGGCATTAAAGTTCTTTTGTACAATGTACATTAGTGTTTGGTCTCTTTTCAGCTTTGTTGTGCTTATATATGGGTTTTTTTCTTTGTTTGTGTGGTTGCTCGTAATACATTAGTGCCTCGAAGGTTAACTTTTCATCTATGTATTCATAGGTGTGCTTAGATTATAATAGATTATTTGGCTTCATTCTAAAACATATAAGTTGTCAGTTGGGTTTGATTTTTAGTTATAGAGATCAGATTTGTTGAAGAATTTGGATAAGGTATTGGTATTCTTGTTCTAAGAGTTCTATGGGATCTCTAAGTTACCCACAAGGGGTTCTTGTCCCACAAATAGAGTCAATGTTGGCACCCAAAATTGTTCACTTCAAGTTTGCATGTACCTATAGTCAAATTTGCAGTTCAAGGGCTTGAAATGATAGATTAAACATCTTTTTGATCTAAACTTATCTAAAGGCTTGCACAAAATAACTTTATGTCTCTAGTGCTCACTCCAAAAAACTTAGCCATTTTGAATTGATTTGGGCCTCAAGACGGAAGTTGATGGTTAACATGTTGACCTCCTTTGTTGAGGAGACACAAATTTAAGGTGGAAGGTTAGTCTCATGGAAAGTGTTAATTAACTCACATATAAAATCCAAGTGTCCATGAGAACATGTGTTAGCTATCGCTCAAAAAGACTTTAAGGAGAGCCTAAGAGTTATAAATTCACATGTTGAATAAGATATCCAATCGAATACAAGTGTTACCCATCGGTGGCACTAAGAATTGGGAATTTTTTGGAGAAAACGAAATTAATGAAGGCTATGTGGAAGAGATCGATACAATTATGTCACAAAGAGATGAAGCCCCAAGATCCTGTGGAGGATGGTGCACCAATGGCGGTCATGTGTTGATCATCAATGTCTCCTATTTACAAATATTTGAAGCCCAATCCTTAAGCCTCATGTAGAATGGTGGAACTGATGGTGGCCATGTGTCACAAATTAATGAAGGCTAAGCGACGGTGCATAAATAAAAGGAGATTATGTGGTGTGTTATGATTTTTCACATGGTCAGCTATATTGGTTAAATTTGTCATCCAAATAACAAAATAAAATAATCTTGGGGACATAAAACTATGAATTCCATTCAAATGACCAAGGGCTTGGTTTTTCACTCATAGCTTTTCATTGCCTGAGCTCCAAATTTCCTATGCAATTAGTATCATTAGAAAGGTCTTAGAGAGATATTTTCATTTGTTTAAATTTTCAAAAATTATTGATATGTGATTCATATTTTCTTGATAGAGTTTTTGGTACCTTTTCCTTGTTATTTTTAGACTAGTAATTCCATAATCATTTTCGGTTGTCTTTTTGGTTGTTTTAACTCCTCGCATGAATATGCTTACAAGTTACTTTTCCATTTGGACCCCACCAAAGAACATTAAGGATTTAATCAAGTTATGAATCAAAAGATATGTTGTCATAGTGACCTAAGGGTGGATTTTTGATCTATTGGTATATGTGACTTTCCTCGTCATCATTAGGTCTCGTCCACCTCACAAGGTGAGTCATCTCACTTAGGTGAGATCCTAGGTCATAGGAGTTATATAACATATGACACATTATGTCATGTAGAATCTATCATTGACATATGCGTAATTGGCATCATAGGAGTTACATTCCATCTTGGGAATCGTAACTCCTTTTTTTCCCTCTTGGAGGGAATGATTGTCTAGGCACAAGAGTTACACAACACTCCCATATGTACCCTCTTTTTTATCTATGAGAATGAGTAGACCTATTTTTTTCATGCATGATTTCTAGTTGTTCGATTTTACTTGTTGATTACTTGAGCTTTCTCATCGTCGTTAGAGTGCAACCTTGTCGATGTGCACGGGATTCCATTTTAATCCTCACAAAATAATCTCTCATGGTATCAAAATTGTGATTTGGTAAACATGCACTCATTTTTTCATCATTGCTAATTACTTTTGGTTTCATATTTCATTTCTTCTTGCACAAGTTTTAATCATTTTTGAATCTTACTAATTTGGATTAACAATTCATGTTTTTTTGAGTTTGTGTTGGTTTTTGGGTTTTGTGTTTTGTGTAGTTTTCATATGTTTTCCAGTTTATCTTAGCTAGATGCAGCTGTCTTTGGTGGAAGGCGTGTTTGGATGTATTTTCCTATGGTTGCTGGTTATATGATTTTTTGATTAATAAGATTATTTTTAGTTAAAAATCTTTGTTTCTAGCTCATTTTGCCTCATGTTTTACTATGCTTTTCCTTGCCATGCACCTCTCCTCTCTACTCTTTGTGAGTTATTTTTTTCTTAGTAAGTTGTGTAGGATTAGGCTCATTTTCTTAGTGAGTTTAGTTTTGCATGCTATTTTTTTAGCTCGACCTGTTAAAATTCACCCAGCTTTGGTCAGCGTGCTTTTTTTTTCCCTATCTGCCTTGGCTTTCTTCACTTTCAACTTGGACCCCTTGTCGTCTATGTTGGGTTTTACCCTACTTAGTTTGTGTTATTGGCTATTTGACTTATTACCCAATCAAAGTGTGCCTTAGTGTCCCACCCCTCGACCTAGGTTGTACTCCGTTGAGCCCCGCCTCATCTTCCCTCTCGTTCTGCTAAAGATCTCACCTTTTATGGTCATTGTAACCTATATGCGTTAAGTTATCTATCAAGCTAGCAACCGTTAGGCTCGATATTTAATCATTTTTTCTCTGACACCTGACAGTTCTGATAGGCTAGTGACCACTAGGTTTTATACCACCCCCTCTATGTGCTCACCCTACTGACCTGCTTGGTCGTTACCTTCCTCTGTGTGCTTCATCTTGGCATGGTCAAAACATCTTTGTCCGAGTGTTTTGCACCCTCCTATGTTTTTTTAGTTAGGTTATCTTTCGTGTTCTCTCTTATCGTAATGCCAGGCTAGCAGTCGCTAGACCCGAAACACTCGCCTCAACATGTGGAGCCTACTAACGGTCAATTCATCTCTTTCTAAAAAATAAATTTTTCCTTGTTTTGAACCTATTTTTTAAAATCTAGATTAGTTAATTTCAATTAATTTTAGAATTAAAAGTAAGAAAATACTCAATTTCAAAGAAAAGTGATCTCTTTAAAAATAGGGTTATTGGGATTTTTAGGGCCCCTTTTCAGCTCTTTCATTATACAAGCGATCTTCTTCACTTGCAGTTATCAAGGCACATCCGCCACAACCTCATGCGGTAAGAGAGCCTCATTCTCAGTATTTCCATTATTGCTTACTTTTGGTTCTTTTCATGCGATTGCTCCTGTATTGCTTCGTTGTGAATGATTGAGCTTATTTTGGTCTCCACACTTGTGCGATATTTCACCAATTACAAAGTGAGTGACCAACTACTTCACATCGCACGTACACACTGGGTGTAATTAAAGAAACTAAATCACGCACTTTGGGTATATTTCTAGTCCTTATCACATTCTACTATTCATATGATTCTTAAGCAAGAAAAGTATTAATTAACCACTATCTTGGGCCTCTTTGCTTTCTTTATATTTTCCGCTTGGTCTCACACACCTTCTTGCCTAGTCTGTCTTTTCATACTTTGACATTGTTGACTCTAGACACCAAGACCCAACCAACACTTCAATGCCGAGGTGCCCCTGTCTCCTCCGGGTGCCCCGGACTCTTTATATTTTGCTCACATCTTTTAGGTATCTTCTATCCGTTTGGGCATATTTCTTTTTACTAGTCACCTTTTAGTGGTTAATTACAAAATTGAGCAAGGGAATCATATAAATATAAAGCTATGTGGCAATAATAAAGGACCAAGCACTAAGCATTATCTATCACCACCTAAGGTTACATCCAAAGGCATTTACAAGAGCATTCAAGCATCCATCTAGCATCCACACAAGGGAAAGGGACTACATTATTCTACATACACTTCATAGGAGGGGAAGTTCATTTTTCCATGCACACATCTACTTACATCTTTTACATATAGCTACTTGCTCGTTATCAAGTGTGACTCACACAAGACCCACATAGGGCACGATTTCTTTACACACACATATAGAACTACATGGGGTCTGTAATGTAGTGTAGCATTCGGTCATAAGTTCACTTTGTTGATAGTCGACGATAGTTTGACTTCCCATTTTGCATCTTTTTTTTTTTAGGATTTTATGTAGTTTGGGGTTTTGCAGGTGCTTCTTTTTCTTGCAAGTTTAAGGTGAATAACAACAAAGGGCAGTGACATACGTGTGATTAAAGGCGACAAACAACGAACATCTCGTGACCCTATAAAATTAGGTTTCACAACTATCGAGCAAATCACAAAGCACCTGCATTAGGTCTTTAGAACCCCGACCCTACATAGGTTCCCCAATCCTAGCATTTCGACACTCCTACATTTTTCTCGGGTTCATGTGCGACACTCGAGTTTGTTACAATAGTTTTCTATCTTGGCATACCTTTAGGATCATTGCGAATCAACTAAGTCTTTTTATCCCTTCATTTGTAACTAGGGTTTTATACTTTCTAGCTTACTTGCTTGGGTCAAAAAAATTTATACATCATTACATATTTATCAACACTATTACATATTTAGATTATTAGCAACTATTTATTTCAATATTTTTCTTAATCATTTCAAATGGTATTTGGGTCCTCCTACTTTTATTGTTTTTATTTTCCTCGGGATCTTTTCATCATGAATGTCTTTATTCATGATTTATTACTACCCAATATTGTGTGTCGTGCTAAAATAATTAGTCTTTTGCTACTAATCTTATTCCTACTACCACTCACCGAGATGTGGTTTATCAAACATTCATCAATGCATTTTCTCAACAGATTACTTTTCCATCTACTATAGCTGAAAATCTTACTATATGATAATGATCCTCCTCTATATATACAATTCTGAATTAATAATTTAGAAGTCAAGCATGATTCAATCGATACTTGATCTGAGCTCAATCTCTACCTATTATCATTCATTCAAATCCCTAGGCCTCCCATTATTTATGCTTAACCCAACATCTCTTTCTCGGTTGAGCATATGATTCTACTACGCATCCATGATTAGGCATTGTCACCTTTTCACTCACCATTTGACCAAAGACTATTCAAGTTCCATTCTTTGTCGTCAAAATCCCACTTTCATATAATTGCTTACTCAATTGACCATGGCTTCATCGTATGCAAGTAGTGTCCTCTACTATTCACTAATGTGTTATATTCTTACATGAGGGATTTGAATATGAGGTTCCCATTGATAGCACACCTTTCCAAAGATTGAAATCTAGATCCCAACATTGCCTTACATATTCTAATTTATGTTACTATACATCATGTTGCTGATCTGCGACCCATGCATTATCCAGACAACTTTCCTCCACTCGAAGGAACCGCTCGCACACTAGACAATGTTCCATCTACTTTAGAATCTCTCCCCTTCTACTAATGCTATGGTACTTTATCGGGGATTGTCCATACATCGGATATCATACCACCTTCATTACCTCCTCATGAGTAACCTACATCTACGATACCACCTTTCACATGCACTCTTTTCATAAACAATGATTTATGGTCACATATCATTTGATCCTACTACCTCTGACACTATTTACACACTCGATGGTTTGACTTGGATTGATTTTACGCTCAATCATATCTTACCGCCACCTCATTCACCACCATCTCTATACTATGGACACGCTTTCATTATTTTTTCTTATGGACTTTGATTATTTCATCTTTTGGTAATGGTTGCACGCACTCCACGTATTTCACCAATTACTCTTGGCCAATCTTGGCTTGATTATATTGGCAGCACTCTAGATCCTGATCATACTAACATTTCATTCCCATGCCTTTCGGTTGTGTTTTCATTTGAATGATTCTTTTTCAAATATTCACAAAATCTTACTCGCTTGCAGTATGCACACGGATGTCCATTACCACCTTTCACTGATGAGGAATATGCGATGGGAATTTATAATCTATGTCGTAATGGCTCTTTACTCAATCAACCACATACAATTACCTACTAAGTTTCGTATATGGCACCATTCGGTTTTGACCATGACAACGAAGATCGCATAGATGATGTTACTTGTTCACTATTCTCTTCATACACTTGGGGCCATCAGAAGTATTATCACCCCTTCTCTAGCATTATTAGATGTCCGACACTTCTATACTTCACATCTAATCTCTCACACACATCGTGCACATCTTCATACACGTGTATTGTCATTACCCGATGACGCACTCTCGTGCTTTGGTTCACACTTGACTGTTGAGGGCCTACTACATGAACCTCACATCACATTACACAACACACTACCCTATGACGCACTCTAGTTCCACAATTCATACTCAACTACTAAGGATCTAAAATTAAAAATTAACCTCACCATACTTAATCACTCTCTCACTCTCCGCTTTGGCGATCATATCTTTATAGTGCACTATTCAAACCATTTCCCAATGACGCACTCTTGTTATATGGTTCACTTTTTACTTATGAGGGGGAATTTATAAATGAACCTCATCACATGTATACTCATTCATACTTGCTTGGGGGGCACATTGCTCCTATCACATTCACTTTGCATTCCATTCCATTCACACTCATAATATACTGCGTATCTTGGTCAGCACATTTTTCTTGTTTACTTACGCTCGCATGTGTACACTTTTCTTACCATGTTAGCTAGATAAATTATATGTCATTAATATTTTCTATACATACATGTGTGTTCACTTTCCTTCTAGTTGTGATGACACAGTTTTACACATATCATTACACACGGCATAGATGTTTGGCATTGTACCTCTTACCAATCGCACAACAGCTCCTGAGAGGCATCCACTTTCATACACATCACATGTGTTATTGTTTCATTTTATACTACTTCTTATTCATACTAGCACATTACTATATCAGATCATACACATTTTGACATACTTTCTATCTTTCTAACATGCTAACAAGTGCTTCATGTGTAACATTTGTTTTGTGGGAACTCTTTGCTACCATGGTTGTTTGATATCTTTATCATCACTTTGTTTGTCATTATCTTGATATTGTATGCCATTGTTTTGCATGTGCTTTTCCCTTTTATTGTGTGCACATTGTATGCTTTTGGCCACATTTTCCTCAATTTTCTTGCGATGTCATGAGTGATGTCCCATGTTTGCAACCCACTTTTAATGGTCTACATTGTCTTCTTTCTTTCTAGCTTACATATTGTCTTCTATATACGTATTTATCTTGTTTGTACTAATACTTATTTTCCAATCACTTCATTTGCATGTGCCTTGGTTTCTACCAAGCACACTCCCTCCCCACTACAAAGGTTATTAATTTTAGTTCAGCGTCTAGTCCTCTTTTGGGCCACATTCTCCTAATGACATCACATGCAACCGAAACGAGGGGGCATAATTTGGTGAATCAGCCACCCCATACAATAGTTCACAATCACAGCTTCAAAGATCGATACAACACAGTCTTCAATCTCGACAGGGCTCAGAACTAACTTGGGTCTTTAGCATAGCAAAGACACCAAAGTGCCCAAACATATACAATAGTGCCTCGAGCACCCTTAACCCTTCCTGGGTACCTATGACCAGGGGAAGTTACATAACTTTTCTTAGTTCAATACATTTTTTGGTAGTTTACACAATGAATTTTACAGATATAAAAGTCCTTCACCACTCTTCATGCATGCATTATACCTTCTTTTACACCATTGCATTGGATCGACTTGATCGAAATGGATTAGATTTTTACACACCATCTACAAAGTGGTTTTTTCTCTTCAGAAGCAATTAAAGGTTGAGAATAACACTAGATTTTCTCCCTACACTTCTTCTCGTATTTGGCATAGTTGGTGTGAGATCACCCAATAAACTCAAACTCAATGCAACCGGAGTGAGATCGCCAAACAACTCGTTCTTCTATAAAATCTTTAGGATCCTTTCTATCTATTTACTCATCATGGATTAGGTGCACATGTTCCTTTTCATATTTTTAATTACTTCTCATGTGCTTTGATCATTATTTTCATATACACGTATTTCAATACTTGTTCATTCCTCTTTACTGGTATTTCCTTATGGGAAGCAGTGTAGTCACACCATCACACATCAAGCTACATCAACAATAGGTACAATGCAACATCTACACATACACTCTCACCTTAGGATCGTCATCATCATTTTTCACTTCATCTTCTTTAGCTTCCACACTTCATATTTTATCACTCCACATAATTCCTTGTCTCTTGGCATGCTTTTTACCATCGATCTACATGGTTATCATGTATGCATATATTATCTACTTTATGTTATCGATAATTCACTCAACAACATAAAATGGGGAAAATGTAGACACTAAATCGCACACTTTGGGTATATTTCTAATCCTGATCACATACTACTATTTATATGATTCCTAAGCAAGAAAATTACTAATTGACCACTTTCTTGGGCCTCTTTGCTTTCTTTAAATTTCCCTTCTCGGTCTCACACACCTTCTTCCCAATCTTTCTTTATATACTTCAGCATTTCGACTCTGACACCGCCGCCCAACCAGATGCTAGTGCTCAGCACCCCTGTCCGCTATGGGTGCCCTCGACCTCTTTGTATTTTTCTCACATCTTTTGGGTCTCTTGTAGTCATTTAGGAATCTTACTTTTTACTATTCATCCTTTTAGTGGTTGATTACAAAATTAGAACAAGGGAATCATATAAATATAAAGCTATATGGCAATAGTAAAGGACCAAGCACTAAGCATTATCCATTACCACCTAAGGTTACATCCAAAGGCATTTACAAGAGCATTCACACATCCATATAACATCCACACAAGGGAAAGGGACTGCATTATTCTGCATAAACTTCATAGGAGGGCAAGTTCATTTTTCCATGCACACATCTACTTACATCTTTTACATCTAGCTACTTGCTCACTATCAAGTGTGACTCTCACAATTTCCACCTAGGAATGATTTCTTCACACACATAGAAATGCATGGGGTCTATAACGTAGAGTAGTGCTCGGTCGTAAGTTCACTCTATTAACAAATGAGGATAGTCCGACCCCCATTTTGCATCTTTCTTTTTAGGATTTGATGTAGTTTGGGGGTTTTCCAGTGCTTCTTTCTTCTTGCGTTTCGGTGAATAATAGCAAAGTGTAAAGTGACATACATGAGATCAAAGGTAGAAACTAGTGAACATCTTGTGACCACTATGAAATTGTGTTTTCATGGATTCTAAGCAATCACGGGTGCCCAACATAGGTCTCAAGCACCCCAGAACCCCCAACCCCGCATAGGGACCACGGTCCCGGGAATTTTTGACTACCCTTTATTTTTCCGGGTTCATGTGCGACACTCTAAGTTCTTGTTTCCATAGTTTTCCATCTCGACATACCTTCTAGATCTTTGTGAATCAGCTAAGTATTTTTATCCCTTCATTTACAACTAGGGTTTCATACTTTCTAGCTTACTTGTTTGGGTCAAAAATATGTACTTTATTACATATTTATCGGTGTTATTACATATTTAGATTAGAATCTATTTATTTCAATATTAGTTTAATCAAGAATCAACACATTATTTATAAAGTGTCAAAAAGGGGTGTTTAGCTTTGTGGTTTCTTCTTTTCACTTTCCTTCTTTTCTCATTCTTATCTACTATGGATCTCAATTTGGTTCCTTTTCTTACTCCCTTCAACTATAATGAATGGAAAACTTTTGTATCCCTCACCTTGCGAAAAAAATAAACTTTATCGAGATAACTATGGGTGTGCAAGTTGAACGCATAGATGTTGCAGAGAAAGAAAAATGGTTTGACAAATGTGATGAAGCTTATGGGTTTTTATGTCTTTCTATGTCACTAGAACTATGCTTTCATATAACTTCAGCCAAATCTCCTGAGGAAGTTTGGGATATCTTAGAAAACCTCTTTGGGAAACAAGATGAAATGAGAGGGCATGAATTGGAAAATGAGTTGATTAGTCTTAGCCATAGTAGTTTTGACACCCTTCATGACTTTTTCACCAAGCTCAAATCTATAAGATTGTAATTGAAAGATTGTGGAATCGACAAAAAGGACTCACAACTTATTATTTTTGTCTTCACTAAACTTGGTCCCAACTATTCTTTTTATCCTTACCTTCCATGCTACAAAAAGGGAACTTGGTGCACAATGGAAAATGCCCTCCTTTGATGAGTTTATTATTGACCTTACTAAGGAACAAGATAAACTAATTCAAATGGGTGCTCTAAAATCCACTAAATCCCATGTTCTTCTTGCGGGTCATGAAAAATCAAGGCTTCAAAAGAGAAGAAACAAAACAAAAAGGATCATGAGAACAAAAAGGACCAATCCACCACCAAAACAAACTCTTCCACTTCCTCTTCCAGTTATAAACCTCCCAAAGAAAGGATAAAATGTGGGTACTTTGCATTGGTAGGCATGATGAAGAAAAATGTTTGAAGAAGAAGATTGACCTCCTCACGAGTCTTCTTAAGAAGAACAACATAGGAGTTCCCAGAGTCTCTCAAACCATCTTCATCAACTCATGAATGTTCTAAGGAAAATGAAATGGAAAAGGGAAAGAGAAAGAAAAAGAACTAACTAAGGAGAAAACAAAGGGAAGAAATATAGTTACAGTTGTGTCACCTACTCCTACATGGGTTATTGATTCTAGTGCGTCTCATCATATGGCCTCATCACATGAAGTTTTCTTCATTAAAGCCATATAGCATGTATTCTCTTTGACTAGGTGATAACAATTCTACTTTGGTGTTTGGGAGAGGGTTTGTTGAAGTGAATGGTGGAATATTTAACAATGTTCTTAGTATTTCATCACTTACAACTAATCTCCTATCATTTTATCAAATTACTCACATTATTCAAGGAATGCGGGTTGAGTTCACTTCGGATTTTCTATATGTCAGAGAGCTACATAACAACACTATCATTACAGTTAGTTAGTACTCAACTTTATTCCTCCTTCATATTCTTCATTTGACTCACCTGTACTTGATGATATTTTTGAGATCAAGCACACTTTTGATGATGATGAATTCTCTTCTAGCATAGTGGATTTCCATAGTGATGGGGACCCACCTCCACCATCAAATTATCACCTTCCACATCTTGAGGAGTTATTTCTTGATTTTCCTACTTTTGATCCACTATAGATTTTTTAAGAAACATGTACTTTGATTTAGGACCGATCGGACATCGAGTACCCTTCTTCTATATAGTTACAAAAAAATTCCACCTTCCTTCTTCGTTGTTGCTTCAAACTTGGCATCCCTTCATGGAGTAGTTTACACTTCTACCTCACATATTCATTAACTAAAATGTGCAATTATAACTAATTCTATAGTTAATCTAACGTTAAGGACAACAATAAATAACAAATGAATGTATAAATAAAATGATCCAAGAAACTAAGAAAGTAGATATGTGAAACCCTAAAGCACAAAGAGAGTTAGAAAGAACTCATCTAATTTGACGTGCTTGTTAGAATGTATCGCAGATATGGCTGGAGAAACAGGAGGAGGAAACAATCATGTGCCGAAGTCTAGACAAGTACATATTTAGGAAATCGAGTGGAATGGGATGCTCGGATAGGTACATGGGCACCCTAGTTTGCAATAGGGGCACCATGGTCTATGAAAAAACTTTGTTATCTTCCTCCAAAGTTTCACTTGATGGTTTCCTGCCTTCACTTCCTATTGCACTAACTTCTCTATACTGAATTGTATGTCACTAGTAATCGGTGATGAATAAAATACCTACAAAACCCCAAGACAAACATCAATCCCTAAAAAATAAAGATGCATATGAAGGGTCGAATCGACCTCACTACCACAATGGTGGTCTTACTAATCGAGTGTTGCACTACATCTCGGACATGATGTAGTTCTATGTGTGTGTGTGCCTGAAAATTTTTAAGGAACCCCCCGAAAAAAACTTATAGAAATCGTGGTAAATATCCTTGTAACCAATTTCGTAGTTTTGGTGAATGACCATGTAACCTATTTCATTCTTTCGGTGAAAATGGTAAAAATATAAAAAATAGTTGGAAATCAAATGGTGAATCTCTTGTAACTAGTTTGGTGAATACCCTCTGTCGAATTTGACTAGAATAAGGCCCAAAATTTTTCATTTCAATTTCGAGCATTGGCCCTTCTAGGCTTATTTTAAATTTACATGCCTTACCTTTACACTCAAGTTCTTGGAATGTGTGACACTTGGTCACTCGGAGGAACAAGAAAATGACATGTGGCATCTTATGATTTCTCACTACCACTATGCCTTATCTCACCGACACCGCAGACCTGAAACTTTATTGAATCGCCTCATTCCATGGGATTAGAGTCCAAGGAATACCTTTACCTTGAGGAGGCCTAGAATCCTTCCATGTGGTCATCTGATAAATAATATGCATCATTCGATTGGAAGAGGAAAATGACACATGGCATCTTCTGATTGCTCACTGTAACTCTGTCTTACTTCACCGACATTGGACCCGAAACTTTATTGAATCGGTTCATTCCATGGGCTTGGAGTCCGTGGAATGCCTTTGCCTTGATGAGGCCCGAAATCCTACCATGTGGTCATCTGATAAATAATCTGCATCGTTTGATATATTAATATCAATGGCACAAGACTCTATTCTAGGACGAAGGCCTGACACACTCACATTTCGAATGGAAGTGCCCGGAATAGGCCTAGCGAAGTGAAACTTGTCATCTATTGAATGGAATTTGAAAAGAGACTAAAGTGAAAGACGTAATCATTCACAGTGATGTGTTACTGCTTGTGAGGTGATATTTAACATTCATTGAAATTTTGTTTCTAGAAGGCATACTACAACTAATTCAATAGAAGGAATAATAGATTCATAAAATTTGTGGACCGTGTAAGACGTGAAATATACATTTTCCTTAAAAAGTGCCATCCTACATTTGATTCTTTAAATATTATCTTTTTATAAGTAAGAATGTAAAAGCCTTCACTTTGAAATATTTCAATAGAAGGGTTGAAAAATTAGGGTTGAGGGTTTCCAAATTCCATAATCTAAAATTCCAAGCATGTCTACTTCCATAGGAGCTCAAAAAAATTAAAACCCAAATCCCATATGCCAAACTGCTTAAAACCCCTGGTTTTACCGATGAATATCATGATATTTATGATCCCGTAATTGGCATAAGAACTTCACAAGTTAGATACATATTTGAGAAAAGGCAATTGAAAATAAATGATTGGACCCATCGTAAAATTAAATGTTGGATAATATGGGGGTTGGATTGGGGGCGCATGATGTTCCACAAGATTTTACCCTTCCCTAAAATTGTCATTCTTTGTGCCCAGAATTACGATGGGTAAAAAAGTGATTTTTACAAATGGCACCGAGAAGAAATGTTGTCCATTACGGAGGTAAATCTTAGCCATGCATTGGGGTTTGAAATTAAAGATTTAGGAACCATCAACATAAACCTAGAAAAAATTGCTAACGATTATCATGTTACCACTCAAAATGACAGAGATGATTTTTGTAAAAATTAACACTTGATGGAACGGTACAAAAAGGGAAGCCTCCGTATATAATTGAGATGTTTAAACAATGGGTTAGGCATACCATTTCTATGTTAATATTTTTCCTTGGATTCGATAGCGATGATAAAGTGGATGTAACCCTCCTCAAAATGGTATACAATATCCATTTCGTTTCTCCACCTTGTGCATACATATTTTTGAGCACATTACAGAATCTATGCATAAACAATTCTTAACAATCAAATAAGGCTCGAACTAAGACCTTTAGGTTCACTACCTACTTGTGTAATTTATTTCTATGGCGGTTTGGTGAATAATTTGGTAAAAAAAAGCTTGCAATTCAGCCCTACAATGATGTTGAGGGCCAACCAAAAGTGTTGTGTTCATTAACCGAGTGAACCCTAAGATAAGGATGTTTGATAATCGAAGGGACTACAATCAATTTGTGGACTACTTTTGGACTCCAATTTATCAAGCAATTTCAAAAAGTATAATGCCTAGATTGTCATGACCTATAAATATTGCATTCAACTAGGATCAAAATACAATTAGGCTGATTGGTACTTCATGGAGGAATATATTATGCTAAGGTTTTATGGATCAGAGTACAACCTTACAAATTGCCAATACATGTGACAGAGAGGTTTTTTCCTTAGAATATATATAGCAGATGGAAAGCACAAATAAATTGTATTTTGTTACTCAACAAAGAGGAGCATATTTCCTTCCTTACCATTTTCATGTGGAGGGTTCACATTTGAGAGAAAAGCATTCAATGTGGCACATGAAATTTTACAAATTTTTAAGTTTGATGTTGACTCTCACTGGGTGTATGACCCATGTGAGGTGATTAAAATAAGGGTAGTGGCGAATAAGAACTCTGCCACTAAAATTCAACATGAAAGTAAACCCTTCTAGAAAATTTGAAAAATAAGAACTCTTGGGATGAAGTAAAAAAATTAATGGATGAAATTTTTATTGAGAAAGGAATTAGTTTTCAAGAGTTGTCAACACAAATTTTGGGATTGCCTCCACAAAAACAGCAGAGGATTTTCAATCACAATTTTATGCAAAAGCTGATAAAAATTCCTCTAAAAACATGCCAAAGCATATATATCATGAATTGCGAGATAAAAATTGGACAAGGTCAAAAATTATTGCCTTTTGGTCTATGAGGCAGGACCTAGCAATCCAAAAGCTATTTGAGTGTACGCTTCTATTCCGGAAGATGCAGATTTCAAAAATTGTGGAATAAAGAGCATCCTACAGAGCTAAGTAGTGATGATGAGACTGAATCTAAGGAATTACACACTCCCCTTACCACATACCAAGTCTCAATGAAAGCTTGAAACAAACATATTCTAAAGGAGTAGTTATAGCTAAAAAGATGGGTTTGGTGGTGGTGGTTTGGGTTCAACAGGACAAGGCATTTGGCTTTCACTAGAGGTACATCCTAGAAGAGGTTCTAATAGGTCAGGCCTTAGAGATTTGCCTTTGGAGAAAGGACCATTGCATCAACAACTACAAGTGATAATCCAATGCATTTTTCTCTAAAGTCAAATCCTCAGCGAACGTTTCACCACACAGTTGAAAATCCAAGAGGAGAAGTTGGCAATGAATCTATTATTACTGTTATTGTTGGTAGTTCTAGTGATGATGATAGTAGTGGTCAGAAATTACCACAACAACAGATTATTGTAAAGAGGCCAATACATACAGTTGAAGTTCCTATTGTCCAACAAGGACCCGAGAAGAGGCAAAAGACAAAGTTAGACACAGATATAGTTACTCTTGCACATGTTAGCATTGCCTCAAGGAAACTAATTACAGAAGGCGGTGCCACCCCTCAACAAATTGATAATCCACAGGAAATTCTCCCCAAACTTCAATTACTCCTCCATTCAAGCTGAAGTAGTTCATTCCTACAAACACCTCAGGTTTTGATTACGAGTTGAGTTTGCCCATAAATCAGAAAGAGATAAAAGAAACAAGAAGCAAATGTTACAGGCTACTGTAACTTCATATCCTAGCCATAATGAGGGTATTGCCTACATATAACCCAGACACAAATACCATGGAATACATGTATGTTGTGCCCAAATTTGTAAAACCAAATAATCAAATGGTTTCCAGTGACTATAATGTAACCTCCCTTCAAATGTATTTTACCGGAATGAAACCTTGTGACAAAATAAATGTATCAAAAGGAACAATGATGTGGTATACACAACATTTCTAAAGGAAGAGAGAGAGAGAGAGAGAGAGAGAGAGAGAGAGAATAATAAGGTGAATAATAAAATTCAAAAGTTAGAGGTAGACCTGGCAAATGAGAAAGCAAAAGGAAAAGCCACACTTAATAAGACAAGTGAGTAAGAGAGGAGAATAAAATCATCTGCCTCTATGATTGTAGTCGTTGTGAATGAACAAGAACAAGTGGAACTAGAATAAGTGAAGAAAAAATTATAGGAATCAAAAGTAAGAATAATATATTAGAACAAACACTGGGAGAATTGTAAGAGGTTTTAAAGGAAGAGAAAGAAAATGCCAAAAAATGGGAACATAGCCTAGATGAAGAGAGAAAATTCAAGGGTAGATTACAGAAGAAAGAGAAAAATAAAAAGAAATATCACAAAGAGGATTTCTTTGAAAGAACAAAAGGAAATATAGTCTTCCAACATCAAACTATCTGAATTTTATAAAAAGGTATTGATTAATATGACAGATAATGTTTGGGGGAAATAAACCAAAAAATTGATGATTTGATTAGATTGTTTGAATTCATGGCTGATCTACATAATCTATGATATGCTCCGAAATATGTAATTGGTAGTAGAAAAGTGATGGCTATAAGAGAGGATACAATAAGGAAAATTTTGAAAGTTATCTACAAATTCAGTGACACGGAACTGGCATCTAGAGGAATTCAAAATTGGTTTGATGCCTCAATAAAGGTATCATATATCATTCAAGTGTGTGATGTTAGGCAAAGCACATGAATTTCTGAGTAAGTGTCAAAGAATGTTACAGGAGCTACATGGAAAGGTACATGATTTCACAAAGCTTGGTTTGCCAATGACTTTTGACAAAACATGCCAATTCATTAAGAAGGATGCATTCCAGAAGAACATGAAAGAAAAAATGATGCAAGAGAAGAACCGAATTCTGAGAAGGTAGATGAGACAAACTTTTTTGGCTTCATTAAACCATTGATAACCTTGTCAGTAAGTTTGCATACAACAATAAAGGAAATCTCCACTCTCAGTTATGAATTGCTAACAAAGTTACATGTCAATCACTCTAATTTAAAACAAATTGTAATTCCAATAGATGAAGAGTGGAGCATGTTACAAATATGATATAATTAAGATTAATTTAATTTTTTAAAAATTCCATTTGTTGCAATCTTCAATTTTTTCATACAAGGCATGTCTCAAGCAAGTTGAATGAGGAATAGTGTTATTTTTAAATTTTCATTTCAAGTACATAGTGGTTCACAAAACTGATAAACCTTTTATGTTAATGCTTTGTAATTATAGGTGTATGAGAAACATAAGTGTTTTTGAATATATTATATGAACATCTATATCATGTGATATCCATCTCATAAGTGTTTTTAAACAATGTATTTCTATTTTGAAGACAACAAATCAATGCAATGTATTTCAAGTTTCATTCCAAAGACTACAAATCGACACAATGTTTTAAAAAAATACAAATAAGGAAAAAGATATTATCAAAAATGTACTGAATATTTGAATATATTAATTATTATATGAACATCTATATCATGGGATATCCACAAATGGAAGCTTCCAATTTGATGGTGGATCATCTCTATCATTTGATTCACCAAATCTCTGACTCTCACTTTATTGACAATCAACTACTACAATAGGGTCATCTGTTGTATTTGTGCCATTGTTTTCAGCCCCTCTCCTTTCATTAATCAACTTCCATACTGCCAGAGCCTTGTCATAGGGAAATTTATCCACTTCATACCATGATGTGTAAATTCTCAAATAATTTTCCAAATTTTTGTCAAGCTTGTTTCACAATTTTGACTTTATAAAGGTCAAGGCACTGAAAATTCTCTCATCTTCAACTGAACCCAAAATCATTATTTGACATAGATCAGCCAATGAGAAAAACTTGGACATGGTTTGCTGTAAAATAGTACTTAACCCAATTTTTTTCCATAGTCGGGTTATTGCTCCACACTCTAAGGGATTATCCAAACATTTGAATTGCTCAATCATTATAGAGGAAAATTCATGGGATTGATCAATCAAACTATCCTTGTTTAAAATACCTAGAATATTTATTCCATTGATATCAACAGGCTTACAAAAATGTTGAATCAATGTAGTCAACCTCTTGTGGTAGTCTTCCTACAAATATCTTTCATTTTGGACATGATTCCAATAGGTGGGATTTACTATAGCCATTGCTTCAAGTAAATCATCCCTTCTAAATCATTCCCTTATTTCTTCTAGTAGGGACACTACAATTTCTCTTAACCTCACCCTTGTTGATGATACAATGTTATCAAACAGTGGCCTGTGACATTTACCTTCTCAACCTTACCAACTACTACTTTAAACATGTACATCGGTATCTCATATCCACGTACAAAAGCACATACTTCCCCAAACAAGTTGAGATTCAGAAAGCTACTTGCATTTCCAATCTTTATCAAATCATTCCAACCATCAAACTTTGGACCTATAAAAGCAGTTTCATTGACAAACAAATATTTTATTGCCAAACAAACTTATTTCCTCAAACTAGAAAAATAAAAAATATAGATAGTTATTTCTTGTGATTGTTTAATTAAATGATGTATTTCATCCAACATGGGAAGGAGACCACACAACATCAGCAATGAATCTATATCAATCAAATGATGTATAAAATCTTGAGCCTTGTCCACTTCCATGCGATTATGCCACATCACTCCCAATAAGGATTGGTACTCGTGATATACACCCTACGAACCGGTTAGTACAATGAGATCCACCTAGTGTCGACATCTTTTAACAGTTTATGCCCATTTTTAGTCCTTTTGCAAATATTTGGAATTCCATGAACCTTTTAGGACTACGGTAGAAATAAGCATGCACCTCTCGAATAAGGTCTTCAACTTTTGCTACAAGTTTAAATTTGCCAACTATTTTGTAAGCTAGGTTCATTCTATGAGCCATACAATGAATGGAAATCATATATGGGAAATGAGATGTTTGGAGTCTTACACACATGCCATTACGATGACCTTGTATTACAGATGCCCCATCTTCCTAACACATACCAACTTTGATGCAATTGTAGCATCATCCATGTCACTGATCTCCTTCAAACTTTTTATCACCAACTCACAAATGTTTTCAGCATTGGAGTTCTCTCTCATCTTGTGAATGACAAGTAAGTGAGGTTATCTCACATGATTCTCAATAGTATACACATGCATACAAACCCAAGCAATATTATCTACTGTTGTAACCTCATCAATAGACAAAGATATGTATTGTGCGAGACTTGAAAACTAAATGTAAGGCATGGGAATGAACTGCATATGTCAAAATGAATTTAAAAATGTGGAGATCAAATTTATAGTTAATGTGGACCTACAAATACTGGAGGTCAATAAAAATAAAAAGGATACACAATAAATTTTTCATCTAGAAGAAGAAGAAATTACAAAAAAATCCACAATTTTTCATGGTGGCTTGATTGACACGTTACATCAAATTGGATAAGGATTTCCCACCATTTATTTTATTCTAATGCACTTGATTTGTATTGGATTGATCTACATGTGTTAGTACAAAAATCACAAGGATTGAATCTTTTGCAAGAAACAATTGATATAGAACAAAGTGAAAGGATGATGTGATAGTTTTAGCTCTCTCTCATATAACTTATTTGAAAGGAATAAGAATATTACTACAGATAGAATTAGAGCATACATCAAGAAAACTGAAGATGTATCAAAGGTTTGAGAAGAGAACAAGCAACTTAGATGATTTGTTGAGCAACCAAAGACACTCTAATGATAAGACAAGTTTGGGTTTCAAGAAAGAGATGCATGTTGAATCAAGTCATGGACCTTCTGAAGCTAAGGAGGATAAAAAGACTCAAAGGAACATCATAAGGCAGCCCAATGCATCTAAGTATGAAATAACCTTCAATGGTGTTTAATATTCTTGCAATATCTTGGGTCATAGAGCTAGGGACTGTAAAAGTACATTCAAAATGCATTTCCATGGAAAAATGGAAGGTGTGATCTCTCATATCAATCTAGAGACATTACATGCTACAATTTCCATAAGAAGGGTCATATAGCTAGATTTTGTTTTCATGAATTACCAAGACAAAGCTAGAGGAATGAAGGTAAGAATGATGTTGTGTGTTTCAATTACAATCAAGTTGGACACATCGCTAGATATTGCTACCAAGATACACCTAGATAAAGTTGGAGATATAGAGCACCAAAAGGTAAGATCCCTATTTTTGTGTCAAATGTAACTCAATTGGTCATGTTGCGATATATTTTTAGAAGGAAGATGAGAAACAATAAGAGAAAAGAATATGTCAAGATTGCTCTGTTGAGAAGGAAAAGCATGAACCTAATGTAGCTTTCTCTGATCATGATGAGCCTACTTGGTCATATAAGTCTTTTTGTTGTTGAAGAGCCCTAAGAAATTTTGTTATCTGTCAAGAAGATTATCAAGTGGAAGATAGAGAAACAAAAGTGAAGCTGACAAGGGTGTGGAAGTTCAAGTTTGGTGACATGTCCCATGAGGACATGTATGCTTTGCATCACTAGACATAACTAAGTGAATGAAGTGCCTCCATTATGCTTCATGGAGTCACCTTATTGTCTTTTGAAGCATGGATTTATTGAGGATTGTCTTGAAGTATTCTAAAAGGTGTAAGAATGATCCAAATACTGGTAAAGATATGTGGAAGGTAATTTAAGGACTTAAATTCTCTGTTGTAGCTAATCAAACATGAAATAGGTGATCTCAAGTCATGTACTCGAGTTTAAAATTAAAGTATATTATGTATCGTTTCATGAAGGAATATGCGTTTATTGATTCATCCAAGGTATGATATGTCTTTAGTTGATTAATGAAGGAGTCTTGATGACTGAGCTTTGTCATAATGGCACCATAGAAGGTTGTGTATACATGATTATCTTTAGTATCCCGTGGTTTATCTTGTTGTATAGAGGTTTTAAATGTTGTCATCAAGCCAAATAAGGTGTGAATCTACTCATGAAGAGATTATTAATTCATCAAAGGTATGAGGTCTGTCATAAGAATATCTAATTACCAATAGTGTTCATCATTTCAAAGGAGCTGAGATAGAATATATGGTCTTCCATCTAGGAGTCATTATGGTATGAGACTATGAATTCAAGGTTGAGAATGTATGCGGGGTTTTTGGCTTGACATGATATGTCAATGTGTTAAAGCTAGCCAAAGTATCATTACTATTTAGAAAATCTTAAATGCTTTGATCGATGTTTCACATATAATACTGAACTATGATAAGGGTATTCTTTGTATATTGTTGTGTTCCTACTTGGAGAATGTGTTCAAGAAACTTGAAGGATATTGTCATAAAGTAACTATGATAGTAACATGTGCAAGTTGATTGCAAGATTTTGAAGAGCATAGTCTAGACTGCAGGTAAGGGATCAAGGTTTTAATATACTCACAAGTCATGAAGCTATGTCTGTACCAAGGAATAATGCTATACTTCTATAAAGCTATTGCAAGTTTGTATACCCTTGAGTAAGTAAAATTAACAATTTGTCTAAGGCTTGATTCATTCATGAGGAGCATCAAAAGAAATATGTTGATTGTATGATCAAGGAACTTTGTGTCTTAAGTCTGAGTATGAGAGGCTTTGTGAAGTCAAGAAGGTGAGAAAAATATTTTTTAAATTCATAAGTGTATTATTGAAAGATTGGCACAATCAAAAGGAATAGTCAAGAAGCATATCATGTGGCTAGCAATCAAGTTAACAAGGTTGACTCCAGTATCATGATGACAGTTCAGGGTTTGATCACCATCTAGGAAAGAACACAATGTTTAGAGACATGTTGATGAAGATCTATAGGAAAGTATCTGCAATATGAAGGCATGATCAGAAGACTAGAAACAATGGACAAAGTTTCAGGGTTTTAAGGAGATTCAGTCAGTGTCATGAAATTTTGTTGAGACCTAACCATGATCAAGGTTTGTGAGGATCTTAAGAAACAAAGCAAAGTAATGTATCATTAAGAAAGTTGTCATGAAAACCTAGTGACAAGATAAGAGGTTACAATATGATTCTTTTAGAATTCTATAAGTTTGGTTTCTCAAAAGTACTCCTAGATAAAGGAACAAAGTAATCATCTCAATATTACTACCATTTACATATTAACACTATGAAAATATTATGAAAGGAAAAATAATTTCATTCAACAAAAGGCTAAGTAAGCAAGATTGAAGTCCTTCAGAAGAGAAATAATGTCATCTACTTATTACAAATTTCATTATATGAATTTTTTATTTTGTGTAATAAACATGACATATTTTGATTAATATTAAATAATTCTTGATTTTTCATATTATCTTATTTATATTACACATTTTTATGATTTTAAATGCTTCTCTTCCTATCATATAATGTCATCTCTATCATTAGCAGTATTTACAAAAACTCTTCTTTTTGAGATGGATTATAAAAATGACACCACTTATGTTCTTGATCAAACATCTATGCAAAAGGGGGTAGGTGGGAAAAGTTTCACATGATGAGGAGATTGATGAAAGATGCAGGAATTAAAAATATCTCAGGATTTAATTGGATCGAATACCATAAAATTGTATATGCTTTTTTTGGAGATAGATCACACCCAAAGACAAAGAATATCTATGAAAAGTTATAGAAATTGTCATCAAAGATGAAGGTAGTAGGGTACTTCTACTAAATTTATTCTTTTAAAATCAATAAGGACAAATTGAAGCCGCGTTGAAATTAATGGTTTTGTAATCTTATTGAAATTAATGGTTATATAATATTGATCCATGTGTCAGCATTTCGTTAACCTCTCAACCAAATCCTCCCAGTGGACGTGAACCCCATTGAATGAGTCGCAGTTGATAAGTTTTGGTTGCAGGTGGGAGGTCTATGCCACGCGTCATCATTCCGTAAATCTCCCAAGGAAATTCCCTTGGCGGACATGAAACCAAAAGAATGTGCCACATGTTATATATCCTTCGGGTCCACTGTGGGATGAGATGTTAGCGGTCAGTGATCAATGGTCTAAGGTGGGACACGTGGCAGCATTTTGCCACACTTCACAATGATGGACTCCGATGGACGTGATGGTCATGGAATAAGCCACATTATGTGTGTGTGTGTAATTATATATATATAGCGAAAAAGAACAAAAATATTCAAAGAAGATACAATGATACGATAAGGAATATACAAAGCAACAACTCGTGGAGATATATGAAGTGATTTTAAATATAAAATATATATATTACATAGATGTATCTAAGATTATAGGTAGGAAAACTAGTTATAATTATCTGCATGCGGAGGACTATTCTAGATGACATAAAAATCATAGTGGTTATGAGGATGAGGATGTTTAGGCTTTGTAATAAAATAAAATGGAACATGATTTAGAAATCATATGTAGGATACATTTTATGAAAATTATAGCATTGAAATATATACTTAGTGCACTGTAAGGACAATTTTTGAGTTGGCAGAGCTATGGGATGAAAATCGACTAAGGCATTGCAGTGTCATGACATTCACAATACCGTAAAATCAAAAAATGACATAAATAACTTACAAAGGTAGAATCACAAATAAAACAATGTGACATGAAAGAAAACAGGTCTCAAATAGACTCACATGTAGTAAGTGTTTCTAGGATGTAAACTACAACACAGAAGCTGAGTCCCGTGCAAGACCTTGATTTATTTGAAATTTTGTAAGCAAATTGCGATATGTTGATTCACTAAATCCCTTTCTACTTCTTCATGCAAATTCACAAATTAAAAAATCGTGCAAAAACATCTACATCTATGTGTGTAGAAAATTTAATTAAATTCCTAAAAAACTCCCATACATGTCGGCGAATGAGCCCAAAGGACCAATAAGGTTTCACATATTTCTTGGCAAAAAAATAATGTTTTAAATTCCTAACCCGTCGATCACGTGGCAATTCAATATAAAAATAAACATTGGGATTGGATATTCATTGGCTATTCGCATGGGACATATTATTCTTTGTGGAATTTTTGGGCAAAACCTGGACATTGCCTTGGCCATAAAAAATCACAAAAATCAATTTCCTGAAATCCTACTATTCACCAAACTACGAATATTCACCTCTAAAATTTTCCCTGGTGTGTGTGCAATCACGCCTAGGTGCTTTTGTGCTTGTTGCACTTTTTGAAAGTAATGAGCAATAACTATGTGTAGAAAATGTAATAAAATGGTGGATGTAATAGAATAAACTTCCCTCATATGCGGTGTGATGCAGATGAACCAACCTTGTGCCTTGTGATGGAACTAGATGGATACAAATGGAGCCTTTGATGGATGTAACCTTAAGTGATGATAGTAGTGCTTAGTGCTTGGTCCCTCATTGTGGTCTCATAACTTTATATTTATATGGTTCTCTTGTTCTAATTTTGTAATCAACCTCGAAAAATATGACCACTAAAAAGATAAGAATCTTAGACGGTCATAAAATGCCCAAAAAGTGACAAAAGTGTAGAAATGGTCGGGTGCCCCAAATGGGACCAGGGTGCCTAGGGTGCCCTAGTATTGGGTTGGATGCCCCATTCAAAGGTAAAATGATGCCAAATAACAAAAATAGACTAGGCAAGTATGTGAAGGTCGGCAGTGACGACAAAAATCAAAGTAAAATGGACAAAAGACATGGGTTAATTAGTACTTTCTTCACTCAAAAACCATATAAATAGTAGTATGAGACCGAGACTAAATAATATCTAAAGTGTGTGATTTTGTGACTACATTTACCCCCACTTTATGTTGGTGAGTGGAAAGCTCAATAACATACGGTAGATATAGATATGTACCTAATGTCCATGTAGAGTGATGTAGAAAGTGTGTCGATGGACTAGACAAAGCATGGAATGAGAAAATAGTGGAGTGTGGAAACTAAAGATGCAAAAAGTGCAAAAAGTGGTGAGAGTGAACCTAGGGCGAAAACATGTGTGTGGTGTACCAGCATGGTTAGTATCATGTGTGCTACCGCGAGAATGTTGTTGTTGTTGCCCCCATTATTATAGTTGTTGTTATTGACTGCTTATTTCTCATACAGACAGACCTGTAAGGAGAAAATGATCAAGTAGTCAAATATGCATATATATGTAAAATACGGATATATATGTATGTGAAAACATGTAAATGTAAAGTACATAAATGCAAAATGGAACATGTGCACCTGATCCATGTCGAGAGAAAAAGTGTAGAAGGATATCTTGTACTGTGATTTTTTTGGGCAATCTCATGCCACCACTGGCTGAAGAAGTGTAGGGAGAAAGCTACATTATTCTCCAACTAATGCTTCTTCCCAATAAAATGTGAATAGATCTTTATATTTCTTGGTATTTTAGGTGATCGCGCCACTTGAGCGAAGTAGTGTAGGGAGGAAATATGTTGTATCCTCTAGCACTGTAACTCTCTTTAGAATGCAAAGGACAACATGTCTATAAAACCCGCTATGTACGGGGTTCATAGGCCGGTGTTAACCCACTCACTGTATAACCTAGAATGTCAAGGACATAAACTAAGGAATCTGTCTCTGATAGAGAGCTCCATATAATGTGTAAAACCCCAAATGATGCCTCCCTCTTTGGGGGTGCATGTGGCGTCACTGATAAGAGAATGCGGCCCCAAAAGAGGACCAACCACATAAATTGTGCCCTACATGGGGAAGGAATGTGCTTTGTAGAAACTAAGGCATGCGTAAACAAGTTGTTAGAAACAAGTGTTAGTACAAACAAACATGCATGTGAAAGATAAGTATACACTACGCAAATAATGTAGAAGCTAGAATGCATGTAAACACATAAAAGTCACTATAGACCGCCAAAGCGGGTTTCAAACATGGGACATCACTCACGATGTCACAAGACATGCAAGGCCACAATGGTCAAGTATAACAAAAAAGTGTGCACACCAAATAAAGGGCAAGGCCCGCATATAATAATAGCAATCAAAACAAACAAGTACAAATAAAAAATAACCATGGAAGAAAATAATCCTGCAAAAAATGATGCACATGAAGCACCCATTAGCATGTTAGAAAGATAACTCATGTGTCAAAAACATGTATAAGCAAGTAATATAAAGTTCTAAGTACATAATGAAACAATATCACCTATAAGAGATAAATGTGGATGCCCCCAGCGACCGTTGTAGGAGTGGTAGGAGGCAGAATCTATACCGTATGTAAGACACCTTTATCTAGGATCAAAACTAGAGGAGGAAGTGAATGCAGATGTTTGTATGGTAGATAATCAAATATAAGAGATCTAGCTAGAATGTGTAATAAAGTGAACATATACAAGAAAATGTAAGCAAGAGTAAAAACAACCAAGATATGCAATATGTTGTGGATGGATGGAATGGAATGCAAGATGGATGATATGAGTCATGTGCCCCCGAGTGAATGGAAGTGTATGCAGTGAGGTTCATTTAGTATGCCCCCTCAGCAGTCAAGAATGAACCAAAAATGAGAGTGTGTCATCGGAAATGGTCAAATAGTGTGTTGTGTGTAGCGCGTTGTGATGAATGTGTATGTGTGTTGGTGATATGCAACCTAGAAATGAATGTGTGATGATGTAGCTAAAAGTGTATAACACGATGAGATGAATAAGAGTGGTGATATAGCCTAAAGTGTGTACCACTACAAGATGAAGGAATAGGTGACCATTTAGCCTATAGCGTATGTCACTAACCTAGTAATGTCACATGATAGAAGGTTGCATGATGAATGTGTGTGTATGATAAGGTCCATTTGATTTGTAAACCCTCGGCAGTCGAGTATGGACCGAGGAACTAGAGTGTGTCATATGGTAATGAGTGCAGCGCATAGAGTGTGATGTAGTATGTGTAATGATAAAAGACGACTATATGATGTGCAAGATGTGCCAAATGCAATGAATAGTGTGCAATGTGGGAAAGACTAATAATGTGAGAGCGCACGTAATGTAGTATGTAGGAAGAGTAGCATATAATGTAGACCTTAAGATTGTGATACATGTATAATGATGACTAATATGATGTATGATGTGTAGATGCCAATGTCAAACTGATATAGAGTAAATGTAGAGTGTACGATGTAAAGTGTAAGACATATGATGTAAGATGTGTGAAGCAATACAACATGTAAAACCTATTGTGAAGTGTGTGGGGTTCATGTGTAGTATGTAGCCCTTAATAGTCAAGCGTGAACCGAAGCACAAGAGTGCATCATCGGGTAATGACGATGTTAAAACGTGTGATGAATATGCCTATTTGAGGATATTGATGTATGATTATGTATGTACGAAATATGCATTTATGCTAATGTGAGGGGGAATGTGTTAGATGTTATGCCCCCAAGTGTGTGGTGATGTATGTATTTTTTGATAAATGATGTTGGACAACCAATAAAGAAGTGATATATGAAGGTGGTGAAATATCATAGATTTTGTAAGATTGATTCAATGATGGGATAAATAATGAAATATCATATGATATGTGTGATAAGTGATATATGATTGTAGATGTATGTATGTATGGGTGGTTATGTAATAAATAGATATGTTAATGTAAGGTGAAACGAGGTTCTTTATTGTAACAAACCCCTCAACAGTCATATAAGAACCATAAGAATATGAGTGTGTCATCAGGAGGGTAGGGTGACAAGAGTCACCTACCAAATACCAAGTTTGTGTGAAGCGATGGAAGCATGGTGGGCAAGAGTAACGGTAGGACCATGCGGTGGTGGAATTTGCAATGTGTCTTGACCAAGCATTAGAAGGGGTGGTTGCTTTGACAAAAATGATTGTTTCTTGCTAAAGTGTGTAGCATGTAGAGGTATCTTGAATGGCGGTAGATTTTTGGTGTTGATGACACTACCAAAGGCTTGATAGGAGGTCAAGTTGCACTGAGTTTTAAAGGAGGTTTCTTAGATTGTCTTATTAGTGCCATAGATGCCTTAAGAGGAGGAGGTGCTATATTGAGTTTTAAATGCGGTTGCATAGTTTGAGTGGATTGAATTGGGTAGCACTTGACTAACCAAAGAAAACACATTAGAAATGGTGGCCTGATGCTCATTTCACACAGAAGGGACAAATTTAGGAGCCCATGTGGATGTAGCATTTGTAGATGGGCATGAAATAGAATGTTGTGCAACGAATGTGATAAATCCCTGATGCTCAAGATGTTTGATTTTGCATTGTAAAACATGGCAATCATTGTCATTATGTCCATTGATTCGATGATAATTGCAATATGGATGACCTTGATACTTTTCTATTGATAAGGAGGATAACAATGAGTAGGCGGTAAAGTGATTAATTGACGACTAAGGAGCTTAGTAAGAATGTCATATTGTGTAGTATTGTGATCAAATATGAGAGGTTGTGCAATGGTATGACTGAGGTTCGATTATATCACATATAGTGGACATAGATTGAAGATAATATGTAGAAGGAGCACAAACATGCGCTTGAGAATCATCCTTAAGCTATTGGATTTCAGATGTGAGAGATGTGATCATGGATTCCATAGCCATAAAATTGTCTTGAAATAAAGAATGTAAAGCTTGAATTGATTACAATAGGGGTCGATTAGATGGAGGATCACTATAACTAGGGTCGTCGAGTAAGGATCGAATATAGGACTTATTTCATGTGACGGTGTGTTTTGAAAATGATATGTGGTGTCTAGGCCTTTTGTAGGGCATCTTGACAAGTAGGATGCATCTTAAGTAAATCAAACAAAGAAACTTAAGGAATTTTGGGAGCCATGATAGAAGAAAAATGAGGTTCCTAAGCGTGAAAGCATTCGGGTTCACCAAAATGATTAACTAAAATGTGGAATTATAACTAATTCTATAGTTAATCTAACATTAAGGACAACAATAAATAATAGATGAATGTATAAATAAAATGACCTAAGCAACTAAGAAAGTAGATATGTGAAACCCTAAAGTGCAATAAGAGTTAGAAAGAACTTAGCTGATTGAACCATCTTGTTGGGCTGTGTCGCAGAGATGGTTGGAGAAACATGAGGAGGAAATGATTGTGAAGTCTAGAAAAGTGCAGATCTGGGAAATTTGAGTGGACTGGGATGCCTATATAGGTCGGGCGCTGTGGGGACCCTAGTCTACAATATGAGCGCCATGGTCTATGAAAAATCTTTGTAACCTTCCTTTGAGGTGTCTCTTGATGGTTTCTTACCTTTGTTTCCTATCACACTAACTTTGTTGTACTACATTATATGTCGTTGGTAATTGGTGATGAAGAAAATACCTGCAAAACCCCAAAACAAGCATCAAACCCTAAAAAAATAAAGATGCATATGAAGGGGTCAAACTAACCTCAGTTACCACAATGGTGGAATTACTAACTGATTGTTACACTACATCTCATACCCGATGTAGTTATGTGTGTGTGCAATCATGCCCTAGGTGCTCTTGTGCCAGTCACACTTTGTGAAAGTATTGAGCAATAAATATGTGTATAAAATGTAATAGAAATGTGGATGGAATAGAATAAACTTCCCTCCTATGCAGTGTGATGTAGATGAACTAACCTTTTGCCTTTTGATGGAGCTAGATGGATGCAAATGGATCCTTTTAAGGATACAACCTTAAGTGATGATAGTAGTGCTTAGTGCTTGGTCCCTCATTATGGTATCATAACTTTATATTTATATGGTTCTTTTGTTCTAATTTAGTAATTAATCCTTAAAAATCCCGGCCATTAAAATGATAAGAATCTCAAACGGTTAGAAAGTTCCCAAAAAGTGGTGGGAAAGTGTAGAAAGGCTCATGGCACCCCAAATGGGACCAGGGTGACTAGGGCACCTCAGTATTGGGCTCGATGCCCTAGCCAAAGGAAAAATGACACCAAATGAAAAAAACAGACTGGGAAAGTATGTTCTAAAGGTTAGCAGTGACGAGAAATCAAAGTAAAATGACCAAAAGACATGGGTTAATTAGTACTTTCTTCACTCAAAAACCATATGAATAGTAGTATGAGACCGGGACTAAATAATGTCTAAAGTGCATGATTTTGTGACTACACATATGGAGAATTGTTCCTTGAATAGGAACAACACCTTGTCACTCATGGGATCTTCTTCTTCACACGGTATAGGGTGGCTTTCGATGGGTTCATCTTGTTGGAAGGTTGGATAGCTTTCTTCTTCCCCTCTTCTTCTTATAGAAATATTTCAATTTGTTCATGGGCACCTTATCGGGCCTTTAGTTGTCGGGACTAATTTGACGCATATTTTTAGTTGTTTAGGGAGTCTTATCTCTTGTAAGTTGATGTTTTTCCCATTAGGTTTTCCTCCATTACTTGAGATCCTTATTGTACATAGGTACCTTATTAGGCATTCTTATCGGGACCCATTTCTTTGTTTGAATTTCCTTGCCTCATCCTAAGTTACAATGAATGGGGGTTAGTGTATGTGACTTGCCTCGTCATCACTCGGTCTTGTCCACCTCACATGGTGAGTCATCTCACTTAGGTGAGATCCTAGGTCATAGGAGTTATATGACATATTTTTCATAGAATCTGTCATTATCATATGTGTAATTGGCATCATAAGAGTTACATTCCATCTTGGGAATCGTAACTCCTCTTTTCCCTCTTGGAGGGAATGATTGTCTAGGAACGGGAATTACAAAGCACTCCCATATGTACCCTCTTTTTTATCTATGAGAATGAGCATACCTATTTTTTCATGCATGATTTCTGGTTGTTTTATTTTACTTATTGGTTACTTGGAGCTTTCTCATCACCATTGGAGTGTAACCTTGTCAATGTGTACGAGCTTCCATTTTGATCCTCACAGAATAATCTCTCATGATCTAATTAACAAATGGAATCCTTTTTATAATCTCTTCTACTGATCTTATGGATGCACATGTGTTCTTCCCCATGGGTATCTATCTGTGTTTTCTTATAAGTCATTTTAATGTTGAAATTGACTTATTTCGAGACAACACTTGTGTTTCTCCCAAAGTGATTTGATAGAGATGATCTAAACATACTCGCATCTTGACTCTCATTGGTGGATGATTTTTTCACCTAGTGTTGGTAAATGGCTTCTTTCAGCCTCTAATTACTTTTGAAAGAATATTTTGAGTACCTTTTCTATGCACCTTTGCAAAGAGAGATTGTATACTGATGAGAAGAAATTATCCATGAGGATATATTGGTTATTGAGAAAACTTGGTTGTCTCGATTTTAGCATTCTATTTTCCATGTTAGCGAGAAATTGAATAATGACAGATCTTTCCTAGTTCATAGAGTAGATATTGTGTGTGTTAGAGTAGGTATTTACCTTAGCTCATGTTCACCTAGGTACTTTATTTACCTTTATTGTATTTATCCTCACCCACTTATGTGTGTGGATATTTCTTTTATTTTATTTAGATATTAGGGAGATATTATCTAGTTGTTAGGTATAGTTATTTCCTTGATCTATGGTATTGACTAGATCTTTGATGACTAGTTCTTTCCTAAATCTATGGTCTTGACTAGTTCTTTATTTTATTTATGGCTTGATCTATGACCTTGACTGGTTCTTATATTGATATTCCTTGCCTATATAAGCAAGGCCCATTCTCATTGTATTTTATTGAGTTCCATAATAATATATGATATTGTTTCATTTGTTTGCAAAGGTTTATGTAAAGTTATTTTGGTGAATTACTTTCATCTTATTAAGCATGGTGTTTAATTAGCATCTGAGTTCTTTGTGGCTTGGTACGATTTGTTTATCGTTCCTTTTAGTATGTTGTTGAGCAAGTGTTGTGGTGTGTAGATTATTGTTTGGTAATGAAGCATTTGTTTGTGTTGTGTAGACATGTATGAGTGTTGAGTTATAAAATCCTTATAGGTCTTCATTTCTTTGTATCTTCTATAATTGTCCCAATATCAATGTGTTGTCATCTTGTAATATTTTTTTTGATGAGTAATGAGTGGTATGTGTAGGATTATCCTATTACTTGTTTGAATTTATGGTGGAATGTGCAACAATTGTGTAGATTGTTGTCTTCTTTTGATTATCATTATCTCACTTGATCTAAATACTAGTGACTCCTTGCCTAATGGATTCAGTCCTAATCATAGTTCATTTGATCACTTTATTTTGTTAATATTTCCATTCGCTCCAATTTGATTGAAATATCGCTTTGTATCTACAAACTCCTAATATTTTAGATATTACAACTTTGGATTCATGTTTATGAACTTTTCTTTAAACATTTTGTTGGCCTTGAGAGAAATTAAATTATAGGTTGTTGACATTTTTGTTATTATCATCTGCTTGAGTGTAACCTTTACCCGTTCTTAGATAGCTTTATGAATATATTGCTAGTGACAACAAATTGAGTAGGAAATCATAGTGGTTGGGATACTTGGTAGGGTTTATTGCATTATATTTTCCTAAATAATTATTATTTGACATAATTTAGGTTTCTCTACGCTCTTTTCCCTAGGTCTTGCAAAGCTTGAAGAGCGGGAGGTTAACCACCCTCCCATTTGTCGGCTTTAAGTTTTTCATTCTAAGTGAAGAAACAACTCACTACAATGACCTATTATACCGCTTTTACTTATTTCTACTATAATAAAGATTGGGGAGCCAACAAATTGGTGTCATTACCACAAATTATGTCAATTTGGTTTCGATTTTACCATCATTTGTACTTCTCGATATATTTTGTAGTATTTGTTCCCTATATAATTTATTCTCAGATTTTTCAATAAGTTGATGTAAAGTGTTGTGTGATTCAATCCTAATTGTGAAAAAAATGGCATCATTTGTGATTTGTAGTCTGGTCACTATAACATAGAAATCATGCTATGTGTTTTCATGTTAAATTTATAGCATACAAAATTAAAAAATTTAGCTATGACAACTAAGCCCACCATTTGAAAACCTATCTCCCAATCATTATGAACCCTTCTTCTAGCAAACCCATCAACTCACACATCCCCTCTAGGTTTGTTTCACCCTCGTCTTCGATGAGAGGAAGGTGCTAACATGGTTTTAAAGTGTGTTTTATGTGTATGAGAATATATCAAAGATGGTTTCATGATTAGACTAAGCTCTGACATGGAATAATGTTCTTTGAAGCACTAAATTGGCTATTTTTAGCTATATTACAACATAAAACATCATATGAAAGTTGGAAAGGAAGACTCAAGACATCCGGAAGCTATGTAGGAGAGAAATGATGTTATCCAAGTAATTTTAGGGAAAATATATGGAGACAATTGATGTCAGGAACAAGTTAAGCAAAATCGGGTCATTTTTGGGCATGCGAGGAGCAGAAGGCTCGACAAAAAAAGTCACCTTATTTTGATGATTTTGGGAGTTTCGGGAGGATTTGGAAGCTCATCACATAATCAATGGATTTTTTTGTAATTATCCACATGATGGAAACATCAATTTTGTCTTAGCCTTGATATATATTGTGATATCTCAAGTCACTTTGTTGTTTCTCATTTTGTTAAAAGGGTGAATGATGGAAAATATAAAATTTCAGGCTGAATCAAGTGTTGAAAATTGTGGGAATGAACTCAGTGGATGATTTGGAGTCAAAATCACATAATATTTCACCTATGAAATCCAAATGTTTCTCCTAGGGTAGAAAAGACAAGTTGTGTGTTCTAATTTCACATTGGGATGATGATGTCAACATCACTTAAAGGCTTGGGTACACTTTTCAAGGATTTGTGTCCCCTTTAAATTTTACCCAAGGTGTAAAGGGACATGGGGAACACAAAAATTTCTCCCCTATGCATGTTATGTTTTCGTCACTTAAAATTTGTGACTTAAGTGGTTAGGTGAGTGATTAAGAAAATATATAGAATTATAAATGCCTAAATCTAATTACAATGTAGCAGTAAATGAATAAGCAATTAAGTAAAAAATAGACCTAAGCAAATAAGTAATTAATATTTTAAAACCTGAAGTATAAATGAGGAGATAAAATGAATTATTTATTTTGTTATGATCCAGAGGTGTCTTGAAGCTGGAGAATCTGGAAAATCTGAATTGTAAGTATCACAATAAACCCCAAAAAATATAGAAATGCCAAAATATGTTGGAATGAGGCACCGAGATGAGTCGGGGGTGCATGCGGGCACTTTGCTATGAGACTAGTTTTGGGTGCCGATGGCTCAAAAAACCTCATAAAACCATCTTTGAATGGTCGCAAGTTGTTCATTTTCCTTCACTTTTTGTCGTTAGTATGTCGCACAATGATAGTCGGTGCCGTTGATAACCTGATAAAGAATTGACCTACAAAACCATCAAAAGTGCATCAAATCCCAAAAAAATAATGCAAATGAGGGTTGGACTGTCCTCAATTTGTTAAATGAGTGATCTTACGAGAGAATTGCACTATATTTCGGACTCGGTGTAGTTATGTGTATGTGTGAAGAAATAGTGCCCTAGGTGGCTCTTGTACACGTCGCACTTGATAAGGACCAATAGATAGATGGAGGAAATGTACATAGATGTGTGCGTGAAAGAATGAATTTCCCCTCCTATAAAGTGTATGCGAGAATAATGCGGTCTCTTTCCATTGTGTGGATGTTAGATGGATGCATGAATGCTCTTGATAATGCCTTTGGATGCGACCTTAGGAAGTGATAGCTAATGCTTAGTATTTGGTCCTTTATTATTGTCACATAACTTTCTATTTATATGATTCCCTTACATGAATTTCATGATTAACCTCGAAAATGCCAACCACTAAAAAGATAAGATGCCCAAATGGCTGAAAAAGACCCAAAAGATGTGAGCGAAAGTAAAAAGAGATTAGGGGCACTCATAGGGGGCGAGGGCACCTAACATTGGCGTCTTGGTAGGTGCTTAATGTTCGTGAGAAATTAAGAAGTGTGAAAAGACAAACTGGGCTAGAAGGAGTGTAAGATCAACAAGGGCAACAGAAAGCAAGCAAAGATGGCAAAAGACATGGGTTAATTAGTACTTTTCTTACTTAGGAATCATATGAATAATAATATGTGATCAGGACTAGATAAATACCCAAAGTGTGTGATTTAGTGTCTATATTTTCCCCACTTTATGTTGTTGAGTGAATTATCGATAACATAAAGTAGATAAGAATACGTGCACGATAACCATGTAGATCGATGGTGAAAAGCATGTCGAGAGACAAGGAAAAACGTGGAGTGATAAAAAAGTGAAGCGTGTAAACCGAGAGAAGAGGAGTTTAAAAAAGTGATGGTGATGATGACCTTGGGGTGAAAGCGTATGTGAAGATGTCGCGATTGTACACATTGTTAATGTCAATTGTTGTTGATGTGTTGATTTTGATTGATCTCGTGAATGATGTTTTTGATGTGATGATGATGTGACTACCACTTCCCATAAGGACGGACCTGCAAAAGAGAAAAATGAACAAGTAGTCAAATACATGTGTATATGATCAAAATGTGTAAAAATTATGTAAGAAAGTATGTAAAATGTGAAAATGAACATGTGCACCTAATCTGTGATGAGAAAAATAGATAGAAAGGATCTTAAAGATGATGTAGAAGCACAAGTTTTGAGGAATATCACGCAGTGCGTTGAGTGTGAGTTTTAGGTGATCTCATGCCAAGACATGGAAGAAGTGTAGGGAGAAAATTATGGTGTCATCCTCCAACCTTTAACTGCTTCCCATAATGTGAACACCACTATAGATGGTGTGTAAAAATATGATCCATTTTGAAACAGTTTGATCCAACGCGAAAGTAGAAAATGTTGTGTAGTGCATGCTTGTTGCGTGTTAGGGACTGTGTGTCTGTAAAATTAGTTGTGTGAAGTACTAAAAATGGGATAAACTAACAAATGTTGTGTAACTTCCCTTGGTCACGAGGCATCCAAGAAGGGCCGGGGTGCCCAGAGAATGTTGTTTGGAGTGCAGGCATTAGTGTTTATGTTGTGTTAAGGACCCAGTCGATGTCTGGCCATTCTTTGTGGCCCGATGACTATGTTATACAGTCTTGAAATGTGTTGAATTGTGACTAAAAGATGTTTTATAGGGTGGTGATTTACGTTATAGATGCCCCCTCATTTGGGGTGCATGTGAAATCACTAAGGAGTATGTGGCCCAAAGGAGGATCGGCCGTGAGCCCAGGCGATGCCTGCCCAGGGGGAGGGAGTGTGTTTAGTAGAAACCAAGGCACACACAAGCAAAGTGGCTAGGAGACAAGTGTTAGTATGATAAAAATAAACACACATGTAAAATACAATGTGTAAGCTTGTGTAAAACACAAAAAGGAACATGTGCACCTGATCTATGATGAGAAAAAGAGATAGAAAGGATCCCAGAAAATGATGTAGAAGAACAATTTTTTCGAGCAATATCACGCGATTCTGGCTGAGTGCAAGTTTTGGGTGATCTCATGCCAAGACATGGAATAAGTGTAGGGAGAAAAGTATGGTGTCATCCTCCAACCTTTAACTACTTCCCGTAATGTGAACACCACTACAGATGGTGTGTAAAAATCTAATCATTTTGAATAGTTTCAATCCAACGCAAAAGTAGAAAATGTTTTGTAGTGCATGCATGTTGAGTCTAAGGACTGTGTGCCCTGTAAAATTTGTTGTGTGAAGTACTAAAAAATGGGATGAATTGACAAATGTTATGTAACTTTCCCCTAGTCATATGCATCCGGGAAGGGTCGGGGGTGCCCAGAAGCGCTGTTATGCGGAGTGCAGGCGGTAGTGTACGTGTTATGTTAAGGAAACAAGTCGGGATTTGGGCCATTGTTGTGGTGATGACTATGTTATACCGGTATTAAAATGTGTTGAACTATGATTGTAAGATGTTTTGTAGGGTGATTGATTTACGATAGATGCCCCCTCGTTTGGGGTGCGTGCGATAGCACTAAGGAGTATGCGGCCCAAAGGAGGATTGAGCTGCTGAATGGCCGATACCCTTCGGGGGAGGGATTGTGCTTAGTAGAAACCAAGACACATACAAAAAAAGTGGCTAGGAGAAAAATGTTAGTACGAGAGAGATAAACACACATGTAAAAGACAATGTGTAAGCTAAACACACAAAGATACTGATGTAAAAACACAAAAGACAAAGTAGACTAGGAAAAGCGGTTTGAACATGGGACATCACTCATGATATCGCAAGGCGAGTCAAGGTCGTGGTAACCACAAGCATACATATACTCATAGAACAAACAAGACATAGGGCAAAGTCATGCGAATAATGACAAGCGGACAAACAAGAGCAAAAGCAATGTAAGAACAACCATGTAAGTAAATAGGGATGCAAGACAAATGCTACACATGAAGCACCCATTAACATGTTAGAAATATAGAAAGTATGTCAAAGTGTGTATAATCTGATATAGTAATGTGCTATGAAAAATGAAATAATAATACTTGTAGTGTGTACGAAATTGGATGCCCCCAAGAGCCATTGTGGGACTGGTATGAGGTATTGTGCCAAACATCCATGTTACGTGTATCGATCTATACAATTTGTGATCACAACTAGAAAGCAAGTGAACATTCATGTGTGTAGAAAAGATAATGACATACAAAATATTTGTCTAGCATGTGTAAAAGTGTACATGTAATTCTAAGCAAGTAAGAGAAAATACGACCAAGATATGTGATATGTTGTGGAGAGTATATGGAATGGAATGCGGTGTGAGTGCGATAGGATCTGCATGCCCCAGTGGATGTACATGCATGAGATGAGATTCATTTATACATGCCCCCTCAACAATCAAGAATGAACCGTAGAACAAGAGTGTGTCATTGAGAAATGGTTGAAATGTGGCACTGAAAGCTATAATCGTGAAATCGTAAAGCGTAGAAAGTGCATGAGTGAGTGAGTGTGGTGAGGTTCATTTTAGATTGAAACCCTCAGCAGTTGAGTATGAACCATGGAACTAGAGTGCATCACGGGACAATGAGCAACGTGCGCCAAGTAGATGCAAGAAAGATTTATCATGAATGTGTAGAATGAATAGTGCATATAACATCGATGGATGTTGTGAGAAAGAGGTGTAAATAACACATGATGTGTGAAGAGTGTAATGTGTAGTGTGTAATGTAGTGTGTAGTGTGTGAGGTTCATGTGTATAGTATGCCCTCAACAGTCAAGTGTGAACCAAATCACGAGAGTGTGTCATTAGGTAATGACGATACCAATAGTGTATCAAAGTGTGTATGATGCGTGTGAGAGACTAGACATGAAGTGTGAGACATCTATGAATGTTAGAAGGAGGGGGAGAAAAAGTACAATGCCCCCTAGATGTGTAGTGATGAATATGTTATCCGATGAAATTGAAAGATGAGGTCCTTCCCCATATACATGTGGAGATAAAGGCGTGTGACCATGCTCTAAGATTGGCGGTGTATGAGATAGATGTTGTGTAGGTAAATGAAGCCTATGTGCATGCGACCAATGAGGATAATGTGGAGGTGATGAACACCTATGTGAAGCAAAACATGGAGGTGATGGATGCCTATGTGAAGCAAAATGAGGCGGTGATGTATACCGTCTGCGAAGGAGTTGTGCGAGTGGTAGACCTAGGCTAATGTGATGGACTAGCGAGGCCGATGAGACCGTGTAGGCCATGTATGAATAGGTGAGCTAGGAGCCAATTGTGCTTTAGATTTTAGAGGTTCATGGGTCCTAGATGCTTTAGCAAGTGCGAATGACAACCTCAAGAGAGGTTGTGGCCATGATGTGGATGGCGGAACACAATTGATAGTGATATGCTTATTGTAAATTTACTAGAGACCTGAAATGATTTATGGCTATTGTGTGCATAGTTTTGTGCTTAAGCTAAGTTAATGAAAATAAAAACTAACACCTAGTAGTCTTAATTAACAAAGTTAAAGCAAAGTCTAAAGCACCATCAAGATAAGAGCTAAACAAGGTTAGACAATAACATTATTTGCATTTAAAACTTCAAAGCATAAATCAAACTAAGCATGTAAATTTGTCAAGAACCTCTACTCTTTTGATTAACAACAAAATTAAATGGACCTATGTAGGCTCCATGGCAATCAAAGTGGTTGTTTTTGATATCCAAGAACCTAGGAATGAGAGCTTATCAAAGTTGGGCTACAAGACCCTTTTGACAACTCCCATATGACCCAAGCACTTTGGCTAGAAAAAGAGGCTTAACTCTTCAAGTGGTGAATTCTCAAGAATAACAAAGGAAAGCTTTTAGTCTATTTGCTATGTGCTTTGCTTTTGTCTTCTCAAGGAATTTAGGTGTAAGTGTAAAGGTAGGAGGAGGGCTCTTTATATAGCCCAATGGATAAAGGAACCACTACATCCCTTTGCATGTGGGATAATAGGGATGTTGAGTTAGTTATGGATAAGGGGGGTTTAGATAGGGTTGAGTTAACTTTAGGAGGGTTTGTTTGTCCTTTAGTGACTCATGTGGATAAAGGGGGCCTTTTAATTAATCAAGGTGATTTAATTAATAGATGTGTAAGCTTATAAAAGCTTTTAGAGGAATATTAGCATGATTTAGACTATAGAAGGGGATTAAATCAATTGAATATTGATTTATTGGTTAAATGAAAGGGGATGCTAATTAATTAATAATAATTAATTAGTCTGGATAGTAAGGGAGATTAATTAATGGAAGGTCGTTAATTAGGGTATTTGTTGGATAGGCGACTTAATTAATTAGCGTAGTGTAATTAATTAACAATGATAGGAGAGAAGATGAGCACCTTTGACGATATGTCGCCAATTTGCAAGAAGGGAGATAATTAGCGTAATTTAAGTATTTAAATTGCTCGGGTGTAATTATGGGTGTCTACACTATGATAGCCTAATTTGTGTGGAGTCGAGGATATCTAGAGCATGTCACACCCTTCGAATGATGGTGCCACAAGAAAAGGTACAAGCATGGTAAGAGGACCGATAGTGACAGAAGCTTAACAAAACCATATGATTTAGGTATCGGATATGAGATTTGCGAGAGTGGAAAGTTGATGGCAATAAGAAGTGTAATAGAACATGCCCTAATGTAGACACAAAATCACGTACTTGAGTCATTATTTAGTAGCGAGTCTCATCTACTATTCATATGGTTCTCAGTGAAAAGAGTAATAACTAACCAATGTCTTTAGCCATTTTTACATTTCTTGCCATCATATTTTCGATCTTACACCTACATTTGTATTGTCATTACGTATTTTCCTATTTCGACTAGGGTACCCAGCCCAGACTAGTGTGCCCCATGCGCCTAGTCCCATCCAGGGTGCCCTAATCCTCTTTGCACTTTACTCTCACCTTTTGGGCACTTTCAGCCGTTTGAGCTCTCTATCTTTTTGGTGGTCACCTTTTCAAGGCTAGTAAAGAAATTAGAACAAGAGAACCATATAAATATAAAGTTATGTGACCATAATGAGGGACTAAACACTAAGCATCTACTATCACCATCTAGAGTTGCATCCATCAAAGGTATCTAAAGCTATATTTACATCCATCTAGCTCCATCACAAAGCACACAAGGTTGGTTCATCTGCATCACACTTCATAGGAGAGGAGTCTATTGTTTACATGCACACATTTACTACATTCTACATCTAGTTATTTGATCGCTACTTCACAACGTGTGGTAGCCTGAAAGAGAGACCTAGGGAAAAATTTACACACACACACACTAGAACTACATTTGAGTACGAGATGTAGTCAGCCTTTCGATTAGTAATTCCACCATTGTGACAGTCCAACCCCTTCATATGCATCTTTCTTTTTTAGGGTTTTGATGTTTTGCAGGTACTTCTTTATTATAGGTCTTACTGACGACATTTGGCGTAGTTCATGATATTAGTGTGACGGGGAAGTAAACACGAGGCAAACATTCAACGAAACCTCAAAGGAGGTTTTTAGGCAATTTCTACAAACCGGGGGGCATATCTTAGATTAGGGCTCCCACGAGTGCCCCTATCCCTTTCCATACACCCCATCTAGTCGAACAACTCGGATCTATGATTTCTTAGGCTCTTGTGTGGTTGTTTCCTCCTCATGTTCACCTGGTCTACTGCTGCGACCCAATTCGAGGCATTTGCAAATCGGCTAAGGAATTCCTAACCCTCTCTTACACATTAGGGTTTCACATTTTTTAGCTTAGTTTACTTAGGTCTATTTTGCTATATTTTACTGTATTTTATTCCATTTATTTACTACTTTGCATAGCATTGTCATCCTACAGTCTAGTCACCATGAGTATCTCAATCAATGATTATTTTCTTACAAATCCTGATGTAAGGCATATAGTCCAACATCTTCTTGTTACTACTTGCATTCATGTTGATTTGCATCTTGACTCAATATATGAAACTTTCGTAGATGCATTTTCTCAACACTTATCATTCAAATATAATCTTCCCTCTAATCTTAACACTTTTGACAATGACCCACCCTTGCATATTATGATTCACATTTATAATGTGGGTATCAAGTGCACTTTAATCGATAATGGATATGAACTTAATCTTTGTCCTATGTCATTCCTTGAAAAACTTAGTCTTTCTGCTGCCAATGTTAGTCCATCGTCTCTTTCACTTCGTGCTTATGATGGTTTAGTTCACCCATGTGTAGGTCACACTGTTCTTCCTATTAATATAGGGCCAAAAAACTCTCAATACAATCTTCTTTGTCATTGAATTTCTAGTCTCATTTAACTTGCTTACTTGGTAGACCATGGCTACATGTTATGCAAGTTGTTGCTTCTATACAACATTGTGTCAAATTTCTACATGAGAATGTTGAGTATATTATTCTTCATGACCACCGCCCATACCAATATTGTGACCATGATCCAAACAATGCATTTCTATCCTAAGGACTAATATTAAAGATGATCCATAACCCATAGATTAATTACCACATTTACCGCCACTTAAGGGTGCCATTTGCATGATCGATTCTACATTGACTACATTTACACCTCCCCCTGCTACTACTACTTTATGTTATGATTGTCTATTAGGGGCTTGGTCCATGTCGAACACTACTTTAGTTCCTCCACCTTCTCATGTGACACCGCCGCCAACACGCCCTCATTTCACATGCACATTTCTCATAAATAATTCTTATTGGGAACATATTCCATTAAATCCTACTCGCGATGTTCTTATATGTTCACCAATGGTCTACCTCAACTTGGTTTTGATTTTGAGGACCATTTTCCTCCCACTCACGATCTTCATCTCTATTATGGCTTCATCATGTTATTATTGCTTATGATTTGTGTGTCTTCCATCTTACAGGTCTATCTACCACACACTCCTCACTCTTCTCCACTCACATTAGGGAAGTCTTGACTTACTTACATAGGAGGTACTCTAAACACTAATCACATGGATGTCTTATTTCCTATGCCCTTGATCGTGTGTTCATCTGCAATAGTTCCTTTCTTGGTTATACACAAAATCTCACTCGGTGGTATGAACATGGATGTCCATTACCACCCTTCACTGATAAGGAGTATGCCATGGGTATGTACAACTTACGCCTCAATGGTTCATTACGCGATCAACTAAAAACTATTACTTACCAAGTCTCTAATGCTTATTCATTTGACTTTGACCCTGATACTGATGACCTTCTAGATGACATTACATGAGCACCTACTCCATCGGTGTGCACATGGGGGCATAACATCCACACATCCCCCCACCATCCTAGCATTGACACATGCTTCGTACTCATATTATCCACCTCCCAACATAGACATTGTCATCTACAAATTCACATCATCACTATTACATGATGCACTCTTGTGTTTTGGATTACACTTAAGCTGTTGAGGAATTCTCTGCACATGAACCCCACACACTACACAATAGTTACTCCACCTTAGGCACCACATATAATCACATGATCCTATATCATCTACACATTACATACCACATTACAAACTATACACATTATGCATCTAACTACATCTACCATATGCGTTCTACACATGCTCCGCACACTACACCACAACTATCACATATTATGTATCTTGCATACATCATACACATCCTCTTACATTATACATATCGCATCTTTTATCTACTATGCTACATATATTAGGTTATCTACACATACTACATTACATACTATTCATCCTACCACACACAGTACACATTTTGCATATTCACTCATCGAGCTGCACTCACTTTACACGAAGACGCACTCTAGTCTCACGGTCCATACTAGATTGTTGAGGGTATACAACAAAAATGGACCACATCACGTTCACACGTTCATCATTCCATATTCTTTTTCTCATGTCGACATTCCTAGGATTAGTGATATACGCTTTAGGCTATAAGGTCACTTCTTCTAGCATCATCTCGTGATAGGCTACATCATCATTTTCACTTACATTGTTTAGTGGTAAATGCTTTAGGCAACATTGTGTGCATGTGTTGTTTTTAAACTAATGCTAATATGAACAAAGACTAACACCTAATAGCCTTAATTAGCAAAAATTAAACAAACTACTAAGCACCATCATGATAAGAATCGAACAAGGTTAGATGCTAACATTCATCAATATACAAAACTTTGAAACTAACAACGTTAAGCATCTAAATCCTCTATTCTCTAAAAAAAAAAAAATGAAATGGACCTAGGTAGGCTCCATGGCTATAAAAAATGGTTGTTCTTTGGTGTTCCAAGAACCTAGGAATGAGGGCTTGTCAAAGTTGGGCTCTGAGACCCTTTTGACACATTCCATATGACCTAAGCACTTAGGAAAGAGGCTTAAACTCTTCAAGATGATGAACTCTCAAGAAAACAAAGGAAAACTTTTAGTCTATTTTGCTATATGCTTTGCATTTGTCTTCTCAAGAAGTTTAGGTGTAGGTATAAAGGTAGAAGGAGGGCTCGCCCATGGATAAATGAAACACTTCATCCCTTTGCATGTGGGATAAAGGTAAAACATGATTATGAATGGATAAGGTTTCTTTATAAAAGGTAACCTTACTTTAGAAGGGTTTAATTTATGCTTAGCAAGTCATGGGAGTTGGGGGTGTTTTAATTAATCAAAGGTGATTAACTAATAGGTAGATGTAAGCTTATAGAAGCTAATTAGAGGAATATTAGTATGATTTAGGCTATTAGAAGGGGATTAAATCAATTAAATATTGATTTATTGGTTAAATGGAAGGGATAGCTAATTAATTAATAATAATTAATTATTCTAGATAGAAGGGGTGAATAATTAATGAGAAGATCGTTAATCGGGATGTTAGTTGGATAGGCGACTTAATCAATTAGCGTATTGTAATTAATTAATGATAATAAGAGGGAATATGAGTGCTTATTAATGATATGTTACCAATTTGTAAGAAGGGGGATAATTAGCACAATTTATGTATTTAAATTGCTTAGGTGTAATTATGGGTGTCTACATTTGCCCCTCTTTGGGGTGGTGTAAGTGACGCCACTTCAAAGATAGTAGATGGAAGAAATTTTGAAGGGATAGAAGAAAAATTAGTAGGAAGGAGAGATGCCCCCTTGAGTGTCAATAGGGTGATGAAGGAAGACGATCGACGATCGAAAAAGGTGAGAGATAGATAGAAGAATGGAAAGGGGTAGGATGCCCGGTAAGATGGAAGATTAGGGGTGAGAGGAAAGTGATGCAGAAGAAATATGGAGGAGGGGAGAGAAGAGCTTAGCCTCTAGCCTTTGTATATTGGAACAATTTCGATGTCATCATATTTCCACAAGAGCTACGTCATTGGTCCTTATGAAAAATATAAGCATACGACAAAAGTAGAATGACATGAAAATCCATACTACGAACAATTGTCCATTGTTAAAAACACCAACTCCATGTAACATACAAAATGCAATGCAATACGAGAAAGTGAAAGATGCCTAACTCCACACAACATACAAAATGTAATGCAATACGAGAAAGTAAACAAGCTAAACTAACAGAGAAACATAATATAATGTTTTTATTATCAAGCTTCAGTTACGACCTATGTAAATTAACGACAAGGGTTGATGATGGTGCCCCAAGCAAGGATACATGTGAGGGGAATAATGGAGGACACTTGGGTCTGATGGAAAAGTAATGTGCACTACGAAACAGTACCAAGCAACTCGTTGTGCCCCAGAGTACAGACGAAGTAAGCAGCCTAGCTTTTGTTGATGGAGGTAGATCAAGATGATCCGTAAGTCACACACATGAACAAGTGAGAACCAAAGAGTGACGTTTTGTAGGATGATTTTCAATTTTTAGAAGTTTTCTGAAACATATTTGAATGTTTTTGATGATTTTTCTAACATATTTGAATGTTTTGGTTAATTTTGAAAATTTTATGAAACTATGTATAGGAAGACAAGGAAGCGTGGATGCCCCTAGCGATAGATGGGATGTACAAGGGCATAAGGCCATGTGCGTACCAGAAAGGTGAAGATGCAAAAATGCCCCAGCGATTAGGTGGGAGTATTCAAAGGTAAACTCTTCATAGGTAGAAGTGGGACCCAAGGCCATTATGGATAGGTTCAACATGATGATGAACATAAACCAATCAAATCTTTGGAAAGAAGCGAGGATGCCCCCAGCGTAAGTTGGCCTAAAAGCACATGATAGAAAGGAAGGAGAAGATTGTTTTTGTGAAAGGTGACAAACATGTCCACAAACATGGCAAACAAGTAATCTTATACACATGGATGTTCTAAATGAAGTAGAAGAATGATGTGAATGATATGAATGTAGCTTAGAAGCCTCGCGATGAAGAAGTGATTAACCAAAGGAAAAAATCATAAGATGAGATATGGACTAGAGTAAGAGTCTAAACAAGATCCAAAACGAGACACTTGGTAACATACTAATCCTGCCTACTCATAGAGATCTAGTGTGTGCATGTGGAGTTTATTACCTCTTGAAGTGAAGATTTAATAGACAACAAGTGAAGAGACCCTAGCCAATGTGTAGGAATGATTTATTGTGAAAGGTGATTTTGTGAATGGATGGTGAAAGGATAGTCGTACATTGCTCCACTGCCAGCCAGACGTCCATAGCCCTGATGGAGATGTATTTGATTCTAATCGCAACATTGCTCATTGCCGATCAGGCGCATCCATAGCCTCGATAGAGATTATTGGAAATACCCCAAGAGAGAGTAATATATCAATTTGCTTTTGCTTTGTAGCTTTTAGCTTTTGATTTTTGATTGATTTTGATTCTTTTGCTTTCTGAAAACTTATTTCATCTCTCTTGTTTGACAAGGGGTTAAGAACCACTGATGGCTTGATGGAAGGAGGTGGAAGTGCTTACGATGACGACATTGGCTAGTGTCAACAAATATGTCCAAAAGTTATTCGCAAAAAATTTATTACATGTTGAATGTGATAAGATCTCTAAGAGGTCAGTCATTCGTTAATTTACCAAGGTGATAAAAGACCAGAGTCAAACGGATACTATAGAGATAAATGTCACAAAATGCGTGTGAATAAGCTAACCAAAATATCACCGAAGGGATGAAAATGGCGGGAAGACTTGCGAGAAGAATAGCGAAGGAAGAAAAAATATCCATGTGTACGCAACACCTGATTGCAATGTTTGATCTTTGTACCTTTGATTTTTGTTGTGTTTTCTCAATGTTTTTTTGTATTTTTGAATTATTTTTATTTTTAGATTTTTGATAGTTTTAAGAGGTTGGGACTAACAAAGTCACTATGTGTGGTAAGATCCAACAACAATGTTTGTGACTTCCTTGATAAGGGAGACTAGGCGTGTTTGTTTATCAAGAGTCATGTTTTCCCCAATCTCAATGATCGTGGTGAGTTCACACTCAACAAAGGACTGTGATTTATCCTAAAACATGGATTTTGTATGTGGGAGCTTGAGTTCCCTATCCAGAGGTTTATGCACTTTGCACCATACTTGATGGTTATGTTGATGTGCATTCTTGAATCACGCTTGATTTACAACTTTGAGATTGTTCAAGTTGTTGGGGGATTTTGAGCTCTTGGAAGTTTTGACCTGAGCTTGATAATGAACCTATTTGGGTTTCTTATAAGCTGACTTGTGACTTTTCTAACCTCGAGAAGGAGAAGAAAGCAAATGTTTATGATTGATGATAGGAACGAGAGAAATGATGGTGGGCTTGCCCCGGTCATTGGTAGAAGGATGATGTGATTGATGAAAAGGATACGATCCAAGGATTGAAGAAGATGGGCTACTGGGAGGTGAGCCATAGATAGAAGATGAAGGGCTGCTAGGATGTGGCCCAAGAATAAAAGGAGGGCTACTAGGACGTGACCCATAGATAGAAGACGAAGGGCTACTAGGATGTGGCCCAAGAATAGAAGAAGAAGGGCTACTAGGACATGACCCATAGATGTAAGATGATGGACTAATAGGATCTGACCCAAGAATCGAAGATGATGGACTACCCGGGGGTGATCCATACATAGAAGATAATGGGCTAGTTGGATGTGCCCCAATAGTGGACTACTCGAAAATGTCCCACAAATAGCAGAGGGAGGGCTACTAGAAGGTGACCCACACCTAGATGAAGATGAAGGGCTACTTGGTGTTGACCCCATAAGAGATTGTGATTGAGGAATTATGATAGACAAAGAGTTATTGGGTGATGAGAAGATAGGCCATGGATCAATGCAAGACCAAGGAGTTTCATCACATAATGAAGAATGTGAAGATGGAAGAATAAGAGGAGGGTCAAGTTGCATGACCTGAGGCTCTTCCTCTATTTCTTGATAAAAGGAATCAACCTTTTCCTCACAATATGTAGACGCATCAAAGTCTAAAGAGAATCCTTTCTCGTAATCTGCTAAAGGAATATCTTCATATGCCCCTATAAATGCCCTGATTGTTTCTTCATTCTGAAAGAGATCAATCGGTATGAGTTGTTGATCAACCACTAGGGGTTGATTGGAAGAAAGAGATCCAATTGGTGTGGAAGACTTAGAAGATGTTTGATGATGATTGATAGAAGAAAATGATGTGGGGGATGAAGAAGATGTGTAGCTAGATGTCTCAGGAGTAGAAGAAGGTGGTGTGGACCTACCTATATAATGGTATGTCGTATGTAAAATAGTAGGATTAAGTCCAAAGTCTGTAGATTGCAACACATGGGTTGATTCAGAAAATTTTCTTGAAGGACTTTGAGTCACACAAATCTTCAAAGGAGGAAGACTTATTGGGGGTGATTGATGAAGAAGGTCTTGCGAAGAACGGGAGGACTGTGATTCAAGAATCACATCGGATGAATAATAACAAGGGTCTGCAAAGAAAGAGAGGACCGCGATTCAAGAATTATATTAGATGTTTGATTGGAGGGATTTGGAGTCGCACGTATCTTCAAAGGAAGAAGACGTCATCGAGGCGACTAATAAAAGGGGTCCTGCGAAGAAAGGGAGGACCACGACATAGGAGTCATATTAAATGTATGATGAAGAGGTTCATGCGAAGATAGGGAGGACCATGACATAGGAGTCGCATTAGAGGACTTATGAGTCGAATTAGGTGAATCTGAATAGTAGTTTGGATCTGAATCATCAGAAGAGTCAAAGGAAATATTTGGATTGGAATCCTCAGAAGAAGAGGAAATGTTTGGATTAGAATTAGAAGAAGAGTGGGGGGAACTCGAATAATAATTTAGATCAGAAGCGTTCAAATCATACCACCGACTATGAGATGAAGGTGGGGAATGAGTTACCCATATGGGCTCTCTAGCATGAAGAACCAAATGAGGTTTAGTTGTAATGGGAATCTTTTGATTTGAATTGCTAAACCTAGGTTCCATATTTTTGTAAGTATGGGGAACCACATGATAGTCAGTCATTTTTGGCGTTGTTTTAAGCACAAATGTCTAGATCTAGATAGTGTGATGGAACTCCTTCAAAGGAAGGAAGTGACATGTCGATTTGGGGAAGCATAATGACAACCAACTAGACATTTCGTAAGTATTGATATGTGTGCGTGATTTTTCGAAGAAGATCTAAGGAAAATAGACATCATGATGATGCAATATCGATGAGATAAAAAGGGATTGTCCTAGAAAATAAGTTTTCTAAATGAATAATCACAAGGAACAATCCTGGAAGTGTGAAACACAAAGCCAATCAACAAGGAAATAAACCCTATGCAAATGCGTGTGCAAAGTGATAGTTCGATGCAAAAATGATCAACACAATGTCAATATTTACGTCAAGCTCGAAATGAACAAGGCATAAATATTAACAAAGGGTAGATGCAACTCCCAATCAAAGGATACCATGACAAGTTCAACAACCAACAAGACATAAATGTTAAAGGGTGAGGTTTACAAATGTAAGCCACGTAACCACACCAATTGGACACATCTATCAAGCTTCATAGAGAAGTGAGATATTAGTGTCAAAGTGGTATCGAAATGACACAAACAAAGTAAGCGACACCTTTCAAGATTTAGGACAATGTTTGAAATCAAACTAAGTCAAAGTATACTAAGGATGTGTTAAAACATGGGCATAGTAACACCAAAAATGCGGACACTTAGATCATGTTAATGAGAACCATGACATAAGTATCTTAATTATGTCGAGACAATGTAAACCCGGTAACATGTCAAAGGGAGATAAAATGATGAATCAATCCGAACTATGATGATGATCTTGACGTGGTATCAAGATCAAAAAGGCTACCAATGATATAAATATATGCCACCGCACACTTTAGACGTTTAACTTACCCAGCCACAAACATGGATGGGCGTAAATGGACAAAAAAGTGGCAAAAGCAATCGATTGGTAACACAAAGGTAGTCACCCTTCTTTTGATCAACAAAGTGTCAAAAGAATGTGAAGGAAGTAGATCAAAATGGGGATGAAAAATGTTGGCTTCACTTTGGTAGAGTTTCGCCTCACCTTAAGGCAAGTGAAAAACTAAGTGAAAGTAACGTGTCACATGTTTCATGATGAAAGATGGCTCACAACTCAACACCTGTTTTTAGAATGGTCAAAGTGGGCTCCTGGCCAAAGTATATTTTCCTAGGTGGTTCTCTCATCCTAGGTGTTACAAAGTTGTCCACGAGCGGGGTGATTTACCCAAAAGTCACACTGACTAGTTTGGGAGTATCTTGCTTTTCCCCCTTCAAGTACAGTGGGCAGTAAATGCATCCATCGTGTACTTAAAAGGGTCACATAGGGACAACTTGTAATGCTATCTCAAAAGTGAATCACTAGTCAGGTAGGTAGTGCGGAGCACTTCCCATTTTGTCCACAAGGTTCCCTCTTGTGTGGACTACTTTGGGGTTCCTGGAACCACCCCCATTATTGTAGCTTAAGGCATTATGCCAAAGGGGTTATGTTCCAGTTGAGTGGAGAGGGACGTAACCTTTTCTGAAACTTGCAATACAATGTTTTGAATATGTTGTTCTTTTTATCTTGTTTAATTAGGTGTGGTTTTCTTGAACACCTTTTGGTAACCTTTATAACAATTGTATTAGTAGTTTTTGACTTCGTTTTGATTCCTCCTTTCTTTGACAAGCGTTTTTAGGTCCTGCACTCAAGCGTTAGTAGTTCTCCAAGAAAATCACATTATTTAAAAGAGGATTAAGAGTTGCTTTTGATTCTCAAGATCATCCAAGGATGCAAGAGAAGAGCATACACAAAAAATAATCCAACTAAAAATTAAATAAAAGCTTTGCAATCAATGAACCATACAAAAAGCTTGATAAATGTTCATTCCCTTAAACCAAAAGTGAAAGATGAAGTTTCTAATTTACCAAATGTTATAAAATGAAGACTAAAGTTACTTTTGATTCTCAAGATCACCCTAAGGTGCAAGATAAGAGTATACACAAACTTTATCCCAACTATATAGAAATGGAAAACTTCAAATCAAAGGACTATTGAAAAATGCTTTGTAAAATGTTCATTCCCTTAAGCAAAATGAATAATCAAATTTCCAAGTTTAATCCCAATGTTAAAAAGATAGAGATCAAAGTGGTTTTCGATTCTCGAGATCACCAAAAGGTGGAAGAGAAGAACATACACACGCTTTGTTCTAAATCGAGTAAGCATGGAAATACAACATTCATCAAAACATTAGACATGTTAGAAAATGACCAGTTTTAAACTAATAGAAAAACTTGTAATTTCTGTAAGTATAAATCCCAAATTTATGTTTTCATTGCATATTTAACTTCAATTTCTTTCCAATGTAAAAAAATGGATTCATTTCGAGTTCAGGAGCAAAAGTTATGGCCTTTGGAAGATGGGTTACGCATATGCTCTTATGCTCACAGGTATGCACTTGACATGCATTCAAAAAATGTAAAAAAAAACGTCCCTTATTATGTAAAATGGTCAAATTTTTCCAACCAAGATTCAATTTTGACAACAACCTATCACATTAATATATGAATAAAATACTCAACGCTATCAAACATTAACATACATGCTCAAAAATTTAAGATTTTCAAGAAATTGCCAAAACTAGCATTAGAATGATGAAAAAGTAAGCTCTAAAAATGAAAATATGATGAAATCTTGAAATTTCTCACCAAGATTTAATTTTGACAACAACCCACCACATTAATATGTAAATAGAAGACTCAACACTATCAAACACTAACCTACATGCTCAAGAATTTAAAATTTTCAAGAAATTGACAAAACTAGCATGTAGTATGTTGAAAAAAAAGTAAGCTCTAAAAATGAAAATATGGAGAAATCTTGAAATTTTTCCATCAATTCCAATTTTAACAGCACTTCACCTCCTTTATACCTATAAGGAAGACTCAACACATGTAAACTCAACAAAACAAGTTAAAAATATAAGTTAGATCAACATGTGTAAAAGAGGGTTAGTAACCAAAAATGAAACTTAACTACAAAAACTTGAAATTAAGTGCAAAGGACAATGGAGTAAGTCCCATCGGCGTGCCAAATGTGTGCATGTGTTGTTTTTAAACTAATGCTAATGTAAACAAAGACTAACACCTAATAGCCTTAATTAGCAAAAATTAAACAAACTACTAAGCACCATCATGATAAGAATTGAACAAGGTTAGATGCTAACATTCATCAATATACAAAACTTTGAAACTAACAATGTTAAGCATCTAAATCCTCTATTCTCTAACAACAAATAAATGAATGGACCTATGTAGGCTCCATGGCTATCAAAAATGGTTGTCTTTGGTGTTCCAAGAACCTAGGAATGAGGGCTTGTCAAAGTTGGGCTACAAGACCCTTTTGACACCTCCCATATGACCTAAGCACTTAGGAAAGAGGCTTAAACTCTTTAAGATGATGAACTCTCAAGAAAACAAAGGAAAGCTTTTAGTCTATTTTGCTATATGCTTTGCATTTGTCTTCTCAAGAAGTTTAGGTGTAGGTATAAAGGTAGAAGGAGGGCTCAATGGATAAAGGAAACACTTCATCCCTCTGCATGTGGGATAAAGGTAAAACATGATTAGGAATGGATAAGGTTGCTTTATAAAATGTAACCTTACTTTAGAAGGGTTTAATTTATGCTTAGCAAGTCATGGGAGTTGGGGGATGTTTTAATTAATCAAAGGTGATTAACTAATAGGTAGATGTAAGCTTATAGAAGTTAATTAGAGGAATATTAGTACGATTTAGGCTATTAGAAGGGGATTGAATCAATTAAATATTGATTTATTGGTTAAATAGAAGGGAGAGATAATTAATTAATAATAATTAATTATTCTAGATAGAAGGGGTGAATAATTAACGGAAGATCGTTAATCGGGATGTTAGTTGGATAGGCGACTTAATCAATTAGCGTATTGTAATTAATTAACGACAATAAGAGGGAATATGAGCGCTTATTAACGATATGTCGCCAATTTGCAAGAAGGGGGATAATTAGCGCAATTTATGTATTTAAATTGCTCAAGTGTAATTATGGGTGTCTATAAACATCACCACTCATTTCTACTCATCTTGTCGTGATATACGCTTTGGCTCTGAAGTCATGTAAAATTCATCTCTATGTCGCATCTCATCATTGCACACTCATCACAAGCATGTTAAACACCACAACACATAGTTCAACCATTTTTTGATGATGCACTCTCGTTTATGGTTCATTCTTGACTATTGAGGGCATACTAAATGAACCTCACTGCATATAACTTCATTCACTTAGGGGCACATGACGCCCATCATCCATTTGCATTCCATTCCATCCATCCACAACATACTACATTTTATGGTTGCATTTACTCTTACTTGCACTTGTTTTTACATGTTCACTTTACTACACATGTTAGATAGATCTCTTGTATGTCATTATCTTTACCATAACACACACACTTTCATGTCCTTTTCTAGTTGTGATCGCAAATACGAGGCGTACACACACGCAACACCGATGCTTGACACACTACCTTTTGGGGGCATCCACATTCGTACACTATAGGTGTTATTGTTTCATTTTGTACTTAACACTTTCCATTATCAGGTTATACATGCTTTGACATACTTGTTATTTTTCTAACATGTTAACGGGTGCTTCATGTGCAACATTTGTTATGTAAGGATATTTGCTTCCATACTTTTTTGTTTGTTTGCTATTGTTTATTATTATTTGTGGGCCAAGCCCTTTGTCTTGTGTGCACACTTGTTTATTTGCGGCCATGACAGCCTTGAGTGTCTTGTGACACCGTGAGTGGTGTCCCATGTTTTGCAAACCCACTTTGTGTGTTCTCCATTGTCTTCTTGGGTGTTTACATTATGTGTTTATGATCTAGCTTACACATTGTTGTTTAGCTTACACTTGTCTTCTACATGCATGTTCATACTAAAAATTGTTTTCTAGCTACCTTGTTTGTTTATGCCTTGGTTTCTACCAATCACATCCCCACAAGGGCACAATTTCACTATCCACGGTCCAGTCCTCTTTTGGGGCCACATTATCCTATTCGTGACATCGCATGCGCCCCCAAAGAGGGGGCATCATTTAGGTTTACACAATCTGATACCGATATAGTAAAGTTCAATCTACATCTACATCCATGACACAGCTTCGATTTCAATGAGTGGGTTCGAGACCGGTCTGAGCAAACCCCATACACAACGACTTTTATAGGAATGATTGTCCTTAACATTAAGGGAGCGATTCTGAGTTGGAGGATACATCAGACTTTCCTCTCTACACTACTTTGGCTAGTGGCATTAGATCACCCAAAAAACCAGACAATACAAAGATCTCTTCACCAATATCGGGAAATAGTTACAAGTTGGAGAATAACACAACTTTCTCCTATACTTCTTGAACCATGGTGGTGTGAGATCACCCAAAAACTTGCACTTCACCGATAGCTACACGATATCCTTTTTACACCCTTTTTTCTCATCAAGGATTAGGTACACATGTTCCTTTTTCATTTTTGTACTATTTTTTACACGTTTCTTTACATATATACATGCGCTTTTACATTATACATGCATATTTGATTACTTGATCGTCATCTCTTTTATAGGTCCGTCCCCTATGGGAAACAAGCAATCAACAACAACACACACATGGTGAGTACATCACATACACATGGCTGATTTTACGTATCATCGGCCACATTGTTCTTAGTATTGCGAGATTTTCTATTCGAGGCGATGCGACTTGAACCCTTGACTTTGTGTATCATCGACCCTGACAAAAAATATGGCAATGCAAGGGAGTCGAACCTTGGACCAGCGCATGATAAACATGAACATTGAAATTTCTCACGGGGACACTGCTTTGACAAGGAAGAACCTTTTCTTGCTAGGAAATATGCAATCTCATTCGGACTGCTTGAGAATGAGCTTTCACCTTATGAAGATGAAAATTTATGTTATGTTTCTCGAAACAACAATTATTTGTTTGTGAAGGTCCTTTTAGGAAGAATCTTTGTTGCAAAATACAAAAGTCTTATAGAATCTAATGAGTGCAGTAAATATGTGAAGACTTGTGTCGAGCTAATATCAACTTGCGAGAGAAAATAATATTTCTTCTAAGATCGATCTCAACTCCATCACCAACACATCTTTTAGAGTATCTGTTTGAGACATAAAATTTCTGTCCCCATCTAAATCCAATGAAGTAAAAACCATAGCCTATGTTCTATCATTGGGTTTCACTAATCCATTTGTGTACATGCGATTCCATCTCTGCATCCTTCCAACATGGACAACAATTGGTGTCATGCAATAATAATAATGGTGTATCTGCATGCAGAACGTTACCAAATAATCCCCGTCCCGTTGGCAAGAAACAATTATAAATGTTTTATTTTTGCCGTGCATGCACACTTCCTCATTCCCGCATCCCAGGTTGGCTTTTTTCTCGAAGATTATTGTTTTTATTTCACGGGCACAAAATAGGACATGGGCACGACATCATCTGATTTCACTCAATATATGTAAATGTATATGCCTCTCGACATATTTATTTTATTACTAAAGCATACTTATATTATATACATATATGTAAAATACGCTTGAGAGGTATAGTTCACAAGGCACTTATACCTCTCGTCATATTCATACTTATATTATATACATATATGTAAAATACGCTGAGAGGTATAGTTCGCAAGGCGCTTATACCTCTCGACATATTTTACATATATTTATATAATATAAGTATGCTAGTAACAACCGCGGGAGTTGCATTATACATAAAATGATACCAAAATTAATATTCATTTAATAAAGATCCATTAAAACTGTCATCCTATAAAATCTAATTGGGATGCCCTTTGCTTTGACACGAGAACCCAAGATAGCATTCGACCCCCTATATATTTAATATTTCCTTGAGTCATAAGAATTCCTAATGAATTTGATTGAACTACCTTAAGGTATATTTTCTACCAATTAAAACCAACAATATCCAAGATAATATATTGAAATTTTCATGGAAAGACAAACATTTAATAATCTTTTCTAATATTCATTTCGATAAAAATGTCACAAACAACAATTAAAATGAGAAAATGTTAACAATTAATCCTTTTAGACTCAAATATCTTACAAGGGACATCATAGAGGGATTTAAAGAGGGAACCATCTCTCTTAAGAGAATAAGTATGAGTAATAAAAATTCCATGTCTATAATACACAAAGTTCTTATGGATTTTATTAGTAACCATATTATCATGTTCAAAAATAAAGCATTATTTCATATACCACAAGGATTTCCTCTCGATCCATGGTTCCATTCATGTAGAAGAGGAATTTTAAGAAGTGTTTCTAAGATAGAAAGTTGAACATGATAATGTTCAAAGGAGAGAAAAATAATAAGTGAAACACATGGTAGACAAGGGGATAAAATGCTTGGCGGATGCATCATTAAGCTCATGACTTTCCTCATTCCCGCATCCCAACCGACATTTTTTTCTCGGTATTATTGTTTTTATTTCACTAACACAAAATAGGACACGGGCACGACATAGATAATTTCACTCAATAAATGTAAGTGTATATGGCTGTCGGCATAATTATTTTATTATAATTTTACTATTTAATAAGTTATTTATTTTGGTTCTTTTAATAAAAATTTAACAAATTTAACTTCCGTGTAATTTAAAGTTTTATTTTCTCCTGAAACGTAAATATTTAATCACAAGGGCATTGAAAACTTCAAATTTAATCTCTGGTACTTAGTGACCTATTTGAATAACCAGGCATTCTTATTGCGCCCTTTCAAAGTTACAGAAATTCCCGTGCTCCTCGTTTACACTTCTATGCGTTAAATAACAAATTATTTTTATTTCGTGACAGTCATTTCTACATTGCCTCGCAGAGGGAGAAGACGCGCAGGAGTGAGCTGAATATTTCCCGTGCGGGAAAATATACAACTCACTACTGCGCGTCTTCTCCACCACTGCAAAGACATTTTATTTGCTATTTCTCTCGCGAAGGTATTTTATTTGCTATTCCTATCCAAGCTTAGGGTTCGAGTCTCCGCCCCATGACATTGACATTGTAATTACCATTTATTTATTCTTATAATTTTTATTTGTCTATACGGTAAAAACCAAATGTATACCGTTGCCCCAGTCGGAATAAATTTAGAGAGCCGTTTGAGGCGCTTTTTTACTTGGGATTTGGGGTTGAGGTCGGTGGAGATTTTCTTTAAATACAGGTGTGCATTTTAGACGAATTCATTTGAGAATATCACCGCGCTCTGTTTTGATTTCATTTTTTCATTATCCTTCTCTGTTTTTCCTCGCCTCATATCTGTGCTTCTTTGTTTTTCTTTTTCCTTTACTGTATAATGTGTGGCCACACTTTGTTCTCGTGTCTGCTTGGGTGTTTGTGACTCTGTGATTTGATTGAATGAATGTTTTCTTTTCTCTATTTTACTTTGGTTTTGGCATTGCATTAGGAATTAAAAGGCTTGCTCTGCTTCACAGGTGACCTGAGATTTCTGAGATCCTCATCTTACAATTTGTTTTAGTTTTTGTTATTTCAATTTGGATTATACTTTTTGTCTTGGTTTTACTGTATCACTAGATTTACCGTGGATACCACATTCTAACTCTTGATTTTGGGTTTGCAGGGCCACTCAGCTTGACTGAGGTTGGATGAGGGTTCAAATGCACTGTCAGGCTGTCAAATTGCAGATATCAAATTCTTTAGCGGAAGACAGGTACATGAATAAAAGTTTTTTTGGCTTGAAAGTGAATTTGGTTTGTTTTTTGGATATGGGTTTTTAACAAGATTTATGCATCTTGTATTTTTCAAGTAAATAATATTTAGGCAGAGACAATTTGCATCTAGGGTTTTTTTACAGAATTTGATTTATTAAGGTACTCATCACAAGCTAATAAGCCTAATACAGAATTAGAATCGTGTACCCTAATACCCAAATGAGTCATGTAGTTTGGAATACTTCAGATCACATTTGGGTCCACAGTCAACTTAAAGACATGCTCCAGCCTCCATATATTGAAATACTATATATATCTGTATACTTTTAATTTTCTTATGATCCACAGTATTTCATTGATTGATAACTTGTTTAAACCTGTTAAATTCTTTTCCTAATAATTTTATAGATGACAGGGTTTAGATGTAGATGATAATTAAACAGAGACTAGGGATTTTACAGAATTTGATTGATAAAAGGGGTCAAAACAAGGCTAATAGCCCAATACTCAAATGAGTTCTATAGTTTGAAATACCATAGATCACATTTGGGTATGCAGGCAACCTAAAAACATACTCTAGATATTGAAACAATACATATCTTCAGACTTCTAATTTTCATAGGATCTACAATATATCATTGACTGATAACTTATTTGAACCTATCAAATTCCTTTTTTAATGATTGTATAGATAATAGGGTTAGAGGTAAATTTCAAATTAATTTTGAAGATCATTATTCTTCCATACTTGGTAGTAGTTATCCAAGTACACCGACCTTAAAATTATTATAAGGTATTTTTAGCTCCTTTGATGTTATGAAATCTACCCTTTATATCTTAGTAAACTCCTAAGATCTGGTCTGTTTTACAGCAGGTTGTCAGTTCCAATAATCAAATGCCAATCCATCTATAGCATCTTAACCAAATTTCATAATAATCATTTCATAGTCCATCTATAGCATAAGAATCCATCACAATGTCCGGTCTCAACAATCAGTTTAGGTACTAATTTATAGTAACAGGAAACAACTCTTTATACAAAAAAAGATCCTATCCCTAGAGCACTTTCAAACAGTTATTTGGCCTCAGTAATAAGTTCATCCATTTCATGCAACAGTCCAAGTTGCCACAGCAGGTTTCTATATACATTTAGTCAGTCAAGCTCCCACTACATCAGTCATTAAAGATCATGATATAACAAAGGAATCCATTAAGAATAGCTAATGTTTCATCATAAACCATCAAGGTTATAGTGACGGTTGCTCTTCATTGAAAAACCTCACAAGTTCCAATGATGATAAATTGTCACTAAGACCAGCAATACCCTCTGAGCATAGCTTATTTATGTAACCTATGCATATGAAATGTAATAAGATTATTATTGAAACATTTATCTCTGTGCAAGTCTGGTTTTTATATTAAATCTCTGACCAAATTTACAGACTCCCCTTGATTATAACTTCTTTTTGGTATTCCTTATAGTGGTCCCGGTTAGTTATGGGCACTTTCAGTGCTTTGAGTCCCATTACCAGCTTCGGATGTTCATGGACATTAATATAATTTCCTTTTTTCTGGATCGTGTGGGCGTCCATCTTCTCTAGGATAAACAAAGACCCTTATTTGTGAAAAATAAACCACAGTACATTGATGCAAATCCTAAATTGTTGTTCAGAGGTGGACCTTAAACTCAAAACAAGAACAAAGAAAGAATGCACAGCCAACACATGTGGTGGCAGGTCAACAGTAATGTCAAGAGCTCGATACATTTCACTACAACTTAAAAGTTGTGTGAGAGCTGCAGGTAACAGAATTTTATTAAATTTCATATTTAAAGCACAGGGTTTTCCCAGCTATAACAGCGGGATCTTGTTGGGAACACGGACATAATTCTGGTATCAGAGATGCAGAATTCATATTTTCAGATTTAAATTCAGATTTTAGGTAGATGGTTGTCCTTGCTATAAAAGCAGGTTCTTGTTAGAAACATAACAGTATGATCAGATCTCATCAAGCAGATCTTGCTTTTCAAATTTAGAATTGTGTTTTCATATTTTTGCTTCATTCAAAATTAGGTTAATGGCATGTTTTGCCTTTTCCATCTGAGAGGTCCCCTGGCTCCGGAAGCACTTGAATGGTTAGGGCTGCATGCAAGTCATGGTGAATTCAAGAATGGATACCCCAGGGTGGCTAGGAAGCCTGATTTGAGTTAGATCCTTGTGGGTTGTTGAGTCTATGAAAGCAGACCATTGGTAATTCTTCCAAACAAACAAGATCCTTCAAAAGTTGCTCCAAACTAAATAAAAATCGAATGTGCAGTAATAAGTTCATCCATTTCATGCAACAGTCCAAGTTGCCACAGCAGGTTTATATATATACATTTAACCTCAGTCAAGCTCCCACTACATCAGTCATTAAAGATCATAATATAACAAAGGAATCCATTAAGAATAGCAAAAGTTTCATCATAAACCATCAAGGTTATAGTGACGGTTGCTCTTCATTGAGAAACCTCACAGGTTCCAATGATGATAAATTGTCACTAAGACCAGCAATACCCTCTAATTCTGTCTGGTAGTGTCTACTTTGCTATCATGACAACAACCACAAACAGCTTAAGCAACAGTCCATATAGTAAAGAATCCCAAACATTGAATTGTAAATCAATTCAGAAACCAAGGCCTTGAACTCTTTTGGCAACTCAGTCCACTGTATTGAGTTGACACTTGTAAGGCTTCTTAAATACATCACTCTCAAGTGTCCAACCACAAGACATATCATGAAATCATAACTGGAAGACAAACATTTCAACATCCTTTCAAATGCCATAGTATAGGCAACTGAAAGGTTTCAGTTCGACACAGATCATTTGCCTAGTCCTCCCCTAAGAAAAAAGATAGGAATGTATTTAATGTGATTTGCACATAACCTATCTATCAACTCGTATTTTAGATCTGTTTCAAGACTCTCTCATCTCTGTTTTATGAGAAATAAGTATAGGTTAGTTCAAGAACAATACATTCAAAGAATGCATTAAATGTAGCCGAATGATCATGCAAAATTATTTTAGTAATAGAAACTCAAGCTTTACACGTGCCGCAGTCCATTCTTGAACAGTTAAGGTCTACAAACCTCCAAAGATAGTACTTCATACCCTTCGTATCTCAATAACCTACTACAAGTCTTTCAACATATAAGCATGTTATTGATAACAAAACAACAAACAAATCATACCCAGATGTCTCCTACGCATACTCATTCATATAATTTCCCATCAACAGGCAAATCGTACCTAGATGTCTCTTACCCAATCTCATAATCTCATTCACATACTTGCACGCACAACATTTAGGACCTAGCACAACATGATTTGGTAAACATACAAGACATGCTATACTAAGCACACGTGCCGCAGTCCATTCTTGGTTAATGTCTACAAGCCTCCAAAGATAGTACTTCATACCCTTCGTATCTAATAACCTACTCAAGTCTTTCAACATATAAGCAAGGGATAACAAAACAACAAACAAATCATACCCAGATGTCTCACGATACTCATTCATTTCCCATCAACAGAAAAGTACCTAGTGTTTTGACAATCCATAATCTCATTCATGCTTGCACGCACACATTTAGACCTAGCACAACATGATTTGGCCAAAATCTATAACCATTCAAACAACATAATGGCTACTCGACTAATCTCCTGCCAACATAAAGCTACACTAATGCTTAACAAAAAGGGTTCTGTTAGGTCCCTGTGCCTTGACCCAATAGAAAACAAAGGGGTTCTGTTAGGTCCCGTGCCTCGACCCAATAGAAAAACAACACTCAATCATTAGAGTACCATGTGCAGCTTATGCTCTAACTCCACCTTAACCCAAATTGCTGCATATAGTTCAATCAATAAGAACAAGGGAAAGACATAGTAACATTGTGCTGGAAGCAGATAAGGTGTGTTATAATTCCCAAGCTTGACACATTGGCTAAAATCTCAACCCTGCCCATTGGTTTAACATGGTAACTTAAAGCTACGCTAATCCTCCTTTAGATTACTGGTGCATAGCAGTAAGGGATGCAAGGATTATCAGGGTTCTGTTAGGTCCCCGTGCCTTGACCCAACAGAAAAAAAATGCTCAATCATTAGAGTGCCCATGTACATCTTATGCCCATTCCTTGACCTAAAAAAATGCCATCATAGAGTGCCCATGTCAATCTGATGCCTTTCCTCCACCATAACCCAAAAAGAGACATATAGTTTAACCATTAAAACTGCAATGGTAGGGTACAGCCAGCTTTTAAAGTTCTTTAAGCAATCTCATGACAACAGTCAGGGCTAGGGCATCATCACTAAGGCCCAGTAAAGCCCATACAAAGCAATAAGACAAACCCTAGTATTGGAAAGAAGGTGTAACAATTAAGGAAGACCAAGAGCTCTTTTATCAGATCTTTCAAGGTTCCCATAGTTTTTGATTCAGCCAATTATTTGCATCATTTCAAACAAGATTTAGTTACTTATAACCACAGTTTGTGCTTGTAGGTGCTTAGAAGCCCTATTGTGCATCTTTTAAAACTAAATAATTAACTTTGGCGTTGCGAGCATTGCTCTATAGATCTTTAGCTGCAACCCTTATTATCATGTTTATGCACATGGAGATAAGTCCAAGTCTATTGTCTATACCATGTTGCATCATTTCATGCAATAATGTTTCCATATGAGCACCTGTTGCACCAAGTGGGTGACCAAGGGCAATTGCTCCACAAGCATTTAATTTTTGGGTGTCCATTTCCATTTTTTGCAGCAAGATACAAATTGTGAAGTGAAGGCCTCATTAATCAAAAAAATCAATAACATTCATTTCCTCCCTAGTTGCCTTGATTGCAAGTGGAAGTGCAAGAGCTGGGCCGATTCCACATGAGCTAGATCTCGACAGCTGTTAACCTCCTGAATATACCAAGAATAGGCAATCCAGTTTTGACCACCAATGCCCTTTTCTTAAGCAAGACAGCTGCAGATCCACCATTCACTTGTTTCAAATTTTCTGCAGTAGTTCCATCATGCTTGAAGAAAGGTTTTGACTTGGCTAGATCAGCAAGAGAGGTATTAGGCAGAATCCCATCCTCAAAAGATTAAGATTTTTCCTTTCCAGTTTTAAAGTCAAGTAGTCTCGGTTTCCACACTGATGATTTTATCTTTGAACTTTTCAACAGCAGCTGCTGCAGCTCAACATTTATGAGATTCATTAGAAGCTTGGTCTTGCTCTTCTTGTGAAACTCCATGACTTCCAACAATATTTTTGGAAATGACACCCATTGGTAGAATACAATTTTGTTCCTTCCTGCGAGTTTTAGTCCCTAGATTCACTAAGCCTTCCCAAACCATTAGATTGATAGTTTCAGGAAATTACGATCTAGTCAAACTATGTAGGTAGGGAAATACTGGTTTGGCTTGTCAAATTTGAGCCTATATCCATGTCTCAAGAATTGTGGTGTAATCAACTCTTGGATTATAGTACTGTTGTCTATCAAATTGCTCCCTAACTTAGGTCAGAAATTTCTTCTTGAAACATATTTCTGTAATCCAATGATGATAATAGTTGTTGCAGTGCTTGTATTTGATTGCACTAACTTTTTGCTGAAATGTTTTGCAAATCAATGCGTAGACATCTTTTGTCGTCCCAATTGCCCATCTATAACATACCTTTTCATCTGAACAACTAAGTTTTTGGTAGGGCAGTTGCTGTAATTTGAATTTATCTGTCTTTTTAAATATTTCCCCACATTTGATTGCTCATTTAACTATTTAGGGGTGAAAACGTGATTGGAGAATGCCATATGCAATCTAATTTATTTCTTACAAATTATTTTGATGCGTTTGAAGCATAAAGTTATGGTTTGAACTGGAGATGTGTCTCAAGTACAGAGACGTGAGATGTGGACAAAGATGTCTTGGAAGGTTCCACATCTCCTCCAAAACTTCTCATCTTCTGCCTTAAATTTTAACCTTTAAAACATAAACATGAAGTTATAAAAACCTAATAAAAATTTCCTACAACAGCTCCATTCATCTCATTGTTCTCCATTTGCATCCAGAAATAATCAATATAGATTGGGAGACATCATTGTACTGAATTTCATGTATATGAGCATTCAAATATTTAAAATATATAAATATTATTATTTTATTTCTTATACCATCTCTGAGTACCCCTGTACCTGATATCTGAAAGTTGGCATCCTCGATCCACGAGACCCATCCCTGTCCCCATTTCCTGGAGTCTATGGTTTGAAGTATCGAGTCTGTTTTTTCTCTGTCATATCTTGTCATAGAGCATATCTAGGAATAACATAGCACATCACTCTTCACATGTTATAGAAAGTGTGAGCACATGCTACACGATCATTATTCTGTTTAATGGAGACTACAATTTTCCTATAACTGTTAGCATTTTGCTAACTGTTTGTTAACAAATTAATTGCTGATTATGTTTCTTTGAATTGCTATGTTCCAAATGACTTAGAAGACACTTTTTGGAAAACACGAAAAACAACATGTCCTGATTTGATTTCCTAATTTAGAATTTTAGGTTGGTCCACCTATGTACATGTTTACCAAGTATATATGTTTACAAAGCTCGTATTAAAACCATGGAAAACTGTATTTCAAAGATTCTACAATGTTTTGGCTAGAGCTTACTTAGCTCTTGGCTCTTGTTTATGCTTTCTAAAGTAAATTTATGCATCAATAATTGCTATTGAGCTACTACTCAAACAAATAATTGATAGAAGTCTGAATTGTTGAGATCAATTGTGTGCCATTAGTTTTTAAACTTTTTCATAGTCATGGTTATAGAACTAGGCAGAAATCTTCGGATACGGCGAATGCGAAATTTCTGTAATCCGATACGGAAAATCTTGGGTGCAGTGCACGCTTTTGGGTACGTTATATATATATATTTATATATACATGTATATAAATATATAAATATGTATATAAATTATAAATTTAAAGAAGCATTTGCATACTTATTGAAATTTAATTCTCATACATTGCATACTTATTGAAATTTATTATTTCTCTATCACGATTATTTATCTTAGTAATAAGATTCAAGTTTTGATTGTTCATGGTGACCTTCCTCGATCCACTCAGCACGATAGTATTGTTTGACATATTTCCCGAAACATCATAACTAAGCAGGAAAAATATGGATCCAAGCTGGCAGGTGGGACGATTAGTCCGAGCACGGGAGAATACTCACCGAGTTTTGGAAAGCTATCCAGTATTTTTAATTACTAATCTGTCTACAAGCGATCAAAGCTCATGATTCTTTCAGAAGATTGCAAGAAGTTGCTTGGTCCAAAAAGGTGCAAAAATGGATTTTATGAAAATAAGAAAAATATTGCCATCAATGTGTAGAGCTCGAGAAAATATACACTTTTAGAAAAACGACACTTGAAACCGATTCACGAATGAAAGTTATGGCACATGCAAGTTTTTGCTGCTACATCTTCCTAGACCCTTTCCAAAAATGGCAAATTTTTTCTATCCTCGTGATTTTTCCACCAAAAATCCAAAAAAGGAAAGAATTGCCAAAAAAGGAAAGAAACAGTCTTTGGCAATTTTTTTTTGACTACGCATTCAAACGTTTCAAGCGTACCGTCATCCATTTGCACCCGTATCCAGCACTAATTCCGTGCTGGTATGGGGGAGCCTTGGCGTTTCTTCATGACATCTAGTTATAGAAATTAAAGATGGGATTTTAGGCATGGCCCATTATTTACTTTCTAGTGATACAAAGAGAGATTTTTCTTGCAAAATCAGGTGGACATCTAGACGAGAAGTAGTTATTGTATGTGCATCATACGTGTCTTGTTATGGTAGCTCATCCCACGAGCTACAATCTTCTATTGCCGTGACGATTGTTTCCATTAATGTATGTTGTCTTGGGTACGGTCATGGAGGCAGATTTTAGGCATGGTCCATCATTTACCTTGTAGTGATGGGAAGAAAGTTTTTAGTGCAAAGGTAGGTGGACATCTAGATGAGAAGCAATATTTGTATGTTCATCATGCTTGTCTTGTTGTGGTAGCTCATCCCATGAGTCTGAAATGTCCCCTAGTGGACACTATTTGACCCCAAGTGGATTCTTAGCAAATCCAAACCCAAAATGTAAATTTATAAAACATGGATCAAATCAAACTCTGCAGATCTGTATTTTCTTCTAGAAAATGCTACTAGGGCATAGCAAGAAACTCATAGATGTCCATCATTTACCTTGTGATGAGTCTGAAATGTCCCCTAGTGGACACTATTTGACCCCAAGTGGATTCTTAGCAAATCCAAACCCAAAATGTAAATTTATAAAACATGGATCAAATCAAACTCTGCAGATCTGTATTTTCTTCTAGAAAATGCTACTAGGGCATAGCAAGAAACTCATAGATGTCCATCATTTACCTTATAGTGACGGGAAGAAAGATTTTTGGGCAAAGGTAGGTGGACATCTAGATGAGAAGCAATTTTTGTATGTTCATCATGCTTGTCTTGTCGTGGTAGCTCATCCCATGAGTCTGAAATGTCCCCTAGTGGACACTATTTGACCCCAAGTGGATTCTTAGCAAATCCAAACCCAAAATGTAAATTTATAAAACATGGATCAAATCAAACTCTGCAGATCTGTATTTTCTTCTAGAAAATGCTACTAGGGCATAGCAAGAAACTCATACAAATCAACCAATAAATTATACTTTCACCACTCCAATCTGATTTACCAAATTTATTAAGCCAAAATATGAAAGAACATGCAGATTTTTGATGCAAACAAGGCTGAAATAAATTTATTAAATCTGTAGACTGGCTGCCCTGAAAATGACACTTTTTGCACACCAAAATTTCTGAAAATAGATTGATTCAATCTCTAAAAATGAGCTTTGTTGATAGCTCTCCAAATCAGATCTGAAACAACCTTAAAACATACCAGATTTGACAAGAAGTGGGTCGCTCCACATGAAATAAATAAGCAAAACACTGCTGCAATCTTTCCCACAAACCCTTGGACCAAAATCTGCAATACTCCTTTATTCAACTGTTGGAAATACTCAGAAAATTACTATAAATCCGTTGAAGCACAATGGAAGCCCTTGTGTAGAGAATCCTCACAAACTCTTGGAGGGTTTTCATCCTCAAGAGTATTTCTAAAGGGTTTTGTCTTTAGAAATAAAATAGACAAAGCTGGAAGCTTCATACAAAATCAGAATTGAGAGAAATATTCAAGCGTCCCTTCTCCAAGCAAATCCCATTGCTTAAATAGAAGAATTGCGCCTAATGGCCACCTCCAATCAACCAATCAGATTTTCATCTTCATTAAATGCTTTTCCTTCTAAAGGGTTTCGTTTTTAGAAATAAAATAAACAAAGCTGGAAGCTTCATACAAAAATCAGAATTGAGAGAAATATTCAAGTGTCCCTTCTCCAAGCAAATCCCATTGCTTAAATAGAAGAATTGGGCCTAATGGCCACCTCCATCAACCAATCAGATTTTCATATTCATTAAATGCTTTTCCTTCTAAAGGGTTTCGTCTTTAGAAATAAAATAGACAAAGTTGGAAGCTTCATACAAAAATCAGAATTGAGAGAAATATTCAAGTGTCCATTCTCCAAGCAAATCCCATTGCTTAAATAGAAGAATTGGGCCTAATGGCCACCTGCAATCAACCAATCACATTTTCCTCTTCATTAAATACTTTTCCCACCAACTTTTCCTTGCTAAAGCAAGTCGCATTTCCTTGGGTATTTTATTCCTTCAAAATGTTTTTTGCCTTTTTCACCATTTACCTTTACTTCCTAGTGCAAGTTGCACTTTCCTAGGATAAATCAATTTGGCCCAAATGCTCTTTACTATATGTTGCCTTTTTTCTATTTTTATTTTATGATTAAACCCATAATAATTGATTATAAGTGCTTTTATAACATTTGATTTAATTTTGCACATTATAATAAAATATCAGAACTTAAAGTCTCCCTTTTAAAATTTTCCTTAGCCGTCGGGAAGACAAAATAGGCTAAGGGTCTTCGTCATGACTATCCTAGGAAATGGGGCATTTCAGAGTCCCATGGCACTCTCTCGCCATGATAATTGTTTACAATAATATACAGTGTCTTAGTTACATTCATGGATCCAAATAATCTAATGACCTGTGTTGATTTGAACACAATTGGTCCAATGCGAACTCCATCAGTGGTTCACACCGCACTGCCATTAATTAGGGACAATTCTATCTATCAATTAAAAGGGATACCATGACTTCACGATTAAGGAAAGCTCACATTAACACCGAGGTCCCCCATTGGTCCATGGTACAAGCAATTGTGACATGGAAAGGACACATGCTCCAAGAAACCTATCGGACAACATCTTTGATACCTAGAGGCCTTGTGACACAACATTTTTAATACTAATATCAGTAAGGTAAACCATTCCCGTTGGAACTCAAAGGGATTATGAAATTGAGCTCTTTTGTAATGATCTAGGATTCAATGATTATAATGTTCTTGATTCTCATTGGGTTGGAGATTGTTAAGGATTGTTGAGTCTCTTGTCGTTTTCATCATACATGCTTGCGAGGATATACGATATCGCTCTTTTATAGTGTTGTAATTATGTGTATTTTGCCTTGTTTATACCGATATTAGTAAGGTCAACCACTCCCATCTGAACTCAAAGGGATTAGGAAATTGAGCTCTTTTGCAATGAAATGATTATAATGTTCTCGTTTCACATTGGGTTGGAGATTGCTAAGGATTGTTGAGTCTCCCGTCCTTTAATTATACATGCTTGCGAGGAGATACAATACCGCACTTTTATGGTATTGTAATTATGTGTATTTTGTCTTGTTTATGACTAATAGAAGAGCTATGGTTATATTTCTCACCCGTTTCACTGATTTTTTCACATTTGTTTACTTTTCTATTGTATATTCAACAATAACTTTTAGGTTAGCTAGATCTGTTTGCCAGTAAGTCAATGAGCTGCCCCCTTTACATTGCCCCCTTCATGCTTGAAGGCTGGGCACAAATCATTGGTATGAGAGCCTCTAAACCTTCCTTGTAGAAATCCTACAAGTTGGCTATACATAAACTTTCTTTGGTCCTAATCATTCATGCCTACTTGATTTTAGTGTCAAAAAGAAGGCATACAACCCGGCTCTATCTTTGACTACTTAGAAGACTGATTTGAGGGCAAGATGTCCAAGGGATGTGAAGAAACATACCATGGTAGATGTTGAAAGTATCACTTTTGCAGCAATCAAGGTTTTTTACACCTGTGCTTTATTGGTGGGAACCTATATTGCAAAGTGAGGGAGACTATGAGCAGATTGAAAGCCAAACTAAGTTTGTCACTGCTGTATGCGAAGAATATTATCCTCTCAAGCTCTATCAAAATGTACACCAGAATTACCTGTTAAGGAAAAATAGGGATCAATCAGTCCAACCCTATGCACCCTTCAACATATGTAAAACAATGTCTGCAAAACTTGTGTAGCAGCCACATTAACTACTACATACAAAGCCACAATGGAATTTCGCCCTTGTGAAACCTTGGGACAAGTCTCCAGTCACGTCGTTAAGTCAAAACAAGGAGCAATCAGTGTAACCCTATGCACCCTTCAGCATGTTGGTACCCAAATTGATTCTCCCTTAGAAGGCTGAGCAGCATCACGGTTTTGACAAGAAGCTTAGAGGCAAGTAGAGCACATTGTGTGTCATTTTGTAGTCGGGAAGGAATGCAGCTTGCTCTTTGTCACTTAGATGTGGAGAAATGGGTAGCACCCTTAAGAGGATTTGATCTATCCTCACTTTGCTTTATGGTTGTGCCTTTCAACCAGGGTGAGAGGACCCTTTTGTAGCCTTGTTTGTGGAGGAGATGGAGATGTCCTTCGTTGCAGAGTTATTGAGAAGACCTTGAAGAAAACATGATCAATACAAAGAAAATCTAACTCTCACGAGTTGTCACCCTAGATAATGGAGATATTTTCTAAGCAAGGTTTAGGCTACTAAAGACAATGAAAACTTGATTGCTTCTGTATGTTTTAGTAACAGAGATTATGCATTTGTACACACACAAAACAAACAGGGGTAGTATGGGTATGATTGGTTGTTTTTAAATGAATTTTTGGTGGGAGGTGAGGCAGAGATGAACTTGATTCACTAGATCCTTGAGATTTTTACAAAAATGGAGAGCTTGAACAACAAAATGTTTCGGGACAACTAGGATGTTCCTTTAACCAGAATATGTGCTTCAATGGAGGCCCAAATCAGCGCTTTTCACACAAACTTCAAGGATCCAAAATGAAGGCTCAAATTGGAAAACTTAACTAAACATTATCAACCTCTGTTTCATCACGCCTAAGATACCCTCAAAGGCTAACAAACAATCTTATAGTCATGCTAGGAGTCACAATGATTTTAAATTTGTTTATTTCACTATCAAATGAAAGCTCTTATGATAAATGAAATTGCAAATGCCACCAAACTATCACAAGGATAAGATCTTGTGTGATTCACAAAGATTTCAATGTAAGATTTCAACGGGAACAAGAAAACTATTTGCGACCTTCGAAATGAAGCAAACACAAATTTTGCCCAAAAATAACGTAGATTAACTCAAGTTTGATTAAATTTATCAGCGGGGAAAGTTTCTAGAACAATCTCAGAGCTTGTTAATGGCTGTACACTCATAACCACCTTGACATGATCAAATTTAACACAAAGGGGATAAACAGGTTTATTCAGATGGTTTCTCAGAAGGACGGGTTCTATCAAGCTTTTCTCTTAGAAAAATCAGTCCCGACCTCTAACACTCCAACCATTTGCACGACAAATTCATGCAATTTATAATACTTCATTTACAACAGAGTTTTCCCCCCAAAACCAGAAACATTCAAAGCACCATTGCGTGTTATGACCTTACTTGTGACTCCCGGAATCGAAGGCAAATCTCTCCAAATATTTCTAGCATTCAATTCTTCACCTGGTAAGTCATTCTTCATCTCGCACGCCAACTACTTCCTCCTCCAATCACAAATCTGGTTCTTTGCGTGCCAAGGAAGGAAAAACTAGAAAATCGATCGAAGCCAATGGTCAGATCACATCTTAATGGCAAAAGACGTTTTCAGATTTTTTTCCCACTAAACCAAGATATCAGATTAATGTTCCTCTTCATTTGGCGTGCAGGAGACTCCAAGAAATGATAAAAAACCATAAGAATACGCATCCCTAGGAGCTTTGGAGAAAATGGTGGAAAATCGAATACGACGCATTTACGATTGCCGTCGATCTTTCTTTTGAATTTGGACCGTCCCATGTGGGATATCCAAGTTAAGACGGGCCCGGGGTTCTTTTTACTTTTACACCATTTTTGGAAAAAATGCAAAATTTCTCAATTTGCTCCGCCCCTCCGCCTTTGAAAAATGGGCTTGACACGTGTCCCAATGTGGGTCCCAAAGGAACCGCGGCTAAATTATGCTATTTCACCTCTTTTTTGGAAAAGGAAAATTTTCCAAGTTTTCCCCGCAGCTCCGCCCTTCCGCTTCTAGTTTCTGATGTGGGTCCCAGTGAACCATGCTTCCTTTTACACTTTTAACTCCTTTCTCCACAAAAGGAAAATTTTCCAAATTTCCCCCTGAAAGTCCGCACCTTCGCCGTTGACTGGAGCAAAATTTTGACTATTCTTTGTCGGGCTCATGGGTCATTTTGATGATTTTAATCTTTTAAATAACAAGGGGCAAAATCTAAGTTGCCCCGATGGCCCGCCTCAATGGCGCATCTTGAGATGGTCTCCAAAAGTAGAGACCTTAAATGAGTGCGGGTTCCCACGTGTCTCGTGCCCTTTAGGAAATTGCTTTGAAAGTCTAAGGAAGGAAGACCCGTCGGAAACCTCCACGTGTCTTTATGGGGCAACTTCAAGAACCTTATAAGGCTTCAATATGATTTGACGGGGCGCGCTCCATTTTAGAACCATTATTCCATTTTGCCAAAAAGGCAAAGTATCCAACTTGCTTACGAAGGCCCGCATCTCCGCTTTTAACTTTGCCACGTGTCCTTCTGCGGGGTCAAAGTAAGACTTTTCCCTGCCGCTTCATATTTTTTGAATAACCAATTAGATGTTATCGGGGCCACTTGGGGCCAATTTGATATTTTTTATAAATGTGACCAAAGTGGCAAATTTCACCAAAAGGACCTGCCGGCCACATCAAATAAAAAATGAACACGTATACACCTTCGGGGAAAAAAAAAAGAAATCTTCCCCGCCACTTAAATTTTGCTTTAATCAGAGCCTGACGGGGCCACGGCGAGTTCAAACTTTTTGCCAAAGTAGCCAAAAAGAACAAGTTCATAAAACAAACCTGCCACGCCTTATCCAATTAGAAGAAGCCACGTAAGTACCAAAATTGAATCAGAATTGAGCGGAGCTACGGGACCGAAATTGCCTTTTGCCAAAAAAGGCGCGGCGACAAGTTAAAACATTTGCCCGCCGTCCCCTGACCAACCAAAAGAAGCCACGTGACCGCCGAATGCCAAGGAATAATTTGACAGGAAAAAGACGCCCGTCAGATCATCAAAAACACAGAAATTCACCATTCATGCCCATAATCCGATTTTTCGCTAAGGATGATTTTTTTGAAACAAAACCAAGTGAATCATGGTTCCAAGCATCTTTTGACCATGGATTTGGATTTTTAAAGGCATACAAATATAAATTGACCATGGTTTGAATTTTCAAAGGCATACAAATATAAATTGATCATTCTCGAGCTTCCATGGTCGGGGCAAAATAGGAAAAAAGCGGCAGAGCCTCATGGATTTTGAAGAAATTAGGGCAAAAACAGGGCAAACTTGGAGACTTTTTCAAAAAGGGCATGATAATGGATTCTGCAAACAATTCAAGGCATTCAAATGGAGGTAAAAGCTTTAGAACATCCACATCGAGAGATAAAACGTTTCATAACACGCAGATCAAAGGAAAATCAGGGCAAATGGTGCGAGATCAAAACGAGCACCAACACAACATATGCAAAACAAAGCTTGCAAAAGTTGTGGAGTGTAGAAGCCATATTAAGTACGACATATAAAGCCACAATGGAATTTATGCCTTGTGAAATCTTTGGACAATTCTGAGTCACATCGTGAAGATCAAGGAGCAATCCAAGAAGAAGCAAGAAGGCCAAACTTATTTTTTTCTCTTCGGCATATGCAAAACAAATTTTGCAAAAGTCGTGAAGTGTAGAAGTCATATTAACTACTACATACAAAGCCACAGTGAAATTTCTGCCTTGTGAAATCTCTGGACAAGTCTCTAGTCACATCGTGAAGATCAAGGAGCAATCCAAGAAGAATTAAAAAGGCTCAACATATTTTTGCCCTTGGTTCAAGACAAATCCTCTAGGAACACTCAAAATCACATTGTAAAATCAAGAACTTGGAGAGGGTTATCTTTGCCTAAGCTGCATGTTATAGCTTCAACAAAAACTCATGTGTGAAGGTAGATAAGGAAAGGGAAAGAAATGGTGTTGTCATCACATGTTGGCACCCGTGATGATCATGAATGTTGTGCACAAAAAACCTTTTTCACTAATATTACATGGAGTTAAGACTGAACATATTTTTGCCCTTGGTTCAAGACAAATTCTGTAGGAACACTCAAAATCACATTGTAAAATCAAGAACTTGGAGAGGGTTATCTTTGCCTAAGCCGCATGTTATAGCTTCAACAAAAACTCATGTGTGAAGGTAGATAAGGAAAGGGAAAGAAATGGTGTTGTCATCACATGTTGGCACCCGTGATGATCATGAATGTTGTGCACAAAAAACCTTTTCACTAATATTACATGGAGTTAAGACTGAGACTCTAAACTTTTTTGATTGTTGTATGTGAAGAATATTATCCTCTCAAGCCCTATAACGATTTACACATGAATTCCCTCTTGTTAAGGCAAAATAAAGATCAATTTATGCACATTTGACACCCATTTTTGAAACATAGTTTCATAAAGTCTCGAAGTGTAATGCTGATCGTAACTACCATTTACAAGCCGTAATGAAATTCTTTCCTTGTGAAACCTTGTTGCAAGTCTTTAGTCATTGCATGAAGATGAAATAACAATCCAAGAATTAAAAAGTCTCAACCTCCTTTTGTCCCTCTTACACGATCAAGCATTTAAGAAACACTCAAAATTGCATTGCACCATAATTATGTTATTACAAACTACCTTTGCCTAAGCCACATGGGACTAGTGAACCGAAAGTTGTTGTTATGAAGACAGTCAAAGAGAAGGGAATGAGCAAGTCTTTTGTCATTGCGTGAAGATGAAATAACAATATAAAAGAGTAAATAGGCCCAACCTCCTTTTGCCCCTTAAAAATCAAGCCTACACGAAACACTCAAAATTGCATTGCACAATAATTAACTTGCAATAGGCTACGTTTGCCTAAGCCACGAGGGACTACTGAACTGAAAGCTCTTGTTGTGAAGACTGTCAAAGGAAGGGAATAAAATGATGTAGTCATTTGAAGGTTGACACCCATGATGATCACAAACACACTATAAAGAAGAATTTGCTCACTCATGCCACCCAAAATTGAGAATGAGCAAAACACTGACTCCAATGTTTGGGGGACTACTGAACTGAAAGCTCTTGTTGCGAAGACAGTCAAAGGGAAGGGAATAAAATGATGTAGTCATTTGAAGGTTGACACCCATGATGATCACAAACACACTATGAAGAAGAATTTGCTCACTCATGCCACACCCAAAATTGAGAATGAGCAAAACACTGACTCCAATGTTCTTATTTGCTTAAAAACCGATGCCTGACAACACTCATTGATGTTGAAGAACGGAAGTATTTTTCAACCCAAGTGTTGGGTCTAGTGGTAAACACTCCTTGTTACCATTAACACTAGAAGTAGAAGAATGTCATTACAAATGATTTTGCAAAGTATTTGGGCCTTATCACGAAAGTGCAACCTTAGCTTTATTCGTTTTATGGTTTAAACCATAGTAGTTATCAAATTTGATTGGATCTACACAAAATCCGGCTAGATCTAGATTTATTAGCTGCCTCAAATAAATTTGGTTTGGGCTAGCCCTAATTTAGAGAATTTTTAAATTTTTTTGGTAGTTTTTGGGAAAAAAATCACCCATCAACCTTAATATCAAAGAGGCAATAAGGATTTTGAACTGTAGCAAGGCAGCTGATGTGGACGGTTTCTAGGCCGAGTTCTTCAAGCAGGGTTTTGAGGTTTTTGGTAACTATTTGGCAGATCTTTTCAATCAGGTGGTTAGAGTGGGCTTCCCTCCTACCTGGTCTCATCATATCATTCACCCGATCCACAAAGTTGGGTCCATTTCTGATCCGAACAACTACAGACTATCATGGTGGGCCATTCTTTCTCCAAACTCTATGCTACCACAAATCCTCCACGGTTTTTGTCTCGAGATTTTGGAGCAAAAGCAGCTCGAGCCGGAGGTCGCCGGTCTCATCATATCATTCACCCGATCCACAAAGCTGGGTCCATTTATGATCCGAACAACTACAGGACTATCATGGTGGGCCATTCTTTCTCCAAACTCTATGCTACAGTCCTCCACAGTTGTTGTCCGAGATTTTGGAGCAGAAGCAGCTCAGAGCCAGAGGTCAGGCTGGTTTTTGCCCTGGTTACCACACCATCGACCACATCTTCACCCTTCGGGCTATTATTGAGGAGGCTCGTCACCGCTCTTCGAAAGTCTATTGTTGTTTTGTAGACTTTCGAAAAGCTTTTGACTCCGTACCTCGCATGGCCCTCTTCCAACGACTCCGAGACATCGGTATTTTTGAGACTCTTATTATTGCCATCATGTGCCTCTATGAGTCCATCCTTGGTCATCTTCGTACTGCACACGGATTGTCTGATCTCATCAAGAGCACCATTGGGGTTAAACAGGGGTGCCCCTTGTCTCCTACCCTCTTTGGCATTTACATTGATGAGCTGGAATCCTTTCTTCGAGATCACATTCAAGAAGGGGATGGTTGCCTTCTTCACCACGTCTTGATTTCTATTCTCCTATTTGCCGACGATATTGTTCTACTCGCCTCTTCTCCTGAGGGGCTTCAGAGACAACTTGATGCACTTGCTTTATTTTGTGATCTTCGGCATTTGACAATCAATCTGGGTAAGACCAAGGTCATGGTCTTCAACGGGCTGCAGACATCACACCTCCACTTCTTCAAGGGGCAGGAGGTTGAAATTACTAATACATACACCTACCTGGGAGTCCAGTTCTCAGGGCCTAGATTCAGTATGAGGCATGCTCTCCAGCCGAGGGTGAATAAAGGGTATGGGTCTCTTGCCATTCTCGAGAGATAGTGTTTTCGGCACCACTTCTAGGACGTCTCCTCCAAGATGTTTCTTATGAACTCCCTCATCCGCCCCACTATTCTCTATGGGTCTGTCGTCTGGGGCCCCTCCCTTTTGGACACCGATTGGGCTTCGCTAAGGGGATTCAGACTCTCCTCCTTCGCCGTTTCATCAGATGCAAACAAACAGGTCCCCCAACATATTATTTTGGCAGAGTTCGGAGCCCGACCTTTCCGTCTAGAGACTATATTTGACATATCATCCTTTCTTCACCGTATCAGGAGGTTTGGTGATCTCTCTCGATGAGTAGGACAGTATCCATATCTCGCCTATTGTTCCTCTGTGAGTATTGCCCAGACTGTGGGCCGTTGTTGGTTTGCTGAGACTTCTGCCCTGTTGGACTCAGTTGGTATACAGATTGATCGTCTCCCCCCCTTCCAGTATTCTCTGAATGCTCCCAGTCATCTCTTGCCCACCAAGCAAGTGTTGAACAGGTCCATCCGGGAGGATATCTACAGGAGCTTCATTCAGACTACTTGGGTGAACCCCCCTGGGGTTTGCGCCCTAAGATGTCCTTTTATGCAGAGCACTTTCTTGAAATTAGAGATGGACTCATCATCCGCCCTCAGTACACCTCTCGTCACTGGGTGCATGCCCTCCGTATACCTTTGGGTCAGTTTCGAGTCGGCTCCCATAGACTTCGGTGCGAGACTGATCACCACATTGATCGGGAGGATAGACTTTGTAGGCTCTGTAGCCTTCATGAGGTGGAGACAGAGACTCATTTCATCTTCCGTTGCCCCATATACTATGAGATTAGAGGATGTTTTCATTGTCTCTTTAGAGGGTTCGGATATATCGACCAGCGGTGTCTTGCCCTTTACATCCATGAGTCTTTGCTGCTACGAGACCGGATTCTTCATCCCCCTCCGAGAGTCATCCCCACGAGACGAATTACAGCCTTCTTTCCGGTTCTACCCGTAGGTGGAGGAACTAAACGACAGAGCCTTTCTGACCCAGATACCGTGCATAGATCAATTCGTCCCCGGTTGGACCTTCACTCTTCCCTCGATCACCGCCAGCAGAATCGGATGCACACACGTACCAGAGGGTAGTCCAACTCCATTTGTCCCCTTGGCCGTCGTGTTAGTCTCAGATCTCAAAGCAGGTTTTCCGGTCCATCGGGAGAGCTTCTTTTCGTCGGCCTCTACTATTAGGAGGGGTGTGGCTACCATTCCTGATTAGACCATTGGTCCTCATTTGTCCCCCTTCATTCCCTTCTTTGCTTCCCTCGTTTTTCTCCCCCGCTTGCTCCATTGCCCCCGCATGTGGGGGTATTGGCTTCGGGCTTCCTTTCTGTTGTCTTTTCTCTTCTTTTCTGTTTTTGGGAACTCGTTTTGAGTTGTCCCCGCTCGCACTTTGTATATTGTTTGGGCTGCAGTCCCATTGACCTACTTTTGTGGTCATTCGTTGGACATTAATATATTTATCTTATCTTATCTTATCTTATATATTAAAAAATATAACATTTTTACATTACATCATTAAAGTTTTCATTATTTTGTCAAATTTTCATCTTTACAAAATTCAACTCAAATATTTCGGACCATATTTTTTTGAACTTTTCGAAGAATTCGGATTTTCGGAATTTTTTGCCCTCCTGAACGGATCCGGATTTTTCGGACCTGGTAACTATGGTTTCAACATAGACGAGAACTCAGAGTTACATGCCTCAATGCACATTTGAGTATGACATTGTGCCCATGCATGATTTTGTCACTTGCTATGTGGAATCATTAGAAATCTCGGATGTTCTGTTTGGCAAGCCATACTTGTACGATGAAAAATGCAATAATAGATGTGACATTGTGCCCATGCATGGTTTTTCACTTGCTATGTGGAATCATTTGAAATCTCGGATGTTCATGTTTGGCAAGCCATACTTGTACGATGAAAAATGCTACCTTCCATGACAATAATAGATGCATGCGAATAACCCAAAGGCATGCGAATAACCCAAAGGCATGCGCACCTTACCTTATTGCTTTGTCACACATCAAATCGATCTCATTCCAACATTTGCACTTCAAATGTTCCATCAGATCGGATATCGATCTTAAAACAATGAAATTGGCAAAAATTCCAAGAACTCATTTCCCAAGGAAGATTCGACTAAGCTCTTCATGTTGTTGTGGACGATTATGTTGTTGTAGTCCAATCGTCCATACATGATCGAAAGGCTAGTTTGCTACTTAGATTGATTATTATGTTATCAACAAAAACATTGTTTAAAATAGGTATCCTTTACCTTGCATTGATGATCTTTTGGACAAGCTCGGGGTGCATAATACTTTATAGAGATCAATTTGAAATCTAGTCATCACCAAGTTCTAGTCAACCTAGAAGACATCTAGAAGGTTACATTTAAATAAAGGAAGAATTTTATGAATGGTTGCTTAGTTTCCTTTGTCTTGAGCAATGCACAAATAACCTTCATTTCTCATATGCGTAGTATACATGGATCTTTCACCAACTCTTCATTGCTTGCTTTGTGGCATCTTCCTAATCTACAATAAGACTTTGGAATAGAATATCACACATGTTTAGAAGATTCTTGACACACTTTGCTCTACACAATTTGTAAGCCAACTTAGGCAAAGTGTATTTTGGTGTCACTCGGGTTTAGTAGTAGAGCTACATCCTTGATCATGAAGACATTTGCATGGATAAAAAAAATCAAATATCAAATGAGATTGGTCATTTCTTGTAAATCTCATAAAGTTACAAAGTTTCCTTGGTTTGGGAAATTTACCAACTCTTCAGTCTAATTGTGTGGCATCCTCCTAATCTACACTAAGATTTTGAATGAAAATATCGCACATGTTTAGAATATTCTTGACACACTTTGCCCTCAATTTGTAAGCCAACCTAGAAAAAGTGTATCTTTGGTGTCACTTGGGTTTAGTACTAGGGCTACATCATTGACCATGGAGACTTTCACTTGGATCTTGAGGGAGTCAAGATCATTTGAGACCATTTCCTGTTTATCTCACTGACCATTAAGACATTTGCCTCGATCTAGAGATAATCATTATCATTTGAGATTTGGTCATTTCCTATTAATCTCATAGAGTTCGAAGTTTCCTTGTCCTGAAAATTCACCAACTCTTCTTTGTTTACTTGTGTGACATCCTCCTAATCTACAACAAGACTTTGAGAGAAAATATCGCATATGTTTAGAAGATTCTTGACACACTTTGGCCTCAATTTGTAATCCAGCTTAGGAAAAGTGTATCTTTGGTTTCACTCGGATTTAGTACTACGACTACTTCATTGACTGTGAATACATTCACTTGGACCTAGAGAGAGTCAAGCCCATTTGAGACCGGTCATTTCCTCTTAATCTCATAGAGTTGCGAAGTTTCCTTTGACCAGAAGAGTTTCTACCATTGGGCTTGTACTAGGATTTTGTAACATGTCATTATAGATGAATGCGATCCAAGTGGATGTAACACTATATTTGGAAGAAATCAAAAAGTGAGGTTTTGCTATATCTTTTCTTGTAAGACACGACATGAATCAACCCTTTTGAAAGGGAGAGTAATGCATCATATTATGCATTGGTCCAATACCCACTCAACATGGAGATCTCGTTGCATGTATTAGAAATATTTAGTAAGACACAATAATAAGTATTTGGCCTATGAGGAGTTTTATGCAACCCGTCAAGTTCTCAAGCAATGACAACAATATCTCCTAGGTAAGGAGGCCATCATTGACTTTGAGCATAATTAAAAACAACACAACAATAACATTATAAACTTGCTTGAGTAGACCTCTGGTGACAACGCTATCTCCATCTCTAGTTTCATTGCATGTGTAATGATGCTTTTGCATTTGCTTACATTTCCTTTGTATATTGAACACTAATTTGTAGGTTATAGCTCGATATGACTGCTAGTTAGTAACCTTATCATATGTAGGCTGGGAGAAAGGCCAAAAACCATTGTTGGGTTATAGACAACCAAGTGTATGGTTAAAGTCAGCCTATCCTTGTCACCATTGTCGAAGGAAGCTAGAGGAATGCCATGGCAAACGATTCGATGAAGCATGTAGGACTTTTCACGAAGCATACCCTCAACATTGTTTCTTTCACACCAATGCCACATTTGGGTAGAGAATTGTGCTCGTCCACGATCATGTTACTTTAGATGTGGCACCACTTGGAATCTATGATGTTCTTCTTGATAAACAATACTTGTGTCATGTCCACTTTTTCAAATAAAGAAATATAATAAAGTTAATGATTTTAAGTTGTCAAGTCACTCACTTTTTATTAAAAAGGTGACAACTTAGTATAACTTTATTATTAAAATAAAAATAAAGGCGGCTTTCCAAATAAAGTAAACGCCAACAATAAATTAGAAGATGGAAAGTCACTTTAGTAATCCCACATGGAGTGCTCAACTTGGGAAAAGGCAATGGAAAATTATAAAAGGAGGGGTTGGGGTTTCATTTGAGACATCTTTTGGTCATTTATCTAATTTCACTTTGGAGAGTTGAATGCATTTGCTTTCACTTTCAGCCATAGAGGATGAAAACCCTCCTTGGTATCCTATTGGGGACGAAACCCCTCAATAGAATTCAGATTTGAGGACGAAAACCCTCAACATCTATTGGGTGACTTCATTCAGAGGTCACATTTGGGCGCAAAGATCAGATTTTCAAAGCTAGGGCACATTTTCTACATTTTCCGCTTCAAATCTGCATTCCAAGCGAAGAAATTCAGCCAGTGGAGAGACATCTGCCAAGACTTCAAGCAGGGACAGCTAGGGCACGATTTGCAGCCATATCTAGGGCTATCTACACTCTGTGGGATTTCAGACTGGCGTTTAGGGCATCATCCGTGGGAAGATTTCTTCGATTCCGGGTTGCATATTCATCATTTGGCCTCTTCATGCCACCCAGGGTGTCAGTTATCAGAAAATTGCTGTAATCATACATGGGTATTTTCTTGGTTTTTGGGTGTGAAAAATAAATAAGATAAATTCAAAACCTTGCTGGAAAAATTATTTTCTTTCATGATTATGTTCCTAGAGGCTTCTTGGATGTTTTAAGCCTTCTGGGTATTCTAGATTACGGATATTTTGATCAATAAATAGAAATTTCAGAAGTCTGCGTTTTTTTGGTATCAAGGGTTTGAAATAAAAATCAGGACATTATCTTATTCTTGGCATTAACAGCTGATTGCTGTCATAAATTTCAGTCTGCTGTTATATTTTTGCAAAAAGGTTTGTGGGAATCTGATTTTACCCTAGGCACTAGGGTTTGGAGAATTAAATTACTGAATATCCAGAATTATTGTTAGCTGAGTTTGCATGCTTTCAGTTTTTATTTTTGAGGTTTTGAGGAAAGCCCGTTTGGTACTAATTTTACCTTGAAAGGGTTAGTACAACTTGTATGATGGATATTATGCTTATATAATAATACAAACATTTGTTTGAAGACCTTACAGACATATTGTCACATTGCTTTGTCATTCATGGTTAGCTGAGTATCCAGAATTTATTGTTAGCTGAGTTTGCATACTTTCAGATTTTATTTTTGGGGTTTTGGGGAAAACCCGTTTGGTACTAATTTTACCTTGAAAGGGTTAGTGCAACTTGTATGATGGATATTCTGCCTTATATAATAATACAAACATTTGTTTGAAGACCTTACAGGCATATTGTCACATTGCTTTGTCATGCATGGAATCAATCTCATTCCAATATTTCCATTTTGAAACTTTCCCTCTTTTGTAGATCAGTTTGGGTGAACAATGAGATTCATAGAAAATCCCAAGAACTCATTGACCAAGGGAAATTCTGACCAAGTTTTGAGTCCAATTGTTCACACACAAAAAAGGACAGTTTTTTTGATGGATAAACGCTTTTGATCGGAGCTTTGAACCGGGGTTCTTGGGTCCCCTCCCTTACAAAACATTGTATACATTATATCGAGAAGGCGAACAACCCACATACAAAAAGTGAGGAAGTCTATACTTGGCTGTCGTGATACTATGACATACAAAAAGACCATACTAAAAACTATACTATATGGCTAATAATATCTGGAGCATGATTAATCTGATAATTCAATTACTTCTTCTTTCAACTTGGACTACTTTGGAGTATCCGCTAGAGTTGGAACCTTCCGACGTCTTGTTTGGGCGATGACCCGACCACTATCTGCGTTGCCCTTAACAGGAAAATATAAGAAGCCTTCCCTTTCACCCTAAGCTTGGCAATGCGGTCTGGAACAAGGCCGATTGGAGCTGAGAGCGCTTCCAGGCCAAGAGGGGAAATGTAGGATTTTGGTGAACAGACAACAACGAAATTCCATAGTCTTATTCCTCCTTGCCAATTCTAAAACATGAGCCCGAGCAACCAAATGCCCATCCCCTGCAATGAGGAGCTGCATAAAACCGAAGGTAAACAGAAATTGTCCACTGCTTCCACTAATCCTGGAACCTTCTGACGTGCGCTGGAACGACGACCCTGACCACTAGCCTGCGTTGCCCTTAACAGGAAAATATAAGAAGCCTTTCCTTTCACCCTAAGCTTGGCAATGCGGTCTGGAACATGGCCAATTGAGCCGAGAGCGCTTAGGCCAAGAGGGGAAATGTAGGATTTTGGTAAACGATAATAGCGAAATTCCATAGTCTTATTCCTCCTTTCCAATTCTAAAACATGAGCCCGAGCAACCAAATCCCCATCCCCTCAATGAGGCTGCATAAAAACGAAGGTAAACGAAATTGTCCACTGCTTCCACTAATCCTATTGCATGTCTAAGCGGGATAATATGTTTGGGCAATCTTGAGGTTTCATCCTTGTTCTGCTGAGAAACAATAGGTGGGTAACGAAAACAAAGGCAATCTTTGCGTTAACACGAGCTCGGCCACTACCTTGGACATAATCCTCTCCCATAATGCACACTACAACATTCTCCACCGAACCTGAGCCTATGCGGAATACTTTTCGTAGTCTGACAGAGGTGATGGGGCCATAGAAGGCCATCTCTCTTGAATCCCCATGAGAAAAAGCCCGAAAAGCGAGGAATCACCGTTCTGACTTTTCTAACAACAATTGGCCCTAGCGCGAGAGAATAAAAGACAAACGAAATGCCAAAGAGAAGGGCGTGAAAGCACTTAAAAAGATTTCTTCGCATGAGTCGGATCTTATTGATTAAATGGAATTGAACTTGCCTCACTCCTCGTAATGATGGCTAAATTGGGCCATTTTTCTATATCATTAGCGAGTAAGGCTTCCTCCTTTTGCATCACCCCAAAGTTGGCGAGGTAATCCGCTGCTACATTTGCTTCTCTAAATACGTGACCAATCCTCCATGTGTCCACCTTTTCTAGCCAAAAGAGAGTATTTGAAATATAATAATCCAAAGACCAATGGGAGGCCTTACCATTTTTGATTGCCTGAATTATAATCTGTGAGTCCCCTTCTATAAGGAGACGAGAGCATCCACTCCACTGCGTTTTTCACCCCAAAGAGGAGTGCTTGAGCTTCTGCCTGGTTGCAAGATCCTTCTTGAAGGTGATACGATCCAACGTTGATTAACTCTCCCAACTCATTGCGAATGATGCACCCCGCCCCCGAAAGCCCGGGGTTTCCTTAGAAGCCCCATCGAAATTAACCTTGCAAAACCCGGGGTGGAGACCACTTGGCTTCCTTCCTCTAAAGACATTTTTCCCATTTGGATTTACAATGCTTAAGAATAGCCCCCGGCCTAGGAAGCTTGATGAGAGGCTAAGCCTTCCTGATAGAGGTGTCTCTGCTTGAGAAATCTGCTAAATTTCTACAACTGGAGCTAACATTCTCTGAGATAACGACTTCTAGTTTTCTAATTACCTCTTGGACATCTAAAGAGACATCCCTAAAAGGTGGAGATTCCTCTCCCACCAAATATGCCATAGAAGGAGCATGGGGCTGTAGAGCCAAATGGAGCCGAGAGAGTGGCCTTTTTCTAGAATTGGCTAGGATTCGAGGACACTTTTAATGGTAGCCCCTAGAACCCCTAGCCGAGATCCAGTTTAGCTGGCACAACCACGTCCAACACTGAGAGGAGAAAGAGTAGTGAAGAAACAAATGATCAATATCCTCCTCGTTTTCACATAGCAGACATCGGGAAGGCCCCTGATATCCCCATTTTCTCCTTCTAACCTAAGTGAGAATGTTTCCTTTATATATGATCCAACAAAAGGCTCCAACTTTGGGAGAAGGTTTACGTCCAACATCTGGTCCAAGAATTGATGCCCCTACTTTCCCGATGGAGAAGAACAACATAACCCGCTTTAGTGTGTGTATTGCCCAAACTTATTTCCTAGCCAAAGGACACGATCATCTTTATCTATGAAATAGACTTTCCGCTTGTTGAGGATGCTTGTGAGACGAGCCTTAGCAGCTTGAGGGACTTCCAAGGTTTCCAGAACATCGAAACCCGTAATCAGCTACCAGATCGCCCCAAACAGTCTTCGTGGCTTCTTTGATTAACTCCGAGCCGGGGTCTCTGAAGGGCCGGGATGACCATTCCAAGAATCCACCTAGAACTTGGCGGAGGCACCATTGCCAATTTTCCAAAAAGTGAGGGAAGAGAAGATGTGCCTGCAGGAACAAAGGAAGTTCCACATATGCGACCCTTTTGGAAGCTCCTTTGATTAACAGTCTTTGTGGCTTCTTTGATTAACTCCCGGGCCGGGGGTCTCTGAAGGGCCGGATGACCATTCCAGAATCCACCCGAGAACTTGGCGGAGGCACCATTACCAATTTTCCAAAAAGTGAGGGAAGAGAAGATGTCTTTGTAGGAACAAAGGAAGTTCCACATATGCGACCCTTTGGAAGCTCCCGACTCGTGATGATGCTCTCAGGTTTTCCATTGGAAAGATATTTGAAAATCAAGTTGGAATTAAGCATCTTGGAAGGGTTGGATATCGATTCCGATATGCTTGGCTCCTAGCGCAATATTTTGAAGGCCCACGTCCAAAATTCCAGCGCCCAAACCAAAGCCTTATGTAGCTTGACATCTTCCCACTTAATTAGATGAAATTTTCTTTCATCACCGGTCCCTTGCCATAAGAAAGATTTGAGCATTTTCTCAATTTTTAAAAGGACCATTTTAGGTATTTTTAGGACAGAGAGCATATAAATTAGAAGAGCACAAAGCACAAAATTGATTAATTGAATTCTACCCAAAAGTAAGCCATTTGCCTTTTCATGATGACAGTCTGTGGGAAAAAGAGAAGCCTGCCCCGCTCCTGAAAAAAGAGGAATGCGAGGTATTTCTGCGGGAGGGAACCCACATAGAAACCCATGATACGCTTGATCCGCCTTTGAAGCCTGGGTGAAGTATTAAAAAAGAAAATCAAGGACTTAGGAAGACTGATCACTGTCCAAAGAATCAACTTCGAATATGTATCTAGGATGCTTCCAAACTCTCGGCCTCTAACACGTGCTTCTCCGAACAAGGTGTCATCAACAAACTGCTGATGAGAGAGAGGAGCGATGCCATCAGCTATTGAAAGACCCTTTAGGCGTCTCTCTCTTATGGCGTTGGACAATGCTCTACTCAACGAGTTTGCGGCGAGGATGAATAGATAAGAGGACAAAGGGTCCCCTTGACGGATCCCTCTGTTCATGGCAAAAAGCCCTTCCGCCGAACCATTGACCAAAACAAAAAAGCATGGAGAAGATATATAATTGAAAATCCAATTACGGATGGCGAGTTGAAACCCAACTTCACCATTACTTGGATAAACACCGATTGATTGATCATGTAAGCCTTGCTGAAATCCAACTTGAGTAACATCCCGAGCGATGGCTTGAAGAAAGAGAGTGCATTAATTGTGGGATAAAATGACACCATCAAAGATCAAGCACATAGGGAGAAAGCCCGTATGTTCTTGAGATATGAGAGATGCCAAGAGAGGACTAAGCCTGGTGGGCAATTGCCTTGGAAATGATTTTATAAGTCTGTGTTGCAAAGGGAGATGGGACGAAAATCCTCCAAAGCTTCGGCAATGCAATTTCTTAGGGAACATACAGATGAAAGTATGATTCAAAACCCCTAAGATCTTGACTAACAATGTCCCAAAAGTCTTGGAAGAAGGCTGTAATGAAATTACTAGTATAATTCAGATTATGAGCAGCATAGAACACTAAATAACACAATATTTCAGAATAATGATCTCAATATGCAATTATAATAGCTTCGCCACTTCGAGGGGCAACCTCGAACCATATAATAAGACTCAAATGCTCAAATGATGATGAACTACTACCTACAATCCCCTATATATACTATTCATATGTTGTGGCCATCACCCAGCCGACCTATTAAGCATGAGAAAGTATAAATGATATAATAAAATGATATGGTAAGCCACAAGTCGGCTACTCATATCCTAATACAAGCAATAGGTTAAGGGCGTAGCATGCCCTTCCCCTTCAAACCAACGTTGTCCTCAACGTTGAATAATCTGGATGTTCTTTGCCGAAAACCTTCATCCTCCTAGGTTGCATCTTCTATGCTTATACTATTCATATGTTGTGGCCATCACCCGAGCCGACCTATTAAGCATGAGAAAGTATAAATGATATAATAAAATGATATGGTAAGCCACAAGTCGGCTACTCATATCCTAATACAAGCAATAGGTTAAGGCGTAGCATGTCCTTCCCCTTGAAACCAACGTTGTCCTCAACGTTGAATAATCTGGATGTTCTTTGCAGAAAACTTTCATCCTCCCAAGTTGCATCTTCTATGCTCGAGATTCTTCCATTTGATCGATATTCCTTAATGTCTCTGGTTCTCGACCTCTTAAATGCGTGTTTGTAGAATCTTCTCTGGCTCCAATATGATTCTTCCTTCCTCATCAAGTTACGGTAACTCTGTCTGGCTTCAAATTTTTGTCCAATAACCTTCTTCGAGCCTGAAACATGGAATCTTTGGGTGTATGTGTGAAGATGGAGGCAAATCTAGTTTATAAGCAACATTGCCAATTTTCGTAGAACTTGATAAGGGCCATAGTATTTAGGCGCAAGTTTGTTGTCCATTTTCTTTGTTTTAGAGACATCTGTTTGTAAGGCTGAGACGTACAAAAACCCAGTCACTAATTTCAAAATGTCTTTCACTACGATGTTGATCTGCTTGTTGTTTCATCCTGTTTTGTGCTAATGCTAAATTCTCCTTCAAACTAGCCAAAACTTGTTGATGTTGAATGTGTTCCTCAACATCTCTGACCTTAGTTTGCACCCTCAAGGAGGAAGTGATAGAAGGTGGATGGTAACCATATAATGCTAAAAATGGGGTCATTTGAGAAGAGGTATGAAAAGATGTGTTATACCACCATTTTGCAAGTGGTAGCCATTTAATCCATCTTTCCTGCTTATCTGATACAAAACAACGTAGATACCCCTCTAAGCATTTGTTGACCACTTCCGTTTGCCCATTAGTTTGAGGATGATAAGATGAACTGTGAGCTAGTTGAGTACCCAAACATGAAAATAATTCTGTCCAAAAATTACTTGTGAAAATAGGATCACGATCACTTACAATTATCTTTGGGGTTCCATGTAGCCTTTGAACTGTCTCCAAAAAAATAGCTGCAACTGTACTAGCTGCAAATGGATGTGATAGGGCACAAAAATGGGCATATTTTGTGAGCCTATCCACAATCACGAAAATAACATTCTTACCCTCTGAACAAGGCAATCCGGTGATGAAATCCATGGAGACCTCCTCCCATCTCTAGCTAGGAATTGGTAAGGGTTGCAATGACACAGTGTCTTAATTGTTTCCCCTTTGTTACGTTGGCACACTAAACACTCGATCAAACTTTTGTACATCCCCTTGAGTCCTTACCAAAAGAATTCTCTTTTTATTCTATGATATGTCTTCAAAACCCAGTGTCCTCCAACAAGCGAAGCATGTAGCTCTGTAAGAATCTTATGCTTCAACTCAGAATCTTTACTCAAGTATAACTTGTCCTTGTACCATAGGGCATTACCTTTCCACTCAAATTTGTTAGATGTCATAGATCCTTGCTTGATATTCTGTATTAGAGATTGTGTATCCTTGTCTTGATCCCATTCCAATCTTGCTTCATCCACCCAATCGGCCGTCAACATGGACATTCCACATAGTAAGGCATCTGTGGATGTATCCCTTTTGGACAACGCATCAACTACTACATTTTCTTTACCCTTTTTGTATATGATTTCAAAATCATAACCCAACATTTTGTTACCCACTTTTGTTGTTCCTTAGATGATAACCTTTGCTCCAAAAAGTATTTGAGACTATCATGATCAGTTTTTACCTTGAAGTGTCTACCCATGAGATAGGGCCTCCATTGCTTGACCACATGAAGAATAGCCATCATTTCTTTCTCATAGACAGGTTTGAGCAGATCTTTTCCTTTGAATTGGCGACTCTCAAATGCAATTGGTCTTCCTTCTTGCATTAGAACTGCTCCCAATCCTGATCCTGAAGCGTCACATTCAACAATGAAGGTTTTTGAGAAGTTGGGAGTAGCCAAAATTGGGGTCTGCACAAGGCTTCCTTCAACTGCACAAAGGATTTAGTGGCTAAGTTTGTCCAATTGAAGGCATCCTTCTTTAGCAATGCAGTGAGTGGGGTTGCTATTTTACCATATCCGTGCACAAATCTTCTGTAGTACCCTGTTAGTCCTAGGAACCCACGAAGATTTTTGAGAGTTTTGGGCCTTGGCCATTCCACCATAGCTTTGATCTTTTGAGGATCAACTTTGACGCCTTCATGGGATACAATGTGACCCAAGTACTCTACCTCTTGTACACCAAAAGAACATTTAGATGGCTTTGCATAGAGAGTATGTTTCTCCAAAACTTCCAACACTTTATTTACATGTTGTAAGTGTTCTTCCCATGTCTTACTGTAAATCAATATGTCATCAAAGAAAACTAATACAAATTTCCTTAAAATGGCCTGAAAATAGTGTTCATCAAGCTTTGAAAGGTTGAAGGCGCATTTGTAAGACCAAAAGGCATTACCAAAACTCATAATGGCCCTCATGAGTCTTGAAAACCGTTTTATGAACATCTTCCTCTTTTATTCTAATTTGATGGTACCTTGAACGAAGATCTAATTTTGTGAAATAAATAGCACCATGCAATTCATCAAGTAAATAATCAATTCTTGGAATAAGAAACTTATCTTTGATGGTGTACTTGTTGAGTTCTCGTAATCTGGACACATCCTTCATGTTTCATCCTTCTTACGTACCATGACCACTTTGGCGAAGAATATGCACTCTGGCTAGTCCCGATGATACCCGCCTTGAACATTTCTGAACCATTTTCTCGATCTCACTTTTTTCGGGAATATGGGTATCCGTATGGTCTCGATGTTAGGTGTTTGGCTCCCCGGAATCAAGCTTCAATGGCATGATCATTATCCCTAACTGGTGGTAGTCCCTTTGGAATTGCATCAAAAACAGATGAGTGAGCATCAACAATCTTCCCAAGATCGGGTGGCATTGAAGACTGTATTTTGTACTTCTATGGAAAATAACTTTCTATAAATCCATCTACTCCTTTTAAAGAGAACCTTCGCATCCGATGAGAGCTAATAATGCTGTGGAGACTTAGCTACCATCCCATTCATTTGTATTGTCCTTCCATCTCGAATGAAATCGCATGAACAATTCTTGGAAATTCATCTCTATAGTAGTCCCTTTGGAATTGCATCAAAAAGGATGAGTGAGCATCAACAATCTTCTCAAGATCGGGTGGCATTGAAGACTCGTATTTTGTACTTTATGGAAAATAACTTTGCTATAAATCCATCTACTCCTTTTCGAGAACCTTCGCATCCGATGAGAGCTAATAATATGTGGAGACTTAGCTACCATCTCATTCAATTGTATTGTCCTTCCATCTCGAATGAAATCGCATGAACAATTCTTGGAAATTCATCTCTATAGTACTAAGGTTGTGAGCCATTGGACACCCAAAACAATATCTCCCCTCCCCGGAGAAATAACAAACATAGGTGAGTCTAACATGTAGTCTCCCATGGAAAGCTTGATACTATGGCACATTCTAGTGCACTTGACTGTCCCACCATCCGATCGTAACTTGCATTTCTAGAGGGTAAATAAAACAATTGAGGCGGGCAACTAACTTACTATTTATGAAGTTATGAGTACTCCCGAGTCAATCAACACTTTGTCACCTTTTTTTTTTGAGATAGCCAATAACCTCGAGTGTTTGAGGAGTATTAATACTTGACAATGCATGGCAAGAAATTGTAGGTTGGTGATCATCTACTTCCTCTTCTCTTTGGTTCTCAACCTCTCCTTTAATTTCAGCGTCCTCATCATCCTCATTACCTCCGTCAATATAGAACAACTTTTCAGCACATTTGTGTCCCGGTCCATATTTGCTATCACAGTTAAAACATAATCCTTTTGCTCTCTTTTCTTCCATTTGTTGAGGAGTCAGTCTAATTGGCCTAGAAAATGAAGGGGAAGAGATACTACGGTCTTTGGTGTTAATGAAAGGCGGCCTCCTACTACAAAGAAATTTTTCCTCTGCTCGACGTGCCATGATAATAGAATCAGAAAGCTTGAGTGGATTAAACATACGTACCTCATGCTCGATGTGGTCCTTAAGACCCCCAAGAAATAGGTCATTCAGATTCTCTTCTGGTATATTCTCCACCCTTAAGGATAGGTTCTGGAATTGATGCACATAATCTTTGACTGATCTTGTTTGTCATAACTTTGCTAATTGACTAAAGTAGTTCTCTAAAACACTGGAACTATAGTGCAATTGCAACTCCTCGGTAAAAACTGTCCAAGTGACACCGAGACCATTCTTCTGCCTCTGAGCACATAACCATCGATACCAAACGAATTGGTCTGGTTCAAGATACAGGGATGCCAATGTCACCTTTTGTCCTGATGGTGTTTGATGTAGCTCAAAGAAGTTCTCCATTTGATTTATCCAATTCAGGGGATCTTTACCATCAAATTTGCGCATATCCACTTTCGGCACCATGTTCCATGGTTGCGAATAAGTTGGATTCTGATTGGGCTGGAAAAGTGATCCAACATGGTTATTTTGTCCATGATTTTGAACTGAATATCCTCCTTGGTTGATATGGGATGGATTTGGGCCATATTGTTTACCCTGTACATGTTGCATGATATCATCCAACCGATGATTGATTTGGGCTATGTCTCCTTTAGAGGCCATCTTAGATTGTACATTTCGTAGCTCATACTCAAGTTGGCTCACCTTATGATCAACTGAAGTAAACCCTAGTGTTGAGGAATTTGTATTTACCCCTTCTGAATCCATCTCTTCAATCACTATCCCATCTTTATCTGGGGTTTTACCCAGTAACCGGATTCTTTTTTGCTCTTGTGGAAGGCCTGCCATGATATCAAACCTTAGGGTTTAGGGTTTCGATACAAATTCAGCCGAATAGGAAAAAACACAGAGAATATACTAATACTATTTTTTTGAGATCTTTAAAAATGTAAAGAACTTGAAAAAATTCCACAATTTGCATCCTAGGGAGCGATTTTATGAAAAACCCTAAATTTGTAATAACTTGTGCAAAATAAATCAAAAAGTCTGAAATTTTCAGAAACCTTACTTGAAATGTTTCGCAACTCTGGTAAAAATATCTCCCACCAATTCGCTCTGGTTCGAAATATATCACGGAAACAAAAAATTAGGGTTTTTGCCCTAATTTTGGCCCAGATCGCAGCTTTGATACCACTTGTAATGAAATTACTAGTATAATTCAGATTATGAGCAGCAATAGAACACCAAATAACACAATATTTCAGAATAATGATCTCAATATGCAATTATAATAGCTTCGCCACTTCGAGGGGGCAACCTCCAAACCATATAATAAGACTCAAATGCTCAAATGATGATGAACTACTACCTACAATCCCCTATATATACTATTCATATGTTATGGCCATCACCCAGGCCGACCTATTAAGCATGAGAAAGTATAAATGATATAATAAAATGATATGGTAAGCCACAAGTCGGCTACTCATATCCTAATACAAGCAATAGGTTAAGGGCGTAGCAAAGGTCACATGGAAAACCATCGAGGCCCAGGGCCTTATCCCATTCCATAGAAAAACCACCGACTTGATTTCTTCCAAAGAAAAAGGAGCCAGAAGACGATTATTCCAGGATTCATTAACTAGTTCAGGCACAAATGACAACAAAGAATTTTGTGCCTCCCGATGGGAGAAAGTGTCACCTGCTAACAGATCAGAGAAGAAGGAGACTTTGGCTTCATTAATGTGATTTTGATTCGTCACCTAGTCACCATTGGGAAGTTTTAGCTTGGAAATATAGTTGGAGCTTCTTCTAGCCTTCAAAGAGGAATGGAAGAATTTTGTGTTCCGGTCCCCTTCCTTTAGCCAGGTTTCTCTAGATTTTTGCTTCCAGTAGATTTCTTCCCTTAGAAGAAGCTCCTCCAATTCTGGCAGCAGGGACTTTTCTTTCATGAATTCTGCCTGGCCCATCCCTGATCTGAAAATTGATTCATTCAATTCTTTGACCTCCGATTCAACCCTAAGCTTTTTTCGAGAAGATATTCTTGAAATGGCTCTTGTTCCAGCTGCGCAGATAACTCTTGAACCCTGCAAGAAAAAAGGGGCAATTTGTCACCTGCATTGCCTTATATAATAATACAAACATTTGTTTGAACACCTTACAAGCATATTGTCACATTGCTTTGCCATGCATCAAATCAATCTCATTCCAATATTTCCATTTTGAAACTTTCCCTCTTTTGCAGATCAGTTTGGGTGAATGAGATTCACAGAAAAATCCAAGAACTCGTTGACCAAGGGACAATTTGACCAAGTTTTAAGTCCAATTGTCCACACACAAAAAAGGATAGTTTGTTACCTGCATTGCCTATTGCTTGCTCAAGAAGAATACTGTGAAAAACAACTATCCTTTAACTTGCATACCATCACAATGCTTTTGTCATGTTTGAACACCTTACAGACATATTGTTACATTGCTTTTCCATGCATCAAATCAATCTCATTCCATTATTTCCATTTTGAAACTTTCCCTGCTTTTGCAGATCAGTTTGGGTGAACAATGAGATTCACAGAAAAATCCAAGAACTCATTGACCAAGGGAAGGTTTGACCAAGTTTTGAGTCCAATTGTCTACAGACAAAAAAGGATAGTTTGTTACCTGCATTGCCTATTGCACGCTCAAGAAGAATACTGTGAAAAACAACTATTCACACGCTCAAGAAGAATACTGTGAAAAACAACTATCCTTTAACTTGCATATCATCACAATGCTTTGTCATGCTTTAAATAAATCTCAATCCAAGATGTCCATTTTGAAATTTTCCTCTCAACTCCAGATACATTTGTGAGAACAATGAGATTAGAAGAAAATCAAAGAACTCATTGACCAAGGGAATATTTGACCAAGTTTTGTAGCCCAATTGTTCGTACACAAAAGCATGCAGTTTGTTACCTGCATTGCCTATTGCACGCTCAAGAAGATTACTGTGAAAAACAACTATCCTTTAACTTGCATACCATCACTATGCTTTGTCATACTTTAAATAAATTTCATTCCAAGATGTCCATTTTGAAATTTTCCTCTCAACTCCAGATACGTTTGCGAGAACAATGAGATTAGAACAAAATCAAATAACTCATTGACCAAGGGAATATTTGACCAAGTTTTGTAGCCCAATTGTTCGTACACAAAAGCATGGCAGTTTGTTACCCGCATTGACTATTGTGTAAAAAGAATTATGTGAAAAACAGGTATCCTTTACCTTGCATAGATGATCTTTTCAACAAGCTTTGAGGTGCATGATACTTCACAAAGATCAATAAGAAATCTGGTCATCACCAAGCTCTAGTCAACATAGAAGACATCTTGAGGACAACTTCTAAGACAAAGGAAGGTGTGTATGAGTGGTCGGCTAAACCAACACATCCCTGACCTTCATCTTGCGTATGAACAATAATCTTCACCTTTTTGCCAACTCCTTCGTCATTGTCTTCTTTTATGACATCTTAATCTATAACAAAAACTTGAAAGAGAATATCACACATATTAAGAAGATTCTTGATGTACTCTGCAGCCACAAATTACAACCCAATATAGGCAGGTGTATCTTTGGTTCCAAAGTAGGTTGAGATCATTCAAGGTTGGACAGTTCCTTCCAATTTCATACTGTGACGAAGTTTCCTCCATGATGTAGTCTAGGATGGGGTGCCAAATTAATGAGTGCCCAGTCTTAGCAGCAGGAGACTATACCCCTTAGTGTTGAATGCTGACATGATTGAGATCTCATATACATGAGCAAAACCTATATGTAGGATTCCCAAGCTCAGCAGTAAATAGCAAAAGATTTCAAATTTCATTTACATCTCTCTAAGTACACTCTTTAGAAAAATACAAATCAGGTTTTTTTCTAAACAAAACTTAATTTTTGTGCTCTAAATTCTTGTTACAGGCTTCAAATTGTCCTTACAATGGATACTAAATCCCTTAGTGATGAAAGTTGACACAACTGAGATCTGACACACAGGAGTAAAACAATATGGGGCTTCCAAGATCTGAAATAAATAACAAAAGATTTCTAAATTCATTTACAGCTCTCCAAATACACTATTTAGAAAATTACAAAGTAAGCATTTTACCAAACACAATTCAATCTTTGAGCTCTAGATTCTTCTTACAGGTTTCAAATTATCCTCTGAACTATATTGATTTACCATTGGGTTTAAAAACCCATCTCAAATTTATTGTGAATTTCATTAAAGATTTTCCCAGATGATGTAGCCTTCAGACCTTCCAAAACACAATTTGTTTTGCAGAGCTCTATCTTGGTGGCTACGTTCTGAAACTCATGGTAGTAATCGATTCCTCACTTTGGTTATCTTCCTTTTTCTCTTCATGCAAGGAAAGGATATCTTAGAAGTTATTTTCCGGGATCAAACTTACTTAGTTCGGCATAATCCATGTTTCTTATGACACTTGTCCCTCGAAAAGCTTATCCTCATTATCTACCTTGCACTGCAATCAAACATTTGTTTTCTCTTCGATTTCCTCCTTCGGCATAATCCATGTTTCTTATGATCACATGCACAAGTAATCATTGTTCTTTTCTGATTGTGATGCCATTAACTAGACATGGTCTAGGGTAATAGAGACAGAGACAGCGACTAACCTTTCCTTCTTAATTTTTAATTTTTTATATTCTATTGGATCTCATTCTATCAACGAGCAGGCGAGCCAAGGGGAAAAAGAGAGACAATGTGGGTCCGATTTTTTATTTTCAGGATTTGTAGAGGTCACAGGGGAAGGAGGGCAGGTGGTAAAGGAGACCAAGATTTGTGGCCATAGTAAGAGGGTTGGAGGGACAGGACAGAGACAGATATGTGGGCCCCTTTTCAACAAGTGTGTGGGATCTAGGGCACAGGCCAACAAGATCAGGTAGACCCACCAAACCATTTACTCTCTTGCAATTTTTTATATATATTTCAAAATTGGCCTAAACAAGACATTGCAAACCATGGTCAAACATGAGGGTTTTAAAGGCAACCTAAACATGGGGTCACCGAGGTCTACTATTTTAGAGGCACATTTATCAACAGACAATAAAATTTCAGCCATGACAGAAACTCTCAAACCTATGCAATGGGTACAAACAAAAAGTTGGTCTTTGTGAATGCAAAACAATATAAGGGGATCCTAAGGCGTAGGTAGGCCAAAAAAGCTGAGGCAAACTCAAAAGAAAATTTTCACTTTGATTTTACCAAAGACAACAAACAACAAAGGAAACTTTGTTTTCAAAGAACACCGAATAGAAGGAAAACAATCAATGCAGAGGGATGGTAGAGAGGAATCAAAACTGAGCAAAACAAAAAGGACTACCGCAAACAAGGATGAACGGGAGGTAGGAGTGCAAGATCCTAAATATCTATACAACCCTACATCTACTCTATTATTGTGGTCTTCAGAATTGTATGTAAATGAGCTCATGAACATGAAAGAGAGACTTGGAATTTTAGAAAATAAGAGGCTGCAAGAAGACAATGAGAGAAAGAATTTGCAGAATATAGATACAAGTTGGAAAGAGAAAATAAAGTTCTCGAGAGCAGGTACTAAATCTTCAAAACATCATGGAAAGAGGACAACAAGAGTTATTCATTCTAAAACAAGAACTAGGGCATTTGAAAACAGTGGAAAGAAAAACCCCGAAATGATAAAAGGGAATGAAACAATACAGATAAATGAAATTCAATCGACAATTGAAAACATGGAAATGAAAGAAAACCAACTAAAGGATTGGATAGAAGAGGCCAAATCTTGGTCACAAGTAGTAAGTGGATCATCAATTGAACAAAAAAATCATAGAGAAACACATCAAAACACAGATAAAAGAAGAAAGGGACAAGCAAGACAAAGCAACAAGTTTTATTATCTAAGGTTTGAAAGACTTCGGTGAAAAGGAAAGAACTGACATTCTGGATAGAAGAGGCCAAATCTTGGTCACAAGTAGTAAGTGGATCATCAATTGAACAAAATCAAATCATAGAGAAACACATCAAAACACAAATAAAAGAAGAAAGGGACAAGCAAGACAAAGCAACAAATTTTATTATCAAAGGTTTGAAAGACTTCGGTGAAAAGGAAAGAATTGACATTTTGGCAAGGGACTTTCTTAAAGACAAGCTGAAGTGGACATGTTATATACATCAAGCCAACATGATTGGTAGGAGAATAGGAGGGATAGTGATTGTCATGAGAAATGTAGAGGACAAACATGTTATCCTAAAAGTAGTAGGGGACTTCTTAGAGGCACACATATATCTAGATGAAGAATTGACATTTACCCAACAAGAAGATTGAAAGAAGGAATGGGAGAAAGTGAAAGAGGAAGGAAAATGGGCATAGTTGAGGAATGGGAAAGCCCAAATCAGCGATCAATTGTCAAGCAAGAAATAGGGATTTGGGGCCCCACGGGAATCCATGCACATAGTAAGTTGGAATTGTAGGGGGTATCCGTGGAGAAGAGGACCCGGATTGGGGCCCATAGCAGAGGGGAAAGATATTATTATTCTTATGGAAACACATGAACATGAGAAAGTCCCAGAATTTGAAGGGTACAAGAAAATTTCAGTTTGGAACGAATGGAATGAAACAGGTAAAGGTCATGGGGGATCACAGTGCTAATCAAGGAAATATGGCTCGAGACCGTCAAAGTTGAAAAGGAGGACCCAAATAAGCAATACATATGGCTGAAAATATTAGATAAATGAGGCGACAATCAGATTGGCTGCTTGCTACTTTGCACCGAAAAGTTCAAAGACTTATAAGAGAAGTAATCTAGATATCTGAGATCCATATGCTTTGCTAAAAAAGATATTTTTGTGTTCAGTACCTTAGGGGAAATAATTTTAATGGGTGACTTTAATGCAAGGACCGCAAAACAATCAATCTCTCTAGTTGAGCAATGAAGAAGGTGGGGATGACAATCCTTTATGGCTTAATGAAGAAGAGGACCAACTTTGGGAAAGAATATCTCAAGATGGTAATGGAGGGGTGACACATTTTGGGGTTGAGCTTCTAGGCCTATGCAGCTTATATGACATGGTTATTTGTAATGACATGAGGGCTTGGCCTAGATCAGGCAGTATCACTTGCAAAACATACAATGGTCAAAGTGTAGTGGACTATGTCATTTGCTCCCAAAGCTCTATTTCTTGGTTGCTTGAGTTTGAAATAGGGGATTGTCCTATTGAGCTAAAATCGGATCATAAACCTCTCTTTGTCAAGCTTGGTACCATCTCAAATCAGCACCAAAGAAAACAAGTTCACCACATGCAAAAGACAACTCAACAACAAGGCAAAATCATTGTAAATAAAGCAAATCAGAAATCTTCGTTGCTGCCCTTGAGCAACAATTTCAGATGACAAGAAATGACATAGAGAGCAAGGCAACCAAGGGGACAAGTGGCTATGTACGCAGTAATTTGCTGATTCCTCTAATTCACAAGGCATTAAGTGTTGCAAAAGATCTAAGCCTAGAAAGGGAGTTGCAAATACTTTTCCAATGAATCCGTGGTATGACGAAGAATGTAAGGCTGCCAAGAGAGCTTTGAAGGAAAGTGAGATGAACAAAGAAAATAAAAAGAAATATGAGAAATTGGTACAATACAAAAAAGAAAGCTATGTGAATATGAGGAGGAAAGAATTAATTTCTCTTGGAAAACACAATCCCAAAGGCTTTTGGAGGGAGCTGCAACAAAAGAAAAACACATAGAAAATAATATCACAGATGCTTAGTGGTTAGAGTATGCGAGGATCCTCTATGAGCGGTCTCAACAAAAGGATATTCCTCCCATAATTAATACTTTATCGAGCTTTTCTCTATGGAAGACATCAAATAGGGCATAAAGAATCTAGCAAGTGGTAAAGCACAAGATATTGATGGCTGCACGCTGAATTTTTAAAGTGGGGTGTTGAGGTCCTCACTCACATCGAAAAATATTCAATGAGATCAACTAGAATGGCTTCCCGTTGGAGTGGATGACTAGTGTTGCTATTCCTCTATTTAAAAGCGGTGATATCAATAATCCATCCAATTACCGCACCATTATGGTCAATCCTCTCCTTGGTAAAATTTTTGAATGTCGTTAATGTCAAATCAACCGGGTCGAAAGAGAGGGTAAAAGAGCAAAAGGGCAAGCATGGCTTCCGACCTAGACATTCAACCATCGACCATTGCATCACTCTTAGGCACTTGATTGAAAAAGTATGGGATACCCAAGGAGAGGAAGCTTTTTGTTGCTTTGTTGATTTTAAGAAATCTTTTGACATGGTACTTAGAGACAAACTTTGGAACAAGATGAAGAAACTTGGGATTCTAGACGAGTTTAGAGTAGCAATGTTAGGCTTTATGAGCAGGTGAGAGCTAAAATCAGAATTAGAGAGGGTATGTTAGAATGTTTTGGTAGTGACATTGGTGTCAAGCAAGGTTGTCCTCTCTCTCCCACCTTGTTTGGCTTATACATTGACAAGCTTGAAGAATGGTTAAGCAAAATCGAGGAGGGGGCATACAGTTGGCATGTGGTGAAGTTACTCTTATATGTCGACGATCTTATTCTAATTTCAAAAACAACTCAAGGATTGAGGGATCATTTGAAAGCCTTAGAACTCTTTTTCCGGAAGTCGAGATGCAAGTGAACATTAGCAAAACCAAAGTCATGATTTTTTCTTTAAAAAGGAAAGAAACAAATTAACTTTCTTTTTTAGGGGAGTCATTGGAAATTGTAACAAAATACAAATATCTTGGGATTGATTTACACAACAAGCTTAGTTGGGAGACTTGTAGAGCAAAAAGGATACATGGGGGTTGGAAAGCATCTTACCTACTTCAAAATAGGTGTAGGACAACTAAACTTTGGGATTGGAAAACTAAGAAAACCCTTTTTGGATTGTTGGTCACCTCGTTTCCCTTTATGGTTGTGAAGTATGGGGAAGTAGCATGTCAAATCATGGGTGGAGACAATTAGAAAGAATCTAGAAACATCTAATCACAAGCACTCTTAAAGTCAAATCAATAGTCCCTTATGAGATCCTGTTGGCTGAAACAAATACTTTCTCAATGGAAACATCATCAATAATTCAGTTGTTATTGTCTTTGAGGTATCGAAACCGCTCTGCAACTTTGGCGAAAAATTGAGTCGGCTTTTCTAGGGTTTTACAATTTGCACCGCCATACCGCGACCTTTTTGGGCTCTGGAAATTTATTGCTATAGTTTCTCCTAGGGTTTCTTGCCCATTGGGCGTCCCCTATATAATGTCCTCGCCATCTTCCATCTCGGTTGTTTCAACCGTGGCTGGAGATAGTGGAGATTTGAGCAATGGCACCGCCAACGAAGCGACCCAGGAAGTTCGTTCCGAAAGTATTCCACGAGGTAATATTTCTCCTCCTGATGTGGTTTTGCCCATTCCTGAATTTAATGTTGCATGTCAATGGTTAGAGCAGTTTTGTCTCATTGGGTATTTCATGGGCTGCATCCCCTCTAAAAGCATGCTCAAATCTTGGGTGAAACCATTGTTTGGACCCCTCATGGAGTCAGACTGAAAGTGTTCAAAACATGACCAAGGGTTTCTTTCTCTTTCGCTTTTCCGACCTTGCTAATGCACCCAATATTCTGGCTAAGCAAGCCACTTGGTATGTTCGCAACTCGTTGCTTGTACTAACCCCATGACACAAGGACTTCGTGGTATCTGAATATACCGCCCTTAAAGTGCCTGTCTGGGTTGAATTTCCTGGCCTTCCTTTACCGTGTGTGCCTTTTTTGTCACAAATTGCCGCTTCTCTTGGCCGAGTTGTTTGCCTCGAAGCCGAAAGGTTTTACCATGCTCGCCACAAAGTGAGTCTGTGTTGAGATTGATCTCTCTCAAGACCTTAAGGAATTTGTGGATATCTAGATGGGGACAAACACTACTCTCAGCGGGTCATGTATATCAATCGCCTAACACATGCTTTCGTTGCCAGGCTTCCGATCACAAGATCAAAGATTGTCCTCTCTATGTGCCCCGAAACTGCCTTGTGGCCAAAGCAGCTCCTAAACCAATCAAACCCCGCAGGAGGAAGGTTGGCAAGTTCGCCGGCCGGCGCAATAAGAGCAAAGCCCAACAATCCAAGGCCTTTGGCTCTAATGGCCACCGGAATCAACTCAATAAGGAACAACCGCATAACGTGCATGCTAAAGAGCCAACGAATGTTGCTAAAGAACCAACTACCGTTGCCAACTCGGTTACCCCATTGCCAAAGTACTCCAGCACACCCCTCGCGGCGTTAGTTCTCATGGAAAAACTTTGTTTATAATGTTCCCATCCCACAATCGGTCTTCGTTACTCTTGTCAAGCAACTCACAAGGGCCTTCCAAAAGCCCCCGAAGCCCTTCTCGCATCTCTCGGGACCATAACCTGGCTCGTTGTCTATCTTAGAATGTTCGGGGTCTTACAAACTCACATTCGTAAATATGTTGTGAGTGAAACTCGACAACAATGTGCAAATTTGGATGTTTTGGCAAGTTGTTGGAGGCCGGTGCAATAAGAGCAAAGCCCAACAATCCAAGGCCTCTAGCTCTAATGGCCACGGGAATCAACTGTTAAGGAACAACCGCATAACGTGCATGCTAAAGAGCCAACGATTGTTGCTAAAGAACCAACTACCGCTGCTAACTCAGCTACCCCATTGCCAAAGTACTCCAACACACCCCTCGCGGCGTCGGTTCTCATGGACCAGTCAAACTCTGTTTATAATGTTCCCATCCCGCAATCGGTGTTGTTACTCCTGCCAAACAACTCACAAGGGCCTTCCAAAAGCCCCGAAGCCCTTCTCGCATCTCTCGGGACCATAGCCCGGCTCGCAGCGTTGATTCCACCGAAGTGGAGTACAACATTGAGTACGCGGTCGAAAAAAAGTTGATTTGCAAGATTTTTTACAACACAACACTCTTGTCGTTTCTTGCAAAATCAATATGATGCCCTTGATGGCTTGGAGGACGGGGATATGGCTCTTGACCATCGTTTCCCATGAATTGTCTATCTTGGAATGTTCGGGGTCTTACAGACTCCTGTCAGTAAATATGTTGTGCGTGAAACTCGACAACAATGTGCAAATTTGGATGTTTTGTTTTTGCAGGAAGTAAAAATTACAGGTTTTCAGTTACAGATGGTTTGCAAATCCATCTGGCCCGACAACTTGGCTTTCATAGCAATCATGTAGCAATCTTGGAATGTTCGGGGTCTTACAGACTCCTGTCGTAAATATGTTGTGCGTGAAACTCGACAACAATGTGCAAATTTGGATGTTTTGTTTTTGCAGGAAGTAAAAATTACAGGTTTTCAGTTACAGATGGTTTACAAATCCATCTAGCTTGACAACTTGGCTTTCTGTAGCAATCATGAAGCAGGACGTGGGGGTTTAATTTCGCTTTTTGCTCCCAAATGGCGGCCTTTACTTATTGACCACGACATCGACCCCACCAACTGTGCCATATGGGTCCTCTTTAATGTGGACGGCTGCCCTTTTGGCCTCATTAATATTTACGCCTCAAACGATGCGGTCAAAGGGCCGATCTGTGGCGGTGGATCGCCAACTCCATTCCCGATGCTTACTGGGTAATAAGTGGAGATTTTAATATGGTTGAGTCACCTAATGATAAATGTGGCCACTTGCCTATGAGGTGGACACTTGGCGAAAGGGAAGCGTGGTATTTCATGCGTAATAAATTTGGATTTTTTGATCCTAACGCATCTCGCTTTCCCACCTCTGAAGCTTGGTATACGTGGACCAATCTACGTGGAGGGATAGATTGCATACTCAAACGGCTTGACAGGCCATGCTTTATCAGCTCAAGATTATTTTGAGTTTGATAACATTTATTCTATGCTAGTGGAGGTCATGCCTGACTTTGTCCTTTCGATCATTCTCCAATATGATTTCATATCAATTGGCATGATGCGCACCCCTTTTGTCATAAAGGCCAATTCTTTCTTAATATTGCCTTGATGCATCATGGCCCCACCGTCAATCATATCAAGCGTGTTTGGAATTTAATTCCACGACCCAGTCATTGCCAACGATTTCATCCACCTATGCAAGCCAGCTGGATTCAGTGGTGGGAGGACACGCTGACTCGGACAACAAGATTTCTTAGAATCTATGGCCAACAATTGGCAATAATTCGGTGCCGCTCATACTCCGCTAACACCTCGGCTCTTAGCCAGGCGGTGGTGGCACTTCAAGGCGATCCCTTCTCTGAAACTTTGCAACTTCAAGTTGCAACGCTTCGACACCAAATCCAAATTGCGGATAATTACAGTGTTAGGGGCGCACAGATCCGAGCTCGGATGCACTGGCTCAAAATTGGAGATTGGGTTTCGAAAGAATTCTTTCTTTCTCTCAGAGCCAGAAAACCTTCCCAACAAATCCGAGCTATCATGGATGGCGGAGCTCGCATTACTGACCCACAACTTATGTTGCAAGCCTTTGTGCGCCACTACAAGCTCGTGTTTCAAGCTCAACAACCCTTTGCAGCTCGCCAAACTGCTCTTGATCAATGTTTGGGTGTTGTGCCGTGTAAATTATCGAGGCTCAAAAGGTGATCTGCGAGAGAATGCTCACCATTGAAGACCTCCATGAAGCCACCATGCAAATGGCCAACGATAAAGCGTCGGGTTGTGATGGGTTCCCTTGCGAATTCTATAAAACCCTTTGGGATTCGGTCGGTCAAGACTTGTTTCAGGTTTATCTTGAAGGTTTCCAGAAACATTCCTTAGGGCCACACATTAATAAGGGAAACATCAAATTCATCCCTAAACAAGGAGACCCAGAGCAAATTACTGTTGGCATCCGATTACGTTGTTGAACGTCTCCTATAAAATCATTGCCAAAGCGTTAGCTTTCTGTTACGCAATCTTTTGCCAGTTGTTGTTTAGCCAGAACAAATAGGATTTATACAAGGACGATACATCTGGATAACATCATTGCGGTGTGGGAAGGCATGGAATGGGCTCATAGGTCTAATCAGGTCGCCATGTTTATCAAAATTGATTTTGAGAAGGCTTATGATTGGATTGAATGGCCATTCATACTCACCATGCTCCAAGCCCTTGGCTTTGGTCCCATTTTTATTCAATCTGTCAATATGCTTTTTGCGGATGCTTCGCTCGATCTCTCTATCAATGGCCTCAACTCGGAACCTTTTGGGCTTTTTCGTTCTATTCGGCAAGGCTGCCCTCTTGCCCTTGCACTGTATGTGCTCGCGGCCGAAGGTTTTGGCTATCTGTTAGCTCATGCCAAAGCACAAGGTCTTGTTTGCAGAATCTCGCTTCTGCTTTGAGCCCACTTCTCAACTTCTTAATGGGCATTTTGTGGATGATTCCTTTCTTACACTCATTGAAGACGAAACCAACATTCACAATGCTATGCAATGTTTGGATATTTTCTGCTTAGCTTCTGGCTCATCCATTCAATGGCGAAAAACCCAGTGTTATCGGTAATCTTTCCTTCCTGCGCTTGATTGGCTTGCCACTTTTGAATGGAAAATCTTGACACATGGCGAGATTTTTAAATTCTTAGGTATTCCTTTTGCTTTTCAAGCCTCCCGGCCGAGCTATGGCAATATGTCATTCAACAGTGGCAAAAAAGTTGGAATATTGGATCACCAGACCTTTATCTTTGGCTGGCAAATTCCAAATCTGTTCCAAAGTTCTTACAGCCACACATGTTTACTACTCGTGTTGGGTTCCTTCCAAAGCTTCCATCCATGAAGTGGAAAAACTGCTCAAAGCTTTCTTGTGGGCTAATGCTTCTACAGGAAAAGGTTTTCATCGGGTAGCCTGGGACATTTGTTGCTTGCCTCGAAATTCAGGGGTCTCGGCCTTATTCACATTCAACGCCAAGGGCAAGCTCTTTGCGCTAAATGGATTATCAGAAGCATTACTGGCCAAGAAGCTTGGAAAGTTCTTATACGACACGATATTCTGAAGGTTCCCCTTATGGCCGCCTTGCGTGGAAAGGATTGGGGTTTGTCAATTTGCTCATTACCCTAGTGCCTGTCAAAATTGTTGGCACCTTTGTGCTTAAGAGCATTTGGAAAGCTTGGGAATGTATTAAGCCCTAGCTTTTGTGGAAGGGGGATGGCTTTGAAATGGGCTTTCTGTCAACCAACAATCTCTTTGGTGGTCGCCAATTTTTCAATCTCAAGATAAGTGTTTAGCAGAGGTCTCGGGAATCTCTGCGCTCAAATTCTTCAAACGTGGAATTCGCACCATTGAGGACTTTTGCAAAAATGCTCAATCCTGGTTCTCTTGGCCGATTTCAAAACTCTATTTCGGCTTTCCAACCAGGACCAGGATACTTTTACTACTTGTGATCAATTTGGTTCCTAACCACATGTTGCATAAGATTGTTGTGCATTCCTCTCACCCATGGTGGACGGATTGGAAGTGGTATGCAAATACCCCATTCTGTAATTACAAAGCCAACAAAGGCTATCGTTGGCTCTCGCCTCATTTACCCATGGTGGATAAACTTAATACACGTTGGGGAATTCATTCCACGTTGTCTACCTGGAGTAGGCAATTTGAAATTGTTTGGACTCTATGTGTGGAGCCCAAGATTGCTCATTTCCTTTGGTGTATTCTTCACCAAGGCCTTCCTATCGGGGCTCGTCTTGTTCAAATTGGGATCCCAACTCCCAAATGTCCTTTCTGTGGTCATCTGAAACAATCTTGCATGTTTTCTGGTTTTGTCCCAAAGCTCAAAATGCCTGGAACTGGATACATTCATTTTTCTTTCCTTTACGGCCTCATTGCTTCACTTGGTAGCATATCCTTTTGGGAGATAATCCCAAGCTTACCTATGTTCACCCAAATTTGGCATGTTTTCAGAGGGGAGATTCTGTTTTGGATATGGAAAGAAAGAAATTCTTTTTTCTTTGCTAATTTTGCAGTTGATCAATATTTCTCCGTTTATAATAAATCTATGGTGATCTCCAATGTGCTTCTGCAGATACAAATTCAGGCCAACAAGGTTGCGCTGGAGGTGGACCACCTCCAGACCTTCTTTGCGCCACTGGGGAAGCCCCATGTAATGTTGCTCGAGTGCCTTTGTCTCCTACCAGACGCTCCTCGCCTTCCGCCTGTGGTGGCCAGCACAGCCGGTCTCAGCGTCGTGGTTTCAGTTGTGCTCGCCGCTCCTTGGGCTCGTTGCATCATCACAATTACTCACCGCTTCTTGCTGCATGGCTAGGGCTCACCACCGCCTTCATCAACTCGCCAGCAGGGTTGGGGCTCGCCACCTCGTCAGCATGGGTGGGGCTCTCCTCTTGTCAGCTACTTCACATCATGATGCTTGGAACCCGCCGCCTCAACCACCACCACTAGACAAATTCCCTGCCTTAACCTCGTCATTCCTACTCGTGGGGAAGCGGACCTAGAGGAAGAAGTTGTTGCTAGTTGGGAACTTCCAGATCTTGGGCAGGACTTGCTTGGTTCGGGGTGGCCGAATGATCATGATCCGCCCGCCTCGAGCATGTTTGTTCTGCTGCTTGCTTGATTGTGTTTTTTGTCTTCTTTTAGGCTATGCCTATATTTTGTACTCTCCTAGGCTCGGCCTAGTTTGACTCTTGTTGCTCTAGGCTTGACCTAACTTTGTTTGTGGTTTTGGGGTGTGCTCTCATACCACCCTTTTTTTGTTGAAAGTTATCTTGTATCGTATTGAATTAATATAATATAAGATCCTTTTCATCAAATAAAAACTCGGTTGTTAAGTTATCCGAAAAGGTTGAAAGGATAATCATTGCTGGCCCAAAATGGTTGTGGAGGAAAAATTAGAGCGTAGAAAGAAAACTTGGAAGAAACAAAACAACAAATGGATGAACAAATGGGGCATCAACTTTCAGGACTGTCCTAATAATAGGGAAATAAAAAATTATGTGATAGAAAATTTTAGGAGTTTTATGTGGACAAAGCAGTTAATCGAAAGAAAGCATATTACATTAAAGAATTTAACCCCACTTGGGAGCATGATGAAAAAGCTTATCAAGGGTAAAGCAAGGATTTTAGTGGCTCAACTGAGGACCGGATTGCATCATCTTCGATGTGAAACCGGTAGATGGACTATACCCAAGGAGGATTGGGAAAGGAGAACTTGTCTTTTCTGCAAAAGGGGTGGTTGAGACGGAATGACACTTCATCATGGAGTGTTCAACTTATGATGATATTCGTATCCAATACGAAAATGACTTGAAGGTGGACAAATTAAATGAGTTATTCGAAGAAACAAGACTTGAAAAGATCGCGGGTTTTGTGCTCAAGATTCATAGTATATTTGATATTGAAAAGATCAACTTTTGGTCCCATAGACTCTCCAGTCTTGTGGACGGCATTAAAATATTTCATTTCATTTCATATCCGAGTTGAGATTTCTTGATACATTTCATTGTGCTTTCCTAGCGTTCTTGTCTCGATTCAAAGTTGAGACCACCGAGAATTTAACAACGTAGAGAATGCATGATAGGAAGACACATGCCAATGTTTTGTTGCATGTATCCAAGTGAGAAAATGCTACCAATGGCCAGCCAAAATCCACATCTCTCCATGAGACAATTCTTGAGATCAAGACACGTGTCAGTCAACATGTCCTTTCATTGAGCATATAATAGTTTATAATTGTGAGAGTGCTTTATATACATGAGAATCCAAGACTATGATACTTGTCGCGTTGCTAGTATATAGATCACCTTCAAAAGTTAAAACCTAAGATTTTTTTGCTAGTCAATGTGGACCGATTTCGTGACTCAACATCAATTGAATTCTCAAAGCACTAGGAAAAGTCAAACATCAGTTCACCAGGAAGTCACATTTGTCATGTTGTCGTTGCATGGAGAGGTAAGGAACAGAAAAGCAACAATACAAAGCAAATTTGAGGTCCTATAACAACCTTCCTCGAGCATTTGACACTTGTCGAGCTGTTGTTGCACAATGCAAAATAAAATTCAAGGCAAAATGAAACATAACTCGACCGAAATCATACAGAGCGACAGTTGTCACAATTTTAGAACATAGAGAAAACTCAATCCTCAGGGCTTGATTATTTGTCAAAACACAAGCTTTACGAGAATGCGATATTGGTACGCATCTCATTACATAGAACATGTAAAGCTTGGATAAACAAAGAACATCCCAAGAACAAGTACGTGTAAAGCTTGGATGCAACAAAAACACAGAAAATTGCATGGAAGTTTAAAAGCTTGAAACAACTGTGAATCTGAAAAATCTTGAGACACCATGAAAGCTAGAGTTTGAAAGTTAAGATAAAACATAAGAAAACATAGGTTCTCAGACGTTTGTGCCATCTCTTGCAACTCAAAACTGGAGAACAATTTTTTTTGGTTGATGCGGGATTGCCATTACTACCAAGGATGCTCCCACGTCACTTGGAATAACAAATTTCTACCATTGGGTTTGTACTAGGTTTTGTCATATCTTATTGTAGATGAATGCAATGCATGTCAACATCCTAGTGGATAGATGCACAATATTGTATTTTCAAAAGAAATCAAGGTCAGATTTTGTTATACACTTGTCCTCGTAATGCATGACATCAATCAACCTTTTGAAATGGATACTGATGTATGATGTACTCTGTATTGCACCGTCTCAACATGGATATCCTATTGCATACCTCTCAGAAATATTGAGTGAGACAAAATATCATGTATTCAACATATGTGAAGGAGCAAAATCCACAACCCTTCAAGCGATAAAGAAATGGTGACAATATCTCCTCAGCAAAAAAATTAGTCATTCACCCTGACCATAACCATCTTTCTTTCCTACATTCGAAAAGTGAGGGAGTGAGTGACACATGAAATGGATGACGTACTTGCAATTGTTAAATCTAGTGATAAAAAATAAGTAGAAAGATGACACAACACCCAACTTGCTTGAGTAGACCTCCAGTCACAATGTTGTCACTATCGTCTGTTTGACAGCAAGTGTAACAATGGTTTCAATTTTTTTACATTTCTGTTGTTTTCAGCAATAACTTGTAGATTGTTTTGTGCCTACAAGCTAGTCTGTGAGTTTCCCCTTATTACACTCCTTGGCCCAACACAATTCATCTTTATTAGATAACAATAACTTTTCCCTAGAGTACAAATCCTGCCTCTCTGTTATCCATAAACTTTGCTTGGTCCTAATCAATCATGTTTACTTGATTCCAATATCAAAAAGATGGCATATGACTCAGCTCTTTCTCTGACTACCCGGAAGAAAAACTAAAGGGCAAAATGTCCATGGATGTGAAGTAAGCTCGGTGAATTTGCTTACTCATTCCAGGTTCCCAATCTATTCAAGGGGGAAATCAATCTACACATCTCCATGTTTAATGGCAGAATGATGCGGAGGCGCTAGATGGTTGGCTAATTGGAGGCATACTGTTTGCCATTCGATTCACAAATGTTGAAAATATCACCTTTGCAACACTTAAGTTGTCTAAACATGTGCTTTATTGGTGGGAATATTACAGTACATGGGAATATTATAGTACATAGTGATGGAGACTATGAGTTGATTGATAGGTGGGCTATGTTTGTCATTGTTTACACAAAAAGCACTGTCAGCTCAAGCTCTATAATGGTGTATATGAGAATCAGCTGTTGTTATGGCAAAAGAGGAATCAATTAGTTGAACTTAACACACCCTTCCACATATATAAAATGGAGTTTGAAAAAGCCATGAACTGTAGTTTGCAACATTTAAGTTGTCTAAATATGTGCTTTATTGGTGGGAATATTACAGTACATGGGCATATTATAGTACATAGTCATGGAGACTATGAGTTGATCGATAGATGGGTTATGTTTGTCATTGTTTACACAAAAAGTACTGTCAGCTCAAGTTCTATAATGGTGTATACGAGAATCAGCTGTTGTTATGGCAAAGAGGAATCAATTAGTTGAACTTAACACACCCTTCCACATATATAAAGTGGAGTTTGAAAAAGCCATGAACTGCAGTTTGCAACATTTAAGTTGTCTAAATATGTGCTTTATTGGTGGGAATATTACAGTACATGGGCATATTATAGTACATAGTCATGGAGACTATGAGTTGATCGATAGGTGGGCTATGTTTGTCATTGTTTACACAAAAAGTACTGTCAGCTCAAGCTCTAGAATGGTGTATACGAGAATCAGCTGTTGTTATGGCAAAAGAGGAATCAATTAGTTGAACATAACACACCCTTCCACATATATATAATGGAGTTTGAAAAAGCCATGAACTGTAGTAGCAGTCTTGACTCTTGACTACTAAATACAAGCTGCAATGGGCACCTTCTCCTAAGCTGCATGCGACTACTCAAACAAAAACTCATTTGTGATGGTGGATAAAGGGAAGGAAATGAAATGGTGTAGTCATCACAAGTCTGGTGGTTGTGATGATCATGAATGCTGTGCACATAAAGACTTTTCTCACTCACTCTACCCAAAGATTAGAATGATCTAAACACCGATCTTGATGTTCGAATTTTCTCGAACATCAATGCCAAGACAATGCCCTTTGATGCTGAAGAACAAGAGCATATTTTGCACTATAAATGTTGGGTCAAGGGACAATCTCTCCTTTTCATCGTTGACATTGGTAGCCAAAAGAGTGTCATTGCAAGTGTACTGTCCTCTCAAGTTCTATAATGATGTATACAGTAACTACTTCTTGTTACGCTGATAGGTGTTTCTTATAGTGGATGGAGCTTGGCGGGAACTGTAGATTTAAGTCAACTATCCAAGGGCTACAGATGAATTATCTCGAACATCAATGCCAAGACAATGCCCTTTGATGCTGAAGAACAAGAGCATATTTTGCACTATAAATGTTGGGTCAAGGGACAATCTCTCCTTTTCATCGTTGACATTGGTAGCCAAAAGAGTGTCATTGCAAGTGTACTGTCCTCTCAAGTTCTATAATGATGTATACAGTAACTACTTCTTGTTACGCTGATATAGTGTTTTCTTATAGTGGATGGAGCTTGGCGTGAACTATCCAAGGGCTACAGATGAATTATCTCGAACATCAATGCCAAGACAATGCCCTTTGATGCTGAAGAACAAGAGCATATTTTGCACTATAAATGTTGGGTCAAGGGACAATCTCTCCTTTTCATCGTTGACATTGGTAGCCAAAAGAGTGTCATTGCAAGTGTACTGTCCTCTCAAGTTCTATAATGATGTATACAGTAACTACTTCTTGTTACGCTGATAGGTGTTTCTTATAGTGGATGGAGCTTGGCGTGAACTGTAGATTTAAGTCAACTATCCAAGGGCTACAGATGCCTTAGATCGAAGATTTCAATCTTGGCTGTTAAATTTGATGGCTAGATTTTATCCAATCTCAAATCCAATGGCTGTTACAGATAATACCTCTTTTTCTAAAGTTTTTAAATGTATCACAATCTAACATGTGGCAAACATATATACCTATATAATTGTCACTGTAAAATCCACGTAGGGCAGATATACACCATTTGAAGCCCTATTAGCACATCTGAGCCATTCATGTGGCAATGCAGCGTTAACTTTCCCATCAGTTTTTTCTTAGCACAGCAGTGACACTGTTTTTCCAGATAAAAACAACAGCTGCCCTACCTGTTCGGTTCGACGGGGGGGCATTGGCGTGAATAATGTGGGTCAGACCAAGACAATAAGGTGGAGCACAGATTGCAGATATTATTTGGGTAGAAACAGCCATGGAATAGGTGAGCTCCTCTACTCATCTCCATGCTCCCTCCAAAGTTTCTCTCCTAGCCATGGCGGCCGCCCAGCATAAACACAGCCAAAAGTTTTCCAAAAAAAGTGAAAGAGATAAAGATAAAACCTAAACATATCTTCCACTATCTCACTTGTTTATTATTTTATTTCTTTTTTCTTTTTAAATTTTAATAACCTAAACATATCTTCCACTATCTCACTTGTTAATTATTTTATTTCTTTTTCATTTTAAATTTTAATTGCATTTTAAGGTTTTCTCCATTTTTTTTAAATGGGTATATGGACAATGATAAATTGTTTTATCATAGCATTTTTCTCCAAACACAAGATAAATGCCCCTCGTGCGGCCCTTTATTTACAACTCCACAACATGAAAGGTTAACGGATCAAGGAAAGGATAACGATATTTTATTATCATCTTAATTTATGACCTGCTAATTGGCAACACTCCTTATTAATCACTCCATGCTCATGTCTTAATATTAATACTAACTCCACAACAGAAAGGTTAACGGATCAAGGAAAGGATAATGAGATTTTGTTATCATCTTAATTTATGACATGCTTATTGGCAACACTCCTTATTAATCGCTCCATGCTCATGTCTTAATAGTAATACTAACTACGATGATAATATTAATATTATTAGTTGATGAGTTATCAGCTTTGACATGCATAAAAAGATTGACTGTCGGCGACCTTTTTTGCAACGAAGTACGGATTTGTGAGTTTGCATCTAAGCCATCCAATTGGCAATGCAGCTTTAACTTTCCCATCAACTTTTTCTCGACAAACCCTTTTTCGTGTGCATCCTCCCGTTGTAGCCTGTGAAAAGCTCATATTTGGAATTGGGTAAGACATTCCCACTATATTGCCTCCTCTACGACGATAAGCATCCCTTACTGGTTGATGAGTTATCAGCTTTGACATGCATACAAATATTGATTGTCAAAGACCTTTTTGTGACAAGTATGGATTTGTGAGTTTGCATCTAAGCCATCCAATTGGCAATGCACCTTTAACTTTCCCATCAACTTTTTCTCCATAAACCTTTTTGTGTGCATCCTCCCATCGTAGCTCTGTGAAAATCTCATATTTGGAATTGGGTAAGACATTCCCACTATATTGCCTCCTCTACTAGGTCTATACATTGTTTGAATGGGTCTCAAACTTGGAACCTATTGAATTTTTCCCATTTTTTATTTTGGCCCCTTTAAGCGTTAACTACACTTGCATGAATAATGTGAATGACACCGAGACAATAAAGTGGAGCACAAATAGTTGATATTATTTAGGTCCGAACAAATTGATTCATGCCAAACAAACATGTTCAACTCCAACTTAAAAAATGATGAGTGAAAATGAAAAACATGGTATATTAGGAGCGCCGACTTAAGAGCCTGCACATCCACAGCTCCACAGCTAACACTGATTGCTTTTTTCGACTCTTAACAGAGAGGATAAACTAGATAACAAAGATGAGCTAGAGGGCAGCGGGTATTTTGGCAAACTATTTAGGGGCATTGTGTACAACTGCTATTAGGTATTAAGTCTCCTTCACTATCACTTGCAAATAGGAAGCTTGCATACATTTGGGTCTGACTCGTTTTTTCCTCTATGGATGTGGTCTCATGGATTGCAACAATTTCCGTATATGCAAAAAAAGGGGTCTCATGGATTGTACTAATTTTACAATGCAATCATATTTTTCATTGTATGTGTGTCCGTGGCATTCTTCCCACAATTCAATGTGGGTGTCTCCCATTTTCACTTTCTATACTAAGTGAGTTCACGATCTGCTCTGCCCTGTTACTTGCAGTACTCACAAATAATTGCCCCTCAAAATGGCATGACCGATAATAATCCACAAATCTCAAGGCTCTGACACTAGCCAAAGCTACAATCAACATAAGGAAAATAGATCAACAAGGGCTTACTTTTATGGCAACCTCTAGGGTTCCTTCCCTCAAAGACCTTCGTATCTCACCTGCATTCTCTTTCAAAAGATATGACAAAATACAAAAGTGCGCCTACAATCACATATGCAAAAAAGCAACGCAGGGGACTAAGCATACTACAAGTTCATCCTTAAGTGTTTATGTCCCTCCTTCACAAGTCCTCTTCTAATGCAACTATAAATGTCTATAACACATACATGATGTACCTCATCAATACTCAACAACATCTAATAAAATTACGACGCACCAACAATTTCGCAAACCATTAAATAAACAAGGGTATTTACAGCCTCTTCGCAAAATTTCTAAAAATTAACATCGCTCGCTACACACTCATATCTCCACATGGTCATCCTCTTCAAACATGTGCTCATTTACCCTACCATTAATTACTTTTGCCCAAACACTAACACTAAATAACTTGCATGTGTGATCCCTCCTTCCCCTTATAACTCCTTCCACATCATATCGCCTCATTCCCTCACCACCATTGGACCGTAACTCAACTTCATCAAATTGCAAATCTCCTCCTGTATCGGTGTCCCCATTGCATCATCCTGATGCGATTGCTAGTTAAAGCAAAATAAGGATCAATTAGGGCAACATTACACATCCTTCCACATGGAAAATGCAATTTCAAAAAGCCATGAAGTGTAGGAGCGGTCTTAAGTATTACGTACAAGCTGCAATGGAGTAATCATGCAACGGGTTACCTTCGTCTAAGCTGCATGCCACTTCTAAAACAAAAGCTTATTTGTAAAGGTGGAATGATATGGCATAGTCGTCACAAGTCTAGCACTGGCGGTGATCATGACTGCTGCGCATATAAGACTTTGCTTGCCCACTCTACCCAAACTTTAGAACGAGCTAAACCTGGATCTTGATGTTCCAACTTGTTTAAGCATCAATGCTAAGACAACACCCATTGCCGCAATGAAGAAGAGAATATATTTCACTATAAATGTTTGGTCTAGGGACAACCTCTCCTAGTCATCATTGACAATGGTAGCCAAAACAATGTCATTGCAAGTGATTCTATGAAATATAAGACTTTGCTCACTCACTATATCCAAAGTTTGGAATGAACTAAACACTTATCCTGATGTTCCAACTTGCTTGGACATCAATGCTAAGACAACACCATTGTTGCTGAAGAATAAGAACTATCTTTCAAAAGACAACCTCTATACAAAAGGAGAAGGGATAATACAAATGTGTACAATGGTATGACTGGGTTAAGAGTGCAAGCTCTTGCAATCAATAGGAATGCTTTCTGTCTGATTTGCACAGGTGTAATGAATACATAGAAGTGCAAAAATTACAAGAGACACTAATCATTCCAAAATTCCTACTATTTGGCCTGGGAGTAAGTACCCGAATGTTCATTACCCTTAGAGTTAAACATATATACAATGCACATTGGCAGAGGAGGTAGTTACAACTGACAATGGTTGCAAGACCCTTCGTGTTCCTTGGATGAGTAACGGTTGTCATCGGATGCGTGACATGGTGAAATGCCTTGATGTGGTGTTGGCATGTAGTGTCCCACTTGGCGGGCTGTGTAGTAACAAAGTGCTGACAAGAAACTGTTATGTGTAAGTTCGACATAGGTGTGCGTTAAGTTTTGACATGAGTAGAAGCAAGGTACAAGTGTATTGATGTTCTGAAGATGTGAGTGCTTTGTGGTGAAAGATGCAATACTTCGAAAGCAACGTGTATTACATTGTGCTAGTGCAAAGTGTTGAGAACGTCTATGTTATGCCCTAGGTGCTCCCTCCAAGTCTTGCGAAAGATGAGTGTCTCATCCAAGTAGAAAATGGTGAAGGAGTTGAGTAATGACAGAAATGTGTCATATATCAGGTGCATGAACCTTGAAAGGGGTTTACATTGGTCAAGCCAAAAGGCATAACCAACCATGTGTCCAATCCCTTTCGTGTCTTGAAATCTGTCTTCTAGACCTCTTTAGGATGGATTGGGACCTTATGGCAACCTAACTTCGAGCCAAAAGGCATCGATCCTTGTCAAGTATTGAGTGCCTTGGACCTGATCTAAGAGGCCGTCAATGTGTGGTAGAAGATATTAATTCTTCATTGTGATTTTGTTGAGTGTGCGCTAGTCTATGCAACAACACGAAGTCTCATCTTTCTTGGGGGCAAGGACTAGTGGACTCCTGCATAGCGAAGAGGTAGGCCTGATTTCGTGCTGATCTAGGAGCTGTTGTATTGGATACCAAACTTCTTCAATCTCCCAAATTGATCTTCAGTACAAAGGGATATTTGGAGGAGGGGATCCCAAAGCCAAATCAATGTGGTACTTTATTGCACAATGCTTCAGAAGGCCTTTTGTTCTGCAAAAAATGCACTATGTTGCTTTAGTAACTTGTTGAGCTATTGTTGCTACAACAATGTTTCCACGGTACATGCCACCATTGCTTTCTTGTTGTTTGACGTAGGTGTTTTAGGATGAACCATTATCGGCACAAACTTGTGTGTGCAAGATGAGTTTGCGACATTGTTTGGCATGTACGAAAGAGACTTTGGTCGTTGGAGATGAGTCAAAGAGGTTGAAGAATCGTCTTTGACATGAACAATCCACCTCAATGGATTGGCCCCATATATAGAGCATTGTGGTTTTATGAGTATAGTTTTCCTAGTAGTATGTCATAGACTTCAATAGGTGCGATGTCTTAGGTGACATTATCCCCCATTGGCTTGAATTTATACTTGGTAGATACATTGTTATTGGACTTGCATATCTTTTCGAGATTGCAAGCCCTCAAACAAGTATGTGTGAGGATGTGTGGAAGTTGGAAGATCAAGGTGCTGAGTTGTGTCTTGAGAAATGTTGTTCTTTTCACCCCCATTGTCAATGGTGACATATAAAGGTTGTCCTTTGATTTAAGACTTCATTTGAAAGAGACACTCACATTCCTTTGAAGTGTTGGTGGTAGTGGTGCTAGTGCTTAGACAAGAACTATTTGGATCAGTGTCATTCGTGGTTGTGGGACTTGTTGTAGATTGCGCAAGCAATGATTATGGTGCTGGGCATTCAGAATCGTTACGGTTGTGTGAGTGATGTTGGTGACACCACTTGTCACTTGATTTTTCTTGCCTTTCTTTGAGTTAGATGGTGTAGAAGCCTTTTGGTGTCGTGGGCCTTCTTAGTTTTCTCTCCCTTGCGATGTGCATTATGCTTCTGCGAAGGGTGCTGAGACGGCGTGTTGTGTGAGGGCTAGCTCTTACGCATGAGGCTAAGTAAAGAGGGGAAAAACATATACATCTTTGCCTTGGCTTCTATGTTTGTGGCATTGAGTTATGCTTGTCCTAGTGATTTGGGAGTCAAGAGCTCCATCTCCACATTATTATAATGTGAAAGTCCACTGAGGTACTTCAGCACCTTGTGTTGCTGTGTGAGGCCCTCACAAAGACATGTAATTAATCATGGAGCTCGTTGGTGTAGTCTTCCACAGATTGCTGGAACTTTATATACTAATCCTCATAGTATTTGAGGGGTTAGAATTTCCTTATATAGAATGTTGACAAAGTCCTCCCAAGTTTGCATGGGGTTGAAGGCTTTCCTGTGTTGTGCGTTCTTCTCCGGCGGGACACTGAAATGAAAATCCTCAGAATTGTGAAGCTGATTTTCTCTTCATCATCAAAGTGGTTGATGGAGAAGTAGGCCTCAAGTTGGCGAATCCTCTTGCTCAATGCTGCATTGTCAATCTTGCTTTTGAACATTTGGATGTTGAAATTCGCTGGGACCTTGAAAGAGTTTTGATGCCGAAACTATTGGTGAAAGCTTAAACATCTATTCGCTTGAGATTGAAGAATCCTTATTGTTTGGATGTAAGGAGGCTGCCTCGGGTTCCTTCAGGACATTAAACAATCTTCCAAAATTGAGGGCATACTTGTCATGTTGAGCTTAAACATCTATTCGTGGGATTGACTAGAGCTTGGTGCCCTGTGCTTCTAGTGCATCCTTAATTAGCTTTTGGACGTCTGGGGCTGCCTCAGGTTCCTTTAGGACATTAGCCATCTTGCTCTTGCTACAACAATCTTCCAATCCAAATTGTCTGTCCTTATCATGTGGCCCTTGTGTGTTTATAGACATAAGAAAGAGCTATGCTCTGATACCAATTCTTTGCATCTTGGGGCCTAGTATCTTGTGTGGAGGACAGTGACCACTTGGAGACGAGTAACGTATTTTATAATTTGTGGTAGAGATTATCCAAACTAATATCAACACATTTGAATGTGGAAGACTTATAAGCAGAAATGAAACTTTTATTTGATAGTATTATAGGGATAGTACAAATGTGTACAATGGTACAACGAGGCTAGGAGTGCAGGCTCTTGCCATCAGCAAGGGAATGCTTTCTAGCTGATTTTACGAGATAGGAACAAATATATTGTAGTGTGGGGATTACAAGATATGCTAAGCATGCGAGTATTCTGACTATCTGGCTTGGGAGTGATTACCCGAATGTTCATTACCCTTAGGGTTGAGAGTATACATATTTATTCAATGTTCAATTATAGAGGAGGGTCATACAGTTGACAATGGCTGTAGGAAAGATGGTTGTAGGACGCTTTGTCTTCCTTGGTGAGTAATGGTTGTGATCCAATGCATGGTAATGTTTGTGAGATGGCTGACATGGCACTGGTTAGAGTACGCCACTTGGTGTGCTGCATGCCAATGAAGTGCCGAGAGGTGAACTTTGTGTGTGAGTCCTATGCATGTGTGCGGCAACCTTTAGCAAGGCACAAGTGCGTTGACGTGCCACGAAGCTGCGAGATGTGGCCCAATGCTGCGAATATTGCGGGGAGGTATGCAACATTGTAAAAGTTGTGAAAATTGTGTGTGACATTGCAAAAGCCGCGAATATTGTGAAAGGAGCTGGTGCAAGACTCCAAACACTATGAGTGTTTTCTGGTGAATAATACAAGATTTCGAAGCAACGATTCTTGCATTTTACTAGCACATGGATGGAATAGCTGCGAAGGCTGTGAAGTAGTTGTACACGGTACCAAAGCACCATGTAGGCCAAAGCACCTCTATCCTCTCAAACTCTATTAAAATGTAGGCCCTTCAACATATGCAAAACAATTTTTGCAACAGTCATGTAGTAGCCACATTAACTATTACATACAAAGCCAAAATGAAATTTCTGCCTTGTGAGATCTAGAGACAAGTCTCCAATCACTTCGTTAAGGCAAAACAAGAATCAATCATTGCAAGTCTCCCTTCCACATATGCAAAACAAAGTTACAAAAGTTGTGAAGTGTAGAAGTGATATTAACTGCTACATACAAAGCCACAATGATATTTCTGCCTTGTGAAATCTCTTGACAAGTCTCGATACACGTCATGCAGATCAAGGTGCAATCTAAGAAGAACTTTAAGGCCGAACTTATTTCTATCCCTTGTCCTCTAGACAGTCAATATCACATTGTAAAATAATTTTTATGGAAAGGGTTATCTTCACTTTAAGTACGTTTTTTTTTCTTTAACGAAGACTTCTATCCTCTCAAACTCTATTAAAATGTAGGCCAGAATTACCTGTTAAGGAAAAAGAGGGATCAATGAGTGCAACCCTATACGCCCTTCAACATATGCAAAACAATTTTTGCAACAGTCATGTAGTAGCCACATTAACTATTACATACAAAGCCAAAATGGAATTTCTGCCTTGTGAGATCTAGAGACAAGTCTCCAATCACTTCGTTAAGGCAAAACAAGAATCAATCATTGCAAGTCTCCCTTCCACATATGCAAAACAAAGTTACAAAAGTTGTGAAGTGTAGAAGTGATATTAACTACTACATACAAAGCCCCAATGATATTTCTGCCTTGTGAAATCTCTGGACAAGTCTCGACACATGTCATGCAGATCAGGTGCAATCTAAGAAGAACTTGAAGGCCGAACTTATTTTTGCCCCTTGTCCTCTAGACATGCATGAAGGGACATAGGAGAAGGGAATGAAATGGTCTAGTCATCATAGGTTTGCACCCGTGGTGATCATTAATGACATGAACAAAAGATTTTTTCTCTGATATTACATGGAGTTAAGACTATGAGCCAGTAAAAGTTCGTCACAGCTGTAAGCGAAGAATATTATCCTCTCATGCCCTATGATGATGTAAACATGAATTTCCTTTTGTTAATTAAAAATGGTTTAATCTTATGCAATATTAGACACCTTTTTGCAACATAGTTTCATAAAGTCTTGAAGTTTATTACTGATCTTAACTACCATTCACAAGCTGTAATGAAATTTTTTTACTTGTGAAACCTTGGCACAATAATTATCTTTGATGGGCTACCTTTGCCTAAGCCACAAGGGACTACTCAATCGAAAGCTCTTGTTGTGAAGACAATGAAAGGGAAGGGAATGATCAAGTCTTTTGTGATTACGTGAAGATGAGATAGCAATCCAAGAGAGTTAAAAGGCCCAACCTCCTTTTTCCACTCTTAGAAGATAATCCCTTCAATAAACACTCAAAATTGCATTACAAAACAATTATCTTGCAACAGGCTACCTTCACCTAAGCTAGAAGGGACTACTTAACCGAAAGCTCTTGTTGTGAAGACAATCAAAGTGAAGGGAACAAGCAATTCTTTTGCCTTTGTGCTTGAAGATGAAATAGCAATTGAAAAGAGTAAAAGGCACAACCTCCTTTTGCTGTTCTTCGAGATTAAGCCTTTAGGAAACACTCAAAATTGCATTGCACAATAATTATCTTGTAATGGGCTAACTTCACCCAACCCAAAAGGGAGTACTCAACTGAAAGCGCTTGTTGTGAAGATAGTCAAAGGGAAGGAAATAAGACTTTGCTCACTCACACCACCCAAAGTTGAGACTGAACAATCCTGTTGTTCTTATTTGCTTGAAAATCAATGCGAAGACAACACCCATCAATGTTGAAGAACAAGAGTATTTTTCAACCTAAGTTTTGGGTCTAGTGATAACTACTTCTTGTTATTATTGACACTAGAAACCAGAAGAATGTCATTAGAAATGATGTTGTGAAGAATTTGGGCCTTATCACGAAAGAACAACCTTGCCTTTATTTGTTTGATGGTTTCAACAAAGACGATAACTCAAATGTACATGCCCCAATGCACATTTGAGTATGGCTGCACTCATGCACAATTTTGTCACTTGCTATGTGGAATCATTTGAAATCTCAGATGTTCTTTTTGGCAAGCAATACTTGTATGATCAAGAATGCTACCTTATATGACAATAAAAGATGTATGTGAAAAACCCAAAGGCATACAACCATATTGCTCTGTCACACATCAGATCGATCTCATTCTAAGATCTGTGCTTCAAAATGCTTTTGTATCGGATATACATTTGGGAGAACAACGAGATTGGCAGAAAAATACAAAAACTGATTCGCCAAGGGAAGATTCGACTAAGTTCTTCATCTTGTTGCGGTCTAGTCATCCATACATGATCGAAAGGGTAGTTTGTTACTTGGATTGACTATTGTGTCATCAACAAGAATGCGGTAAAAATAGGTATCTTTTGCATTGATGATCTTTTGGACAAGCTGCAAGGTGCATAATACTTTATTGAAATCAATTTTGAAATCTAGTCATTGCCAAGTTCTAGTCAATGTAGAAAACATAGAAAGTTGCTTTTGAAATAGAGGAACAAGCTGTGCGAATGGTTGGTAGTGTCCTTTGTCTTGACCAATGGTCAAACTACATTCATCTCTCGTATGTGCAGTAACCATAGACCTGTCACCAACTCTTCATTGCTACTTGTGTGGCATCCATCTAATCGACAACAAGACTTTAAAAGAGAATATTGCACATGTTTAGAAGATTCTTGACACACTTTTCCCTCACAATTTGTAAGCTAACTTAGGCAAAGTGTATCTTTGGTGGCACTTGGGTTTATTTCGGGGCTATATCATTCACCATGAAACATTTACCTAGATCCGAGAGAGAATCAATATCTTTTGAGTTTGGTCATTTCTTGTTAATCTCATAGATATATGAAGTTTACTTGGGCTGGAAAATTTCACCAACTCTTCATTTTCTACTTGTGTGGCATCCTCTGAATCTACAATAAAACTTTGAAAGAGAATATTGCACATGTTTAGAAGTTTCTTGACACACTTTAAAAAAAAGCGACCATATTTATATTAATCAAAATATTAAGTACAAATTACAATGCCAAGCAATTATACTCATACTGGATGAGATATCTTTTGATTTCCAAATACAAATAAAAGAGAAAAGATAGCATATATGAGATTTATCCATCATGTGATTTCAAAGAGAGGATCCGCTCTTTCTGTTTCTGTTTCTCCTGGGGCCATATCAAGGGCGTAGGTCCAAAATGTAGCAAATTAGAATGGTCTAAAGCCTAGTTAGCCAATGCATCAACTATCTTGTTATGCACTCTAGGGACATGAGAGTATCGATTGTTTGGGCTGTCAGTAATGAGCTTTATCGATCCTGAATTCTAGCAATAAGCCAATTATTAGAAGGATGTTGCTCGGTGCTCGAAGAAGGGAATAATAACCTTGAAGTCCGATTCTATTATGATACTTAGGACATCCCAGGTTTAGTTGCTTCCAGGAGAACATGTTGGGCCGCCATAATTTGAGCCACATGGTTAGTGTAGTGTCCCAATTGGTATGCAAAGAAGAAAAGAGGGGTTCCCAAGGAATCAAGAGCTAGCCCTCCCATACTGACTGGACCCAAATTACCTCTAGCAGTCCCATCAGTGTTTAATTTGATAACTCCGAATTCGAAGAGCGAGAAGGTACCCTTTGTTTGGTAGCTTGCTTTATTTTCAATTACCTATTGCCCAAATTAAGTTTTTGTAAAAAAGCTTTCCACCTCTCGGAAGTGGAGACAGTAATTTTAGATTGTGTATAATAGTTTTTGCAATATTGGTTTTAGTCAATTCCATAATTTACCACTTGTCTCGACTTTCTAGCTTGAAGATGCGTATGTTTCTTTCCTTCCAAACATTCCACAACATAAGAGAAGTAGCCAACCATATTCCTTTGGCGAAGTCTTGAGTGTCCCTAATTGAATGTTTCCATCCTCTAATAGTGTCCACTATATTCAAAGGGGATTGCCACGTTCCGAAAGCCAATCAGCTAGTGTACACTAGAGGGCCAAAGTGAAGGGGCTTTGAAAGAAGATTTGAGTTAGGGTCTCTTTTGCATTTCAGCATAAAGGGCACCAAAAGGGGCCAAACAAAGAATCTCACCTTAGGCCATAAAACAGGTTGCCAAAGGTCCACAAAGATATCTTTCCAAGGATGTGGATGAGGGGCCACTAATACTCTATAGCCCTCAACAACTGAATATTTTCCATCTGCTCAGTTCCCCATCCCAATGTATCTGATGTCGAATTCATACAAAGGATCTGTTTTGCAGAAGAGTTTGGAAGAATTGAACTTGTGCCTGAGTCAAGTTAATCTGCCACAAAGATGGAGGAATCCATTCACTCCCTGGGTAAAACAGTGAATGTAGTGTCTTACCTTAATTTTTCCTTGTCCATGGAGGATCTCCATAATATTCCTAAGGTGTGGATATTGTTTGATCAAAGGAGGATGGCCATCCCATGAATCCGTCCAGAAGTTTGCCTGCTCGTCGTTTCCAATTTTCCAGAACAATCTGTTGCTTGATAATTCCTTCTCCAATTTTGAGAACTGAAAGAATGGGAGATCCTCGGGAAGGTAATGAGTGTCGGACTATGTCATGGGGTCTCATTCCATGTGTATGTTTTTCTAGAATAATCTGTTGCTTGATAATTCCTTCTCTAATTTTGAGAGTCAAGGAATGGGAGATCCTCGGGAAGGTAACGAGTGACGGACTATGTCATGGGGTCTCATTCCATGTGTATATTTTGCTCTTATATTAATACTCCATAACTGGTCCGGATTTTGCAGAAGTCTCCAATATAATTTTGCTGCAGGGCTTTGTTATTCGGGACGCTAGCTCTGAATCCCAATCCTCCCTCTTTCTTTGGCAAACATAAAGTTGTCCACTTCACGAGATGCCATTTCCGAGCCTGTTGGATGCCTGACCACAAGAATTTTTGACTAATAGAATCTAAATGGTGCAAGACTGTTGCTGGAATATTCAAGAGAGAAGCAAAATATACAGGAATAGCTTGCAACACAACTTTGATTAAGGTTATTCTTCCCCCTGATGATAACCATCTATTAGTCCAATTGCTAAATTTCTGTTGGATCTTAGGTAGCCAGCCCCAATCAGAGATTCTTTTAGAGCTCAATGGGATACCCAAATATTTTAACTTTAGGCTATTAATATCTTGACCAATGGCCTTTGAAAAAAGTTCCAAATTTTTATGGATCTGAGTAGCTTCCTTCATAGACGCAGCCCCCATTATGGACGAATCATCAACAAACTGTAAGTGAGATAGTGGGTCCACCTGTGTAGCCAATTTTATACCTTGCAGCTTTCGTTGGATTCTTGTCCTGGCAAATAGTCTACCAAATGATTCTGCAACTATGATGAACAAGAAGGGAGATAAAGGATCTCCCTGCCTTATACCTCTCGATGCAGAAAATCTCTTTGTAGGATTGCCATTGACTATAATTGAATAAGAAACTGATGAAATACAGGCTTGTATCCACTGTACCCATAGAGGAGAGAACCCAAAACAGAGAAGGATGTCAGAAAGAAAGGTCTAGCTTACCCTGTCATAGGCTTTAGATAGATCAAGTCTAACAAACATGGCGGGCTTCTTCTGAATGTCCATAGAGTGAAGAGCTTCCTGAGCCAACACAATGTCATCATAGATTTGTCTATGGGGAACAAATCCACCTTGCTCGGGAGATATTACTTTGTCAATTATGGCTTTCAATCGCTCAACTATTACTTTAGTGATAATTTTGTACAACACATTACATAGAGCAATGGGACGATACTCTGTAATAGTGGAAGCCTCCTGTTTCTTAGGAATTAAAGCAATATAGGTGTAATTGATGGACCTAAGGATTGTCTTTTCTTGTCTGCATTCTTCCACTACTTCAAGCAAATCCTTTTTAATAATATCCCGAACTCCTGATAAAATTCAATCGGAAATCCATCAGGTCCTGGAGTCTTCCCTTTTTTCATGGCCCACACAACAGTTTGAAGTTCCGTTTCAGACATGGTTGCAAAAGTGACATATTGTCAGCCTCACTAACCAGAGAAGGAATAATGTTAAGCAATTGTTGTGCATTCCTGTCCAAATTAGATGCCTTAAACAATTCTGAAAAGTACTGTATGGCAACGTGTTGGATTTCTTCATGTGTATTTGCCCGGTACTTCCATCCTCTTTGTCTAGGTAAGCAATATGATTGTTGGAACGGTGAGCTAGAAGAGATTTATGAAAAAGGAGGTATTTTTATCTCCCTCTTTCAGCCACTTAATTCTGGCTTTCTGTTTCCAGAATATTTCCTCCCTTAATTCCCATTCCGTTAATGTCTGCTTAAGAAGGATTTCCTTGTTTTGCAGTTCCTTTGAGTATCCTTGTAGTCTTATCTGTTGAGACACCTCCTGTAAGGCTTCCAAGACCTCTCGTTTTTCACATGAACATTTCCAAAATCTGAAATATTCCATTTCTTGAGTTGATTCGTGAGGTACTGCATTTTTTGATGAAGCAAAACATTTTAGTACCATGGTGACGCTGACATCCACATTTCTCAATTTTCATCTCGCATCCACATCAATTGGAATCTAAAAGGGGCTCTGAATGGTGGTGATTTGCCCAATTCCAATAACACCGGCCAATGATCAGATCCAGAGTTGTCAAGAACATTAGCTATAGGTATGATGTTACAGTCAAACCAATCTTCAGATATCAGAAATCTATCCAATCTTTCCATTATACAACTTTCTCCTATTCTTCTATTGGACCATGTCATTAATCCATTTTGAGTTTGAATATCAACCAAGTGCATCCTTTGTATAGAGTCCAACATATTAACAGTAGAAGCATCCAGAATAGTGTTTCCCCCTTGTTTCTCATGAGAGAAAAGGACTGTATTGAAGTCTCCCCCTATAATGATTGGTATGCCAGAATGTGCTACTACAATATTTTGAATAATCTTCTCATTGGGCTTTTTTGCCTCCACCTGTAGAGGGCATATATGTTCATTATCAAAATAATCTGATTTTGAGGAACATATCGAACTACCATGTAGAGAACACCGTGGTTTCCACCGCTATCAAGAAAATGAACTTGTTGGGGTCCCATATACATGCTAAACCTCCAAATGCTCCGTGTGAACTTAAAGAGACAACCTGGAGTTTTTTGTGAATATTTGGGACAACCGCTGCCATGAACTCTATAGAAGCTTTAGTTTCCTGAAGAAATAACATATGAGGGTGATGTTGTTGCACAAGACGCTTAATCTCATTAACTTTTGAAGGGCTTCCCTTAAGCCCCCGAATATTCCATGTTATCAACTTCATTGTGGGGTTTGTTCAAAGATTGAGGACAACCGCTGCCATAAACGCTATAGAGGCTTTAGTTTCCTGAAGAAATAACATATGAGGGTGATGTTGTTGCACAAGACGCTTAATCTCATTAACTTTTGAAGGGCTTCCCTTAAGCCCCGAATATTCCATGTAATCAACTTCATTGTGGGGTTTGTTCAAAGATTGAGGCCAAATCCCCAACTTTACCATTGCCCGTTAGTTGTTGCCCTTCTCTCTGAAGACAGACTTGATTAGTTTTCCTTCCTACTCATAAAGTAGAGTCCATCCGTAGTTTCTTCTGCTTTGTTCTTGTTGGATTCGGAAGGATTATTATCAAGAGGGATTGTTGTTGTGGGGGGAGGTGGTAATAATAAAATATTACTCTGTATATTATTCTGGGCATTTTCCTTTTCATCCTTCATTGCTCTTCAACCAGCTTTTTAATTCTCTTGTATTTCCTTGGTGCACCACCAATGCTTTAGACTCTGGTTGCAGCTGATTATTGTCCTGACCCTATTGGTGATTCTGACCCATTTGAGTTTCTGGGACTTGGGTTTCCTGTACTACATCCATATCTTCCTCTGCTTCTTCCGTTTGGAGGGCTGCAAATCTGTTGGTGTTATTATTCTGAACCTTGCCTGTATTCTTCTCTTTTGTGATCTTTCTTTTTGGCGGTGTTACAAATTCATCAGAGTTAAGTGTCTCCTTGATTGGGTCCTTAAGCCGCAATGAACAATCTTTAACAAGATGGCCATATTCATGGCAAAGGCGACATCTGAAAGGTATATTCTCATAGTCAATCTGTTGCTCCCATCTTTCCTCCCCTATTTCCAAAAGAATTTTCGCAGTGAAGAGTAGTTGATTCATATCCGGATATGGTTTTTTTGGGTGGTTTCAACAGTGATGAAAAATGACACGGCCGAGATCTCACAAACGTAAACACAACCGAGGATTCCATAGCTCATAAGTAAATAACAAAAGATTTCAAATCTCATTTACATATTTTCAAATGCACTATATGATGATGGCCCGGGGACTGTGGGCTCATCGACTATGGTATGAGTCTAGTCCATAATTGGGGAGGAACAAGAAGGTTGCAGTTGGAGGGGGAGGGCAGCATTAGTTTAGAGTGGGGGCATATGATAATACAGTTATATGGGCGTAGGGTTGTAATTGAATCCTTTCCCTTACGGGCTTCTCCTATTAGTTGGGGCTTCATAGAAGTTGAGGATTAGGGCGATATGAAAAGAAACGGTCGAGTGAGTGAATGAGGAGCAGGATTGATTAAACATAGCCAAGCCTAGCTAAATACAGTAGGGCATCGAGGTTGAGATATATATACGGGGGCACGACTATCACCTAGAAATATAGCCGCCCCTATGCTATATCTTGTCCCCCTCTAAATGAGGTTCTAAATTTGGTTCTCTAAATTCTTGTTGCTTCAAATTGTCATTGCAGTGGATACTGAATCCCTTAGTCTTGAAAATTGACACAACTGAGATCTTATACAACGAAGCAAAACCTATACGGGGACTCCCAAGATCTGAAATGAAATAAAAAGATTTCAATTTTCATTTACAGCTCTCCAAATACGCGATTTAGAAAAATACAAAGTAGGTATTTTATCAAACACAAATCAATCTTTTTGCTGTAAATTCAAGTTATAGGCTTCAAATTGTCCTTTGAACTTTATTGATTTGCCATTGGATTTGAAAATCCATCTCAAGTTTATTGTGAATTTCATTGAAGATCTTCCTAGATTCTGTAACCTTCACACCTTCCAAAACACACTGTTTTTTTTTACAGAACTCTATCTTAGATGATACATACTCAAATCTCTTGATTGTAATTGATTCCTCAATTTGGTTATCTTGCCTTTTCGCTTAGTGATGATAATTGAGAAGATATTTTCTGGAATCGAATATAGCGACACTTGTCCCTTGAATAACTGATCCTCGTTATGTATTTTGGAAACCAATCAAAGTTTTGTTTTCTCTTCGTTTTCTCCTTTGGCACAATCCATGTTTCTTATGATCACATTCACAAGTAATCATTGTTCTTTGTAGGTCTCAGAATCGTTGTTCTTTGGAGTTCTCGAGATTTTGTAATTTTATTCTCTTGTTAGCAGTCAAATACATTTCATTGTGGTGTCCTAGTATTCCCAACTAGATTCAATGTTGAGACCACTGAGAATCCAACATCATAGAGAATGCAGTTTTGTTGCATAGAACCACGTGAGAAAAACATTACCAATGGATAGCAAAATCTACATCTCTGTGTGAGACAATTCTCGAGAGTGCTTAACCTTGTCCTTTCACAGAGCATATAATAGTTTATAACCTTGAGAACACTTTGTATACGAGAGATTCCTAGACTATGACACTTGTCTTGTTGCCATTTTACAAATACGGAGCACCTTCAAAAGTTAAAAGATGAGATCAATAGTGAACACTCTGTGTGTGCCAAGTCTACGTCTCGTGGACCGATCTTGCAACATGATGTCATTTGAATCCTCAAAGCACTAGGAAAAGTCAAACATTGGTTCACTAGGAAGTGCCATATGTCATGTTGTCATTGCATGGGGAGGTAAGAAATGCAAAGGCAACAATACAAAGCAAATTTGAGGTCTCTATGTGTGCCGCCAAGTCCATGATGCAGAGGGGAGGCACAAAACAACTGGCCAAAACACAAGTTAGCCGTTAATGACAACCAATCATGCAAATTCATTACAATTTTCACAATGCCAATACTAAACAATGACTTCTTACAAGTTTTGATTGAGGTTCTTTTCACTCACCACCTATGAATGCACAATCCCCATCCCTCTGCTCTGCAATTCATCACACATAATCATCAGTAATCGAAGAACTATCAACTTTTGCCTTATACTGCCCTGCAATGTCTTCTACACTTCATTGAGGTTTCCTTCTAGCCCTGATTCTAGGCAAATCTTATTGCTGGGTGAGACACACAATGACTCAGAATTAACCATACACCATTTTGGATACCCATTATGGGCTTTTAACTTCATACAAAAATTTCAGACTCTGCAATTTAATGCCATCCCCTCAAATCATTGGTCTCCCTTCACATTTAGGCCTATTTCTAGTAGCCCTGTGTTCTCATAAAGCTTATTGTTCTGGACACCTGACAATGACTCCTGAGAATCTAAGCACATATTCGAATACCCTTTATGGAGTTCTTGCTCTCCACTAAATTTTAGACTCAAAAACTCAGTATGACCTCTCCAACTCACCTGTCTTTATTTGTAATTAGGTCTTTGTTAGGTCTTAGGACTGAGAATCTAACTTTATCTTCTTAATTTTCTCCAGCAAGCTTTGATCTCCTTCTTGTGGTTATTAGCCAATGTCTAACCCCTTTCAAATCAAGAAACCTCAGGACAGTGTCTTAATCTACCACTTTACTAGCTTGCTCTGTGGTTTAGGACTACTTGCTTGTCAATACAGTCATGTAGGAACCTCAACTCTAAGCCTCTAGATCATCCTCATTGATTTTCATCCCTTAAGCCTGTAAAATGCATTATGTTAAGTCTTCTTGACGATTCTCCCTTTTTGTAGGCAATTCCTAAGTCAATTTCTTTCAAACCCTGTCCTGGAGACTGGTAAACAGAGCATATGACTGTGTTTGGCTAAGTTTTTACTCTAAAACCCTAGTACTTTTTCCTGAAATTTGTCTTATATCTTCTTTGCCTCCAAGTTCACCTACTCACCAAATTTTAGTTGTTTCTACTGGTTTAAGTTGGAGTTATGCATATTTCTTCTTCGCAAACCCTAGACAGGTTTATACAGACCTGAGAGCTAACTGTTTAAGGTTTCTTTTTGTTACCTTGGTTTTAAACCTTCTCTAAAGCTGTAACTCCTTCTACAAGGCCTTATTTTCCTTCTCTACAGCCCTTATACCTTACTTAGCACTGTAACAACGTGATACCCTTCCTGAGGTTGATTTACCAGTCATAAAGGGACCGTGTTAACTGAGTTTGTTAGTTAGAGATCTTTCTCAATGAACCACTGTCAAGGCTAATATATCATTAAAACCTCTCTTCAGACCCCTTGAACCATGCATACACACATACTGATCAGGTTTTTATTTATCTATAACTCCTTATAACGTTTTCTCAACCTTCAAATCACACAAAACAGCAAGAATACTTGTACAGACTGCTTACCTCTCAAGGAGGAACTTGTCCTAGCCTTCCTTAGGCCTTTAAGGCTTCATACTGTACTTTTCTTGTTGATAGTGCCATTGCATACTCTCAACAACCTGTATAATCAGAATATAACACCAAATATAGAGTTTCCTTATGAATATGAGAATATACTTCATACACCTCCTGGTCTCATTAAGCAAGGATCAACCCTGTCATACTATTAATGTTACCATTACAGTATTACTAACTTATCACTGTCAAAACATGCATATCAAAAGGAACATAAAACAAAGTTATTCCTTCATACACCATTCACATATTCAAGACTCTCAAAGCTTTATTGATACAAGATCTGTCATGATCTCACACATATCCTACTGAGCCTTCATGGCTCTTCCACACTTAATTCCACCTCTAACAACCTTCTCTCTACCCTAACTTCTTTTCCATATTAAAATACTTTCACCATTCATAAAGCCAAAATGGAGGTCATGATTACAACCTACTAAGTTTAGAACCCTAACCATGGTAGAATTGACTTCCCTTCATAAGCCAAAATGAGCAAAAGATAAACCTACTTGGTTGGTGAAAATGAACCTACTTGGTTAGGTGAAAACACATTTCTTACATCACATGAGGCCTTCATACCATTTACACCATTATATGTTTTTACATTTGACATTAAACCTCCCAATTTCAACTTAGAAATTCAAATATTCAAAAAGGTGCATTTTGGAGGGAAAACCCAAAATGACCCCATAACACCCATGGAGAAACCCAAGAAGGTTGGAAAGCATACAAAAACATCAAAGATGACCTACAAGACCTATTTCACACCAAAACTTATTTGAAAACCAAAATTTTGTTATGTACATGAATCAGTCCATGAATCATGGACCGATCTCATGACATGATGTTTTTTGAGTCCTCAAAGCACTAGGAAAAGTCAAACATCGATTCACCAGAAGGTGACATTTGTCATGTTGCTGTTGTTGCATAGAGAGTAAGGAACAAAAAGGCAACAATACAAAGCAAATTTGAGGTCCTCAAAATCCTTCAATGAACATTTTGATAGTTGTAGATGTCTTGTTGCACAAAGCAAAAGAAAACTTGGAGGTAAAATGAAACATAACTCGACCAAGATATTGCAAGCAACACTTGTCACAACTTTGGAACATGGAGCAAACTCAATCCTTAAGGCTCGAACATTTGTCAAAGCTTATGCTTTATGAGAATGTGATATTAGTATGCATCTTAGTATGTAGAATCTGCTGGGAAACAAGCATAAAAACTTAGATAAACAAACACCAACCCAAGAACAAGTAGATACACATGGATGCAAAGAAAAACACATAGAATTGCAAGGAAGTTTGAAAGCTTGAAACAACGATGGATCTGAAAAATCTTAAGATGCCATGAAAGCCAAAGTTGTAAACTTGAAATAAAACATAAGAAAATAGAGGTTCTCGAGACGTTTGTGCCGTCTCTTGAACTTGAAACCCAAGTTTTTTTTTGTTTTATTTTGGTTGATGCTGGATTGCCATTACTACCAAGGATGCTACCATATCACTTGGAATGACAAATTTCTACCGTTGGGCCTATACTAGGATAGATGGACAATATTTATTTCGAAAATCAAAGTTAAATTTTGTTATACACTTGTCCTCATAATGCATGACATTAATACCCCCTTCAAATGGAGATTGATGTATGACATATTCCATACTGTACCCTCTAAACATGGATATCCCATCTTAGCATATTTAGCCGATGAAAATTGTCAGAGTTACAAAATATCATGTATTTGACATATGAGAAGGAACAAACTCCATTTCAACCCTTCAAGCGATAAAGCAATGACGGATTGTATCCCACATTCAAATCAATAATAAATTCCTCATTCATTCAAACCCCAACCATCTTTCATTCCTACTTAACCATCTAAGGAAAAATATTCAGAGATTGTGAGACACTTGAAATGAATAAATTCTTTTTTGCACAGCCAACGATAGCCTTAAAAATCTAGTGATCAACACATAAGGGCATCAAAGACAACAAAAATTATGACCCTACTTTCTCCTTAGTTCCTCTAATCTACAACCACATTTGTATTAAATTGATCCCTTTTGCAGTTTAAATTCCATTGTTTTTAAAATGCAATAACTAGTAGGTTATTTAAATCTATAGTTAATCTTTTTTACATGTTTCCCTCCGTAGAAATGAGGAGCTTCTTTGCCCAACTATCACACTCATCTTTTCTAATAAATAACTTAAAACTTTTCCCTAGAAAAAATCCTTAGTTGATCATGTTTACTTTGTATAAACTAATTCCTAAGTGATCATGTTTAAACTTGATTCAGCCCTTGATCTGAAATAATTGATGGCATATGACAACAACTCTTTCTCCGATACCTTGAAGAAACGCTAAAGAGAAAGATGTCTATGAACGTGGAGAAAGCTTGGTGAATTTGCTTTCTCATTCCAATTTTGCAAATTTTAATAACAAGGGTAAATAATTCTCCATATCTTGATGTTATGCTTGGCAAAATGATGCCACACCCTCATGATTGGCTTGCTATAATGGAGGAATATTGTATTTGCCATTCTATTCACAAATGTGGAAAATATCACCTAATCGAACCAAATGACACTTAAGATGTCTAAACATGTGCTTTTATGGAGGGAGGTTATCAAATATCAATCAAATATTATAGAACATAGTGATGGAGACTATGAGTCGATCGATTTTGGGTTATGTGTGTCATTGTTTCATTAAAATATAAAAGACTCACTTCTGTAGCTTTATAATGTAAATAAATAAAGAATTACCTATGTGCAGGAAAAAGAGGGATTAATTATTACAACATTACGCACTTGTAGCCTTCCACATGCAAAGGGGTTAATGCACGGATTTCAAAAGATGCCATAAGTGTAATGTGGGGGACTTAATATCCCGTTGGGAATATTATAGAACATATGAGAAGGAGAAACTCCAAAACTATAATTATCTTTGACGATGATATCAGATATGAATCGATCGATGGCGATGATAGGTGGGTTATTTCTCATGTCATTGTTTATGCAAACTCTACCGCCCTCTCTAGCTTTATAATGTAAGACATACAAATGGATAATTACCTATCATAGGAAAAATCAAGGGATTAATTATTACAACATTATGCACCCTTTGCACGTGCCTCTAATCATAATGGAGTTTCCTTTTTGAACATTCCATGAAGTGTAGTGGTCTTAAATACTACATACTAGTTAATCTTTATGGTACCTTCTCCTTTGCCGCACAACTGTGATCTTTACTCAAATAAAATCTCATTTAGTGAAGTTGGATAAATGAAACCCATGAACTTTGTGTAGTCATCACAAGTTTGATGGTTGAATGATCATGAATTTCGTGCATATGAGACTTTCCTCACTCACTCTTGAAGAAAAGCGAAAGTTTAGAATGATCTAAACTTGGTGATCTTTCTCATGTTTAAACTTTTCAAGAAATCAATTCTTCAAAATGGAAAAATGATCCATTGATGATGAAGAACAAGAGCATATTTTTCACAATAAATGTTGGGTCACCTTTCAACATGAGTTAAGATGTCTACAACCTCTCCTTGTTATCATTGACATATGTGGGAGTATTATAGCCAAAAGGAGAGTGTCATTGATCGATAGTAAATTATCCCATCGTTTATGTCTAACCGCTCTATAATGATGTATATAGGAATTACTTATTAAAGCAAAAGAGGGATCAATTTTACAACTTTACATATCCTTACAAATATGCAAAATGAAGTTTTAAAATACAAGTCATGAAGTGTAGCCATGGTCTTAATTAACCATTACATTGGATAAAGTCAAGGAATAGAATAATCATGCAAAGTCTAATGATTGTAATGATCATGAATTTGTGTACTATGTGCTCTCACTTTCAAAGTTTAGATGTATACATGAATTACTTGTTGTTAAAGCAGAAGGAGGGATCCAATTGTTGAAGGGCAAGAGTGTCATTTTTCACAATAAATGTTGAGTAAATTATCCTCTCAAGCTCTATAATGATGTATATAGTAAACTTACTTATTAAAGCAAAAGAGGGATCGAAAGCAAAAAGAGGGAACTTTACATATCCTTACAAATATGCAAAAAGAAGTTTCAAAAAGTCATGAAGTGTATCCATGGTCTTCATTAACCATTACATACAAGTCACAATAGAATAATCATGCAATGGGCCTTTGCCTAAGCTACATGTGACTATGTCTGCTTTCAAACGATGTATACATGAATTACTTGTTAAAGTTAAAGCAAAGGAGGGATCAATTAGGGCAACATTACACAACCTTCCACATGCAAATGGAGTTTCAAAAGCCATGAAGTGTAAAGTGTTCTTAACCACTACATAGAAGGTGCAATGGAATGATCATGCAACGACCTACCTTTGCCTAAGCTGCATGCGACTACTAAAACAAAATTTAAATTGTGAAAATGGATAAAGGAATGGAATGAAGTGATGTAGTCGTCACCATTCTAGCACCTATGATGATCATGAATGCCACGCACATAAGACTTTGCTTGCTCACTCTACCCAAACTCTAGAATGAGCTAAACATATCTTGATGTTCTGACTTGCTTGAATGCCAATGCCTAGACAATACCCATTGCTGCTGAAGACAAAGAGTGTATGTCACTATAAATGTTGTGTCGAGGACAACATCTCCTCATCATCATTGAATATCTGTAATGTCCCTTTTAGGGGCAAAAACCAAAAATATGGGTTTGGCCACAAACCCCAAGAATCATATCTGAAAATACACCAACACCAAGGATGATAATAATCTGATTTTTTGACAGCAGTTCCAACAATAATATAAACCCTAGCAGCGAACTGTAAAGGGGCTTAAATGCACCATAAAACCATGCACAATAGCTGAAAACACTTTTAAATAATTATTTCATGTACGACAACACTTATCCATTCAATTTGCAATAAACAAATGGAGAAAAACCCAAGATAACACACTGCTGTAATTAAATTTGGAACAATAATAGGACAACCACAAACCAAGGCTGAAAATGATAGATATACTCCACTAAAAATCACAAAAACATAGATTCCGGCCTTATAAATTATGCCGAATCAATATCTCATAAAATTTGAATTTCGTGCCCTTAAGGCACCCAAGTGCTATCAAACCCTAGTCGCTCCAACTAGGAAGAGCTCAACAATGCATGCAAACCCTTGATAGATGTCTTTTTTGATCTTCTAATGTCCAAATCTGCAAGAGGTCTTCAAGTTGTCTTCACTTCACTCAAGGATGGAGGGTTTTCGTCCTTCAACCAACCACAAGGAAGGTTTTCGTCTTCCTTGGAAAAGCCACACAATTGGATTTTCACCCAAAAGTGGAATGACAATGAGCAATCAGCCCAAAGATCAATTGTAGAGAAAATGCGCCAAGATAGATCATGAAAATAAAAGCCACACAATTGAATTTTCACCCAAAAGTGGAATGACAATGAGCAATCAGCCCAAAGATCAATTGTAGAGAAAATGCGCCAAGATAGATCATGAAAATGAAGTCATAAGTCTCCTTTTATATCCTTCCTTTGGTGCCAAAATCCAATTTGAAGGACCGACCTCATAAAGCTTCCTTTATCTTCTAATTTGCCTTTAGGAACTCTCCAAACCCAACCAACCTCCTTAGTAGCTTATTTCTTCATTTTGAGCTTATTAAAAGCTCTCCAACCCAGCTGACCAGCTTAGGAATGGAAATACATAAATAAAATCATAAATATGAATAGAAAAATTGAAATATAACCCAAGGTCTTTCCTTGTTCATCCTTTTCTTGCCTCCGGAAAGAAGAAAGGCAAGAAGTCTTCTATTTTGGATTAATTCAAAAAGGGGACATTACAGTCCTCCCTTCCCGAAATTGTTTGTCCTCAAGCAATTGTAAGTACCCGGATCCCAAATGAATCTCAACTGTTTCTTCTTTGATGTACCTGCACATGAAGCAAACATATCAAAGAAAACAAGAGTGTTTAACAACACTTTTACACTCTCCTCATCATGCTTTAGGGACATGATACTCCACTTCTTTGCTTGTAACCATCTCATAATTTCCATCCAAATGATGGATTCCCAATACTTGAGTGATGCTGTCCCAAAAACAGTTGTAACTGCGAATTTTTCTTTTAAAAACTAGAGTGTAGGTGGTTGGAAACAAAGTATGATAGTCATAATGCACCTCAATTCCCTCTTATTGGGAGCTATGTTCACTGAGTATTTGTCTTCTTCAACTGGAACCATTTACCACTATTTTTCAATGGTTTAATGACTTAAAAAGGATCACTCTTGCTGCTGTTGAAGTTTGAAAACAACTCATAATCTGATTTTATCAAAATTAGTAACTTAAAAATGGAACAACTGCAAAACTGAAACATTCTTACCAAATTAGAATTGTGTGCATGACAATGACTAAAACACCTCTCTAAAGGCTGAAAATTTCCTCTCAACATTCATCTATCAAAAATTGCTCCACCTTTTGACTGAAAAATACTTGCCTACCCACTAGTATGCACGCAAATGAAATCATGTGGTGGCTGATATGAATAATAACAGCAGTACCAAGTTTGAAATTATGAGCTATGCTTCTCCAAAGTACACTCCTTTTGTCAGCACTAGCCACTCACATACTTTGTTTGTTGTTCCCTTGCATGAATACTCAACCATGAAGTAACTCTACCATGCTTATGCTGCGTTACTATGATATTATACTAGTGTTTTAAAAACCATTCCGGTTCCAGTTCGGTTCGACCAGTTTGACCGGTTCATTAAATTTTTTTGCAAACCGTTAGAAAAACCGAACCAATGACCGGTTATGATGGAACCGGTCGACTTAAATACCGGTTCCGTCTTGGACCGGTTTGAACTAGTTGAGGTAGGTCTTGAACATGTTTTTCTTTGTTGTGATTTGTTTTAACATGGAGGATTCTAGGATCCATGTTCTTTTTAGATGTTTTAGGATCTTTGCCAGCGGTTCTTGGATTTGGTTGTGTTGCGTTGGGTGGATTGTTGGATGTAGTGGGTGGTTCTTGGTTGGAAGTTTTTCTTTCACCAATGATGATTGCTAAGATTTTGGGATCAAAATCTGATGGTAGTTTTGCTCCTAAATTTAAATCCTAAGGAGAATGTCTCATCCTTGTGGTATAGGAATTGGTCCATGGTAATCTTCCATGTGTAACAATGCATGATCACTATTGTAGTCAATTTGAATAACAAGATTGTGGCTATCATCATCATTGGTTTGGTATATAGTTCCATGGTAGTTGAATTAGTTGGTACCAAAAGGGTTTTTAGTACTTTGAAGTCGCTTTGCTTTGTGACCTTTAGGTGCCACTTGCTATGTTTGTGGTTGTTTGTTTGTATCTTGGTTTTGGCAAGGGGGAAACAAACAAACAACACAATCACAACCTACGCTAGTTATATGGGTGTACAATCGTGTAGTGGCCTGAAATATTCCTCGAAGAGGCAGTGCAGTGGGTATCTTGGGAATGTTTTTTTCCCGACACCATTACACGATTGTGGCAAAGAGGATATTATGCCAAAGCTAAACAAGGATGCCAATAGAATGCTCAATATACCTTGAGGTATGTGAGGCTGAATCCTCAATATACTTTCTTTAGGGACCTACCACCATAGTTTGTGCTTATGTAGTACCGGTGTCCACTTTCAACTATTTTTTTAATAGAAAAGGATTTTCTTTTTAATGTCCCATTTTTGAATTAATTCATTTGAAGATTTATTTCCCATTCCACTTCTAGTGGTTAATAAGTAGGTGAACAAGGGAAGTCTTTGATTGATGTTTTTAGTCTTTCTTTTGTGAACATTTACATTTTCCTTTAGTATTTTCCCTTATGAAGTAGGTTAGTTGGGTTGGAGGAATTAAAAGGCAAATTAAAAGATAAAGCAAGCCTCTGTATGGGGTTTTGGCGCCACCTTAAGGATATAAAAGGGGTCGCTTAGGCTCATTTTGGGCATGCATCCTTATTATAATTTTATTCTACTTGGTTTTGGGGCTGATTGCTCTATTCCATTCCACTAGAGGGCAAAAATCCTTTGGTGTGGCAAGCAAGGAAGACGAAACCCTTCCTTGTTCAAGGTTGGAGAACGAAAACTCTCCAATTGGTGGTTCCAAGGGCTTCAAAGAAGGTTATCTTGTTGGTTGGCAGCTAGGGCTTGAAGAAGGAAGAGATATCACAGTCTTCTACATCAAATTGGCACCCTCTCCTAGGGTGGTGACTTGGGTGGAGAAGGGTTTGAGTGCCTTCTAGGGAACCAATTGACATTTTGTGTTGATATTCAGATTCCTTTAATTAATAAGACTGATTTCTCACTTCATTGGTATTTTTGGGGTTTGGAAACATCATTCTCAACCCTTATTGTGAGTTGTACTTTTGTTGGTTATTTAATTAATTCCAATTGTGGTTTATCACTTGTTTCTCCTTTATTTATGAAGTCTATTAGTTGGAATAATATATTTATGATTTGTTAAAATATTTGGAATCATTCTTTGTCATTTTCAACTTGTTGCATGAGAATTACTGCCCTCAAGTGTTATTGTTTGCTGCCCTAGAGGGTTTATAATACTAATTTCCAACTAGTTTTTGATGCCCTAAGGGTGTCATGACCGTTGTTCCCAAAATTTGATTTCTTGCATTTGAGGTTTGTGTTATTTTATTGTTTTTCAATTCAACCCTAGAAAGGGACATTACAGTGGTATTAGAGCTTCGGTCTTCCCAGCCTTTGAGGGTTTTCATGCAAGAGGGTAATAAGGGCTACATTTGTTATCAAAGAAGGAGAAGATAAAATGGCAGACATAATTTTTGGTGATGCTAGATTTGAAAGGCTTGCCCTAGGGCAAGAAAGATTGGCCAATAAAATGGCTCATTGATCCATACCATTCAAGATCCGAATGGTGGAAGGAGCTCTTCAAAGGAAGTCAATAATACTCAACCATCCAAAGTGGACAACATTGCTACATGGTATGAGTATAGGGCTCTTTCGAGAAGATTTGTGATGTCATGTCGTTTATTGAGTTCATGGAGTAAGCAAAGTAAGATTAAGGCCCAAACATAGGTCACAAGCTACACAAGAAGAATAATTAGGGCTCCAAGTAATCGAAAAGAAACAACCCATAGAGGAATCCACCGTGCAAGTTGAAGAGGGAGAAATCATGGAGCTTGAGCCAAAGAAGGAAGAAAAATCAGATCTACAAGTTGGTAAAGAGAAATTAGAGGTTGAAGCTCAATTGCCAAATGTGAATGTTGAAGTACAACTTGCTGGAAATTTCAGAACAACCATCTACATGAAGCAAGTAGATGATGTTTATGGCCTTGGAGAGAACCATGAAAAGGTTCCATGCATGCATCAACAAAATGTGGATGAAGTTGAAGCAAAAGGGACATCACTTGTTGTATACGAAGGGTTCAAGTTAGAGGAGCTCTATGAAGAGTCATGTGATTGATCGATTGATTTTCAGAAACGACACTATGAAGAGTCATGTGATTGAAGAAAATGTTAGGAATCATGAGGATAAAAGGGTTGGAGGTATCTCCTCAAATCCCACTTCATAAAAGGAGGACAAACTTTTCATGGATAGGAAAAGGTATGATAATAATAATCACATTTCAGATTTGTTGATCCTTCCTATGTCGTTGCAATATTTTTATCATCATGAACAACAAGATAGGGAAGATGAGAAGGTGGAAGATACATCTTGTGGTAAAGAGCACATAGGTCTTTTTGCCCAAATGCAACCTTGTTTGAGCATAATAGTGTGGGATCCGGGTGTTATTTTGAGTCCCACCAAGGGAAGAATGGGAAAGCCTTTGCATCCCATAATTGCAATTGTATGGACAGCTGCCCAAAGTATTGGGAGAAGTCATCATGCTATTAAGATGCTTTCAGCAGAGGCATTAGAACAAGTGGAGCCAGCTATGGTAGTAGGAGTTGCAACAAATAGAGGGCAGGTTTTGGGGACAACACATTGGTGGGTAAGCCCTACATTTTTGTTTTCATTACAACAGTCTTCTCATGGGCATTTTCAGCTCCTCTTCGATTCACATACCCCTAGAAAAATTCTTTTAATGAAAATGAATGTTAAGCTCATGAAATTCATGTTGGAAAGAAAGCAAGATGAAAGTTATCTTGTTGTCCCAAGCTTGGGAGATCAGCCGAACATGGAAGGTATGGTTGTGAGTTGTAAACATGTTGATTTTTGGATTTTCGAGCATGTTGTCATAAGATTTTGTACTGCTGTCATAGACATTTCCAGCTTGTCTATAATCTTATTTGCTGTCATACAAAAGAGAACACACATGAGAGGGGATAGTTTCCACACTTTTGAGGTATTTTCAGTCATCAACAAAGTGTTTCCAGCCCCCACTATGTTGTTTTTGCAAGATTTCATGAGGGATATTCAATATGACAGCAACTGTACTTGTTTTTCACTTACTGTCCATGCAATTTCCAGCCCCTTTCTGTTGTTGTTAATAGTTGTAGAAGAATTTCCAGCCATTTGGGTGAAGGGTGCTAACAATAGCAACATGCTTACAACTATCATAGGAGGTTTTCCAGCTACTTTCATCCTGATTTTTGAGGAAAAAATGCATGATTACAATTGTGTTTGGGGCAACATGACTGAGTTTTTAGACAACCATCACTTGTATGACAGCAACTGTACTTGTTTTTCACTCACTGTCCATGTAATTTCCAGCCCCTTTCCGTTGTTGTTAATAGTTGTAGAAGAATTTCCAGCCATTTGGGTGAAGGGTGCTAACAATAGCAACATGCTTACAACTATCATAGGAGGTTTTCCAGCTACTTTCATCCTGATTTTGAGGAAAAAATGCATGATTACAATTGTGTTTGGGGCAACATGACTGAGTTTTTGGACAACCATCACTTGTATGAAGTTTGTGAGAAGTTTGCAAGCGAGAAGGAGCTGGCTATCATATCTACAAGGCATGAAATGAAAAAGAAAAAAACTCTTGTTTTCTCTAATAAGTTTGTTCCATGTGCAGGTACAGGTGTGATGAAGGAGGAACAACTGAGTTTGCTCTTTTCCCATACAAATGAAGGAGAAAATGAGATTGCAACAGTAGCAGAAGATGACATCACGAAGAATGTCAAATTTATGGTCACATGTGATCACCCTTTGCAAGGAGATGAAGCCTCTTCCATACTTGAGTTGAAGCGGAAAAGATTGGAGGCATTGAAGAGGCAAAGGGCAGCAACGAGTATGCAGCCCGAAATTCCTTATTGGCAACCACAAATCATCATTTTTGGACAACAAAAGAGTTCGCTACAGCAAGGTGACTTTCTTGTGTGGTACACATTGGGACAACCTTGCACAATGCTTCTTAGTTTGTCATGGAGAGTAGAGCACCATTGGAGGCATTGAAGAGGCAAAGGGGAGCAAGTAGTATGCAGCCCAAATTCCTTATTGGCAACCACAATTTATCATTTTTGGACAACAAAAGAGTTCGCTATGGCAAGGTGAATTTCTTGTGTGGTACACATTGGGACAATCTTGCACAATGCTTCTTAGTTTGTCATGGAAGAGCACCATTGGAGATTGGTGAATGGTGAGTTTCAAAGAGCAATCCACTCGAAAATCAGAGCAGCACAACAAAAGCAAGGTATGATGACTCATAATCTGGCTATTTTTGTAAAAAGGCTCCAACCAAGCATAGGAGAAATAAGGGGTGATGTTTGGTTACTCTCAAGTGTTAGAAGAAGCATCCTTATGACAGCTATGAGCCCATTTGTACTCAATAGCATTGCTGACATCATTTTTGGCAGCCCTCATTCTTTTTCAGTTGCATTCATGCATGTGCTTAGAGGGCGTTATTCCAACGTAGTCGACAAGGGCGAGATGGAAGGTGAAGATGCCCCATTGGGAAACACTTTTGTTTGTCAAGTTGCTCAACATTTTTCAATTTTTTGCCCTTTGTTTGAGCTTGCAGCTGGCTGGAAAGTGTTTTGTACTAGAGAAGAAATTGCTATTGTTGTTTTTGAGGAAAAAATGGGGACACCGATTGGATTTTTCTTCAAGGCAGCCATAAAACTTCATGGGCTGCCAAGGGACTTCAATGAAGATAGGGGCAACCATTGCATAAGTTTCTTTTTGCAAAAGTTCTTTCATTTGACAGGTTCGGGATCCTGATTATTGAAGCATCCAAGTTTGCAATTGCTTGAGGGAAAGCATTTTTGGGAAGGGAGGACTGTAATGTCCCCTTTTTCGAATTAATTCATTTGAAGACTTCTTTCCCATTCCACTTCCCGTGGGCAATAAGTAGGTGAACAAGGGAAGTATTTGATTGATGTTTACAGTCTTTATTTTGTGAACGTTTACATTTTCCTTTAGTATTTTCCCTATGAAGTGTGTCGACTGGGTTGGAGGAATTAAAAGGCAAATTAAAAGATAACATAAAACATGCCTCTTTATGAGGTTGGTCATGGGGGAACTCCCTCATGGGGTTTTGGCGCCACCTTAAGGATATAAAAGGGGTTGCTTAGGCTCATTTTGGGCATGCATCCTCATTAGCATTCCATTCCACTTCCCGTGGGCAATAAGTAGGTGAACAAGGGAAGTATTTGATTGATGTTTGATCTTTATTTTGTGAACGTTTACATTTTCCTTTAGTATTTTCCCTTATGAAGCGTGTCGACTGGGTTGGAGGAATTAAAAGGCAAATTAAAAGATAACATAAAACATGCCTCTTTATGAGGTCGGTCATGGGGGAACTCCCTCATGGGGTTTTGGCGCCACCTTAAGGATATAAAAGGGGTTGCTTAGGCTCATTTTGGGCATGCATCCTCATTAGCATTCCATTCCACTAGAAGGCGAAAATCCTTTGGTGTGACAAGCAAGGAAGACGAAACCCTTCCTTGTTCAAGGTTGGAGAACAAAAACTCTCCAATTGGTGGTTCCAAGGGATTGAAAGAAGGTTATCTTGCTTGTTGGCAGCTTGGGGCTTGAAGAAGGAATAGATATCACGGTCTTCTACATCAAATTGGCACCCTCTCCTAGGGTGGCGACTTGAGTGGAGAAGGGTTTGAGTGCCTTCTAGGGAACCAATTGACATTTTGTGTTGATATTCAGATTCCTCCTAATTTATAAGGCTGATTTCTCACTTCATTGGTATTTGTTGGGGTTTGGAAACATCATTTTCAGCCCTTATTATGAGCTGTATTTCATCTGGTTATTTAATCAATTCCAGTTGTGGCTTATCACTTGTTTCTCCTTTATTTATGAAGTATATTGGTTGGAATAATATCTTTATGATTGGTTGAAATATTTGGAATCATTCTTTGTCATTTTCAGCTTCTTGTTGCATGAGAATTGCTGCCCTTAAGTGTTGTTACAGTTCGCTGCCCTAGAGGGTTTATTTACTAATTTCCAGCTGGTTTTTGATGCCCTAAGGGTGTGATTTCAGTTCGTTGCTAGGGTTTGATGACTGCTGTTTCAAAAATCTGATTTCTTGCATTTGGGGTTTGTGTTATTTTATTGTCTTTCAGTTCAGCCCTAGAAAGGGACATTACATTCTTAGGGACAATCTAAGCTCCACTACTTCACTTTAATCAAGAGATAGTTTTAGCTTGCATTCCATCTATATTTTCTTCTAGGAGGATTGTACCCTTCTTGCTGTATGGAGGCATAAGTGAGCTTGCCAATACAAATAGATTGTTGGGCTTAGCAAGAGGCAATTTCTATAATGCAACTACACAGGGCTTGGACAATTCTGTCAAGATTTGTAAATTTCTTACTAATAGTGTCAAGTCTTTTGTCAAGATTTTCAATAGCTTTAACAAGTTCATCATATATTTTGGTCATTGCTTCAAAAGATAAGGGGAGTGGAATGGGTGATTGAGAGTGGATCAGCAGTTCCTTGAAGGGTGTTCCTGTTACCTTCAATAATTAATTTGGTGATACCAATGCTTCTTGCCAAAGAGAGATCTGTACGAAGAGGCACTTTCTAAATTTTTAGTTTGAACACCAATCCTTTGTTTGAAACTGATAACTGCCTCTTCTTGGGAATTTTGAATTATTTTTCCTATACTGGTTTTGTGGGGATTATCTTTTCAAGTTCTATCCAAATAAAATTGGCAGTATGGTGAAGGAGAGGTAACTGTAATGAAATAGAATATTCCACATTTTGGATTTGCTACAGTCTTTGAGAATTTAAACATATCCTTTTGAGCATGGCCGGTGAAGTAACATTAATTTGCACAGTTAATGAACTTGTGCCCTGTTGAGACTGTTAAACCGTCTGTAATCTCATCCATAAAATTTCCAGAGCCAGTTTCTAGATGCTATTTCCTTATGATGTTATTTTTTCGAACAGAAAATATGTTCCTAAAATCCTATTCTTCTTGGCTTAATTATATGCATACTCCATGACGATTGCTTACTTAAAACTGGTTTGCTTATTTGTTAATTTCACAAACTAGTTCGTTTACTTCTCAACTTATCAAACAGGTTCCTTAAAGAACTTCTATTTAGGTTTATTTCTTGCAGATGAGCTGTGAAATGAATGTTGGTGATAGGCTTAATATTTGCACTGGGGTTGCTTAATTTCAACTGGGCATTTGCAATATTATTGGCTGCATTAAAGGGTCAGTCTTCCAATGGGTCCTTGTTTTTATCCTTTGCATTAACTAAATACCTGCAATTAAACATGCTCCAAAACAGTCAAAGCTAATAATAACAGTGAGGTTGCAGTAGACCATCAATTAGAATATAATTACTAGCATGTGTATATGACCATAATTCATATTCATTTTGAATCTTTTATAACAAGTGATTGATTGGGCAGAAGTCTCTTCAATCTTTCTTTCAAAGTTACTAAATAATGAATGTTGAATGGGCAGATTTCTCTTCAATCTTTCTTTCAAAGTTGCTAAATAATGAATGTAGATTGTGAATCAAATGTATAAGGAAAACAGTACCCCACGATAACGACAAAATTATTGGCAATGGAATGATCACTACAGCAAAGATGGCTCTTTTTTCATGGACAGGTTTGCAAAAAGAATGTAAAACTCAACATAATAATATTGTCTGCAGTAATATCAATTACCATATTCTACATGGATAGGAGTTTTCTTTCCACGAGTGTGGTCTTCTTCACACTCATTGCTCAAACCTCCACACAATATTGGTAGTGTATTTTGTAAGAAAATTCAGTTACAAAAATTTCTTCCCATATCATTTCCTCTATCTCCCTATGTGCACGTCCATTTCACTTTTGTGGGAAATTTCTAGTTCTTATCCTATCTGTAAGAAAAATCAGGAGATTTCTGCATACGGAGAAACTAGTTATCCAATTTTGAAGCTAGACATGAAAAAGGCTATTAGCCATATTGATTTGCCTTTTCTTGTGGCCACTCATTTGAAATTCCATTTACTTTGGAAACTGTGATTTGCCTTAAATTATCAGGATTAGCAATTATGATTTCCAGAGGTATTCATGCTCCGTGTTCATTTTACTTAATGTATCTGCATGAATAGTTCATAGATTTTGCACTTGTTTAATTGAGCATGGCGTTGTATATTCATATCCGTACACCCAAAAGGTTTTCCCAATAGAATGCTCTGATTCATTGCTGGGTTATCCATAGTAAACTCAGAACATGGCACAGGGCTATTCCTTTTTCAAGAAGAAGATTTTGAACGGCCAAAACCGTTAAAGCTATAATTTACATCTATAACATAGTTGCAGCTCTCTGTTTGGCTGGCTTGAAGTTCACGGGCCTCAGCTGAGTCACTGCACTGGAAAGCAGATTGGGCTCATTAAGCCAAACTTGCTGGTAAGATTTGGCGAGTACACTTGGACTTGGAGAGTGGGAAGGAATGATTTGGTTGTGTTCTTTATCTAAGTCAAATGAAATAGAAGGCCATTGTGAGCTTGTCTTCCACTGATTATATGTAGAACAAAAAGAATAAAACTACTATATGGGAATCCTACAAAATCATCATCACATCCTAAAAGAAAAACAAAGTATATGAATGGAACGTCTTCATTAATTATCATAGTTGTGATGTACATGGTCTCCAATATGCAGGTCTAAATCTCATGAGATATATGCATAGGATTTTCAATGCCAGAGAACTTAGAACTACTCAATACAACACACACCTTCATAACTCAAAATCTTCAATTCATGTTAAATACATCTTATGATGTATGGAGAGTAATCCATTCCTTTATTAATGCATCTGTGTGATTATCACATGTACAATGCTGAAAAGTAATGCATATCTTAAAACTGGCTCTACATCTATCCCTACCTCTAGATTTATCGGAATTCGTGACAACTCAATGACATGGAAGTGTTGGGTGTAGAGGGTAGATCAGACTCCAGGGCATAAGTTGAAGCAATTGTTGAGGACTGAATTGAAGCTAATGTGGAAGGTAAAACTATAGCTTAAGTGCTTTCTCTTAGCTAATGAATCGCTGCTTTGGCTTTCAACTATATTTTTATTGAGTGTATTGGCAACCTTCACTGCCTCAACTGTACCATTCTTATTCTTTTTAGTCTCACTTCTGCTTTTTCTAACTTCTGCTCCAAATGTGTTTTACGTTTTCTGAACTCCGCTTCCTTGGCTTTGAGGTGTGTAACTCCCATTGTGAAGGCTATAGCATTTGAATGCCACTCGTTTAAATCTGCTCCTTGCTTTTTAAGATTTACTATTCTCTCTTCCATGCAAGTTTCCATGGTTTTCAGATCTTTTCTCTCCATATACTTTATTTCATGTTCTTCTCCATTTCTATACTCTTTGCTTTCAATTTTCTCTCCAAAACTTCTTTAGCCAACTCAAGTGCTCTAGCATGTCTTCTGGTGCAATTGCCATTTACATATAATATTGTTTTATGAATCTTGTTAGGCATTTTGACATTTGGTGGTTGTTTTCTGTTTAACTCCGCTTCCTTGGCTTTGAGGTGTGTAGCTCCCATTGTGAAGGCTATAGCATTTGAATGCTACTCGTTTAAATCTGCTCCTTGCTTTTTAAGATTTTACTATTCTCTCTTCCATGCAAGTTTCCATGGTTTTCAGATCTTTTCTCTCCATATACTTTATTTCATGTTCTTCTCCATTTCTATACTCTTTGCTTTCAATTTTCTCTCCAAAGCTTCTTTAGCCAACTCAAGTGCTCTAGCATGTCTTCTGGCGCAATTGCCATTTACATATAATATTGTTTTATGAATCTTGTTAGGCATTTTGACATTTGGTGGTTGTTTTCTGTTTAAGGGGTTAAAACAAAGTGTCGTTGGGATTCCTTTTCCATATAGGCCAACTCATCAACATTCCTTTGTATGATATCATCCTTTACTCGCCTTCCCTTAGCGTAACCTTTCTTTAGCATCTTTGCCACATGATCATGCCAAAACCATGGGTTGAGAAGGTAATCCTTATTGAGCAATTCCTCTCTTTTGCTTTGTGCGGCAGTGTGTAAATCATGATTTTTACCCCCAGCAAGACAGTTCTGTGCTACCACAAGTTTATCTACACAACATACTTCACTTGCCATTGTAGTATGGAATTCTAGCAACTATATATGTATCTCCTCCAAATACTCATATGTTTGGATGTGACAAGAAAAACTACGTTTCTTTCTTGTTGATGATTATTATGAAATCCTTATTGAATTGTGAGCTTCTTAGCCTACTTGGGCTGCATAGGTTGCATGGGCAACATAGATGAATAAGTTATTGGTTAAATGGAGTGCCAATTTTTGTACTACCCCTGGGCACCTTGTTGGACTTGGGAACAATATACGGGGAAGTCTCAACACTTTTCTGCTGGTTTATGTCATGCTCAGGTTGTATACAACATGTTTGAGCTAGGTGATACATTAGGCTTAGACTGTGGGAATTTGACACGCTTTCTCATGTCATTGTTGGAATCCATATGTTGAGGTGAAGGATCACAAAAAGGATGAAACCAACACCATTAAAATACACAGGAAAATTCGGTAGTCCATAGGAAAAATCCGAGAAAGGAATAGATTTGACATTGACATTCTATAATGAGGAGGTAAGATGGTTGAAGGGATCATGACGTAATGATAATGGTGATGGGGTCACTCTAAGAGTGTGAGTGAGGTTTTCGATCTCCATCACCACAATAAGTCATTCCTGAACTTCAGCTAACAAAGGTAAACATTGTGGAAAAAAATTATCGGTATATTAGGTATAAAACCAATCTCAAAAACCTTTGCCATCTTCCTCCTAACCTGTACTGAACTTGAAGCTTTGGATCATGTCATGAAGAACATTTAAAATAATTATATGTTGCAGGTGCAAAAACCAATCTCAAAAACCTTTTCCCAGTTCCTTCTGACTTGTACCAAACACTAGAGCATTTAAAAATTGCTAGAAGTTGCAGTTGAACACCTAGGTACTTAATTGTGGTTGCATACTAATGCACACATTATGTTTGACAAAATGATGCGCTACAGTCATAGCTAGATATGCACAAAATCTGCTCTGAGAAAAAGCATTGAATCTTTTAAGTAAATGAATTTGGCAGGTGTAAAGCCAAACCAATTAACATGTGCCAATTTTTTTCCATCTTGGGTTAAATTTGGAGTTTTCGAATAAATGATGGGGATTAACTAAAATAATTGAAAGTAGAATTATTTCAAATGGAGATCACTAATAATATTGGAAGTGGAGTTAAGTCAAAATCCAAAATGAGAAGGTGCTGGCTTGCATAAAAGAGATTTAAATTAGGAACACAAATTAGGAGGATTTAAATTTTATGCAGTTGTTCAATTAGGATGAAAGACAAAACCAAGGTCTTTTGGAATTTCTCATGAGAAGATTGAGAAATTGATGTCTTCTTTTTATAGTCTGGGCAATTTGGTTTCTCTACCTTTCAAAGTGTTGGTTGCTCTGCTCTAGGTTTAGGTTGTGCCTGAATTTATAGTGTATGTATTTTTGTATTGCAACTGCACCTAGTGTTATAAAGAATTCATCCCCAAAAGTTAGTTTGGAGCTTGGTGAGGACTTGGAAATTCTGTTCAGTTTACTATGCCCCCTTGAAAATATATTAGGTTCTTAAAAACCCTTCCAATATGTGGTGAGTGTAAACATAATTTGTGGTGAGTGTAAACATAATTCACACAACTTGTTTGACTAAATGCTATGTTGGTTTCATGGTTGCGACTATTTTTGGATTTGCACATTACAAGTTGATTTTGTGCAAATGTAATTAACAAGTGGTAAAACTAACTCATCATCTTCTTGTGTCAAAACTCGAGCTTTGGATTAGGGTCACAATTTTCTACCATTTTGATCAACAAGTAGTGGCTTTAAGGATTTTGCTTTTTTTGATTGGTGTTTTCTAAATGCATATAAAAGCTTGAAATGGGGGACCTTTGGTATTTGAGGTTAAACAAAATTATTTGGCTAGCAAAATTTAGGAGCTTTTAGAAACATTCATGGCTAGATTTGCACAAAATTGAAGATTTTTCGGAAAATGTTGTTGGTAGTTGTCAAGCCATATTGAAGTACTTCAGCATATCGGTCATTAGTACTTGCATTATACTTGTAAATGCCATTGTAGGGTGGTGGGGATCCTCTAAGCAAGGGAGTAGCGTGAGGCTCTTCCTAGGGGGCGAGCTAGCTCTCGACCAAGGTAGATGACTGGAAAGTTGTGTTGTGAGGTTGAATCTCACTATCAAAAGAGGATAACGATCCATGCGATGGTGAATGTCCCTTTGGACTTGAGAGTTTCGCATGTTGTTGATATGAGAAGTGTGGGTCAAGAAGTGACTCTTCAAGTAGCAAAGCATTCGAGGGCTAAGTTGCGAGTGAGCGTTTGAGGCGGGAAATAGAGGTAATATAAGATCAACTTGAGATGGTCTAAAGATGGAAGGCTAGGTGAATTCATGTGTGACCCCAAAGATGCAAGAGTAGTCTCCTAATGTCGAGAGAGGTGAGTTGTCCCCATTGTTGGATGGGTTTTTAAAGGTAGCGAATTGTTCATTGGATTTGGAGGATCCAAATTGTGTAGTGGAGCATGGTTGGAGTCAAAGATGACTCTTGAGGATGAAACACTCAAGATGTAGTAAATGCGAGAGAGGGTGTTCTTGAGAGCTTGAATATGAGGTTTGGAATCGATTGGAGAGTTGAATATGGATGGCTTGTAGAGGTGAGGTAGTGTGAAGCGACATTGAAGTGAGAGCAAACCCCAATGAGGAGTAAGGCAAGTTGGGAAACTCATGGAGGGTAGGAAGAGGGGACGCAGTCCCATATTGATTTGAGTGATCTATGTAGTAAACCGAGAAGAGACTCTGTGCATTCATTTAATGAGGCATTGCTATGCAAAGGTGGGCATCATCCATTGTTATCACGAGCCGAGGGCTTGTTGCGCACGTGACCAAGAGTTGGCACATCGCCAAGGGAACAAAGTAATCTGGTGTGACTTGGACATTCGAAGAAAGAGTTTGTTTAAGAGGCCTAGAGGTAGACTAATATGGGTGAGTTCATATGTGCAACACAATGCAAATGATTAGTGTGACTCTAACAAAAGAGATCTTGGATCAATATGGAGCCAAAAGGTGTTAGAGTTCCCTAGGGTGGCTCAAGGTTGCTCAAGGTACTTAAGAGTCATGTGCACATTTAGGGCAATGAAACTAGAGAGTTGGAGCCGAGTTTGGATCCTAAGGCTAGGAGAAGGAGAAGTTTAGTGTAGTATGGGTCTACTTGAGTAGTTCGGTGCAAGGCAATCTTGCTAGAGTAACAATTTAGTGATGCAAGGGTGCAACTTGTTTTTCCATAAGATGACCCCCACGGCTTGGTATTGAAGCTAGGAAGGACCAACAAAGTTGGTATTAGAGCTAGGTAGAGGTCAACTGACTTGATAGTTGGGTATTAGAGAAAAGGGGCATCCAATGTAGTTGATATCGAACTAAGTGGGTATTGATGTGAATGCTATGTAGAGCCTAAAGTTGGCGTAAGAGTTAAGTAGAGCTAACATTGAAGTCAAATCTTGTGAGAGGGATCTTTGGTAGAGCCATAGATGGAGATGAGGCAATGTTCTTTTAGAGCATACAAGTGAATCATGGTAAACTTCTCATGAGTAATGCATTGTTCCAAATCCATATATGCGAGTGGATGATGTTGTTAAATAAGGAGTCACATGCTTTGTGGAGTAGTGGACATGTCAAGTTGGAGATGCGAGTGGGATACCTTGTTGGAGTTAAGTGTATAGGTGGTAATTATGCCTTTATAGAGTGAGTCAATGTAGTCAACTTGTGACCTTGTGGATGGAGAAGGTCAATAATGAACATAACTTAGAGAGATGCACAATCTAATAGGGGCGATGCATGCAACATAGGAAGGGTAAATCTTTGTAGAGGTGGGAATACAACATGTTGGTGTAGAACTAACTTTGGAGCATGATGATTGAAAGGTAGACATTTGATGGAGCTTGGAGAGAATTGTGGTGTTGAAGCTCGAAACTTAGTGGATATAGTGAGAGAAAATGAGACATAATAGTTTGGAGATGAAAGTGGTGGCTTAGGTGTAACGCCTTATGGACTTGTGAAGTCATTTAGAGGAGATGTAGTCTAAACATAGGGGAGCCCACAATGTGGTGAGCTCCTCAACACATGCATAAGTAGTAACGCCTTATTGACTTGTGAAGTCATTTAGAGGAGATGTAGTCTAAACATAGGGAGCCCACAATGTGGTGAGCTCCTCAACACATGCATAAGTAGTATAAGGCATAACTTCATGTAGAGGTGTAGTGTAGTGACCCATGTAGAAGTGGAGTAACGTGATCCACAAAAAGGTGGACTAATGCAACTCATGCAAAGGTTGAGTTGTGTAGTGGAGAAGTTCATGAGTTGGTGCTCAAATAGGGATGTCGAGGCTAGTGCACCCGAGTCGAGACACAAAAGTGGTAACAACTCATAAACATACGTAAGATGAGTTAGACATGAAGGTTACAGGAGTGTGACATAGGCCATAACTAGTGAAATCTTGGGTGTTTGTCAAGAAGAAGTATTTCTGATGAGCTCATTGATAAATGTCAATGCAATGGCATGGTGGATGGAGAGGTCATCATGGATGAAGTAGAGGAATGAAAGTACATCTCTCATAAGTGTTGTGGTCTACATGGTCATGATTGATAACTAGAAACTAGGTCTCAAGACTTTCAGGACTTTTACACATCATTTAGATTCGGATGAGAAGAGGGAGGAAGAGTACCTCTTCTTCACATGTGATGCAATTCTATATAGTTGAGAGAAGTACTTGTGTAGAGGCATGTGATGGTGTCAAGAGCTAAGGCATCCAACCAGTGATCAAGATGTGGTTGATTATAGGGGAGAAGAGTATATCACTCACATGTGATGTGGTCCACAAGGATGGCGAGTTGTGAACTCATTGCAGATTAATTCTTGGAAACAAATTTGACTCATTACGAGGACTTTCCTAGATTGGTGCACTTAGAGGTGTCCAATGAAGCACTTATACAAGATCAAGAAGAAAAATAAAGGGCACAAGTTGTTCTTCAATGGAGTGATGGCAAGGGAAATAGTTTTAAAGTGTTTGAGTTAGTCAGTCTATTGATACTTGAATATTGGTTCCAGCTGTGGAGAATGAGTGGGCATGTATTCCCCATTTGAGAGTTAGCGCCAAAATAAGTTGGTGCTTAATAAAACTCATGAGGAGAGTTGATTTACGGATTGTGCTAGGCGAAACGATTTGGTTCTCCACAAGTGGATTTCAAAGAGTAGAGGGTTTATTTTTAGTAGTGGTTGTATGGGCAGCCATGAAGTTTGAGGAGGATCTTCGATAGTGGTTGTATGGGTGACCAAGAAGGTTGGTGGAATATTTCACTTGCACATCAAGGAACAGTTATGGGAAAGAGTAGCGATTTGAGTAGTGCGATGACTTGTAGAGTCTTGGATATTGGTCTTGTGCAACTAGAAGATCAAAGTAAGTTAATCCCATAGAACCTCAAAGTTGCAGATGTAGTAGTGAGCCCCACTTTAAGTAGAAAGTAGAGCGTGCTTTCAAAAGCAATGCATGATCGAGTCAAAGGGTTGTAGTATGACCAACAAGTTGTAGTAGTGGTCATGACGTGTGTTCCAAGTAGAGTGATTTATTGAAAGATCAACATTAGAGTAACACAAAAGTAGCGGGGTGTTGTTTTTAGTGATGAGTTGTGGAGCGAGGGGAGAAACACATTGTGAAATAGGGACGACAACATTTTAAAATAGACCCCAAGCGCAAAGAAAGAAACCTTTCGGGTTGTTGGTCTTGTCAAGTAGAAGATCAAAGTAAGTTAATCCCATAGAACCTCAAAGTTGTAGATGTAGCAAAGGGCCCCACTTTAAGTAGAAAGTAGAGTGTGCTTTTAGAAGCGATGCATGATCGGGTCAAAGGGTTGTAGTATGATCAACAAGTTGTAGTGGTCATGATTTGTGTTCCAGTAGAGTGATTTATTGAAAGATCAACATCCGAGTAACACGAAAGTAGCGGGGTGTTGTTTTTAGTGATGAGTTGTGGAACGAGGGGAGAAACACATTGTGAAATAGGGACAACAACATTTTAAAATAGACCCCAAGTGCAAAGGAAACCTTTCGGGTTGTTGGAGAAGAGAGGTGTGACTTATTCCAATAGTAGTGAGACCATGAGATGGTGCATCAAACACCTGCAAAGGTTGTTCACAGAATCTCCAAATGTGTAACTTTTGTTGTGTAAGGACTCAAAATTTGGCAAGGCATCTTGTGCATCAAAATCATATTTCTTTACAAAGATAGTAGGAAATGCAAAAAGGGTATACCACTAGGCATCGGGGAGGGTTGTTTGGTTAAGTGTGGTTTGAATTGAGTTGGAATCCAACATTAAATGTGTTGTGAAGTTGGCACAACAAGATGGAAGAATAACTTTGTGGAGCTACGTGAAATTAATAGAGTGATGTGCAAGTTGAGTTGTGTTCATGTTACATTTATTAATTTGACTGAAATGTGAGTGGACTTGTAGAATACATTCACAACTATGTTCTAGAGTAGGACTCTAGACGCCTTGCACATGTAGATGACTTGCACGACACCAAGGGTGTTGCTAGTTTTAAGTCGAGGAGTGTAGGGGTGGAGATCCTTTGAGCAAAGAAGTAAGCAGCACAAGGATCTTCCTAAGGGGTCAACTAGCTTTCAACCGAGGAAGATGAAAAAAATAGTGTGTTGTGGGGTTGAAACTCATGCACACCTCAAGACCATCAAAAGACAATGGATGGATCCATGCAATCGTGAATTGTCCCTTTGGTCTTCATGGATATGGGTGATGTTGAGTTGCGGGACACAAGTCAAGAAATGACTCTCGAAGTAAAAACTCACTTGAGGGATAAGTTGTGAGTGGGTGTTTGAGGAAATACTAGGAGGTATCCTTAAGATCTACTTGAGACGATCTAAGTTGGAAGGCTAGGTGGATTGGTGTGCGATGTTAAAGATGCAAGAGTAGTCTCCCAATGCCGAGAGAGGTGGGTTGTTACCATAGTTTGGATGGATCTATAGACGAATGAATTGTTCCTTCGATTTGGAGGATCCTCATTGTGTAATGGAGCATGGTGTGAGTTAGAGATGACTCTTTTAGAAGAGGCAATTCTCATGAGGTTGTATACGCAAAGAGGTTGTTGCAATGAGATTGAATAGAGCACTTGGAATCGACAAAAGAATTGAACATGGATGGCTTGTAGAGGTGTTATAATGTGAGGTACGGTGAAGTGAGAGCATGTCCCAATGAGTACTAAGGTGATTTGGGAAACTCATGGAGACTAAGCAAGTTCAATGATCCACATAGGAGTTGAGCGGAGACCAAGCACATTCATTTAAGGAGACATTGTAGTACGAGATGGGCATCATCCAATGCTATCATGAGCTAAAGGGATTATTACAAAGTTGACCAAGAGTTGGAACCTCACAAAGGGAACAAGGTAACTTGGTGTGACTTGGACCTTTAGAGAAAGGGTTTGTTCAAAGGGCCTCAAAAGAAGGCATATGGGTGAGTTTGTTTGTGCAATGAAGTGTAAAGGTTCAACGTGACTCTAACATGAGAGCTCTTGGATCGGTGTCGAGTCGAGAGGTATGAGGGTTCCTCATGGTGGTTCAAGGTTGCGTAAGGGACTTAAGAGTTGTGAACATTCAAAGGAATACATCGGAGAGTTGGAGAAGAGTTTGGATCCCGAGGTTAGAAGGAGAAGGAGAAGGAGAAGGAGAAGGAGAAGGAGAGGCATAGTGGGTCTACTTGAGTATCTAGATCTGCAGGTGATCTCGATAGAGTAATGACTTAGTGTCGTGCGAGTGGAGTGCATTCCTCTATAGGGTGACCCCATGACAACCATTGGTGCTAAAAAAATGGTTTTCATAAAATATATGCTAATATGCCCCATAAAATTGTAATCCATTGGAATTATTGATGTACTTGGCTTGTAGTGCGGGCTAATTAGGGTAGTCTTGTAAATATTTGGCATTTTCTATTAGTCGTTGTTGTAGTACTCTAAAATTGATTAGAAGTATTTGGTAATAACACTTTTGTACTTTATTTGATGTTTTGTTCATTAATATATATTTTCTCTTAATCACACATATTTCCTTATTTTGAATATCTTATAATCTACTAGGTTGTCCCCATTCTCTAGCTTAACACTATTAGAACTACTTGTAGTATATACAAGAGTTAGCTTGCACCATAACAGGGCACTTTGCCACCATTAGTTTTGAGTCATAGGGCCTACAAGACAATTTGTAGCCCTTGGACATATTTGACTTTGAGGGTGTCCAATTGCTACATATACGTCCTCTCCTCCATCCTGTCGTAAATGCAATTGGGTAACTTGTTACAATTATCTTAGGTGATGGAGAAATGTTACTCTCTCTCAACCATACCTAAATTTCTTTATAAATTATTTTTCTTATACAAATTTAAAATTTACATTTATGTATTTACCAAGTATTATAACATGATAATTAGAGTCGTCTTGGGCGGAAACTAACAAAAAGTTTCATATGTGATCAATAGCCCTCAAAGCTTTTTCATCATCTAAATATCTCCACTCCTTAGAGATCAATATTTACAAAGAGCATATCCTTCCTAAATCTTCCAAGAGCTGTCCTATATCAAGGAAGATTAGAATGTTCAAGCAGACAAATGTCTCAAAGTGCATGTTAGAAAGTATAAAAGACAAGCTAAGGGATTAACTCTAAGTTATATATTTTATTTACTAGTTACATCTCATCATATGACTTAGGAGAAGCTGCGTTTGGTTTGAGCCCTCTTCGGGGTAGTGGTATGGAGGTAATGCTCAACCATAATTGGGATGTGCTAAAATCAGTATAATCTAAAAATATAACCTCTGTTTAAGGTGATTGGTGGTCAAACATGCAAAGCTAGGGTTTGACAAAAGGAAAATGCATTCCATCACTCTTGTAGGACATCAAAACATTTCAGATTTACATAATAGTGGATTAGACATAGGGGAACTTGCACAAATGATTCGATCTCCATCAAATATTATAAGTACACATTTGTAGCCACTTGAGGCATTCGAGCCCAGACATGTCCAACATAGACATTCATATCGTGCTTATCTAGAAATTATGAACCCATATTCTTAGAATTTCCAGATTGTGATATTTTCTGAGTGCCTTAACTACTGCATTTCTAGCTTATGTCTATCATTTGAATACATAGTTTCACTTATAGAGTCTTGCATTGGGCAAATGTGTTCCATTTCTATGCCCTAATCAATATTTTATTATTGATAGAATGGTTGAACTATATTAAACTTTCAAATTTACATAATTTAGTTTAATTAGGATTTTGACTTATTAGTTTTTGAATTATTGCTTTCTCTTTAATTGTGTTATGCTTTGGTGTAATCTAATTAAATCATTTTTATGGACTACACATCCTTTGTTGAACACATGAACCAAAGGTTTTAATTTTGTTGTAGGGTTCAAAATTTAGGACTAATTTCATATCTTAGGGTTTCACTCAACCCTATCATCTTGTATACACTTGTTTCTTTTCAAGGATGCAAATCAAGTATGTAAAATTGCAATGGAAAAGAACCTTAATCTTTATAGCTTTTTAGGAAAGCTCTAATAATTATTACATAATTTCCATGTTCCACATAATATTTATATAATAGATTGTTACTTTCATCTTTGGTGTATGATGGATTCGTATGTTATTGCAAAGCGACTAACATATATGTTATAGTTTCTACTAATAATAAACCTCAATTAATTCATGGTCTACATATGAAATTGGAAATACTTCTTGTTACTCAGAGAGAGCGAACCCTTATGGATCCATTCTCCACTCCTTCATTCTTACCTATAGATAGGATCGACCAATATAAACCCCATTATGGTTCTAGATTTATACTTCACATTGCAAAAAACATTAAGCGGTTGGAGTCGCACCCATTAATCCCGATGGGGAAACAAATGAAAATACACATACCCTCTCCCCACCCCCCAACTTAGAGCTATAATATAAATGGATGTAATCACAATTAGGGTCCTCAATGAAGAGAATCCTTAGACCATGCAACCTTTATAAATGATATACTTATGTAGCATAAATTCAACAACAAACATAATTTATTCATCAACAATATATATTACATAAAGGAGGATCACACACTTTGCTAAATCTTGCTTATTACATCAACACTCACATGCAATGTTCACATACTTGCAAACAATTAAACATTGCATTCTTACCCTGGTGATTAAATGTTATCACTATAGACTATTTCCTCATGGGATTTTTTAATACCTTCTATAGGTGCAATGATGTGTTTGTACATCCCACCCATACAAAGATTATGTTAAAACATTAAATGAGGAAAATACCCATAACTTAGCACAATTGAATGTAAACACAAGTTGGCGCAACAATCATGATATGAATTAGACCACGCTGCCATACTTGACATGAATTGGGATTGCTTTGGAGCATGCTTCATGTAATCTATTTTCAATGTTGAATACAAATCATATTCTAATTCGCATTTACAGTTCTTAGAGAATGTAATGGTAGATCATTTTTGGGAACATCGATATTACAAAGCGAAGATGAAGATGAATACTTGTGTTTGCATCCAGTTGCCATACTTCCAGTCCAAGACAATAGTGCAACAACCCAAGATTAATCATGTTGAATGATCGATTAAGATCTTTCTTCATTGCATCGATTATCTTCACTAAGTTGCTAGTGATGACTAGATCATCGACAAGACACCAATAATAACAATCCCCCCTTGTTTTTTGAGGTAGAGATTGGGATCATATGGATTCCTTTAGATCTCATGACGAACAAGACACCAATAATGCTCATCAATCTTGATATACCATGCTTGGGGAGCCTATTGTAGAGGTCATCAATGACCTTGTGAGTCTACATACCTTTTTTTCTTTTCCGTATGACAAACCCTTCTCGGTTGAGTCATGTAGACTTCTTGTAAATCTCCATTTATGAAGGCATTTTTCACATCCATTTAGTGGAATTTCCAACCAAACTGAGAAGCTAGAGAAAATATCATTTTGATGGTCTTGATCTTAGTCGTGGGAGTAAAAGTCTCCTTAAAATCAATTCATTTTTTTGAGTGTAGCCCTTTGTTATGAGCCTTGCCTTGTGCTTGTCAACACTACCATCAACTTTGTATTTTGTTTTGAAAATCCATTTGCAACAAATTGACTTCTTCCTTGATGAAAGATCTACAATATGCCACATTTTATTTTTAATATAGACCGATATTTTCCATTCATGACATCTTTCCAAGGTTTTAACTCAAGGATTCTTGAGTTGTAGAGGGCTCAACAGATTCAACGAATTGTGCTCATTAAGACCAAATTGACCTCTTCTTGAGCCATATTGCGAGTCCTTGGTCTAGTGGTGGATGTGTCTAGGACTCCATCCAACTTGGCATCTCGTATCACATTTGTATACCATTTTAGCATACATTGAGTTGTTCTTGTGGGTGGTGGACCTACTCGATCATCACTGTCATTCCCATCATCATTGTCCTCATTAGAGCTTAGTTCACCTTCTTCTTTCACAACAAGACTGATTTGTTCGTCATTTGAGCTTGTGGAAGGTGGATCTGACTCACTCTTCTCATGAAACTCAACATCCCTGTTGATATAGATTTTTTTAGTTTTTGGATCCATGAGTTTATAACCCAATGTTTCTTCATTGTACCCTAAGAAGATGTATTTTCTAAATTCATGTCCAATTTTGTTCTCTTCTTTTTGGGAACGTGCATGCTTGCCTTGCATCCAAAAACTCGAAGATGAGTTAAAGATGGATTTTCCCGACCATGCTTCTTCCGGAGTCACTATGTCAAGAGTTGCAGATGGGAACTCCGTCTAGTAGATAAACTATTGTTTTGACTGCTCCTACCCAATATGTTTTCACCAAATTTGAATCATTAGTCATGTAACACACTATCTCCATGATAGTGTGGTTCGCCATTTTACAATACCATTATGTTGTGGTGTGTGAGGTGGAAACGACGAATAACATTGTTGGCTAAAAAGAATTCATTATTAGTGTATTCCCTCCTCGATCTGAGTGGAGAGTTTTGATTTTACAACCAATTTTTGTTTCCACAAACACTTCGAACTACTTGAAGGTATCAAAAGCTTGGTCTTTGGTCCAAACACAAGTAGACCCACATTCTTGTGAGTAGTCATCAACAAAGATCATGAAGTATTAAACCCAACACGGTTAGGACTCTTATGTCTCAGAAGATATGTGTGCACCAAATCTAACTTGCGAGGGGCTCAAAAAGTACTATTTCCAAATGGTGCTCAATGTTGTTTTCCTAATAGACAATTGGGGCATTTGTTAGTGTGTTTTTTGAGTGGAGGCAATTATCTCACCATATTATAGTGGCTTAGTGATGACAAGTATCCAAAACTCACATGGCCATATCTTCTGTGCCACAATTAGACGTAGTCTGAATCCTTTGCTAGAAGTTCCTGATTGTTCCTTGAACAAAATCAAGTTACACCATTTGCCTAATGCTAGATGGTCATGCAATTATTTTTGAGCTCTTGGTATTATCTCGGATGAGGCACATCTTTTTGGCGCCTATACTACCAAAATCAACCTTCATGTTGTGCTTTAGGAGTTAACCGACATAGAGTAAGTTTTCGGTAAGTCTCGAGACCCTAAAAAGGAGAGTATCAAAACCCTTAAAAAAGAGAATGCAAATGAATGGGTTGGATTGACCTCAACTACCACAACAATGGGCTTACTAACTGAGCATTGCACTACATTTTAGACCCAAATGTAGTTCTAGTGAGTGTGTGCATAATGTGCCCTAGGTGCTCTTGTGTCAATCGCACTTTGTGAAGTAGCGAGCAATAACTAAATATAGAAAATGTAATAGAATGTGTGCATGGAATATAATAGAATCCCCCTATGAAGTGTGATGTAAATGATGGATGATAATAATGACTAGTGTTTGGTCCCTCATTAAGGTCTCATAAATTTATATTTATAGGGTTCTCTTGATCTAATTTCGTAATTAACCTCGAAATGGCCGACTACCAAAAAGATAAAAATGTCAAACGGCTAGAAAGAGCCCAAAAGTGGCGGGAAAGTGCAACAAGGATCGGGCGCCCATCGTGGGACCATGGTGCCCATAGGCGGCCCAAGATTAGCCCAGGTGCCCTGCTCGAGGCTAAAATAACGCCAAGTGACAAAAGTCGATTTGGGCATGTGGGTGTAAAAAGTTGGGAATGACGAAATAAAAATAAATCAAGATGACCAAAAACAGGGGTAAATTAGTACTTTCTTTACTTAAGAACCTTCTAAATAGTAGTATAAAACTGTGATTAAATAGTATCTAAAGTGCATGATTTTATACTAATTAATCACACCAAACATAGGGCAACTCCCTGAAAACAAGAGAAAACAATAACAAACAATGTAAAAAAGACAAGTATGGAAGAAAATATCCCCGCATAACAAATGTTGCACATGAAACACCCATTAACATGTAGAAAGATATCTAGTATGTCAAAGCATGTATAACCATAAAAAGTAAGGTGCTAAGTACAAAATGAAACAATAACTCTTGTGAGAGACGAATCTGGATGTCCCCAACGACCATTGTAGGAAGGGTAGAAGGCGAGCATCCACGTTACTGTAAGAGACTTGTATGCAGGGGATCACAACTAGAAAAAGATGTGAATGCGCATATGTAGATGATATAGATAAATGACATACAAGTAATCAAACTAGCATGTGTAATAAAGAGACCATGAACAAGAAAAAGTAAGCAAGAATAAGAACAACCATAATGTGCAGTATGCTATGGGTGGATGGAATAGAATGCAAAATGGAGTGATAGGAGACGTGTGCCCCCCTAGTGGATGGAAATGTATGTAGTGAGGTTCATTTAGTTTTCCCCCCTAACAGTCAAGAATGAACCGTAAACAAGAGCGTGCTTTATCGGGAAATGGTAGAATAATGTGTGTTGTGTCTAGCGCGTTGTGATGAGTATCTAAAGTAGTGATGATGATATGCGACATATAGAAGAGATGTGCGTGAACCTTATAGCCTAAGTCACAGTTAGGTTGTGGACCTGTTTTCATGTGTGAAAGTGTTGAAGACTGCTGCACACTAAGAATACTGTACAACAAGATAAATTTTTTAGGCGTAAAATTTTTGGCCTCGAAAAATGCACCCGACATATCGGGAAATGTGCTTTTCTCATATGGGCGAGTTTTTGACCCATAGGTTTATGGGACGAGTTTTGCCCATGGTTTTGATACCCACGGTTTTGTAAAGCTGCAAGCGATTGTCATTTATATGGTCTTATGCATATGATAGACGTACAAGCAAATGTATTGCGATGTGTTTTGAATTCGATCCGTGAATTTCAGAGAGTTTGTTGAGCATAGCTCCAAACGGATTTGAGTATTGTATTGAGAGAGCGGTGGCTTGTAATAAAATCGAGCAAGTGATTCTTGGTGGTCGTAGCCCAAATTGGGTGAACCACGTTAAATCATGTCTCTTAGTGTTGTGTTATTTTATTCGCAATTTTATTTGAGATCTGTAATAATTTCGCATATTAGTTTCTCTTTGTTGCGATTACATGTGAGGGATTATTTCGCATATTTTATCCCTTATTTTCTAACAATCGGTATCGAGCCTGGTTTGGTTTCTTTAAGTGTTGAATCGCAGGGAAAGTTTTTAGCTTGAGTGGGAGCTATGGCGGATGACGGAAGATCTAGGGTTGATAAATTCAACGGCGAAATTTTAGTCTTTGGAAGATGCGAGATGGAAGATTACCTTTATCGAAGGATCTTTATACTCCGTTGTTTGAGAATGTGAACAAACCTCGAGTATGACAGATGCGGAATGAGATTTGTTGGATCGTAAGGCACTTGGAACGATCCGACTGAGTCTTACATCTTCGGTATTATTTAATGTTTCAAAGGAAAAGACTACAAAAGATCTAATGGATGCATTAGGGAAGTTGTATGAAAAACCCTCTGCCTCTAATAAGATATTTTTAATGAAAAAATTGTTTAATATGAAGATGTCTGAGAATAGTTCAGTAACAGATCATTTAAATGATTTCAATACGGTTGTGAATATGCCGACTTGCATTCTGATAGAATTTGATTAAGAAGTTAGGGATTTATTAATTCTATGCTCTTTACCTGAGAGTTGGAATAGCTTAGTAATGGCGGTAAGTAACTCGGTTCCAGCTAACTCGAAGTTGAAGTTTGAGGATGTTGTAGGGGTGATTCTAAGCGAGGAAATGCGAAGAAAAAGCTTTGGGGAATCTTCTACTTCAGGGAATGCTTTGACAGTGGAAACTAGAGGGAGACAGAAGAATAGAGGAAATCGTGGAAAATCAAAAGATCGGGCAAGGTCAAAATCCAAGAACAAGATTGTATGTTGGAATTGTGGAAAGCCTGGGCATGCAAAGAAGGACTGTTGGGAGCTTCGGGATAAGAAGAAACAACAGGAAGAAAACAAGGAGGCAAATGTGGCAACGGGTAATGTATGTCAGGATGCTTTGATTCTTTCTTTGCACAATATTACTGAATCTTGGGTTTTAGATTCAGGGGCTTCTTTCCATGCTTCTCCACATAGGCATTATTTTGTTGATTATGTTCAAGGAGATTTTGGGCATGTTTTTCTTGGTGATGATGAGCCTTGCAGGCATAGATACTGGAAAAGGTTACATTCGAGGTTAAGATGTAGAATGAGAATACTTGGCTATTGAAGGATGTCGAGACATGTGCCTACATTAAGACGAAATCGATATCGGCAGGCGGTTGGGAAGTGATGGTTGACTTGTGATATTTACAAAGCAGACTCTTGGAAGGTTACCAAGGGTGCTCTTGTGGTGGCAAGAGGTAAGAAGGTTGGAACCTTGTATTTAACCACCGATAGTACTAATGATTGTAATCTTGTGGCTTCGATGCGAGATACAACATTATGACACTATAGGCTCGGTCATATGAGCCATAAGGGCATGAACATCATAAAGAAAAATTTACTGGATATACGAAACATGTTTGGATTTCTTGTGAGAAGCTGCATATATGGGAAAGCGAAGCGAGTAAGGTTTCTCAAGGTTGGACCTACAAAGAAAGAGAGTAAGTTAGAGCCGGTGCATTCGATGTGTGGGGCCACTCGTATCATCTCTTGGGGTTGAAGTTATTATGTTACTTTTATTGATGATGCAACAAGGAAAGTTTGGGTTTATTGTATTAGAAACAAATCGATGTATTTGACACTTTTGTTAAATGGAAAGCCTTGGTAGAGAATGAAACAGTCTTAAGCTAAAATGTCTCGGAGTCGATAATGGAGGGTAGTATTGCAAAATGAATTAAATGATTATTGTTCTAAGAATGGAATCAGTAGGCAAAAGACGGTTCCAGAACTCCACAAAGGAGAATGGGGTATCATAAATGATGAACAGAACAATAATGGAACGTCTTTAGGAGCATGAGGTTACATGCGACGGCCTCTTTCTTTTTGGGCAGAAGCGGTGAGCACACCTGTTGTGTACTTGATAAACAGAGGACCCTCAAGTGCCTTGGATGGAGGCATACCTGAGGAGACATGGTATGGTAAGAAAGTTGATTATTCATTTCTTAGAGTCTTTGGATGTGAAGTGTTTGTTCATATAGACAAGGATGATAGGACCAAGCTAGAGGCTAAATCAGAAAAATGTACTTTCATTGGTTATGGTGGTGATGACTTTGGGTTTAAATGTTGGAGTATTAAGGACAAGAAAATAATTCGGTCTAGGGATGTGGTCTTTAATGAGAAAGTCATGTATAAGAAAAGCAACATTGTAAAAAATAGGGAAGAATCTAAGAAAGAATATGCAGTGGTAGAGGATCTTCCTGGATGGGAAAGTGACCCATGAATCGGTTCGGGAACCTACTCAACAGAACCCCAAACTCCTACAAAGTGAGGAGGTCTTATAGGGTAAGAAAAGAACCCTGAACGTTTTCTCCTTCTCTTTATTATTTATTACTCACGATAGTGGAGAGCCGTAGAGAGCTTTGATGAAGCAATGCGGTAGATGCCGGTAAGAAGTGGGAGCAAGCCATGGATGAGGAGTATAAGTCTCTCATGGAGAACCGGACTTGGGATTTGGTGAAGCTACCAGAAGGTAAAAGCATTGCGGAGAACAAGTGGGTGTACAGAGTTAAAGATGAAGGAGGAAAGAAAGAAAAGATAAAAGGCCGGTTGGTGGTCAAGAGGTTTGCACGAAAACAAGGTATAGATTTTGATGAGATTTTTCTCCTATAGTAAAAATGACTTCTATCGAATCGTTCTTGGAATAGTGGCGTGCGGAGAAGACTCAGACTTAGAACAGCTTAGATGTAAAGACCGCATTCTCCATGGTGATTTGGAGGAGGAGCTATATATGCAAGAGAAGAAGGATATGAAGTCAAAGGTAAATAGGAGATGGTGTGTGGCCCGAAGAAGAGCTTGTATGGCTTGAAACAAGCTCCACGTCGATGGTATAAGAAGTTTGATAGCTTCATGATGGAGCAATGTTATATTAGATGTCATTCTCGACTATGTATATACAAAGAAATTTGAGGATGGAAGTTATATTATCCCGTGTTTGTATGTTGATGACATGTTGGTTGCAGTAAAAACATACAGAAATAAAAGTACTCAAGAAACAAATAAGTGAATCCTTCGATATGAAGGATTTGGGGCAGCCAGACAAATCCTTGGTATGAGGATAACTCGGGATAGTAAGGAACGGAAGTTGACTTTATATCGGGAAGAGTACATTAAGAAGGTATTAGACAGGGTGTAACATGCGGATGCTAAACCGGTTGGGACTCCTTTGGCGAGCCATTTCAAGTTATCAAAGGAGCAAAGTGTCCCATGACAATACAGAAAGAAACCGGATGTCCAAGGTACCTTACTCATCAAAGAATCGGGCAATTTGATGTATGCTTTATGGTATGCACTAGCCCCGATATTGTCCATGCAGTGGGAGCCGTGAGTAGATTTATGAGTGATCTAGGTAAAGAGCATTGGCAAGGCAAGAAAGTGGATCCTTCGGTATTTGAGAGGGACCATGGGGACATTTTGTGCTACAGATGGATCAAACACCACTTTACGTGGTTATGTAGATTCAGATATATGGTGGAGATGTAGACAATAGGAGGAGCACGACAGGTTATATTTACACCGTAGGTGGGACAACAAAGTGAGTGGATTTCATGACTACGTGAAGCCGGTGGCTTTGTCGACCACAGAGGTTGAGTATGTTATCGCTACAGAGGCAAGCAAAGAGATGATTTGGTTACAACAATTGCTTGAGGAGTTGGGGCACAAGCGGGGAGGAAAGTAAGTCTGCATAGTGATAGTCGAGTGCTATACACCTAGCTAAGAACTCGCTTTCCACTCTGGACAAAGCATACACAGTTAAGGTACCATTTCATCGGACAACTTTGGAGGAAGAGAAGTTGAAGTTGGAGAAGATTCATACTAGTCGAATCCTGCAGACATGATGACCAAGGTGGTCACAAGGAAAAACTAAAGTTGTGTTCGAAGCTTTGGTTGGTCTTCACAAAAACTAGTGAAGGGTTAAGAAGCTTGCTCGAGGAAAACTAGTCTCCAAGTGGGAGATTGTTAGGTTGTGGACCCTGTTTTCATGTGTGAAAGTGTTGAAGACTCGTACACTAAGAGTCTTGTACAACAAGATAAATTTTTTTAGGCGTAAAATTTTTGGCCTCGAAAAATGCACCCGACATATCGGGAAACGTGCTTTTCTCATATGGGCGAGTTTTTTGACCCATAGGTTTATGGGACGGGTTTTGCCCATGGTTTTGATACCCACGGTTTTGTAAAACTGCTTAAGCAGTTGTCTATTTATATGGTCTTATGCATATGATAGATGTACAAGCAAATGTATTGCAGATGTGTTTTGAATTGGCATGAATTCTGTGAGCCAGAGTTTGTTGAGCATAGCTCCAAACGGATCTGGGTATTGTATTGAGAGAGTGGTGGCTTGTAATAAAATTTGAGCAAGTGATTCTTGGTGGACGTAGCCCAAATTGGGTGAACCACGTTAAATACTGTCTCTTTGTGTTGTGTTATTTTATTCTGCAATTTTATTTGAGATCTGTAATAATTTCTGCATATTAGTTTCTACTGTTGCGATTCTGTGAGGGATTATTTCGCATATTTTATCCCTTATTTCCTAACATAAGCATATATCACGACAAAATGAAATGAAAGAGTGATGATTTAGCCTAAAGCGTATATCATTATAAGATGAATAGTAGGGAGTGATGATGTAGCCTATAAAACGTATACTACTACAAGATGATAGAGTAAACGACAATTCAACCTATAAACGTGTGTCACTATGCTAGAAATGTCGCATGATGAAAGGTGAAATGATAAATGCATGATGAATGTAAGGTCCATTTGATTGATAAACCCTCGGCAATCGAGTATGGACCAAGGAACTAAAGTGCGTCATCGAGTAGTGAGTGCAAATACGCTTTAGAGGAGTATGTAATATGCATGATGATATCCAACCATATGATGAGTAGAATGTGTAAATACACTGTGTAAAATGAAAATGCAAGATGTGTAAAATGTAATGTATAGAATGACATGTAATATATGTAGATGGACTAGTGATGTAGTATGTCGAAAGACTAGTAATGTAGCATGTAGGAGGATGTAATGCTAGACGTGTAGACAATGATGTATATATAATGGTGACTAGTATGATGTATGATGTATAAATGCACAAATGTCAAAATGTTGTAGACTGAATGCATAATGTATGGTGTATGACGTGTAATGTAAGAATAAATGCAAAGTGTGGGGTTCATGTGTAGTAATAAATGCAAAGTGTGTGGGGTTTCATCGGGTAGTGACGACACTAAAATGTGTGATGATTATGCCTATGTGAGAAAATTGCTATATATGAGAATGTAAAGATGACAAATGCTATGATGAGTATGAGGGGGATGATGCATGAGATGTGATGTCCCCCAAGTGTATGATAGAGAAGATGACTATGTGCCGCTATCAAGGAGATCATCATTGTCGTGACCGAAACCTTTCGGGCGCAGATCGAAACCTGATAAGCTATAAAGTGAGGAGGGTCATATAAGGACCGATTGCGGCGTAGTGTGTACACATTCATTGCATATTCTTTATCGGTGAAGGCGATCATTGACACAACCGTGAGCATGCCAATGAGATATATTTGGAGCATAAGTAGGAGAAGAATCATTGTGGATAGAGATAGTGCCAAAAGGCATAGGTAATGTGAGCAAAGAGTGATGAGCGTCTATCAGTACCGCCAATGTAGTCAAGTCGACTGGCCCAGTGTGAGTGGAGAGTGACGAGTGGAACATGCAACAAAGACCGCCAAATGAAAGACATGTAGTCTATAAGCTAATGTAATGTAAAAATAGCCATGATAAAGATGTGGCGAATGAAGCGGTGCTAAGACGTCATTAAGCGTCATGCCAAACTTAACCAAATTGTCATGTGTACAAATAGTGTCTAAACAAGTAGAATCAACAGGGATGTGTTGCCAAAAGGACCCGTTCGGCGGAGGTGTAACCCATAGAGGAGAAGATAAAACAATGTCTACACTATTTACAGTCCCCCGATATAGTACCATAGCATTAGTGGAGGGAGGTCTTGAACCTATATTTACTTGGGCCATCGGCCACAAAGGTTTCTTCAAAATAAGAGTCATCTATGCCAAGAGTGAAATTGAGCTGTCCTAATGCTTCATCTGTAAGTTTGATAACGTCAACTTCGTCATCAGAATCGTTAGATTAGTCGGTGTGAGCATCATCATGTTGTGTAGCATTATCAAGTATGTTGGTAGGTGCCACCGTAGGTGGAGTAATAGAGGGTGTTGTGATGGGTGGAGAAGGGACATTAGTAGGAGTTGATACCGTAGGTGAGATAATAGTCGTAGTGTGAGTAGAGATAGCTAGAGCATTGAGAGTGGTAGAAGGAGATTGTGAAGTGCTAGATTGACCAATGTCATATGTGTCAAGGCTGCTATATGGAATGCATTGCAAAGGTGGTATGGGCATAGAAGTAATGGGATCTATGCAACAATATTTGAATGGCTCAAGATCAGTGGTGATGGTATGTTCATAACCATCATGCAAGAACTTGACACATTGATGAAGAGTAGATGGAACTGCGTGCATTGCGTGAATCCAAGGCCTTCCTAACAAGAGATTAAATTGAAAGGAGGCATCGATAACATAGAATTCAGTGAGAACAATCTTAGGCCCAACACGAATATGTAATGAGATAGTCCCTAGACATGAGCGAGTGGTAGAATCATAACCGCGAATGAGGGTAGAATTCTTAGAAATTAAATTATCGCTAATACCTAATTGTTTTAAAAGAGTGAGTGCATAAATTGACAATTGATCCATTATTAATGAGGACTCGTTTAATGCAAGTAGTGCTAATAACGATAGTAATAAGCAAAGGAGCACATGGATTGCTTTTAGCAAAAGGTGACAGATCCTCATCAGTGAAAGATATAACATGTGGTAAATTATGAAGAGATTGTATAAGATGTGCAAAGGCCACCGTAGAATTATCACTTTCAATGTGAATAACGAAGGGCAACTTCTAGCGTGTTATGGCAATCAGTGCGTTATGCAACAAGTCATAAAGAGAGATCTTAGCATGTGTATTTTTAAGTTGTTCAATGATGTCATAGCCCTTAGAAGCAGTGGGAGGAGGTACTAAAGTAATGTGTGGAGGGATAGACACGGGTGGTGTTGTAGGTGGATTAGGACGAGTACGACGAGTAGTAACTACATTGATGGATGGATCTGTGGTAGGTGTGACGAAGCGAGGAAGATGTTGGGTGCGTATGCGCATGAAATCAGCATCGCAGAGTAACTATGCCCGAGACTTTAGTTGGTATAAAGTAAGGATAAGAAGATTGAACCATAACTTGATAAGGAGATGCCATTGTCAAAAAGTAGTGTTGATCTGGTCGGAGTTCACCAAAATGATTAACTAAAATGTACATATGGGGATAATTAATCTAATCTAGAACGACATGTAAATGCAATAAATATATACTAAAAAGTATATAAATGAGCCAAAAAACTATGCAAAAAGAAATGCTAACCCTAATATGCAAGAGAGAAAAGGAAAGAACTCAGTTGATTAGAGGAGCTCGTTGGATCAGATCGTAGAGATGACCGGAGAAACCGAAACTAGGAACGATTGTGCAGAAGCCTCAAAAGGGTGGATGTGGAGTATATAGCTGGGATCTGGAGTGTTTGAGAGGGAGTGGGCACCTACGTGCACTCTAGTCCATAGAATCAGGCGCCCAGTCCGTGTAAAGATCTAGAATTGAGTCTCATAGGTCCGGGAGCCGGTCGAAACCCTCGCTATGTGTCGCATCGATTCATTGTCTCCATGCCAAGTGTCGCTAATAATCCAAGATGATGAAAAGACCCCGAAAATACCAAAAAGGATTATAAAAACTCTAAAAAAGGAAAATGCAAATGAATGGGTCAGATTGACCTCAACTGCCACAACAATGGGCTTACTTAATGGAAGTTGCACTACATTTCGGACCCAAATGTAGTTCTAGTGAGTGTGTGCATAATGTGCCCTAGGTGCTCTTGTGTCAGTCACACTTTGTGAAGTAGTGAGCAATAACTAAATGTAGAAAATGTAATAGAATGTGTGCATGGAATAAAATAGAATCCCTCCCCTATGAAGTGTGATGCAGATGAACCAACCTTGTCCTATGTGATGGAGCTAATGGATGCAAATGATCTCCAAATGGATGCAACTCTAGATGGATGATAGTAATGACTAGTGTTTGGTCCCTCATTATGGTCTCATAACTTTATATTTATAGGGTTATCTTGATATAATTTTGTAATTAACCCTAAAATGACCAACCACCAAAAAGATAAAGATCTCAAATGGCTAGAATGAGTCCAAAATGTGGCGGGAAAGTGCAATAAGGATCAAGGCACCCATGGTGGGACCAGGGCGCCCCTGGGCACCCGGAGATTAGCCCATGCACCCCAATCGAGGCTAAAATAATGCCAAGTGACGAAAGCTGATTGGGCATGTGGGTGTAAAAGGTCGGGAATGATGAAAAAAATAAAATAAGATTACCAAAAGACATGGGGTTAATTGGTACTTTCTTCACTCAAGAACCTTCTAAATAGTAGTATGAAACCGAGATCAAATAGTATCTAAAGTGCATGATTTTGTGACTATAGTCGTATAACATTCAGAGTGGTCACACGGACCATGTAGAAGGGTTAGTGTTCTCAAGACAATTCTTGTGAGAGATGCATATGTTACTTCCACTTCCAAAGGTCAAGGAGTAACACCCTCAAATTTGCAATATGCATTAGAAAGGCTTCCATTTTTTCACCACTTTTCATTTTGAGATCAGTGTAACTAACTTTGGAGGTAGAGAATGGTGTTTTGATTCTTAGCCTCATACATCGTGTTGATATTATCCCACACTTCCTTGGCTGTAGTAGAATCTCAAATGTGGGGTTGAACCTCATTTAAAACTCCAAATAATCGATCAACTTGGCCTTTTGATTGGCTATGTCAAATTAACATTGTACAATAGCTCATTGTTAGGTCTAACCAAGGAGCCATAAACTACATTCCATATATTTTCAAATGCAAGTTGTGTTATGAGGCAACATCTATGTCTCTTCGTATGAGTTGTGAATTTAGTAGAAAGAACTTTGGAGCATTTGGAGCCACGTGTGCAAAATATGGGAGATGGAAGGGTTCTTTATCATTCTAAATAGTTTCTATATACTGTCAGGCCGATATATCAAATATCTCTATTATGCGCCCTTTTGATATACATGTCAGTAGATGGAAGAAGCTCGTCCTCTCAATATACACAGTCGTATGTGAGAGAGGCATTAATGCACGTGAGAGCGTAATGGAATGTTGTACATAGATAATATGTGAAGGGATCAATCTAATCATTGGCATTTTTTAATGTGATATCGTTGTATGTGGATGACAAGTTCGATATGCTAAATTTTTCCCAATTTTAGGATTTATGTCAAACGATCATGGGGATGCGAAACATAGAGAGAGCGAATTGAGTGCAAGTGTACTTATTTATCCTTGATGATTTATAGGGATGATGCCTAAAAATTGTTGCAACTGTGTTAGGCATTAGATGCAATGGTTCAATGCGATGACATTATCCGTAAGTGCAACCCAGAGCCATTGTATATACCAAACACTACAGATGACATTGCATGATCTCGTGTGTTTTGGAACAGTTTTGTAGTTTACAGTGTTTGCTTTTGAAATTTTAACAATTTTTGCAGTTGATAAGACAACCTACAAATTAGTACAATGTGACATACAAAATATAGGAAAGAATTCCCCATCTACGAAATATTGAAATATTTGTGTTTTTTAAAATTTTAGGCTCTTTGGCCTCTTTACAATAACCTCCCTTGCCCTTTTTTTGAAAATTTTGCAAAAATAAGTTTTCTGGATGTTTTTCCCGAATTAAGGGTTTCCCTCTAAATGTAGTTAGATATGACTAACTAAAATGACACCTTAGTTAATAAAAGAAATTTGGAGTAAATAGTTATATTAGAAGGGTGACCCTCGACATTCACATATAGTAAGTTTTTCACAATATTGGGTCATCAACTCCCCGAAGCGACAATTCAAGAATTTGTTTATGCTTATTATTTAAAATTTAAAAATTACTATTTGACTCTTTCAAGAAAGGAATGTGGGGGTAGAGGGTGAACCCATGACCTCTACCCTCACAAGTCTTGCTAAAAAGTCTTATAGCCACTTGGGCTATGTGTTTTGGCAATGTATATAAAGGCACAAAATTTCTTTTAAAGATTACTAAAATTTTTCTTTTAATATAAAAGAGGTGGTTGGGTATCAAAGAGGACTTCCCTCATGGATTATGCAAAATATCGAGCTTGCGTTTAGGAATATATATATATGAACAAAAATCTATTTATGGTTTAAAAGCTGCAAGAAGCTTTTAAAAAGAATAATAAATGAACCAACATCTCCACTTTGGATGACTTTAGGGTTTGGGGTTATATGTTTGACTTTGTAGTCTTGGCCACACTTTTTCTCTAATTTGAGCTTTGTTATTTCCACGCACCCGCCTTTTGTGGATTTGAATATCCTCACCTTTTGTGGCTTCAAATATTGATTTTTGGCTTTGGAGATGGGAGGGCCTTCTTTCTTAAGACTCGCTGCCACCAAAGGAGAGGTGCCCAAACCAGGAGCTTCAATTTGTTTGTTGATTGATTTGAGTCACTTTGATGTTGAAAACACTCTACCATGTCACATCCGCCACTACCAAAATAAGAGAGGCAAAGCAATGTGAATGTTGCGGGGGAATATAAACTTTTCCAAACCATCCAATGTCGCTACCGTATGGTAAACCTTGGAGGTATGTGGTGAGGCAATCATGCTAGAGAGGGCCGAGATAGACAAAGGCAAAGATCAACTCGGGTTGAGCTATAGAAAAGGTGCTTAAGACAACAATGCAACAAGCTAGTGGTACCTTCACATTTTGGGCTCCTTTAGAGTTGGTAGGGATATCTAAATTTAGAGCCAAAGCCCATGTTCCAAGCATTTTCCTTTTTCATTAAAACATAAACTCCTCTACTAACACTTGTAATTTTGTAGAATGATTTATTTTTAAAACAAGAATCTAAGAACCATAGATGAAGCAAAAGGCGGTTATTAGGGACTCCTCTTTGCTTATATTTTGAATTGAATCACTGAAAATTGTCTCGCTCCTCATAAAGAAATTAAGAAAATGTTAAAAAATGATTCTTACAACTTTGTGCTGTAGTTTAAGGGATGTGGAAACGGGTTGGGGCAAGGAGGAAGCAAGAGGATGAGGGTGCTTCTTGAAGCTGCTCCTCTTGTCTCTCTTTGCACATATTTTGCCTAGACCTCCCGTGAGCCTCTTGGAATGTTTCTAGAACCTCTCTAACTCGGTTTAGAAATTCAACTTGTGATACCAAATGTAAACGTGAACCAAAATATAATTTATATTCAACATTGAAATAGTTTACATGAGAATTATTTATTAGATAACTTGTATGTAACACACCCTATGAATCGGAAAGCGCAATTACCACACTAGCGCTATAAACTAATCTAACACTACCGAACAATAGAAAGTAAAGTTGACAACACAACTTTATGTTACAAACAATGATAAATTATTTATTCATGACAAGAACTTGTGTTGTTGTGTAAAAGTCCTATGCACACCATGTCTTCAAGTATTTCTTGTGCGAAAGTTCAATGGCCTTGTGGTTTCATATGTAGATGGTTGGTATCAATATGAGTATCTTTTACTAACATAAGCATATGATGGTGAAGAATGCATTGCCATGCACAATTTGGAGGGTTCTCAATTCTATACTATTTTAGTCATTCAAACAATGTTTTGATCTTGTGCCAAGGGTTACAAGCTTTGTGCCACCTTTTGAAATCCATACACATAAAGTAGAGGTGACACAATGTCTTCTTAACATTGTTTACCCGCAAGAACTCCCGGGTGAGTAATCACCATTTTATGCTCTACATAATTAAGTATGTATTTACGACAACTTTTGAAGACTTGTTTGTGATGAAGAAATACTTCAAACCTTTATGGAGAAATATGCTAATGCCACACACAATAATATGTACAAACACAAAATCTACTCTAACCGTAATGCCTTCGTTTTTTTTAAAAATAAAAATAAATAATAAATAAAGTAAAAGTTTTTTTTAAAAAATTCAAAAAAGCCCGTGATTTCTTGCTGGGGGCGAGTTAGGGTTTTTTTTTGGTTGATGGAAAGGGCGGCTTGTTTGGGGGCGCAGGACCTGCACAAAAAAAATGAGTTTGTTGAAACGGCCTTGGAAACTTCATGCAAATGCAGTGTTTTCTTGTGCAAAGCTAGACTCCACAACCGCTCAGCATTTCCCCAGGCCGCGCCACGCACTCCTGCGTGGGAAAACCAAGCTCATTGAGAAGGAGAGTTTTCCGGATGTGTTGCAGGCGCCAAAAAACGTAGGGGACAGAGTATGGACGCGCATCAGGATAAAATGGAGGATTTTTGGGGTCTGTGTAGTCGCCACGTCGCCAGCAAACTCCCAGCCGCGCCCAGACCTGCGTGGGTTTCCAGTAAATAAAAAAAAAACAAAGGGGCTTTGTCAGATGTTGCAGTTGCAAGCGCCCTAGTAGATTTACAAGTAAAAATGTGGAAACGTGCTGAACTGTTCTTCTAAAAATGCGTGGGGAAAAATGCAGTTCCCTGGACTGCAATGATTTCAGATTTGCACAAAATGGTTTTGTTGAAACTGCATTGGAGCTTTTCCAAGCAAATACGGTTGGCAGGTTGGAAGCCACACCCCACAACTTTTGCTGATAACCTCCCAGCTGCTGTCAAAATGGGAGCTTTAGAACAACACGTGGACATACATCAAAGCATCATGGGAAGGCATACACAACGCACATGAACTGTCTGATAGAATGCCTCAAAGAAATGTTGTCTCATGGAATGCCATGATGACAGCATATGCACAAATGGATGAATAGAAAAGACACATTAGTGTTCGACAGAATGCCTCAAAGAAATGCAGTCTCATGGAGCGCCATGATTTGCAGGATCTGCACAAAATGGGTATGTTAGACATGGATGCAAGTTGTTGATTTACAAACAAGCTGGTGCTCATAAAGATCGGTTGAGCTTGGAATTCATTCGTGGAGATATGCGTGTTCATAACCTTTGCAAGCATCCTAACTCCTTGTGCCGAAATGTAAATCTTGGAGCATGATTGTTGTGTGGTGGACTTGTTGCTTGTATGCATTCTAACTAGCTTGGGGCACCTCGTACACTGCATCATCTATTAACAGGATTTGTACGAAGGGGGTATGTTAAAAAGCTCAGAAACTTTCAAGCAACTACTTATTCTTTTTGAAAAAATTCAAGTGATCGGGAAGTGGGTGTGACGTGGTGGAGGTTAGATCCAGGCTCGTGAACCGGTTGGCGAAGTGCCCGAGCAAGAGACTGAACCCAAGCCTGCGGCTTCGACCGACTTCGTTCCCCAGGCATGGTCCTTCTTCCCTTACCTCTCATAATTCTCGTGTTTTAGTTCTCTTTTGCAATTAAATAGAATTTTAAATCATTAGGACTTTTAATATAGCTAAATGTCCCTTCAACTCATTGCAAAACAATATAGTGTCGTGTCGCAACTCTCGAAGCCATTATAACTCACCTACTTTAAACCACGAACTATCACCCTCGCTTCGAGATGATCTAGAAAACTCTTACTCCTTTGATCGCTTCAATATCGTTTCAACGACCAGAAAAATTTGACTCTCCATTGATTAAGTTGACCTTCTTCCTGCTTAAAATAGTTAAAATTTGCAATTTTCGGAGACTCACTAAGTACCCTTTGCAACTCTGGAAACGAGATGTGAAGTTTCATTCGGGTACCTTGGTATACGAGGAGTCGCCTTGATTTTTGGTTTGACCCGAAACGATCTTGTGACATCCTTCTGATGCCCTTTTAGGAGCCCTGTAACACTGGTTTACAACAGTAGAAAGTTGTTAAAACTAGAAAGTTGGCTTTCGTTTTGGATCGCCATTTGAAACCTGGAAAGAGAAATCACTTCCTGTCTTCACAAACCTCTAGCGATTACACTAGACAAATGCATGGAACTTTCAGTATAGGAAAGAGAACTTTTTGGGATAGTTTGGCGAAGCCGTTTTGTAGGCCTCCGATCGCAGTTTTGACGAGGTCAAACTGGTCCATTTTTGCCTTGTCGCTCCAGAAAGCTTGTCGCCGTTTGAACATGGTTTTCTAGTCCTCCTTTCCGTCGACTCTGACGAATTCTCCTTATATAGGGGAACTAGTAGGAAGAGTCTCGTTGTGTGCGCATCCGTCGAACGTCGTTTGGGACACGGTTTCTGGGCCATTCGAGCTAACTTTTGTCTCTTTACAACTGGGTGAACTACGACCAATGGCCCCGAAAACTAGCCGCCAAACGCAAACCGTGCGCTCTTTTTCAATTCCGTCAGTTGCTATGAACTCTTGGTATATCCGGGAACACGTAGCAAGTTGATCGTGGAGGGCATTCTCATTGGAAGGTAACTTTTGGAAGCAGTTTCTTAGCCTCCGAGCCCGTTTTGAACGTTTTTGTAATTAGTGAGAAAATGTAAAAGTAGAAAGCTGCGGACCCTCGTAGGGTTGCCAAATCCCCTTTGGAAACTTTCAACACACGTAAATAACTGTTTAAAACACTAGAATGAAACTTGTGTATTGGAACTTTAGACAAAATGATATTCTCTCTCTTCCTTTCTCTCTCTCTCTCTCTCTCTCTCCTGAGTTTATAAAATGAAGAAAAACGAAATGCAATGATTACATGTTTCTAGGTTTTATTTTTATTTCGATTGCATATTGTAGTTATTGTCAGATGTAAATGGGAACTGAAAAATGATAATTATGATTGTTTTAGGGTGGATGCCATGCCAGCGATTTATCGCTGATATCATGCTCACGTGGGTTTTGCAGGATGGATGAATGACGACGCAAAGGGCGATGTGTAATTTAATTATTATTATTGTAATTTTTATAGGTCATTGTAAAATGAATGACTGTGTATTGTAGTCTCTTGTTACTGAAAAGTTATAAATGAAATTTGTTAATATGTATGATATGCCAGTTTTAGGGATACTTAGGAAATGTGCCTCTAATCACCAGTTCAATTTGATTTTAGTTGTGTATAAAAAAAAGGGTTTGATTTATATAAAGCAATTTTGAAATTGAAGTTAAGATATTGTGGTACCTTCTCAGTATTCAATAAACGATTAAATTAATTATTGGGTTACCTTCTTACATTGCAGACACATTAAAGAGTTTTAACGGGAACACTCAACCCTAATAAAATATTCATGCATAACTTGCCTGTATGTGTGATCCCGTTCTACCAAATAAGAAAATTAAAACCGAAGAACGACCTTAAACTTTGCACTTGATGAGACCTCATAGGTTAGGTAAATAAAACCCCTCGTTGGAGTATACCGTCATAGTCATTAGGTTTAGCGACATTGTCGTGAACCCATATTTTAGGAATAACATGGTCCAACCTTATCCAGAGTATGCGGTTTCCTTCTAGATTTGGCATTCGCGAGAAGAATGTACTCTCTTCAGGTCCGATACCAGGCTGAGTGTTGAAGACCGCCTTAGGAGTCACCTTATGAGTCCTTGTTCGAAGGAACGACTAAGCGGTGCAACCCTGGATTCTATCAAAATAACCCCTTGGTATGTCCTTGAATGTGGTTTAGTATATTTTTGTCCACCTGCCTTAAACTCTTATATAGTTGAGGCGTAGATCATTGAGTGCATAATGGAAGAAACCAACCCTCAGCTGATTAGGAGGTGTCACTTGTGGTTCGTGTATGGTTTACAATTCTTCCGACCATATACCCCTTCAAGATGGTAGTCAAATACTTCTGTAACTCCTGATTTCACAACAATGCTATGAACGAGACCATAGTGTGATGTATAAGCATATCCTAAGATGAGAACGAGATTGGAGATTAGGATTGAGGTCACTCATGAAGTCCTTAAAACTTAATTAAACATAATCAAGTGTTTCAAAGAATATAAGTCACCTTGGTGCGACCAAATTATGAGAAAACAAAAGATATGTATACCTAGCTATATATAACTCTTATAGGAATTCAATAAGTTTTCAAATTATAATAACAATGGTAGAGAAATAAATATAGTGTGAATCGAGAAATATTTTGGTGAAAAGCTGCCCTGTGTCTAAATCTCCGTCAAATCCTTGATTTCGTTCTGGACATCAAGTCACTTTCGCTTGAGTGTAAGGGTAAGACTGTAGCCATTAAATAAACGTTTGAGAAGCAAAATCTTAACATAAGAATGAGAGAATTAGAATCTTGTAGGCATTTTGAAATATGGAAAAATACTTATGTAAGTTCTGAAGATTGTCATAAGGGTAAAGAGCAAATTAAATGGTTGAACAATAAGTGAACTGGGAAACGAATTTTCAGGACATGTAGGTGGAAAAAGGGAGAAAATCATGCTTACCTAATAAGGATCTTGGGAAGTTAGCCGTAACTAAAATACATTTAAAGTAATGATTTGTCGTGGGATTGTCGTTCCTAAAGTCACGTTTCTTGTGGTTGGGTCTTTGCTAGTATTCGTTCGTTGGGAAGAGTGTGGTATCGACATGTCGATGTCGTCTGCATGTGTCTATGTGAGTCGATGACTTATGTGATTGTCGCATGTGTGTCGAGTTCTGTACTTGGAGCCCTTACTGTGTTGTGTGTCATGAGCAATGTAAGTCAAAAAAAAATTATCCTAGTATTTTACTGTTGTATTTAGGTGTGTAAAATGTGGGCACTACACTAACTATATTTGGTTGATACAATATTGCATATGAATATGGATGCTCTTGCATCATACACCTTGGGTAGCAGAATGTGTGAGCTAAGTGGTCAAACATGTGGAGTGAGTAGTAGAAACATCCTTTTGACCTTTTGGTAAGTTCTTGGATTTCCTACATGCTAGCAAATACTCTTCATTTTCCAATTAAAGGCTCTAATTGGGTATGAGACCGACATCCTTCTCTTATAAGGCTCCTACTCATCCACACCCCTATCCTTGTTATCTTCACAATGACCTCTTTCTACATTGGTTGTCTCTTTCCTTCTCCACCTCATCTCCTTTTGTAAAATATTTTTTAAGCATTTCCTCTCACATCGCTACACATATTTTACTCTCTACTTTGTGCGACACTTCTTTGATCTATTGCCTACAATCTACTTTCTTCATCTTACATTTTTGCTCCTTTTCGCGCATAACCAAATGAATTTGGTACACAACATCATCTCTTTCCTCAATGGTTTCATAATGAAAATTTCTCCATCCTTATGCACTTGCACCGTAGTGGCTCTTCCATCATACAACATGTCACGGTAAAATTTCCACAACCTTCTTGGAAAAACATTGCATCTACCATTGATAACATATCACATGGAACTTGTGTTGTTAAATGACTAGTCTTTGTCTCTACTTTGTATCTTTTTTGCATAATGTCGATTTTCCTTTTATCAACTTGGTCACTTTATAAGGATCTAGATGCAATTTTTTTCCAATCCCAACTTCCTCGCCATCATTATAGAATACCAAATTGTTTGTGCTTCCATCAATCGCCACTATGTTGTAGTTACCTCTTGTCTTGCATCTTGTTCGGAAAACATGTCACCTCTTTTGTAACTCTCTATTCCGCAACCTTCTAGACTATACTTATTACGACTAATATATCTCATTGCTTAGGCTTCTCTATATCTCATGTGTCCTCTGTATACTTTATGTCCACTTGAAAAAGAACATACTCCCTCTCTTCTCACCATCACCATGTGTATGATAGTGCTCATTGAACGATGTGCAATTTTTCCACACCCGAAGCATGTAACATTGATTATTACACCTCTACATCTCCCTCTTGTTGGAGTGATTCTTCCTCTAGCTTGTTGAATTTGTGCATTGGTTGCACCTTCCTCACTAGCTTGCTAAAACATCATTGGGTCCTTACCACCATCGATCCTCGCTTTGCCCTTTGCATCATTCCATCTAAATGCTAGCTTCTCCTTCGCTCTCATAAAGATTGGTACACTTCTTCCATCATCAACATTTTAAATATGTTGTTCTCATGTTGACCACCCATTGTAGTCCTTGATATTCCACACTACTTTTCCTTTAAGCATTTTTATGACCATCTCAAATCGTGATTTTGTAAAACTCCTCAATCTTTTACTTCACACTTAACTCATCGTGTCATTAATTCTACAATATCTTTAATATATCTAATTGGTAATCACTTGGGAAAAACTTTCCTTTAATCCTCTAATGTAGGAGCATTCGGGTCCACAGAAATCCTATATCAACAAAAAATAGTTAAGTTATTTTTGTAGTATACGTGTTATTGTGAGTTGGACAATCGTAGCGGAAGATACAAAGTCCTAATTGAATCCGTAGAATACTATAGGAGGTCGTGAAGTACTAGATGAAGCCACATAATAGTACGAGTTTGTCTAGAAGCCATGAAGTACTAGATTAAGTCCTAAAACATTGTAAGTTTTTGTTTGATGTCGTAAATAACTACGAAGTTGAGCTAACGCCACGAAAGTTTCAAAGAAGTCGAATGGTTATGCTTTGAGTTTCTTGATGGGTCCTTTGGGTCTTGTCTTTGTAATGTGTTGTAATTATAAGAGTCTAGTGGTAGCATGTATCTTACTATGATGTAGCATTTGGGTGGCTTGCATGCCTATATAAACAAAACCTAATATTTTTAGGAATGGGGGTAGAGATTTTCACAAGAGAAGTGAGTGATGAGAGCTTAAAGCTCATACTAGAGTGTTGAGAGCTTAAAGCTCATAATAGAATGTTGAGATAGTAAATAGGTTGAGTGCAACATTTATATTATTAATGTATTGTTGAGATTGCATCATTGGCGATCAGTCTATGTGTGGTATTTTGTAAGTAATTGAATAAAGCTATGTTTCTACTATTTATTTTGTGTGTGTGTGTGTGTGCACGTGCGTGCACACACTATATATATATTTCCATGCGAAACTTGTCCAAAGATGTGGGTTTATTGATAAAATTAATTAAATAGCAATTAATCAACCAAAAGATTATATAAGGTAATGTGCAAATATAACACGAACAAACTAAGTAAATTTGTTGAAAGTGAAAATAAAGACATACAAAACACAACATATAAGGCTGAGAAAAATTAAGGCAAAAACTCCATAAAAATAGTCCTTATATTAATTGAGGAAATTATAGTTACCCAACCCAATAAATCTTTACTTCTACAAATTTACCAAAGGTGTCCCACAAAATGCTTATGTAAAATATTGCATCTAATAACTTGTCAATCTCAAATGAACTCACCTTATTATAGAGGTGGGTGATTCGGTTACACTATTTCACTATTTTAATTAACCTTAATGTATGCATTAATTAATACTCCCACATTTGGTTGAAATGGACATGAGAATGTTAAATAATATATGGATGTGTATGAGGTGGCCCACCAAAGGTGACCTCATACACTCCCCTAATGTTAAGTGGGGAAATATGCCAAAGTTGTCTTTTTATACAAAAGGATTTAGAATCCATAAATCATCCATGACAATTTAGGCTAGCATGCCAACATGGATAAAAACATATACTAAGGTGAAGATCATGTATTTGCACAACATGATAAACAACTTGTCATAATTTAGATCCCAATTTCCTCAAGGACAATTGTATACATGAAGTCTTATATGAGTATAAAACAAGGATTTTCCATAACCAATGCTTCGTTGGGTATTACAAGTAAACTCACATAATGTGATCATTTACATAAATCTCACTCACAATGCTTTTTACAACATAGGACTTACAACAAGATCATTAGGATGTGGCATTCTCATACATACTCCCCCTCAATGACATCTCTGAAAAACCTAACATTGCATAAAAACTTGAAAAATTTTACATCAACAACAATTTCATGAAAATATCTACAACTTGATCATTTGTAGGACAAAATTGAAGATCGATACCACCATTCAGGACTTTCGACAAATAAAATGCATATGAAACTTGATATGCTTCGTCCATTGATATTGAACTAGATTGTTTACAAGAGTGATATAATTATAATTGTCACTTAAAAAAGGCGTACTTCCTTTGATGCCCATATGAAGTGTTTCCAACATTCTTTTCAACCGCATGGCTTCTTCTTGCTTCCTTCCGTAGCAATCATATACTCAACTTTTGTAGAAAAATATAGATTATTGGTTGTTTGTTCTTACTCGATTGATAACACTTATACCAAACTTGAAAAACATATCAAGATGTAGATTTTCTATCTATCGCATCACAACATGGTTAGAAGCAAAAAAATCATATAATTGAGCATTTTTAAAACAAACATACTAAAAAATAAATCGAATTTACTTTCCATATTTTAATATTTTAAGCCATTTTCAACAATCATGATATACATTTTGCAACAATCTTGAAGCGACACCAACTATAAAAGAAATATCATACATATTAAAGGTTGGATAGGTTAATGTAGTGCACCCCCTCCGATTTGTAGAAAATTCCTTATGTTGGGATTTTTTGTTTGCTTAGAATTTTGAATCGTGTTCGTGTGTTTTGTGAATCCCTGAGTGTCGTGGAGGCAAGGATGCAACTCTTTCGGTTTTCGATTCAAGGTATTTAAAATATTTGGCCTAGCATCTCGAGATGGTTGTTAAATCTCGGACTCGATGCGGTTGTCGTTGTTCGACCGCTTTTGTTGTTATCGTTAAATGTTCCCCGAAATCGTTTAAACACTTTGTGGATGAGGAGCCTTCCATTCTCCGCATTGTCAATTTCGTCTTGGAGGGTGGATTGACGGTCGTTCGAGGTCCCTTTTTCATGATCGTGAGATAACATAAGCAATTTAATAAATTTAAATGTGCGAGATTATAAAATGATGTAAACCTTTTTGGAGACTAAAATGATATTACCAAAAAAAGAAAATTAAATAAAACTTAAAATATTCAAAACTCCCTAAACTACTTGGGGCTTGGGCCAACCTCATTCCAAGATTAAAATTAATGAAAATTTTGGGGTTCTGTGTGGTTTGTGCGTGAGAGGATTTTGGAAATCCTTTTGGGCTTTTGAGGAATTTTGGTCAGGGAATGTTATGGAAATCCTTGCATCGCTTTAGGAGCTCGCGTGGAGTGAAGGCAGAGTATGCGTTCGGGTTTTCTTAGATGGATTCTTTAGAAAGGATTTTGAAGCCCGATGGTAAGATTGTTAGGTGTTGAAAATTGCAAATGCAAAGGCCAGGTGTAAATCTACCTACACAACCTTAACTTACATCCTCCCACTGTGCATGGAGCTGTGAAGTAGGGTATGGACACGCCTAAAAATCAAATGTGTGGTTTCATGAAATGTAATGATTTCAGGATATGCACAAATCAATGTGCTTGATGACGTTTTAGGCTTTTCAAAGAAATGTCTCGACCAGATGTCATCTCATGGAGTGCCAAGGTTACAGGTTCTACACAATCAATTTTGTGAAAAGGCTTGGAAACTTTCAAACAAATGCAACTTGCAGGGTGTAAAGCCAAAATTTTCAAACTTTGATAAAGCATCTCGCCTGCTTGTGGCCAAATGGGAACTTTGGATTAGGGAATGATATTCCATCAAAGCATGAAGGACATGATTTTTCCGAGATGTTGATGCATCCTCCATGGTAGGTGTTTTTGCAGTTGCGGGATCATAGACTCAGCGTGTGAACTATTTGGCTTTATGCCTATTTTTGCGGGGCTTGTGGAATGCCGGGGGTGCAGGAGGATCTGGTCATAACGCCTTGGCTTCGAGCAATGGCTTGGAAGAATGCTTAAAGCTTCTAAGAGGAGAAAGGGACAAACAACGCCTAACTGGACTACTACTGGCAACTGAATTCTGCCAAGGAGATGATAAGGACTCGGTTATTAAAGTTTTTAATGTAATGGGTATCATATTTTGGACCTCCTTTTAATGACATGAAAGTGGAAAAGTACTAGAAATTCTCCTAATAAAGAGCAACAAGAAGCATATTTACAACTCGCCCTCACTATTTTTGTTGCTTTTTGTCATGTTCCAGAGCTTGCTTCTTTAGATGATGTTATTCTAAAGTTCTTATTATCTTGGAAATTTTGTCAAAAAAGCTTGAACAATTTGTTTATGTGGAATGTTGTGAGTGTTTACTGAGATTGCAATAGGCTCAAAAGGGATTTCTAGCACTCTATGAAGCAAGGGCCCTAAATGCAATTTGCACTCATGTTTACCATTCACCTGTTGATAGCTTCTTGAACAAGGTTTTTATGTATCACAATGGTTCATCATGTGGTGTCCTCAAGTAGAACATTCACATGTTTGGGAAACATGGGAAGCGTGATCAACGCTCATGAACCATTTGAAAAAAGCCTCTTCTAAATGCATGGTCTTGGCACGGGGAAAAATAAGAGGTTTGGAGCAATTGCGGACAACCATCAACCATCGAATGCGGTGACGGTGAATTACGCGAAATAGGTATGGATTTTCCCTTCTTGCATTTAAATTACACACTCTATCATTCCTATGTGGTTGGGTTTCAGAATTTGGATCATAGAAAATACATCTTGAATGAATGTTACAACTTTTACCTTGCCGAAAACCTTCAAAACATAGAAAAATTAGCCTCAAAAATCGCACGCATGGAGCGCCACACCCAAATGTACCGTGAATCAAACTTCTAATTTGATCCTTGGCAATATACGACACCGTGGGGAAACTTAGCTATGTTGTTTGAACTCTTTTAATGTCTTTCCAAGTTGATCCTTGAAGCCCATTTTAGTATATCAACCACTTGTGGTGACGTGTTCAATTTAATAAAATGTGATCGATTTGACTTGTAAATGCCTCTTTATTTGAGCCAAACTGAAAACTACTGCGAACTACCTCTAGACTTGAATAATATAATTGGAACCAACTTTTAATTATGCAAAAACACTATCAAGGATTATTTTTGCAAGAGATTTTGAGGCCCTCGACCGTTGTGTGACATGAAATTTCATTGCGTTTTACGATTATCACCCCAAAATTACCCTTGTAACTTGAGCATTGTTCGTTGTATTTGACTTCCGTCGAATGCGATGAAGTATTTGTATATAGGGGAATAAGTGATTTCGAGACTCGGTTGTAGGCACTTTTGTTGTTTTGGTCAGTTTTCTCAACTTGCTACTTTAGCTAGAAACTCCTTCTAAGGGTATCGGTTGACCTCTAACACTCGGGAGACCTTTTTCATATCGTCTCAATGCTATGTAGAGTATTATTCGATCTTTTATCTTATACGAATAGATTTTGAAGTGTATGGTGTTTTTCTCTCTCCTCCCTCTTCTCCATTCGAAAATGACTATGATACTTGGTTGTATTTGAAAATGTAAGTGAATTGAAGCTGTAAATTGGTTGAAATGAAAAGAAAAGAGATGAAATGCAAATGGTTATGACATTGTGAATGGAAAATAAAATGTCTCTGTAACGTAATGCCCCCATTCGTCATTGCTCTGTTATTCGTGGACGACCGTGCTTCTAAGGGCTGAACGCCGTTGTGTTTCCTTTGAAACGTTGGTGTCTTCGTCTTGTTGAGCTTACCTGCTTGCGTCGGTGTCGATGTTTTGGTTGCTGGCCCCGTAGCGTCCCTTGCGATTATCCAATTAAAGGAAAACCTTGTTCTTGCTATATCGAACCTCATGTTGATTGTTGTTTATTGCCTGCAAGATATTTTGTTGTAGTATTGATCACTCTCGTGCTCAACCCCTCAATTAAATTATTATTATTTTAGTTGTGTTGCTATCGTGTTAGGTCCTAAACGTTTTTTTCAAAAACCCATTTAGGTGTCACGGCTTTTTAAAACATAATATCAATGAATAGTACAGGAGCGGGTATCAGTTATATTCTTATGTGTATATAGATGATAAAATTACATTTTTGAATTAGTTAAGCCTTTTCGGGCCATGCGCATGCCTTATTGCGAGTTATTGTTTAGTTGAGGTGTCTCATCCACCAGCTGGTAAATTTCTATCATCAATTTATCCTCTTACTTGGCGCGGAGACATGGATTTCTTTGCAGAGATAAATAAAAGATGTTTTGTTCACGTAAATGTATTATGTATGTTGTCGGATAAATACGCTGACCAATAGGATTGCACATTTTCAATTATTAAGAATTATCATTTACTAAAATATGCGAATTTTGTCGATCTAACCAAATTTTAAAATGAAATTGTGACCAATTAAATTTATTTCATTTTGTGGATATGTAATTTTGCCTGACTTGTTGGTGGAGGAAGTGTAAATTTTCTTTGGGCTGCATATTTGTCTCCTTGTCAGCTTTATTTGGATCGTGATTTGACCCTTTCTTTGGAGTGAGACATTTTTTCCCTCCTGGCCACACTTTTGTTGGTTGTGTGTATCTTTTTGCTTTGATTTATTCTTCCTTCCTTGCTGCGTGGCCATCTCCAACTGGCCCTAACTTTGCTGGCCGCACTTCTCTCCTTTTTTGCAAACCTGCAACTTCCTGCTCTGGCGGCGTGGGATCTTCTTGGGGCGGATTGCCTGTGGAATGGTGAAAAACGTTGGAAAAATTCTCTCTCCCTTTTGTTGCGCGCTTGCCCCTTTTTGTCTTGTTCATTTTTCTTTTGTTTTATTCACCTTCCCTGGCCGCATTGAATCCTGCTCACGCCTGGTGCTGGGGGACGTTTGGAAAATGCGGTGGGAAGACTTATGAGTGCGCCAAACTTCTGAAACCCTTCCCTGCTGGCCGCGTGGAGAGTTCTGGGTAAGGAGCTTTGTTTGGTGCAGTGGGAATACCCATGCTGTTGCTGCGCGAATTTGGTGGAGGCGTGTTGGTCGCTCAGGGTTGTTTGGGCTGTTATAATGCTGGCCTCTGTCCCTTCTTTAAACAAATTAAGTTATTTCTTGGGGGCAGCTTCTAAACACTACTTTTGCTCAGCTGCTAGAAAAAATAAATAAAATAAAATAAGATTTGCTAAGCGTTGTCAGTTGAATGGATCTTATTTTCCTTGTAAACCTGATCATGTTAAAAGGGCGGCACACATGCTGGATAAAATACCGGAGACATTTCCATTCAAGGAGAACGCTGAGAACATGGCCAGAGATATTACAGATCTGCTTAGCAAGCCTCTTGCTAAAGCCTGCTGGAAAGCAGAGTCAAGAAACAGAAAGAGAACTCCACCAAATAATGTTTTGTTGTCAGGGAGACAACTCACAATAATGAAAGGATTGTAAGAGGAGGTGTCCAGTGGAGTTCGGGTTTGAGAGGAATGTTGGTGCCTCGCATGCTACAGATGGAGATTCAACTAGAGGGTTGTTGTTGCTGGATCTTGGGGAGTTTGGATGCCTCGTCGAAGCTGGAGGAGCAGGCAAGATAACTCTACACTTTTCTACTGTTGCTATATTTATTTTATCGTGAAACCGAACCACCTTTTTCCTTGTATAAATTTGTCAGTTGGACGTCTTACTAGGAGACCTCTCCTTTCTGCTTGTTCTATTTCTTGTTTTCGCCTTTATCGCTATCAGTGTGTTAGTGAGAAACACGTATGTACCGTCGTCTCTGGGTGTTATGTTTTCTTGCTTGATTGTTCGACCTTCATCCTTTCGTTTTACGTATATCTTCTTCTCTACGATTGAGTTTTATATTATTATGTTGTTACCAGTATTATGTTGTTACCTTCGATAATCTTCTTGACATCAGAAAGACAGATTGTAGAATTGGAGTGATCACCGCTTGGGCTATCCGGGTTGGGTCGTTGGTATTAAAACTTTTAAAATGAAAGGTTTGCATGCAATTACGCATCAAATCTCGCGTGCTTAGACTCCCATATTATCTTTCAACTTGTTCCTAGGCATTTAAGGCCATCCTCGAAAGTACCTTAACCACCCCTATCCACTTGAACCATAATTAGCTTTTCGGATCTGCTAAGCTCGAGGTTTCTATCGTGTGAATCCAGTACCTCGTTCACACTAGGATAGTTATGGTCTAATCCCTCTCTCAGAATTATTGTTAATGGCGTTTCTTTCTATTTTTCCTAACTTGCATTCTTTCTCTTTTATAATTTTAATGCTATTAATTAATATTGGTCGTTTTCCATGCACGTAATTTACCTTAATATTTTGTGATGGAAAATTGCCTTAAACGTTATTAATCTTCGGGAAAATTCATCGTGCATTTGATAGTCTTATGGATTCATAGCGGAAGGTTTTGTTTTATTAATGTCACTTAGATATTTATGTTTGTGTCTATGTGTGACGTTTGACTGTGTTACCAAGGGTTGCTTTAAAAATATTATTGTTTTGGGAAATAGGAAAATTATCTTAAATTAACCGAACTTTAAAATTGATGTGGAGGTTTGTAAATCTTTAGGGTTATAAAATTTGTTGAAGACATTTTCGTATACGCTTGTTTGACGGAACCCCTTCTTCTCTCGCGTGTTTTGCTACTAGCCCACAAGGCATTGGCCTTCTTGAATGATTGGGAAATCTCTTGGAGTTAGTGGCCAAACTAGTTTACTGTGCCCTTGCTTCGAAACTTATGTTGTGTGGATACTCTATGTGATTTCAGGTTTGAAACTCATTTATACATGGCTTTTTGTGTTAATTCTTGAAACCGTGGTTTCCCTTTTCTTGGGCCGATCAACTCTTGTTCTTCTAGAAATATAATATTATAGCCTATGCATTTGGTACCTTTGATAAAATTCTAGATGGTTGGTACTATATATCAAATCGCAATCTTGTGATTGTTATTTAATTATTTACTTGATGGGAATCATGTTTTGTTAGATTGGTTATTTCTCCTTATAGGGCCAAGGGCCATTCTTTTTCGATTGTTATACTTTCGTTGTTTTTACTCCTAACTGAAGTATATAGTCTTTTTCCTTGATTGGCATGGTGGAAACTTACTATAACTTGAAGTGTTGATAGTATTTAGAGGTTTGACCCAGATTCTTGCAATAAAGTGCTTCCTTTCATGGTATTGATAGATAACAGTTATGGTGGTTTTGGTGTAGCCTTATCTTGCTCAGTTCTTGCGAACTGACTCTTGTAGAAAATTTGTTGCAGATGGATTTTGCAAGTAGATGAGGGATAGACTAGTAGATTTTTTGTCATCAACCTCAGTTGAGAGGTTCTTTTTCTCGAAACCTTCTTACGTTGTTCAACTATTGATAACGTCCAGTGGAAAGTTTAGAAGAGGATCAATGTCTTAGTATAATGTATTGTGGACTTTGTCATCTGAACTTTGGAAACCTTGTATTGTTTGACTATCATTGAAATTATAAGAAAATTTGGTTACTGTTGTTGAGTGACTTTGTTGGAGTATCAGTATTTTAAGAGTTAATGTAACCTTGTTTTGTTCTTGTAAATGAGTGTTGCTACAACTTTACCCTTGAGAATAAATGTTGAGTTAAATCTTGCTATGACTTAGTAATCATGTTTCATAAGTAAACTAACATGGGATTGTTTAATACTTCTGGAAGTTAAACTAATAGTTGTATCCAAATAAAGTAACGTAGGGGTCTGAGAGCAAGTGCTTCTTTAAGTAAGCAAAGGCGAGACTATCATTGCAAGTAAAATTATATAACATGATAACCCTAGCTCCTCTAGTGAACATTATTCCTTTTATGGTGAAATTTGTAAAATGACCCTAAGGTGAAATGAATTGTTAGTTGTTAGAAGATGATAAGATTTAATAAGCCAGAGAAAACAAATTGGAGATCTCACAATCTTTCTCACCGCCATTTGGAAAGTAAATTTTTGCTCCTTGGTAATACTCATTTAGCGAAGCCTAAGTAAAATCGTTGATAATTCTGGTTAAGAGCTCTAGCTTCAATTAAATATTGGCAATAACTAATGAGGTCCTAAAGATGTTTTCATCTCGACCTTCTCCCTCTAACCTTTTTCCAAGGCACCTTGTATTTCTTCTCTTAAGTGTGTTGAACTTAAAACCATGTTGTCTTGTGGGCAAGAATGTGTCTTAGTAGCGTTAGTGGTGAACAGATGGCCTTGTGAAATTTAAATACTCCTTTTTCTTGATAAATGAATTAAGCAAGTAAAGGCCATAATAGAGAAGAATTAGAACAAATTTTTCTTCAAAGTAAAAGTAAGAACTTAGCATTGTAAGAAGCATTGTACAAATCATATCTAGAGTCTTAGCAAACTGAAGTTAAGGATCGAAAGAGGTTACATAAAAATAAATAACCATCAATAATTTCCTCATTGTGGCTTGCCCTATCTGTAGGTGTGTTATGTGGTGGTTTCTTATGTTGTTTTGTCAAATAGAAAAGTGAACCATCCTTGGTGGGTGTGAACATTTCCGTGCTACCTTTGTGGTCATCCTTGTATTGAGTTATCCACGGAGTTAGTTGTGACCTCGGTGGTGGCATGTCGTGTCGTGTTTGTGTCAAAAAAAAAAGTTATCCTGTATTTTACTGTGTTGTTTGTGTGTGAAATTATGGGTTATTACACTCTTAACCTTCTCTCTAGAACCAAAAACGTAAAGAGCAAATGAATCTGAAAGTGTGAATGCATGAGAAATGAACTCTCTCTTCTTCTCTCTTACTATCTCTACCTCTCTCTTCTCTTTATTTGAAATTGTTCGAAATGATGTATGTGTGGATTTATACTTGTGTATAGGGGATTTTCATAACAGTTTTAAGACTGACTTTGTGGTGGTTTCAGGTACTCGGGCAATAGGAGAAATACGACTTTTGTGTCTTTTTTTAGCACTCTATCTGAAAGCAATGTAATTGTATAAAATATTTCAGTGATATTGTTATGAATAAAATATATTATTTTCATTATTTCCATGATGTATATGATAGTGTTGCGTATTGGGAAAATGTACTATTTCATACATAGTTGTACTTTTGCCTGTTTGACAAATGTTACACTTAGTCGTAATTGTGTATTTTTGTTAAGTAAATGAAGTTGATTGTATCATGTTGCTTTGGAAAACGATGTCAAAGAATCATTTCTTTTAGTGTCAAAATCAGTATAGGAGGATGAAATTGGAACCTTGTCATTTAAAATTTTAGTGCCATCATAATTTTGGATATGATTGTGCTAATAAAATTTTTGGTAATAATTTTAAATGGTGTGTTTTTACCTATCTGCTAGTGTTGCATTGACCTAGGAAATCACTTAGTCTTCAAAAAAAAAAAACACCTTATGTTTGTGTGTTTTCATTTTGGGTTGGAAACGACAAACAAACATATAGCTTGAAATATTTACCTTTGTTGAATGGAATGATCCTCTCTGGTAAGCCTTGAGTTATGTTGGCTCCAAACATCTTTCGTAGTCCTAGAGACTTAGAGGCACCATATGTGTTTGTGTGTTCCTCCCTAGGAACCTAGTTGAGAGCATTCATGTGGGTATGAAAGTGTGTAAGATGCCTTGGTGTGAGGCATAATGTCGCTTTTGTGGCATACAAGATGACATGTCTAGCTTGAAATCTTATGGTTGTTTTAGAGATTAAACAACATTAGAAGTGGAATATAATGAAAAGTGGTTGGGACCACATGGACAATTAGGTTATGCATTAATGCACTATTAAGTTTTTAATTGTAAAGGAAATTTGCAACTTGCCCTTGTTTGAGAACGTTCCTTCTGATGTCGGTCTACGAATTTTAAGCACTATGGAGAATGCTCTTAACTTAATAAATATTTCTTATGATGTGAAAGTGGATGTGAATTGATCCACGTGAGAACAAGTGATTGATTAAACATAGTTTCTCATTTGAGAATAAAAATTATAATGTGTAAATGTTAATATAATTCAAATTAACAATCGAGTAATATAATATTTTTAGTAGTCAAATAAATGAACCAAATCTAATGGAACCCTTATAAGCGAAGTGTTAAACGAAAGTGAGGAAATGTAGTCAAGAAAATAAAAGGGTAATGTGTGTTCCCATGTTAAGTGATTTTCAAACCTTATAGGTTAAATAATGGAATATGACTATGATTAAAATGTATCCATGAAATTGTGGTGTTGTGGAAAGTACCTATTCGTGATGTTCATTTTGTGGTTGGGCCGTTGCACAAACTAGTTTGTTTATATAAGTACGGCATTGATTTGCATCTTGTGATATCCTATTGTTGCACGGGTCCATGTTGTATAAGCGTCATTTGTGATGTGGAGTTTTTTGGAGTAAGCCCATGAGTTTTCGTGTGAACATAAGTGGTGCCGTATAGCCATACTCTCGTATCATGTGATAGACTATGCATGATGGTGGAGGAGTTGGAAGAGTAATGTGTTAATTTTTTGTGATGTGACAAACTTAGTACTTGTGATAACATGAATGCACCTGTTGTGCATACCACTTGGTGTGGGCTTGTAATGATGTTGATGTGATTCCCGATGAGAGTTCACTCTCTCTCTATCTCTCGTGTATTCAATGTGAATTTCAAGTGTGTTACCACCTTTGTGTGTAAAATAAATGTCATTGTGGACTACAAAGCGTTGTAATGTTTCATTATCCTGTGATATTGTATATGGGTACTAATGTGTTGTATGACAAAAGTGCGTCATCGTGAAATATGTCTTATCATGTTTCCACCATGTTGTGATGTATCATGATGTTATCTTACAGGTGATGTTGTAATGGTGTATATGTTGTGATGTTAGTCACTATATTCGTCATACATTGTACTCATACGATACATGATAGGTTCATGTTGAGAATTGGGGACAAATGGTGATTTTATGACCCCCTAATGTATTGTACTCGCACTCTTAGTGCGCTATGTGGAAATGTTACATGTTGTAAGCCGTGGAATATTATTATGTTACCCCGTAAATTTTACCATGCGTAAGATGTTATGGTTGTTGTGCATATGTTTTATTGCACTAGTAATGTAGTTGTGTTTGTTGTGTACCTTACACTACGTAACCTTAAGAGAATCAATTAGTAAAAGTGTATGGATGGAGTGAGAAAATTGGATTGTTGACCCTTTAACTTGAGCTTAGTACAACCCATGAAGTGGAGTCTAACATAGACTGAAAATCCACTTCTATTCATTTGGTATGTATGGCATTATTTCGTGGGATCCATGCATATTGTGTTGTGCGGACACCTTAAGCTTAGTAAATGGCAACATGTACCTCTTTATCTCTCTCGCAACTAGTTGTCTTATAGACAACCTTGTGTGATTACAACTGTGTTGAGCCTTGTGGGAGTTTGGAGGTGATGATTCCGACAGAGACTATGACAATACATGATTTTGATAAGTTATTATTTATATTTTGTGAGCTGAGGCTCGATATCTGAGTGTCAACAACTCGATGAGTACCCCTTTGGTGGCCACAGAAGGGCCACATAGTGATCGTAATGTGATTTTTATATGTTCATATTTTATTCGTAATTGACATTTTTTTCTTTTTTCTCGATAAGAATCGGTAATTTTTTTGAGTTATGTATCTTTTAAATCTTTGGGCATTTAATTGGTTTTGTGCTAACTAGAGACATTTGCATTACTGTGGTTGTTTACCCATTTATTTTGCTTAGTTTGAAACTTACTTTTAGATCTTAAATTTTTCTAACATAACCCAAGGCTTGGGATTTGTTGTCGTTGACATTTGAATATGATTGTTATGCATGTTCTAATGTTTTGATGCGATGGATTAGGGTCATGAGATTCACCATGGAGTGGTTGGACATATGGAACAACTTCATTGTATGGGGGTATGCCCCAAGGGGTCATAGGGATGTGTAGTATTGAACTATAGGTTATTATGCCACTTGGGTGGAGGTGATGGGGCTCTATGTGCCTAGGGCCATAGGGTGACCCGACCTCATTAAATGGAGAGATAAGGTGACAAGACTCTTGGTGAGTGACCCGATATGGAGAAATAAGGAGATGGGGCTCTATGGTGAGTGACCCAACATGGAGAAATAAGGTGACGGGGCTCTATGGTGAGTGACTTGGTTTGGTTTTGCACTTTGTGATTCTTTCTTTATTGGGAGGCATATGGAGTGGTTTTGGGAGGCTTATGGAGTTGTGTGGAAATGTATTATTCTTATCTTGAGACTATGTTTCATTGTGTAAAAATATAAATTCTCCCTTTGTGACATCTTATCATTTGACATTCTTGCATATCAAGTGAATATATTTCGTATTGTGAGACATGATGAAACTTGTTAAAACCTTCACATTGGACCATATTACCATGAGAAAAAGTATGAAAAAGAATGAGCGTAAAACAATCTTAAAAGGAAATGCTTGTAGCCAATCATTCTTACCTTGTCTTGCAAGACAAAAATAACCTCCTATACTTGAAAACCACTTATCAATCTTTGTGATGGAAATATTCTTGTCATGTTAAAACAAATGAAAATAATTGTAGATCATACTCTTTACATTTTAGTCGTATGATGTCAAGGCCTCGGGTTCATAGGTCATTAGGTTCTTCTTAATCATTACTTAAATCTTAGCTTGTTTGCTTAAGCCTTGTAGGTCTCTAAATCACTTCTTCATCGATAAATACCTCTCGATAAAATGATATTTTTATTATGAAGGTCTTTTCACATACTCTTTTTCATAGTCATCAAACATATGAAGTTTCGCTTAGGTTTTCTTTATGCAACATGCGAGAAAATAAGGTAGGATGGCTTTTTTATGCTTAATATTGAGCCTCAATAGTGGCAGCAAAGGTAAGGAGCTTTAATTCACTGGAAAACACTATAAGAATATTCTAAATGCCTTTAAGACCTATTCCTATCAATTTGAACTCTTGAAACATTAAATTCATGAAGAAAACACCAAATTACACCTTAAAAACATTGTCACGAGTGTAGATTTTTGTCATCGAGATCTCTCTCACATGTGTGATCTAATTTTGAAATATCATGGGCTTGCTTCTCTATTAGGGGTAGAGAAATATTCCATTTTTTAGAAAATTCTGTTAGGTAAAAACTTTTAATCTCTTGCCCTAGTTCGGGCTTCTGCATACCTTAATTTTGTTATAAAAATGTCAATGTTGATTTTCAAGACTCCAAACAAATTTTAACATGCTTCTAATAGTCTCCTCTAGATCTTTGAATTACTAGTATGAAGTAAAACATCTTCTGAGATTGACTGTCAAATTCGAGCTCATTGTCCTTTCACCGAGGTTTATTACTACTACATAAAACATTGAAAAAATGCTAAATTAACATTGTTTTTCTTCAAATCATTTTTCGTTGCATTATTCATTCAATAACATCCATCTACAATGATTTTCATTCGAAGTTTACATCTCAACTTAGAAGATTGACTAAATCCACTCCTAAACCAACTTCTTAAAAGAGACTCGACTATATCCCTATAACAACTCAACCATACTCCAAACAAAGGAAAATGAGATAAATCTCATCCTCATACATGACTAGCTCGTGCATGACAAATTTAATCTATTTACATGGTCTTCATGACCTTATTAAGCCATAACAACTCATTTATCCCCTAACTCACCTAATCAACCTCATTACAAGCATAATTACTCTTACTACATCATGTTTACATACAAGTCTAAATTTAAACAAGAGCAACAATGTTGTTAAAATCATGCCACAACTAAACCGACAATGTATACGAGCTGGTAGATAGATATATTATATGATCTTATAACTACAAACAATGAAGAAGATATTATTTGTATGGTGTTAGTATGGAGCAGGTGCATATGTTGTAGCAGTCTCGTACATCATTCATCTTGAACGTGTTTTGTGAGCCATAAAGAAGAGACAAGGCATATGCTATTGACATTCATCATCAAAAGTGCTTCACAAGGCACAAAAACACCTACAAATCTAGTATACTTAAATGCTAAAAAGGTTGATATCCTATGAAGGGAAGCTCAAGGTAAATGTGAGTAAAGGGATAAGAAAGGGTATGAGATCTCAACAGCTAATAAAAGTGGAATCGGAATTGAATATAGTCTAAGATTTTAGGTTCCAACGCTTCTTTCTATAGTGGGCTTCAAGAAATAAAACATTAATACCGGATTTTTAAAAAAAAAAGATGTGTTGGAAATGTGAATGGACCCTCTTAATGAGTTCATCACAAACAAAGTGCAAAATTGGTTAGCCATCTATTGTTATTGAATTGTGTTGCTAAAAGGATCTAGAGCATTTTATGTGCTTGCTCCCATCAATAAGTTTTTAACTTCAAGTTTCTGGAAAGTTTAATGCATTGGGGCAAGAGGTTTCTACTCTTTTCTTCAAATCACATTTAGCAGATTATGGTTTTATGGATTTGGGGCAAAATGTTCTACTTTTACTAGCTTGTCTTGTAATTTTCTACTAATTCAGTACATTGAGAAAATGAAAAGTCCATACACAGATCATTTACGGAAACCCCTCCTGACAGGTAAAGAGAGGTGAGACCATGGGCCTTTTATTGTTTACAGGGTTGAGGTGATTTTACTTGTGATAGGATGTAATCGTAGGTCATCCATTTCCTAGACTCTGGCATACTACATCTCCTATGAAGAGATTTTTTACTTCAACATCCTAAATGAGCATGGGTTAATGTTTGAGCCATGAGCTAGCTTTAAAAACTAGAAATACCGATCCAAATAAGAACCCAAACCAGTGTCCGAGGGGTTGTAAAGTAATTGTAATGAGAGATACTCATGAGAGAATGAACCTATTTCAAATCTCGCCCACTCTAATAATGCAGTCTATAACTCTAGGCAATATGTGATAAGGTTGTGATGTATCAATTACAGAGTAACTTCAGGAATGACATGCATTTAGATATCTTAACAATGTGGTCCAAACTTACCCCACACCTCATTTTAGGTGGCCCTTAACCTCGACCAATATTTACCAAGAAAAAAAAATGTTTAAAAACAATAATCCCTAAAACAGTTAGGTATCCCATGTTTATAACGAAGTGCCTACAAACCATTCAAAACAACTCAATACATGTAAAATTGCTAACAACGAGAACATAATTGTGTAAAGATAACATGGTTGTGAGTATGTCCAGGGCGTCCATTATGAACCAAAAATTTGTGTATATAAATTGTGTATGCATCAAAGTCAATATATAGAACCTTCACCTCATGGTTTTCTCAATCTTCAAATTTGGATCCACTACTTCGCCCAAAACTCTTGCTCGATCTTGTCTATTTCCATATAAGAAGGCTGATTTTGTTGCTATTTCAGCCAATGTCCACTTTCTACTTTAGTAGAGATTAGCTCCACCAAAATAACCCCAAATATGTAAACATCATACTTGTCTCTGAGTTGAAAGTGTTGATGGTACTTCGGGTCAACATACCCTGGCGTGCCTTGCGGAGCGGTTGTGATGTGTGATACATTCACATGCATAAAGCGAGAAAGCCCAAAGTCCGTAAATTTTTCCCTAAAATTTTCGTCCCGGATGTATGTTATTGGATTTCACATCTTTGTGAAATATGGGTGGATCGATGTTGTGGAGATAAGTGAGGACATGAGTGGTTTGTTTGGCTATGTTCAAACGAGTTCCCAAGCTAAGTCTCCGGGGATTCTTCACCGCCATGAAGATGATCCCACAAGGTCCCATTTGACAGCTCGTAACCAAGCAGGAGCATTGGACTTTGCAAATTTGTACAACCATAAAGATTGAATCTTTTTGTCATTATTTATTTGTTTTCAAAATAAATGCTATAACATCATCATTTCTCAAAATTGTTGAACCCTATAATAACATATCAATTTATAGGCCAATCAAATTGCACATAAATATAATTTTATAATTATGTTGTTAAAAATTGTGCGATTTCATAATATTAATTATTAATGTGAGAATTGTATATTTTGTTATAAAAATAATAAAAATTTATAATTGGTCGAAAAATGTAAATAATAATAATTGGTTAAGTATATATGAAACCTATATTCTATTGCCTTTCAAAGAAGTACTAATGACAAGAAAAGGATGGAAACCTACTCTACAACATTCTCATGACCTCACAACACTTATCAACAATCTTCATGTTATTGAAAGATGCTCTTACATCATACTTTGAAAGGAGAAAAAAGAAGCTTCCATCATTTTTCACCATGCATCAACTTGCCCACACTTGTGCCATGTTTGATGAGTTCATTCTTAGTCATCCATGTTGAGTCCTCAACTAGTTTGTCCTTCCATTTGATTAGGTACTAAAAGTACTTCTTATTCCTTGTCTTCTTAATAACTTTTTGTCCAAAATTTATTTAGGTTGTCTTGGTGTTTCCTTAGGAAACTAGCTACTCCCATGCAATGACATGTTCTTCATCTAGTTCGGTGCTCTTGTACAATTGTCTCTTCACCTTTATAAGGGTATAGATTTGCAACATTGAATATAGGAGAGATTCCAACTCCTTTTGGAAGCTCAATTTCATAGGCATTGCTTGAAAACCTTCTTAGAATCCTACAAGGACCAATTTTCTTTGGCTTGAGATTGTTATATTCACCCTTAGGAAACCTTTTTTTTCTGAGATGAGCAAGAACAAGGTCCCCAACATTAAAATTAACCTCTCTCCTCTTCTGATTTGCCCTTCTTTTGTACTTGATGGTGTTTTCTTCAAGTGTCTTCTTCACTTGTTCATGCAAATCTAACATTGCACTTAGAAAAATCTTCACCATCAACACTTCTTGCTTCCATTTTTCCTAAATTTCTCAACTCATACACACCTCTAGGGTGCATCTCATTATATGCAAAATTAGCTTGAGTTAGTATTAAATCCCACTGTTTTAGATGCATACTTATAAAGCTTCACAAGATGTTTCCAAGGCTTCTATTCACTACCTCAGTCTAAGCATCTGTATGAGGATGATATGATGAGATGAAACTTAAATTTTTGCCCAATTTCTTCCATAGAGTTCTCCAAAAGTGACCATTAAACTTGGTGTCCCTGTCAGAAACAATGCTTCTAGGAAGTCCATGTAATTTGACTCTCCTTAAAGAAGAGATTTTCAATGTTAGTAGCATCACTTGTTTTAGTACTTGGAATGAAATGAGACATATTATAGAACTTATCAACTACCACAAAGATTGAATAATTCCCTTTCCAAGTTCTTGTCAAACCAAGTACAAATTCCATACGTATGGAATCCCATGGTGCATGTGGGAATTGCAAATGGATGATACAAACCTGCATTTTGACTGCTTCATTTGGCATCTTGCCATACTTTACACCTCTCTACAAACTTATTAACATCATTATTCATACCTAGCCAATAGTAATGAGCACTTAGTTGAGCTAGTGTCTTGTTTTGTCCAAAATTCCCTGCCAAATTGCCACTATGTTTCTCCTTCACCAAATTCTCTCTCATGGAGCTTTTGGTATGCACAACTGTCTTCCCTTAAACAGTAGACCTTCTTGAATCATGAAATCCATCCAAGGAATTCTATCATTACCAATAGGATTCATACAAGCCTCATAAGCATCCTTGAAATCAACATCTTCTTTGTATATTTCCTTCGAATCATCAAATCTTAGTATGATGATTGAAGACTCTTGCATGATCAAACTCCTCCTACTCAAGGCATCTATAATTTTTTTAGTTTTCCCACTCCTATGTTTGATAAAAAAGTTAATTTTTTCAAAAATTCAATCCATTTCACATGCCTTTGACTCAATTTATGTTAACTAGTTATAAATTGCAAAACATGATTATCAGTAAACAAAACAAACTCTTTAGGCATGAGATAGTGTCTCCATTTCTTCAAGGCTTGTATGATGACATAGAATTCTTGGTCATATGTTGAATACCTCTTCTTTTCATCATTTATTTTTTCACTAAAGTAAGCAATAGGCTTTCCTTCTTGGCTTAAAACAACACCAATAACATTTCCACTAGCATCACACTCAACTTGAATTTTTTTGGTAAAATTAGGTAAGGCCAAGATTGGTTCTTCTATTATATTTTTCTTAAGCAAATGAAAACTCTTATCAGTAGCCTCAATCCATTGAAATGCTTTCTTATCACCTCTAATTGTATCCACTATTGGAGCACAAATCCCACTGAAATTTCTTATAAATTTCCTATAGAAGCTAGCCAAACCATGAAAGCTTCTTACCTCAAAGAAACTTTTAGGAGTAGGCCACTCAATGATTGCCTTTATCTTCTCCTTATCCATCTTCAATCCTTCTTGTGAGATCACAAACCCCAAGTAGATTAGCTCTGTCTTCAAGAAAGTACACTTTTTAAGATTGATTAGTAGTTTTTCTTCATGAAACTTTTCAAGGAACAATCTCAAATGCTTAATATGCTCTTCTTTTGACTGACTATATACCAAAATGTCATCCAAATATACTATGACAAATTTACCTGTGAAAGCTTTAGGAACTTCATTCATAGGCCTCATAAATGTGCTAGGAGAATGTTTCAAGCCAAATGGCATAACGAACCACTCATAAAGTCCATCATTTGTCTTAAAAGTTATTTTCCATTCCTCACCCTCTCTAATCTTAATATGATGATAGTCGCTTTTCATATATGTTTTAGAAAAATATTTGGCTCCTCTTAGACAATCCAACAAATCATCAATCCTAGGCAATGTGAATCTATACCGATAGTGATTTTGTTGATTGCTCTAGAGTTGGTGCACATTATCCATCTTCTGTCCTTCTTAGGACTTAGAACTGTAGGTACAACAAAAGGACTTAAACTCTATCTTATCATCCCTTTCTCCAATAATTCTTGTACCTGCCTCTTGATCTCTTCATTTTCCTTTGGAGTCATCCCTTGTAAGCCGCCTTGTTTGGAAGGTTAGTACCTGGAATCAAGTCTATGTGATGGTTGATGCTTATAATTGGAGGTAATTCATCAGGAAGATCATCTACTACAATATTCACATACTCATTTAACATATCTTGGATTTCTTGAGGCAAATCAACAAGCTTTGTATTGGTAACAACACTTTTAGGCTTACCTACTAAAGAAAACTTTACCTCTTCCTTCCTCATTTGATGTAGAAATTCCTTACCACTCACTCATTAGCATCTTTGAGATCTTGATTCAACAACAACCTTATATTCTTGCAAAGATTTGAGAACATGCTTCTTTCCATCCTTCTCAAAGGTATAGGTGTTGTGCCTTCCATCATGCACTGCCCTTCTGTCATATTTCCATAGTCTCCCAAGTAGAATATGGCAAGAATCCATAGGCATAACATCACATATTATCTTGATCATTATAAGTTCTTATTTGAAAATCTACCTTGCATTTTTCATTAACCAAGAGATGGTGTCATATTTGTAGCCATGACACTTTGCAGGGAGTAGGATGCATTACCGTTTCCAAGCCTAGTGTTTCCACCATATCTGTTGAGACAATATTTTCTCGTGCTTTGGTTTAAGCAAGATCCTCTTCATCAAAAGTGATTCACCAACTTCTGGTAAGTCTTCATGAACCTCTGACTCTTCCATTTATTCCTCCTCTTCACCTTGAGTCACATGAACACCTCTTTCTTGGCTGGTTGAAGGATTTTTAGGGCACTCATAAGACCTATGACCTGCATATTTATTGCATCTAAAACACTTACCCAAGAATCTTCCTCTTCCTCTTTGATAAGGTCTTCTTCCTCTTAGTGTATAACCTCCTCTTGAGCTCGTGAGATGCTAGATTTTTCTTGATGTGTTGGCTAGATTTTATGCATAGCTAAAACCTAGGCAGTCATGAGATAAATCTCCCTCATTTACCGGTGAGGCTCCCGTGTAAGATTTCTATTAATTATGGATCCTAGTAACTATCTGTGGGTTTTACTTTAACTGCAAAGCTCATGAACCATAGCTAAGCAATTACTGTAGCAAGTAAGCAATTGTAAAGAAATATTTGCAGAGGGGGGAATAGTTGAATACGGGAAGAAGGGAAAGAAGATGTGTAATCCAACAAATAGTTTACAGAGTTGGTCTCATACATAGATTAAACAAATAGATCTTATGATACCGAATTAAAGGGAAGGAAAATTTCTAATCTAAATCTTAAAAATGCAAAGTTTATCTAAAGATCTACACAAAAGTAAGAAGCAAATTTACCGTTGACACAAAGTTCTTTGAAATTCACCTCTTTTTAATTACTCACTTTTCGAAAATATATCAAGGGTTTCAGCACAAAGTATGGAACTCAAGAATGTTGATTACAAATTTTGATCCCTTAACCTGTAAGCTCTTCCTCTATTTATAGTGTATAGAGGGCCATTACAAATAAGAAGCTTTTTTAATAAATTGCCGTATGTGAAAGCTATGAAAAAGGGAAGCAATCGGAAATATTCCTCGTGGAATTCCTCTTTGCATGACATGCATGATTTATAACGAAAATAGAACCCTCTATTTTGCATGTCTACCACCTATTCCAAGTAATTGACTTCTTCCAGTGAGCTTTAAGTAACGACTTTTATAGCTAATTACCTAAGTTTTACAATTTTAATGGATTGCTAAATTGTTTTGTCGGAGAAAATAAGAGAAAGAAGAAGAAAGAGAAGAAGAAAATAAAAGAAACAACAACACTCTTAGTCTTGTTCTTTTTCCATACTCTGCATGTTGATCCAACTGTGTATTGCATTTTTTCTTCATTCACTTTAGCAATGAATGATCTAAATGATATCTCTGCCTTGAATCTGAGATGTATTTTTCTCCCATATGTTGTTGAATCATTTCCTTTAATTCTCACCAAACCGAATCTCGAAGTAGGTGATCGTGATTTTGCTTGCGGGTGTTGCCTCTGTCTTGTCTTCCTCTTATCCTTGAAGCTTTTGCAGTTCTTCTCTAGTACATGCACCAATAAAATGTTTGTCATAAACAATTCAAACAAAACTTATCATCTTTTATTTTCAATTGCATATGAGTAATTTTAAATTCAGGAAAGCACTCCGTGAAGGAAAATACAAGTAAATTTAACAAAGACTTCAACTAGAAGATTGGGAGCACATGCACAAGCTCTTGGAAGGATTTTTCCATGCAATGACTTCCACTTGGGTTGCATTAGAAACAAGAGGATGAATTTTTCTAGAAGCCTTTGCAATTACGAGAGCTGGATCTATTTTTCCTCGATTCGAAGATATATTCAATGTATCAGACATTGATTTTGTCTTCTTTTCACCAAGAAGAGCACCTTAGGTGAAGTATTCCTGCAAATAATTTAGAAAAGTATGTAGTCCATAGCATGAATATCTAATTTCTTCACCAAGATCTGATTATAAAGCCTATTGCCCTATATTTTTAGACTTTTCTTGCATGCCAAGCAAGTTAAAAATATTATTGTATTCACACAATGCACCGACATCAACTTGCAAATAGCTAAAATAATAAAAAGGAATCCTTTCCAACCCTAGGCGCCAAAACTGGATGCTTCCCGACAATTTAAAAAAGTCATCTTTTAGGCATTTAGCTATGCCAGAATGGGTCACACTTTTTGGCTAGAAGTCATGTTAAAAATAAGAAGGCAAGGAAGTGAGAATTTTTACCCTTCCAGCAGCTCCAAAATTCCCATCTTTCACTTAAGTGATTTAACTTTAATGATGGGAAAAACAACCTTCTAGGAAGGCTCCAAATTCCCACCTTCCTTCCACCACCAAAATTCCCATTGGCACTTAAGTGATTTAACTTTAATGATGGGAAAAAACAACCTTCCAGGAAGGCTCCAAATTTCCACCTTCCTTCCACCACCAAAATTCCCATTGGCACTTAAAAGCCCTCCTTCTAAAAAATGCGACTTGTATGGAAGAAAGCTTCTTCCCAAAAAGTGCAAAAATTGTGACTTGCATGACTTTTGCTTTTAAAGTTGCGTGAAGATTTTATATCCATTTTTGGATTTTTAGGAAAGAAAACGCAAGTACGAATAAAATTTTCCATTTTTGGAAAGGGTTCGGAAGATGTAGCAACAAAAACTTGCAAGTGCCATAAATTTCACTTCGTGGCTTCGTTTTAGGTGTTGTTTTCTCTAAAAGTGCATATTTTCTCAAGCTCTACGCATTGATGGAAATATTTTTCTTATTTTCATAAAATCCATTTTTACACCTTTTTGGACCAAACAACTTCTTGCAATCTCCTGAAAGAATCATAAGCTTTGATCACCTTTAGACAAATTAGTAATTAAAAATACTGGATAACTTTTCAAAACCCTAGGCCTGGGGAAAGATCTGGCAGGAAGAATTAATAGGCTATGGGAATTGTCGGAGAAAACAAACCAAAACAAAGACAAAAAGAGATAAAACAAAACAAAATACGCTGCAGGTAATTGCTCGAAAAATTTCTCCAATTAGTTGATCTGCAAAAATTCTTCCCCCTCGGGTGAATGTTCTCTGGTAATAATGATGGGGTGAAGTGCATTATATAACCTAAATCCTCCAATTTTAGCTCAATCTATTTTTAAAATAACTTTATTTATTTAATAAATAAATAAATAAAATTCTCTCGAAACAAAACCCTGGCGAAGAAGGGATAGAGTGAATTTTAGCGCGTGGGTATTTGGGGAATTTGGCTTTTATGACTCTCTGGGGTTACCTTAGAACAATGCAAACAATCGCTGCATGCAAAACAAACTCAAAACAACCCGTTACTTGAAAAGAACGATTTAAAAAAAAAAGGGTAGTTCCATATTTCGGGTGAAATCTCTGGGGACACCATGATGCGACTTCTGTCGCTTTCCTTCTATTCCCTTGTTGACCTCTACCTTTGAAAATTATGCATCTTCCTCTTGTATATGAAGTTTGCTTCCTTGAAAGCTTCTCTTCCATCTTGAGTGCCAACTAGTAAGCTTCATAAACTGATTTAGGAGAAAGAATGTTGATCTCATCTTGGATAGAAAATTTTAGACCATTTAAGTATCTTGTCACCTTTTCCAAATTATCTTCTATATTCCTTGCTCTTATAGTCACCCTATAGAACTCTTCAATGTAATATTTCACATACATGTCTTTTTGTCTTAAATTTTGAAGAGATCTAAACAAAGTAGTTTGATAGTATTTTGGAAAAAGCTTACCTTTCAACTTTGCAATAATCCTATTCCAATCTCTGATCTTGGTTTTATCCTTGCTTATTCTTTCCTTCTCGCACTCCAACCCACGAGAAGGATGCATGACTCTTGATCCTAGTAGTAGTAGCAACAAAATTGAATTAATTATCATCTCTAAATCACTTCTTCATACTCAAAGTAATTGTCAATCGCATCAATCTAGTCAATAAGTTCTTCATGTTTCAGGCTACCTTCATACATAGGGATTTCCATCTTTGGTTTGGAGCTGACTCCCATAATGGCCTTGATCACCCTATCTTCTATTCTCTCTTGTTAACGGAATAACTAATTCTCTAGCCATTGTTGTTTCCTCTGGCTCTTCTTCACTGACATATCCTATCTCCATGCCTCTTCTCTGAGACATCTCAACATCTTGAAGTCTTGTCCTAAGATTCCTAATCTCTTCCATGAGTTGGGCATGAGTAGCTCTTGCTCCACCTGCTCTTCCTCTTGATCTTTGTTCTAGATGCCATTGTCTTGTGCCTTCACAAACACCATTTCTCTCTTGTTTGCTATCACATTTGTAATCAACCCTTTTTCATGACCTCTCACAACACTTACTTGATCAATTATTCACCACGTTTAAGCTATCACCTTAACCCTTGGGTCTAATACCAAAATTTGTTTCACAGTCAAGGCCTCGATTTTATACCAAGTTTTCAACATGAGGTTCATAGGTCATTAGGTTCTTCGTAATCATTAATTAATCCTTAGCTTGCTTGTCTAAGCCTTATATGTCTCTAAATCACTTCTTCATTTGATAACTCACTATGAGAAAATGATCTTTTGATTATAAAAGTCTTTTCACATACTCTTTTTCATAGTCATCAAACATGTGAAGTTTCTACTAAGGGTTTCTTTATGCAACATGTGAGAAAACAAGGTAGGATGGTTTTTCTTATGTTTAGTATTGAGCCTCAATAGTAGTAGCAAAGGTAAGGATCTTTAATTCACTTGGAAAACACCATAAGAATACTCTAAATGGCTCTAAGACCTATTTGTATCAATTTGAACTCTTGAAACATTAAATTCATGAAGAAAACACCAAATTACAACCTTAAAAACACTGTCACGACCTGGATATTTCTGTCATCGAGATCTCTCTCCACACGTGTGATCTAATGCCGAAATTTCACAGACTTGTATAATTATTTATTTGTGCGTCATCTATTTAGGGGAAGAGAAATCTTAAATTTTTAAAAAAAAAAGAAAGCAAATAATCCGTCAGGTGAATTTTTATACTACAAGTAATATTTTTGAATAGTGGAATAGTGCCCATTTATTTCATTTTATGGATAAGTAACAAAATCTTATTTTGAAAATAAAATAAATTGGTGAGAAGATTAATTGAGAGATTTTAATCAAGAGAAATGCCCATCGCTTCATGACCCGTGATTAATGATTGAGAAATTGACTAAATTGTGTCTGTAACATGATTTTTTGCCTCCATAAGACCTTTTCTAAGCGAATTATTTTTGTGTTGTATCTTTCCACGCCCCTAAATTTTTTTTCGTCATCTTTTAGAAATAGGAAATTGAGGAATTTATAAATTGTATACAACGCGATCTTGTCTTGGGTATGTCGCATCATGGAGGATGTATTAAAATGTAATGCCCAGCTTAGATTAAATAGAAAATTTCTTTCATCGGCGAATTTGAATTTCAGAATTGTATTCATTTTGTGAAAAAAAGTGCTAAAAAAAAAGAAAAGAAGCAAAAAAAGAATGGCCTTTATTCCCGTAAAGCGTTAGGTTGTCATCGTCTTGTTGAGCCTTCTTGCGTCCTTTTTAAAAAAATGTTCGCGTTACCCTATTAAGAAGACCTTTTATTTTGAACCTTAATTTTTGATTGATTGCAGCTGAGATTTTAAGGCTTTTGGTCACTCCTACCTCTCGGGGCGTAATGATAAAACGTTCAACATTGCCTTCTAACTAACGAAGGGTAAAAAATGAATGGAAAAATCGTTGTACTCCGTTTTGTGGGTCTCCCTTGTTTTTATTTGTCGACTTCATGGAGTTTTGACATCGTTTGAAGTTGGGGATTATTTTTTGCCGCTTGACACCCCCGGACATGTTTCCATGAAGTAAAATGGACTTTTAGGCCGCGCCTGGCCTTTGTCAGACCGTCTTACCTCCACTTTCATTTGGGTAATTTCTTGTTCTCTTGGGGATCCACAAAGCGGCTTGCAACATTATTTAGCCAGCAAAGCGCGTGGGCTCCATAGGCGCTCATTGTTCTCCAACAATGTCATACAGAACTCCTCAAATTTGGGATTCTCCTAAGTTTTATTTTTTTATTATCAAAATCATTAGTGAATAAAGAATGCCTCAATGAAATTTATTACAAAGATTCTCTGTGTTTTTTGATAACTCTATGAGAATCTCATAAGTTGTCATCTTGTGGCGCTTTGCACTATGATCTTTAGGGGAAGTTTTGAATTTGCATGGGCCATTCTCGCGCGCGGTGTTTCTCTCGTGTTTTTCTTCACATCCTCAAAGCTCACAAAGCTTGTGCATCGAACTTCATGAATGTGTACAAGGAGGGGAGGCTTGGCCCATATCTCACTCATTGGAGTGATTTACATGTGCGGTTCAAGTTTGATTGGGGTTCTCCTTGAAGTTTTATTTTTTTATTATCAAAAATCAATTATTGTGAAGTGATTAAGAATATTACGGAGACTGAAATTTATTACAAAGATTCTCTATTAAAAGACTCAAGAGGAGGATCATTTCATATCGGAATATTCATGAAGCAACTTGCGATTATGAACATGTTTTCTTCACATCCTCAAAGCTCCAAAGCATATCGCAAAAATGATGTTGAATCCATGCATGCTGTAACGGTGATTCTTGGTCTTCGGAAATTGGTGTTCTTAGTAGCAGCCAACCTCGGCTCATTACTACCTTCAAGGGCCTGTTTCAGCGTGCTCTTGCCTTGGGAAGCGCATTAAAGGCATGATAAGCCCTAACCCTCTCTCTTAATAATTTATTTACTTTAGCATTTAGATAAATCAATCTCTGCAGTTTTGTTTGAATTCTGTATATGTGATGTCTCCTTTGGATTGTTGATGTGTGATTCTCTTTTACTAAGTAAGTAACGTCTTGGATTCTTGATATTATTTAATATTTATTTACATATACATATATGTTGACTCTTTCTTGAACGAGATGCCCAAAAGAAATGGGTTTCGAATGACTTTTAATCACAATTTGCATGAGCTGATCTCTCTCCAGTGATTCTCGCTTTTCGACCTTATAAAGTTAGTTTATCATTTTGCCATGATTACTCCTGTGAACAGTGGTTTCTGTAGGAAATATTGTGGTGTGTGAATGAGATTTAGAATTTTTCTTGTCTTGTTTTTATTATGTAAAACATGGCGTGAAAACGGGAAATTTTCTCGAAAGACTGTGTTGGTCTTTTAATGTGGATTGATAATAGTATAACCCCCATTAGGATTGGAGGCTTCTATTTGGGGAGAGTCGTACTGGCTCTTACTGGTCCTTCTAGATACTATCCGACTCCTTTGATTATCGTTTACTTTGGGGATTATTGAACACCCCTCTCCAGGCCCTCTACTATTCTTATTACTATGAGCTTACTTTTAGATTGGAACGCTCCTGAAACATGTGTTAATGGGGTTCTATTTTGTGACCCTTTTGAATACGGTAAGCCTCAAGACGTTAGTTTGTGTGGATAACTATGGGCCCGTTAGGATTGGAGGCTTATTTGGGAGGAGTCGTTATTGCTGCAGTCGCCGAATGTTGTCAGGCTTAAGTTTGAGGCGCTCTTAGTCTTGAAGTTTGAAGCGCTTCTTAGATCTTCGAATCAGTTAAAGTAATAATGGATACATCGAACCCTCATGAATGTGTACATTCTGCAAGTTTGATTGACATGTGATGGCCCTCAGGCATATGAATTCAGACAATGCTTGAAATATGAGATTATAAATTTATCCTATACTTTGACTTCAAAGCTTGTTGAAATGCTTGTTGGTAGGAAAACAGATGAATAGGGAAGTTATGAGAACTACCCTAAAAAGGATTCTTACACAGCCTTAAGTAAAGGTGACAACTAACATAATGGGACTGTTCATACCTTATATGACGTTAAGGATAGAAGTCGACCTGAAATTATTTAACTTCATTATATAGGACAATGATTGATACCCATAAATTGAGATATGCAAGTGGAGGTTGAATTATATAATATGATATATTATGCTATCAGGCAACCGGTAAGGATAAATATGTTATTTCAATCCTTGGTTAGCGCGTGGAATATTTTCTGGCATTTATGATGATTACTATGTCATTTTGATTGGTATGCGATCTCAATGTGAGTTGAGATTTGATACTTGCATTTATAGTGGCTTGGACCACGCTTACATTTTAGCTAGCCAAATGTACATTCTACTCATTAACGAAGTATGGACATCCATCCGAGTTGGACTCTTATACTAATGGAGGCATATAGAGACATGATAATAAACAACCGATAGGATATCTAAATAATATATGAACTTGCTGATTGGTGGAACCCTTGTTTACATAAGTACATTCTTTAAATTGTGAGATAAATATCAAAAGTATACTTACATATCCTTGATTTTCTATAAAGGTTGATACTTGGGTAATATTGATGATTATCATATGATTGACACTTGTATTTATTATAGAAGCTTAATGTCGTTGGTGCTTGTATTTAATTGAGAGATAATATTGTTGGACACTTTTATATGTGAAGTAGGTTGAGGGTATTAGGTGAGCGTTACTATTGTTACTGTAATTTAATTATGATTAAATGCAAGGTTAAGGTTGCTTATCTTCTAGCCACTTGGAATTTTAGTTCATATGTAAGCAGATTTTAGGGAAGTGTTCAATGATGGGTATGAAATGTGTTATCATGAGATGTGCAGTTAAGATTTGAATACATGACTAGGAATTATTTGATAGGGAGTATTGCAAAATTTCATTTATTTAAATGCTAGATGGCATAAGTTATTAGGTGAGGTTTATATCTTATCATGCTCAGTTCTAGCGAACTGACTCTAGTAAATATTTGCTGCAGATGGAATGTTAGCGAGTAGATGAGGGATAGACTTGTAAACTTGTGCATCATCTTCAGCTGAGAAGTTCTTACATGAGTCCTTTTTATATTGTTCAGCTATGGATAACATACAGTGGAAAATGTAGGAGAGGATTTTGGTCTTGGTATGATGTATTTGTGATCTTTGTCATCTTAACTTTGGACACCTTGGTTCGTTTGACCATCATTGAAAATATTAAAATATTGGTTACTACTTGTTGAGTGACCTTATGGGATTATTGGTATTTTAAGTATGGATGTAACCTTGTTTTGTTCTGGTGAATGAGTGTTATTAAACTTTACCCTTGAAAAGAAATGTTGAGTAAATCTTGCTATGACTTATTAATAATGCGACAAAAGTAAAATAATGTGGGTCGTTTAATACTTATAAAAGTTGAACTAAAAGTTATATTTAAATAAATTAATGTAGAGGTTACCAAGTTGAGAGCAAGGAATTCTTTAAAGAAATCATAGGCGAGACTATCTTTGAGAGTAAGAATTATATAACATGTTAACCCTAGCTTCTCTAGTGAACATTATTCCTTTTGGGGTGAAATTTGTAAAATAACTCTAAGGTGAAATGAACTGTTAGTTGTTAGAAGAGGATAAGATTTAATAAGCTGAGAAAACTTAGCATCAGTAAGAAGCATCAGACAAATCATATCTAGAGTCTTAGCAAACTGTAGTTAAGGATCGAAAGAGGTTACTTAAAAATAAATAACCATCAATAATTCCTCATTGTGGCTTGCCCTATCTGTAGGTGTGTTATGTGGTGGTTTCTTATGTTGTTTTTTCAGATAGAAAAGTGAATCATCCTTGGCGTGTGTGAACATTTCCGTGCTACCCTTGTGGTCATCCTTGTATTGAGTTACCCACGGAGTTAGTTGTGACCTTGGTGGTGGCATGTTGTGTCGTGTCATGCGTCAAAAAAAAAAATTATCCTGTTTTTTACTGTGTTGTTTGGGTGTGAAATTTTTCAGTGGTTCTGAGAATCCCTGAGTGCCATGGAGGCAAGGTTGCAACTCTTTTGGATTTCAATTCAAGGTATTTAATATATTTGTCCTAGCGTCTCGAGATGGTCACCGAATTTTGGGCTCGATGCGGTTGTTGTTGTTCAACCACTTTTGTTGTTATTGTTAAATGTCCTTCGAAAGCGTTTAAAACGCTCCGTAGATGAAGAGCCTTCCATTCCCTGCATTGTCGATTTCATCTTAGAGAGTGGATTGATGGTCATTTGAGGTCTTTTTTGCGATCATAATATAACATAAGAAATTTAATAAATTTAGATGTGCGAGATTATAAAATGATGTAAACCTTTTTGGAGACTAAAATGATATTACCAAAAAAAGGAAATTAAATAAAACTTAAAATATTCAAAACTTCCTAAACTACTTGGGGCTTGGGCCAACCTCATTCCAAGATTAAAATTAATGATTTTTTGGGGTTCTGTGTGGTTTGTGCGTGAGAGGATTTTGGAAATCCTTTTGGGCTTTTGAGGAATTTTGGTCAGGGAATGTTATGGAAATCCCTTGGCATCATTTTGGGAGCTCTCATGGAGTGAAGGAAGATTATGTTTGCAGGTTTGCACAAATGGATTCTTTGGAAAGGCTTTTGAATCATGTTGGCAAGATTGTCAGGTGTTGAAAATTGCAAATGCAAAGGGCAGGTGTAAATCTACCTACACAACCTTAACCTGTATTCTCCTGGCCTGTGCATGGAGGTGTGAAGTAGGGTATGGACATGCCTTAAAAATGCGTGGTTTCATGAAATTTGATGATGACAAGATATGCACAAATCAGTATGTTTGATGATGCCTTAGGATTTTCAAAGAAATGCCTCGACCAAATGTCATCTCACGGAGTGCCAAGGTTGCAGGTTCTACACAATCAATTTTTGAAAAGGCTTAGAAACTTTTAAACAAATGCAATTGGTGGGTGTAAAGCCATATTTCTTGAACTTTGCTAGGATCTACCCTGCCTGTGGAAAAATGGGAACTTTGGATTAGGGAACGGTCTTCCATCAAAGCGTAAAGGCAAGATTTTGCTAGATGTTGACGCAACCTCCGTGGTAAGAGTTTTTGTAAATTATGGGATCATAGACTCGATATGTGAACTGTTTGGCTTTGTGTCTATTTTTTGGGGCTCCTGGAGTTCCAGGGGTGCAGGAGGATCTGGTCACAACACCATGGCTTCGAGTAATGGTTTGGAAGAATGCTTAAATATTCTAAAAGGTAAAAGGGATGAACAACGCCTAGCTAGATTACTGCTGGTAACCAAATTTTGCCAAGGAAATGATAACGACTCAATAATCAAAGTTTTTAATGCAATGGGTATCAGTTTTTGGACCGCCTTCTAATGATAGGAATGGGGAAAAGTAATGGAAATATTCCGAATAAATAACAGTAATAAGCATATTTACAGCTCGACTTAACTATTTTTGCTGCTTTTTGTCGTGTCCCAGAACTTCCTTCTTTAGATGATGTTATTTTAAAGTTCCTATTAGCTTGGAAATTTTGTCAAACAAGCCTAAAAATCTGCTTCTGTGGAATGTTGTGAGTGCTTACCGGAGATTACAACAACCTCTAAAAATGTATTTTTAGCACTCTACGAAGCAAGGGCCCTACATACAGTTGCCACTCATGTTTACCATTCACCTACTGATAGCTTCTTGAACATGGTTTCTATGTATCACAATGGTTCAACATGTGGTGTCCTCAAGTAGAACATCTGTCATGTTTGGGAAACATGGGAAGCGTGATCAACACTCATTAACCGTTTGACGAAAAGGATCTTCTAAATGCATCGTCTTGGCATGGGGAAAAATAAGATGTTTGGAGCAATTACAGTCAGTATCAACCATTGAATGCAATGACGGTAATTTGCATGAAATAGGTATGATTTTCCCTTCTTCTTGCATTTAAATTACACATTTTATCGTTCCTATGTGGTTGGGTTTCAAGAATTTGGATCAGAAAAATACATCTTGAATGAATGTTACAACTTTTACCCTGCCTAAAAACCTTCAAAACATAGAAAAATTAGCCTCGGAAATTGTGTGCATGGAGCGCCACACCCAAATGTACCATGAATCTGGAACTTCTAATTTGATCCCAGTAACATAGGACACCATGGGGAAACTTAACTCTGTTGTTTGAAATCTTTTAATGCCTTTCCGAGTCAAGCCTCGAAGCCCATTTTAGTATATCAGTCACTTGTGGTGACGTGTTCAATTTAATAAAATGTGATCGGTTCTAACTTGTAGATGCCTCTTCGTTTGAGTGAAATTGAAAACTACCACCACCTACCTCTAGAATTCCAATAAGATAATTGGAACCAACTCTCAATTATGTAAAAACACTATTAAGGATCGAGTTATGTAAAAACACTATTATTGAGGCCCTCCGGTCATTGTGTGATAGGAAATTTTAGTTGCATTTACGATTATCAACCCCAGAGATACCCTTGTAACTTGAGCATTGTTTGTTGTATTCGACTTCCATCAAATGCGACGAAGTCTCGTATATAGGGGAATATGTGGAATCATCCATATTTGTGCTTAAACTCCATATGAGTGTTTCGGGACCCAAATTGTAGGCACTTTTATTGTTTTGGTCAATTTTCTCAACTTGCTACTTTAGCTAGAAACTCCTTTTGAGGGTCACGTTTGACCTCTAACCACGCGTGAGACCTTTCTCATATCGTCTCAATGCTATGTAGAGTATTATTCAATCTTTTATCTTGTATGAATGGATTTTGAAATGTATGGTGTTTTTCTCTCTCCTCCCTCTTCTCTCTCCAAAAATGACTATGATACTTTGGTTGTATTTGAAAACATAAGTGAATTGGAAACTGTAAATTGGTTGAAAAGAAATGAAAATAGACATGAAATGCAAATGGTTATGACATTGTGAATGGAAAATAAAATGTCTCTTAACCTTCTCTCTCATCTTTACTCTCTCTACAACCAAAAATGTAAAGTGCAAATGAATGTGAAAGTGTGAATGCGTAAGAAACGAACTCTCTCTTCTTCTCTCTCACTATCTCTACCTCTCTCTTCTCTTTATTTGAAATTGTTCGAAATGATGAATGTGTGGATTTATGCTTGAGTGTAGGGGATTTCCATACCAGTTCTAGGACTGACCCTACGGTGGTTGCGCAGTACCCATACAATAGAAGTACAATGACACTTGTGTCTTTTTTTAGCACGTTATTTGAAAGCAATGTAATTGTATAGAGTATTTCATTGATATTGTTATGAATAGAATGTATTATTTTCATTATTTCCATGATGTATATGATAGTGTTGCGTATTAGGAAAATGACTTATTTCATACGTAGTTGTAAATTTTATTGTTTGACGCATGTTACACTTAGTAAAGTGTGTATATTTTGTTAAGTAAATGAAGTTGATTGTATCATGTTGCTTTGGAAAACGATGTCAAAGAATCCTTTCTTTTAGTGTCAAAATCAATATAGGAGGATGAAACTAGAACCTTGTCATTTAAAATTTTTAGTGCCATTGTAATTTTGGATATGATTGTGCCAATAAAATTGTTGGTAATAATTTAAAATGGTGTGTTTTTACCTATCTGCTAGTGTTGCATTGACCTAGGAAATCACTTAGTCTTCAAAGAAAAATATCAACTTACGTTTGTGTGTTTTCATTTTGGGAAAGAAACGACAAACAAACATATAGCTTGAAATATTTACCTTTGTTGAATGGAATGATCCTCTCTGGTAAGCCTTGAGTTATGTTGGCTCCAAACATATTTTGTATTCCTAGAGACTTAGAGGCATTATATGTGTTTGTGTGTTTCTCCATAGGAACCTAGTTGAGAGCATTCATGTGGGTATGAAAGTGTGTAAGATGCCTTAGAGTGAGGCATAACAACACTTTAGTGGCATACCAGATGATATGTTGAACTTGAAATATTATGGTTGTTTTAGAGATGAAACAACATTAGAAGTGGAATATAATGAACAATGGTTATGACCACATGGATAGTTAGGTTATGCATTAATGAAATACTAAGTTTTTTAATTGTAAAGGAAATTTGCAACTTTCCCTTGTTTGAGAACGTACCCTTGTGATGTCAGCTAATAATTTTAAGTACCGTGGAGATTGCTCGTAACTTAATAAATCTTTCTTATGATGTGAAAGTGGATGTGAATTGATCCACGTGAGAACAAGTGATTGAGTAAACATAGTTTCTCATTTGAGAATCAAAACTTATAATGTGTAAATGTTAAGATAATTCAAATTAACAATTGAGTGATATAATTTTTTTGGCAGTCAGATAAACGAACCAAATCTAATGGAACCCTTATAAGCTAAGTGTTAAACGAAAGTGAGGAAATGTAGTCTAGAAAATAAAAGGGTAATGTGTGTTCCCATGTTAAGTGATTTTCAAACCTTATAGGTTAAATAATGGAATATGACTATGATAAAAATGTATCCATGAAAATGTGGTGTTGTGGAAAGTACCTATTCATGATGTTCATTTTGTGGTTGGGTCGTTGCAATGGACTAGTTCATTTATAGAAGTGTGGCATTGATTTACATCTTGTGATATCCTATTGTTGTGTGGGTCCATGTTGTATAAGCGTCATTTGTGATGTGGATTTTTTATGGGGTAAGCCCATGTGTTTTCTTGTGAACCTAAGTGGTGTTGTATAGTTGTATCATGTATTTGAAACAAAAAAATTGGTATTTTCACTGTTGTATTTGGGTGTGTAAAATGTGGGCGGACAATCAAACTCTCAACAATTTGTCTATACAAGATAGGGTTAGCTTGATGACATGCCGCTTTAGAATCAAGTTTGATACAAACTCGTAAAAATGGTAACGAGTTTAGAATCAATCAAGACACGTTTTTAAGCATATTGAGATGAGAGAAGAACCACTATAAAGATCCATTCTTGGGATATAGACGTGATAAGGAGGCATAAAAATATAATCAATGTAGATTTATGCTTTCTTAAAAATATAACACTTTCTCTTCCATATTAAACACTTATTAAATATGCTTTATCTTAAGAAATATAAAACTATACATTTTGGTTTAGTATTTTATATAGTTCAAAACTCGATTTCGAGTTTTAGGTAGAGTACATGGTGTAATCACTAAATATAGATACATTGAGCTATTCAAGGTAGACAAATGTCTAAATTGAGTTATGATAATTGCTGTCTCTATTTAGTTCTCCAATAATATCATGCACTTGCTTTATCACCTTGTCATCATCATGAAGTTGTTATATACATTTATGACTACATGAATGTTATGATAAAATTTTTGAATATAAAATCTCTTTTTGTATGATATAAAACTTTATTTGTTAATATGAAACTACTTTCCATATAAAATAAATAGCTTATCAAATACAATTAAATAATCCTTGACGTTTGGAAACCATCATCCAATTGTAATTACAATCAACCTTTGCCATGTGAATCAATTCACTTCATGATTAACTTTAGGAAATATTAACAATTTATTACAAATCTATCATAATTTGAATTTATATTCCTACTAATGCTTGATATTTCAATGATACAATCAAATGACTAACAATGGTTTGTTCAAGTCAAAACCAAAGTATATACTTTCTCATATATTTATATATATGGCTACAAAATAATTAAATTATAATTTGCCTTTGGGTATCTTTAGGAGTTGGTATTTGGAAATACAAAATGAAACTAAACACGTAATCTTACTCATCCTTGAATAGAATGTTGTTTATATGCATTGCACATAATATATATTGTCCATCTATAATAAAACAACCATCCGATAATTCATAATGATCAAGTGGAACTAATAGTCAATATATAGGTACATCCTAAAGTGGTTACGAGATAATATAAATGAAAATTTCAAATATAATTTATTTTCTATTTGAAAATATTCCAATTTATTTAAGAGCAATTTAAATCTTTCCTTAAGGCATATATAAAACCTAATTTCGAATATAATAATAAATATTGTGGAAAGATTAATTCCTTTTAGGTTAATTATTCTCAACGTAGGTAGAATTGTGGCACATTGTAATTTCTAACTTTGGTTGGTTTAGTTATATATATTTTGAGAGGTGACAAATTTGGGAAGATATTTTGACATATGGACAAGAAAAGAAGGGGATAATATTTTGGGAGCAGATATGATGAAATAAGTATTGGGTAACATGAAGGCCACTTATGGAAAATGACAATCATTGATTGGAAAATAGTGGATAGAAAGCGCTATCACCATGCCTCTTCTATGCCTATGTTGGACGATGAGTTGAGTGAAGCTCCATGTGGCCTTTTTAGGGTTTTTGTATGCACCCAAAATTACATGTGCTACATTGTCGTAAAAAACGGTTACATAAGTCCCCAATGATGATTCAGGTCCTTTCAAGAAGGTGTTCGAGCTCCAATTTTCATTTGCAGAGTATATTTGTCACCTAGACATCTTTGCTTAGCCTTCCCGCACTTTTTCCAGCTTCCTGCCTCTTTATGTGCATGTGGTTGCCTTTAGTGCTAGGGCCGCCGCCCTTCTTGGGCGGTGGTTACAAACCGCCACTCCAAAACAGGCGTGGTCCCGCCCACTTTTTCCAGATTCCCTCACACGTGTTTTGACATGCGACGGTTCACTTAATTTCACTTTTAGCATGCATCCTGAGCCAAATTGTCTAAAATTATCCTTGATTGCTTGGTTCTCCTTCCTCCTATTTTTAAATATATTTATTTAGTTGGAACCGCTTCTTCTTGCCTTGTGTGTGAAGGCACATCCCAGCCCCAATTCTTATATATTCCATGCTTGTGCTCAAGCAAAGGCCTAAGAATTTTTGTGTATCTTGCATTATATTGCTGCCACAATCTTACTAGGAATTGCATAGCCAAGCTCGGATCTCTTATGCTATCTATCTTCTACTTGCATTACATCCAGATCGCCTTGTTGTCATTGCTCAAGCGCCATCCTCCCACTGTTGTTCTTGAATTCCCGATCCCTTGGACTCATATGAACAATCGGAGAAAGAAAGGAAAAACTGAGGGGACAAACTACTTTGCACAGCTAGATTTACCTCTGTTCTATGAATTCCAGGTTGAATGTGTTGTTTTATTTCCTTCATTCCTGCAATTTAAAACTATTATATCATATCAAATAGACTAGAAATCAATTTCCTTTCATGTGCAAGTAACTAGTTAATTTGCAAGGGGGCTTGAATCTTTCATAGCAACTCCTAGTGATGGATCCTCTTCTTCCCATCCTGTGGATCTCGAAGGAGATAATATCATGTAGGAGGTTGTCTACATATCATGAACGCTTTGGTAAAGTTCTTATTTTAAGTTAGTTTAGTTTCAATACACTCAACATAGGTGAATAACCACACCGGTTATCTCACTGTTTAGTTTTAGTGTAGAAATATTTTAATTATTTAGAATAGAAGCAAATTGTTGTTTGTGATTGTAATATTTCAGTTTTGTGATTTGTTTAGATTAGTTTCCTTTCAGTAGTAGCATAGATTGTTAATTTCATTTAGTTTACATGGACACTTCAAACTAGTTTAGCGCTTAGATCCAAGTTAGGTAAACAAACCATAGGGAATTTACGCTACCCGTTCATAGCCTCTAAATCTCCCTTTGCCAACTCAACTACCAGGAGATCACACTACCAGATATTAGTCACCGATCCTCCTATAGTTAGCCATGTACATTCAACATCGGCTGCTTCGACATGACCTCGAGGGGTCGAGTGCGGTTGAAGGTTGCATTCCAATTTTTATACTTTCTAAAATATGTCGGAAGAGAGCTTGGTGGGCCATTTGGATCTGATAGATATTACACCAACGTTCAACCACAACAGTCCCCTTCTCTTTCGAGATGGGGCGATAATTACACAAGAAACGTTCAAACCTCCCCTAATTACACTTCAAACCCCATTAGCTATGTAAGGATGGAGGAGGTTGATCAACTGTTAAACATGCAATATGGTCAACCCAATGCAAACCGCATTATTATCACAAACAGAACAAGTTCTTACCATAAAGTCTTGTCAAGACCTCACATTTCCATGCAATCAATAGAAGATGATATATTCACACGAATAGAAAATCCTCTTCGTCACATAGATGAGTCTTTGGATAGGATGAATGTTATAGCCTTTGGGATTTCGAATGCCTATCCTAAGATTATTGCTTTTGAGGAAGATAAAAATTATAACACTGAACAATTCATAACAGGGTATCATGAGCCTGCTCAATCAAACCCTACACCACATGCACCCCAACAAGGGACTCAATCCTCTCCCAACAATTGAATTTCTATTGTAGTGGGGAGGATTAGAAAACTAGAAAGTGCCTAGACTTCACAACCAACACATGCAGTAGGGAAAAACACGGGGTATCCAGTTGACAACAAAGGACACATCCCTTCCAATGAACAACCAACGCAATATCTTGTACAATAAGGTTTTCGAGTTCATTTGAATCTAAGTGATCTTCTCATAGGATTAGACACACTAGGGATGGGTCCTCATCCTTCTCAAACTTATCCTACGCAAGGGCTAGCCGAAGTGCATTCTCGAATGTCACCACAACAGGAATGCGACATTCCTTGGTTTTACACCCACTAGTCCATATCCTGGTATTATCCCACCTTACATGCATATGTATCCATAAACTCCCAATATGGACCCATATACCATTCCTACTCCCTACGTGCCATATCAAGGGACCCCATACATTCTCATCAATGCTTATAATGCATCTTATCCAACTCCTCCTCCACCTCTTCATCAAGGATCTTTAATGGTGGAATATTATGCAATGGGTACATACGCTGAGTACTTAAAGGAGCCTCTTGACTTCACCATATGTGGTGTCATGCTTCCATGCCCATTATCGGATCTTCCAAAATTTAAGGGAGAAGGAGACCCGAACGCTCATATCAAGGCCTACGCTACTCAAGTTATATGGGAATTACTTCCTTGGGATGTTGTAGTGGCTAAGATATTTCCAAAGACTCTTAAAAGAATCACAAAGGTGGATTGGTATTACCGTATTCGGAAGCTTATATACATTCCTTTAAACATCTTGTTTTCGAGTTCATCAAAACATTTGACATGAACAAGTTGTTGGATATAATGATTAGGGAGTTCTTGCATATTAGATAGGAGCAAAATGAATATGTTTCCCATTTCATCCAGAGATGGTGCAAAATTTTCTATTCCTCTGTAAGTGCACCCAACATGGACTAGATGGAACTTTGCGATCTTTTCCTTCACTCACTCAATCGAGAGACTAGAGAAGAAGACCAAAATTTTCCTTTCCACAGTTACGAGGAAGTTTTGGAAGGTGCACTTCGAATTGACCAAGCCACAATTGATAGTGGGCATAAGATCTATGTTCTTAATGGGAAATTGGTATTCCCAAAACAAATTAATGCAAATTATCAAAACAATGGTGCCAACAACCAAGGACCTAAGGGCGTGAATCACAATCATGGTACTACCACGAATAGTGCTACGATTAAGCCAAGAATGTTGATTTTCTAAACAACGGAAACAATAACAATAACAAAAACTTGGGCAATCAAATATCCCCTAACACTGTGTCTTCTGTCAACATGGTCAATGTAAATCATCCATTGTAAAAAAAATCAAACCCAAGGCCCGAACCATTATCAAAACTTTGGCTAAGGGGCAATGAATCATGGTTATAAAAATGAATTCCAAAACTACAATCGTAATCAACAACAACAAGAGCGTTTATCAAAGGCCAAGATATTATGAACTCTGACCTATACTATGATTTCCATAAGGTTCGAGGTCATGACGACAGGACCTGCTGCGATTGCAACAAGTTTTTGCAAAGACTTCCCGAAAACCAAAGACAACTCTTTGTAGACATGTTCCTAGAAAATCTTGAAACAAACCCACAACCTAGTCATACCGGACCTGTCACACCTCAAAATGCGAACCATAAATTTCATGGGGATTCCCAAGTGAATCCTTAGAATATAAACAAGGGAATCCCTATAGGGAAAAATGATCATGAAGCCTCAACCTCTGATAATTCTCGGGTTTCTTCTAACCTTGGTTCAAACAATAATACAAAAATCTTGGGGTTAGTCGAGCTAGAATTTAAACCAAAAATTAATGCAACAACTCGGAAAAGGAGTACGTTTCACAACCCCTACCCATTCTTTCCTTCCCACAGGATGATGTTCCTACAATCACAAAACCAATATGAGCCTATGATTTAATATCGGATTTGAACAAGACCTTTTCTCACATTTCATTTCTAGATTTCTTTGAAGAAGTCACCCGCGCATTGTTCTGCATTGCTCAATGCACTAGGTATTGGTCATCTAATCCATGTTATGCCACCTCCTAGCACTCAAATAAATCATATTGAATTTGACATACATCCTCCTGGGACAAAGTGATAGGGATACTTTGGGTTTGTTTTTGATATAGAAAAGATGTCATCTGATATTGAAATTTCCTAAAGAGGTGATCTTGCCTTATTTTTACAAGTCTGGGTTTATAAAAATTGCATTAAGAGAGCCATGATTGATGATGGGGCTGCTGTAAATGTGGTTCCTTTCTCTTTCTTGCAGAAGTTGGGATATGGAGAGACAAATTATTCCTCTACAAGAAACACGTTATGGGGTACGGCAGTCTTAAAGTGACCTCGATTGGAACCATAGTTCTTCCAGTCACGCTTGGTCCAAAAACCATCTTGACGGAGTTTTACATTATCAACAGGGAAACAAGTTATAACATGATCCTTGGGAGACCCTGGATTCATCGAATGAAGGCTATCCCTTCTACCCTGTTCCAAGAAATTAGATTCCTTCATTTGGGAAGGTCTTCATCACTCAAGGGGATCCTAAGCCCTTCGATATACACTTAGAAAACCTCAAGAAGAAGAAAGGAGTCCACATGGAGTATGAAATTCCTATGAATCAGTTAAACAAACCACCTCCATCAAAAGAGTTAGCTCCGATCACCTTGGGAATTCCGAAGGCTAAAGTTGTTGACCCAAAAACATTTGAGGTGGCAAGGACAGATAAAGGTAAATCAATATCTATGGAAGCAGTTTCCACTAAAACCACAATGAAAATCATGAAACTCTTAGAGAGTGATGATCCGATCTTCCTCCCATTTGAACCACAGGGGATGGGTAGTCTTCTTGGTTTAATATCTCTTCCATCCAATGATTTAGGTCTAGGTGTAAACATGATATAATCAACAAACTAAGAAGGAAAATTTGAGATTGAAACGATTCCCATCAAAGCCATCTCTCGAGGGTTGTTCTATTCTAAACCTTGGTTTCAACCCATGTGTGTGTTTAAAACTAAGCTTACCATATCCATGGGGCAAGGGCTCATCATTCAAAAAGTGTCACAAGTAAACACAATGCTCCACATAGGAAACAAGGTTGAGCAACATAGTCATGCTCACCCAAAGACCATGTCTTAAGAATGTGAAAAGAGGTGTATGAACACCTCTTTCGGACAAATGATTTTAATGATTGGGCATATACACTTCTGGGCAAGTGTTGTAAGTTTAAACCTAGAATGGTAGCCCCTTGTCAAGAGAATGAAAATTTTGAGGATAATGGTTCTTCGCTATGTACTTTTAGGGGTGAAGAATTCGATATTCATCAACTTTCTTCACCTTAGACATCATGACATGTAGTCTCACTTGCATTTCCACATGTAAATTACTGCATCTCGCATTGCATTTTCATCTTTCGGTTCATTTCATAAAATTTGTGATCAAGGGACTTATTCTTATAGCAATTCCTAAAAACTTATAAAAACATTGGCAAAACATTCAAATCATGTCTCTACAAATCTTCACGGTGTCATCAATTGTTTCCGAATCATTTCATCGATCCAAACAAGATAAGACAAAGCTTTAAAAGTAACCATACCAAGGCCTGCATACTTGGCTCTACTTATAGTCTCTTTCTAGGTTAGGTGTCTTTGCCTATAGTCTATTCTAGAAGCTTCATGGTGTCACATCTATCCTATAAACATCTCTTTGGAAATAAGAACATTCTAAACATTTTTCCTAGATAAATAAGTCAAATGCAAATCCACAGAAAAATTTTTATTTTACACATTTCATTTGCCCTACCAACCTTCGGTGTTGAGCCTACGTTTCTTACTAGTGATGTAGGGTTGGAAAAGGAGAGAAATGCCCTTACTCACTTATGCCTTGCCCATGGTGATAAGCCCATACTTCCTACTTGGTAGCATGGGGCAAGGTGTAGGGGTCTCTTTGAAAAACTTGAAAGTTAGAAACAATTCATTCAAATATTGTGAAATCATAAATCAAAACATAGTGAAATAGATGTCCAAAATTCCAAAAGAGCTTAAAACCTCAAACCATATTTTGTCAACCAAGTGGCCATATACGGATCTAATTCTAGATAAACTGGAAAGCAATTCACATTTTAAACTATGAAGAAAAATTGAGTAGAGTGAGGCTGTATTGTCTCAATTTGATTTTGCCAAATCCTTGTCTTTCTCTCAACATTACCATTTGAAAAGTTTCTATAAATTTTACCCCTTATGGATCTTGGTATTGAGCCCTCGCATCTTACTAGTTGTGTGGAGTTAGGAGTGGGGCAAGTTCATTCACTTATCATATCACTCTTTCGCCACGTTTTTCCAAAACAATACGAAGTACCAAAATTTTCGTAGAGAAACTAAAGTTCAACATCACAATGTGATTGCATTATCATATATCGAAATTACAAAGCAAAGAAAGAAATCATTTTGTTAGCATTCATGTCCACTTTGCATGCATTTTGAAAAACATAAAAAATAAAAAATTCTAAACAGACTAAGAGTGGACACATGAATCAATTTATATATGGAAGTCAACTCTATGCAAGTAATAATCAAGCCAAAAAGAGATATCTTTACATATCATAGTGTGTCATAGCTTTGTATGAATACCATCACACACTAGGTGTGGTCAAAATGCTCGCAATGAGCATGAAATAATAAAACATCATATATGCCTCACAAAAGGGAGACTAAGCAATAAAGGCACTCTACTTATCCACTGTTTAAGGCCCCTTATGACCACTCTAATTTCTTAGGAGTTCTTCTCAAAAGCAGCCAAACAACAAAGGGCCAAGCCTAATGCAAAATACCATTCCCAAATCCATTATTATTCAACCATACTCAAAAATGAAAACGATCAATGTGGGCCCATAGCTCAAAAATCACCAAGTTGATATGTGCAAATGAATTTGGAAATGAGTTTGTTTAGATATATATGTTGTTATACCTTCCTTTTGAGTGCATATGTTCATGGGGCTAGAGTCTTTGGCATAGGTATATTTCTACATCCTCATGAGATGGTAAGTCCTCTTGTCGTTTTAATTTAGTGTTTATTTTTCAATATTTTATCTATCTACACTTGAGTCTTCTTTTCATTTTACAAGTAGCGAGGAGTCTAGACGACGACATTTCCACACACCCAAGGCGTGTTAGGTATAGCTTATAACTCCCCATTTTGGGAACACCATACTCGGACTCTACGTTTTATGCCTTTTCATGTCTAAGATACTTCTTCGAGGGGGAATATGTACGCACCCAAAATTACATGTGCTACATTGTCGAAAAAACGGTTACAAAAGTCCCCAATGATGATTTAGGTCCTTTCAAGAAGGTGTTCAATCTCTAATTTTCATTCACAGTGTATATTTGTCACTTAGACGTCTTGGCTTAGCCTTCCTATGCTTTTTCCAGCTTCCTTCCTCTTTTTGCGCATGTGTTGGCCTTTAGTGCTAGGACCACCGCCCTACAGGTGGCGGTTCTAAAACCGCTACCCAAAATAGGGTGGCAGTCTTGAAACCGCTGCCCAAAACAGGCGCGGTCTGGCCGCTTCCTGCGTAGGGCGGCGGTCTGCCCGCTTTTCCGATTCCCTCACGCGTGTTTTGACATGCGACGTTCACTTAATTTCACTTTTAGCATGCATCCCCAGCCAAATTATCTAAAATTAGCCTTGTTTGCTTGGTTCTCCTTCCTCCTATTTTTAAATAGATTTAATTAGTTGGAATTACTTCTTCTTGCCTTGTGCGTGGAGTCACATCGCAGCCCCAATTCTTATATATTCCATGCTTGTGCTCAAGAAAAGGCCTGAGAATTTTTGTGTATCTTGCATTGTATTGCTACCACAATCTTGTTAGGAATTTCATAGCCAAGCTCAAATCTCTTGTGCTATCTCTCTTCTACTTGCATTGCATCCAAACTTCCTTCAAGCTGTCATTGCTCAAGCGCCATCCTCCTGTTGTTGTTCTTGCGTTCCCAATCCCTTGGAATCATATGAACACTCAAAGAAAGAAAAGAAAAAAGCTGAGGGGACAAACTATTGCACAGCTAGATTTACCTTTGTTTTATGAATTCCGGGTTGGATGTGTTGTTTGATTTCCTTCATTCCTGTAATTTAACACTGTTATATCATATCAAATATAGTAGAAATAAATTTCCTTTCATGTGCAAGTAACTAGTTAATTTCCAAGAGGGCTTGAATCTTTCATATCAACTCCTAGTGACGGATCCTCTTCTTCCCATCCTTGTGGATCTCGAAGAAGAGAATATCGATAGGAGGTTGTCTACATATCATAGAACGTTTGGAAAAGTTCTTGTTTTAAGTTAGTTTAGTTTCAATACACTCAACATACCACACCGGTTATCTCATTTGTTTAGTTTTAGTGTAGAAATATTTTAATTAGTTATAATAGAAGTTTTTGATTGTAATATTTCAATTACGTGATTTTTTAGATTAGTTTCCTTTTAGCAATAACATAGATTGTTAATTTCATTTAGTTTACATGGACACTTCAAACTAGTTTAGCGCTTAGATCCAAGTTATGTAAACAAACCATAAGGAATTTATGCTACCTGTTCATAGCCTCTAAATCTCCCCTTTGCCAACTCAACTACCAGGATATCACACTACCATATATTAGTCATTGATCCTCCTATAGTTAGCCACACACATTCAACATCGGCTACTTCAAAGATGACCTCGGGGATCGAGTGCATTGAAGGTTGCATGTCAATTTTCATTTGTATAGTTTCCATGGTTTCTTAAGGAAATTAAGGCTTAACTAATATAAAACTAAGCGCACAATGGGACATATCAAACAGTAAACATAGAACTTAATTTAATACCACAAACGTAGATCCATTAACCAAGAAGGCTATATCGATAGGAAGACCGAGTACCCTTGATCAAATATCAAACTTACAATAGACTAAGAATATTACAAAATATAAACACACTAGAGAATATTGCTCCTTCATTAACGATGTGGTGAATGAATCCAAAACTTCCTTTTATAGAAGAGAGAGAGGATTTTCACCAGATAACTTAGAGATCAGGAACTGGAAACTCGGGTTACTTAAAAGATACACACTAGGAGATAATGAAATACAATAATGATTAGTACACGTCACTCATCCTAATGCCTTTAGAAAAGTGGGGAGGTCCACCATGCTTCATTGTGACATAAAGTTTGTCACGTCAAAAAATTATTTGATTCCTAAAGGACCACTAAGATAGATGGTAACAAGCCTTGTCGTCATAGATTTTACTTTGTAAGATTCATAAGGGCTATAATGAACTCTAGGATTGATGTCATCGTCAAACGAGCTAGGTGATTCCTCTCTTATGGCGGAGTGTAGGTCCTTGTGTTGCACTCACATCAAAGTCTTGAAATGGAAGAACTATTGGCACTTTATCTATGGCTACGTGTCTTCTTGATGGGAAAATATATTGATCTGGTATCCATAAGAAATGACCAGGTGCTGGAGGATGTAGATTCATTGTATGGTGGAGATAAATTTTTATCCAAATTTTTCCATCTGAATATTGGTGATGTGCTTGCACATGGTTAGGCTTAACATAATATATCTCTTTTACATACCAAATAATTTTACAATTTATTAGAATATTCCTTTCAATGTCAGGATGCATCTGAAGAAGAGGATGATTAGAGATTTTAGTAGGAAGATATTTGGAGAAATAATATTTGAAACGATTTGCATTATATCTTTGGTATCCCATCCTACTGGGTTTATTCCAAATATCAGTTTGTAGTGGATGACCTTCAAGCCACATCCGAGAAAATTCAAACCTCCACAATGTTCTTGGTCTTGGGACAAGTTGTCTTAAGCAAATTCCTTCTATAGGAATATCATCTGGAGGTAGCTCCACAAACCTATAATGTCTCCATTTCCATCTTAAGGTTTAGAACACCACGGGATCTTAAAGAGAGTGAAAAATTTTAGTTAGTATTTATGGATCTACAAATTTGGTTGCAACTTCAGTCATGGAGTATGGAGAAACATAAATAATATCCTGACTAAGTAGGATTTGTTGTGCTTCAAATGACATTTGATTATCATTTCTTCTTAGCACATCAATAGATCTTTGAGAATTTGAACATGACCAAACATGGCTAACAAATTCATGAATTACTTGGGTAATATTGATTTTCTTGGACTAGTTCAATTCTCTGCTTGCAAAATCTGCCAAAGAATTATCTTTTCCTTTAATAAATTCAACTTCAAAGATATAATTATCAAACCATATTCTCCATATCTGTAATGTATTGAAAGTTATTGTTTAAGAGGGGTCGTCATTATTAAGTCGAGCTCTGAAGTCTTTGAGATCAGATCTCAAAATGAAATGTTTAGTTTATAGGAAAAATAAGAAAGCTTTAATGGCTTTCTTTGCTGCAAGAATCTCTTTGTGAGCTGAATGATATTTCAATTCTGAACCTTGAAAAGATCTAGATGCATATTTGTAGATCTTTTCTTTTCCATTCTCTAATTTTTCTTTTAGCACACTCCCCATAATTCTTCACTGGCATCAGTCTCCACAATATTTTGTCCTTTTCCTGGCAAGGACATGGCTGGAATATTCTGAACTTGCCTTTTAATTCTTTTCACAGCCTTGAGTCATTTCAGGTGTCCAACTAGGAGCATTTTTTCTTAACCTTTTATTGATAATAATTATGTCGAAACAATCCCTTAGAAATCACGTAATATAGTTAATACATCCAAGAAATCTCTGCGAACTACAACTTTTCAATTATCTTATCAGGAAATTCTTGGATTTTAGATACAATATGAGATTGCATCTCTATTGATCCATCCTTTACAGTAATACCTAGGAAATTTATTTCATCTTTGAATACCTCCATCTTTGTTGGAGATAAACACAAACCATTTTGGTATATTGTATCATATTTTTTTGTAGATGCTCAATATGCTCTTGAAGATTTGGAAAATATCATAATATCATCAATACATACAATCAAGAAATCGACAACTCACTAAAATATTATCCATCATTTTCTCGAGAAATTGATGGAGTCATCTTCAGAAAAATGGAAGTACATTCCATTCAAACCTGTCCACCTGTACAAATTTTTTTCCTATAATGATCTTCAAGTCTCAAGAAGATTTCCCAAAATCCACTTTTAAGATCAAACTTGTTGTAGACCTTTGTTAATGATTCTAGACAACAAATCATCCTTTGTTGGTATTGGATGTTGTACAAACTAGACATATTTATTCAGAGGTTTGTAGTCAACTACAATCCTTTTATTTTTCCTTAGCTGCTCACTTCTCTTGTTAACATAAAAAAACGTTACCGACGAGCCCAATGAGAATTATCCTGTTGCATAAAACCACCTTATATCTACTTAACTTTTTTTATCTCTTCATGACACTTTTTTCTGTCTTCTAGAATCATTCCTTTATGATGGGCCTTGAACTTAGGAATAATATTATTCCCATTTGCATCCTTGGAAAATAAATCAAGTGAGCTGAAATGTTTCTTTCTTCTTATAAAGGCATGAGGATTTTTTGAACATAGATCCCTTTTTATTTTTTCAACAATATCATCAATGTTTCCTTTACAAAGGGCTATGGATTTATGAATCCATTCATGATTGGATTCCTTCTTTTGTTCTGGTAAAGGAATTATGGTTTTGAATGAATATTTTCTAGGGATCCGGACATCAAGGTTAAATAAAGATATGAAATATTTGTTTAAGTTGAAGGTTCCACATTGTTATAGGGTATCTACTCCTAGCAAACAATCATAAGAGAGCATGTCATGTTGGTAGAACTGCAATGTTCTCTGGTAACCTTCTATCTGGATAGGGACATAGGTTGTATATCTGGATATGACTTATTTTTATCAAAATTAATCTTGAGGTAGGTTTTTATCCAACAATCTGTAGGGATGGCTCTAGTCCTAAGAAAACTTATATATGCACCAATATCTATCAAATTTCATCTATAGAGTATGGTTTGATATTTGGGATGCAACTCTTGATTGAAATAAAAGGATTTTGAGCACCTTTGATGATACATACCTTGTTTTTATTTCTTCTGTTGAAACTTTCTTGTTCGGATTCTTGATGCACAATCTCTTGATAAACTTCTTCTAGGAACTTTTCTGTTTCTTTTGTCTCCTTCGGTCTAAAGATTCTTCTTCCAAAAACTTCTTGTATTCTTCGGTTTCCTTTACTATTACCTTTTGGAGAAAATATATTTTGTTCCTTCACCATGTTATTTTGTATTCTGGCTTGGTGAACACAAATTATGATTCTGGATCAACAACTTGGAATTCTTCTTAATTACCTTGTGTTCTTCTGGAAATAGAAAAGGGAAATTTCTCTCGGGAAATTCCTTCCTCTTCCTCATCCACAACCTCTCATGGATGGTTTTATTTATCATACTTGTCTTTGTATAATGGGTATGGATGATGAGGAAAATGCTTTGTGGCTCTGTTTTTGATATGCTAACTTCTCTATTTCTTCTTCTTTTTGTTGTGCATCAAGTTCTGCACGTATCTAGGCTTGATATCTATCTTCTAGCTCTTTGAATTTTTGAAGTAGATATGTCTTCTTAGAAGTATCCCATGGGGGAGATCTTTCATATTCACTTTTCTTGAGTTCAAGTTGTTTCTGTAATACCTTTACAGATGGAAGAATAAGAGGATGAGGAAAACTGACAATCATATGTACAAATGAAGGGAATGAATCATATCCCACGATTTTATATTATCGAATCTAAATCGATTGTTCCACTTTATTGACTTCGTATATCTTCAGATAATGCATAAGATATTTATGAAGAATAGTAATCTGAATTAGAGACTAGCTAATATGTTTTATCATTTATGCCTCTAGATTCAAGAATATTAATCTTAGCTTTATCCTTATTAATGTCCTTTTTAGGAAATTCATTGGCATAATGTTTTCCTTTGCAGATAAAACATGTAGGCACGAGATATCTTCTTTTTCCCAAAATATTTCTTCTTCTTCTTTCTTCTAGGAGAAAATTCACAAGAAAATATTTTCTTGAAATATTTCTTATTCAAATATATATCTACCCTTCCCCTTTGAAAAAAATGAACATTCTTTGCAGGGATTTTTCTTATGAGGAGAAATATGAGATGGCTTACACCCAAATGGATCATTATCCATTATCTAACATAATTTCGTTCCTAGGTTATTTTGTGCTTTGGAAACCTCTTTTCTATCTTGTTTCTCTTGCAGAGATGAGATTTCTTCTAATCAATTATTTGGTTAATGGCTCAAAAATTAATTCTTCTAGAGTCTTACCATGCATAGCCTTTTTGTATTTAGTAGCAAAATATGCAGGAAAAGATTCAACATATTTGACCTTCATTGTTGGGTCATTTATGTTTCCTGAATTATAATATAGTCTCTGCATATAGCACTGATATTATTTTATCCTACTCATATCACATATTCTAGATTTTAGAAATAGAGTAGTATTTTTGTATTTATCATTATCCATAATATCTAAAAATTCAACAATGAGAGAAACATAAAGAAGCGATAATACCTCCATTGAGGATTGCTTCTTTTTGGGGATATGCATCCCACCATTCTCTAGCAATGCTGACAAATCCATTGGCTATTGTCTCAACAATAGTTCTGGGATCTTTGTGATATAAGAGAAACCGGGTATTATACCATCCTATCATCTCCTTGATCTATGTTAGAGTGGAACAATCCAACTTGTACCAATTTGGTTACAAGGGTTGAGTCCTTGTAGTATTATGTAGTGGCTCACTAGAAGAGGCTCCAACTGATCCATCCATAAGAACCATACTTTTTGCATCTTCAGAAGTAATAATAGCCATACCAATAGAAACTTTTTTCCGGAAGAGCAAATTTATTGCTTCTGGAAGAATAGTCTTGTGTCTTTCTTTAGAATAAGATATGTTTACAACATCTATCCATGAAACCTTTTAAAACTAGTTTGGGACTATTTCTTCAGTTTCTCTATATTTTCAACTATTTTTTCTACCTAAGGAACAATTTTAGGAATTGGTTTTACCGCAGTTCTTGGATATGATCAATATTTTGACTAACCTCTCACTCTTCTATATAAGGAAGTGTGGGATTCATTCACTACATTGGTTAATGAAAGAGCAAGATTCTCTAGTGTGTGTAGATTTTATAAGGTTCTTAGTCTATTGTAAGTCCGATCTTTGATCAAGGGTACATTAGTCTTGTTATCGAGAGATAGTTTTCTTGGATAATAGATCTATGTTTTTGGTATTATATTAAGTTCTATGTTTATGTTTGATATGTTATGTTGTGTGCTTAGTTTTATATTAGTTAAGCCTTAGTTTCCTAAGAACCCATGGAAACCCTAAAAAGGCCACGTGGAGCTTCACTCAACACACCGTCCAACATAGGCATAGAAGAGGCATGGTGATAGCTTTTTCTCGTCCATTGTTTTCCAATCGGTGATTGTCATTTTCCACAAGTGGCCTTTATGTTACCCAATAATTATTTCATCATATTCACTCCCAAAATATTATCCCCTTCTTTTCTTGTCCATATGTCAAACTATCTTCCCAAAATTTTCACCTCTAAAAATATATATATCTAAAACCAACCAAAGTTGGAAATTACGGTTTGCCACAATTATACCTACATTGAGAATAATTAAGCCAAAAGAATTAATCTTTCCACAATATTGATTATTATATTAGTAATTAGGTTTTATATATGTGTTAAGGAAAGAGTTAAATTGCTCTTAAATAAATTGGAATATTTTCAAATAGAAAATAAATTATATTAAAAATTGGCATTTATATCATCTCGTAACTACTTTAGGATGTACCTATACATTGACTATTAGTTCCACCTTTTCATTATGAATTATCGGATGGTTGTTTTATTATAGATGGACAATACATATTATGTGCAATGTATATAAACAACATTCTATTCAAGGATGAGTAAGATTACATGTTTAGTTTCATTTTGTATTTCCAAATACCAACTCCTAAAGATTCCCAAAGGTGAATTATAATTTAATTATTTTGTAGTCATATATAAAAATATATGAGCAAGTATATACTTTGGTTTTGACTTTGAACAAACCATTATTACTCATTTGATTATATAATTGAAATATCAAGCATTAGTAGGAATATAAATTCAAATTATGATAGATTTGTAATAAATTGTTAATATTTCTTAAAGTTAATCATGAACTGAATTAATACACATGGCTACGATTTGATTGTAAACACAATTGGATGACGGTTTCTAAATGTCAAGGATTATTTAATTATATTTGATAAGCTATTTGTTTTATATGGAAAGTCATTTCATATACACAAATAAAGTTTTATATCATATAAAAAGAGATATTTCATATTCAAAAATTTTATCATAACATTCATGGAGTCATAAATGTATATAACAACTTCATGATGATGATAAGTGGATAAAGCAAGTGCATGATATTATTGGAGAATTAAATAGAGACATAGTAATTATCATAACTCAATTTAGACATTTGTCTACCTTGAATAGCTCAATGTCTCTATATTTAGTAATTACACCATGTACTCTACCTAAAATTTGAAATCAAGTTTTGAACTCTATGAAATACTAAACCGGAATGTATAGTTTTATACTTCTTAAGATAAAGCATATTTCAATATTGTTTAATAGGAAGAGAAAGTGTTATACATTTTAATAAAGTATAACTCTACCTTGATTATCTTTTTATGCCTCCTTATCATGGTTATATCCCAAGAATGGATCTTTATAGTGGTTCTTATCTCATCTCAATATGTTTAATAACTTGTCTTGATTGATTGTAAACTTGTTACCATTTTTTATAGTTTGTATCAAACTTGATTCTAAACTAGCATGTACGGAATCTAACCCTACCTTGAATAGAAAAATTGTTGAGAGTTTAACCTATCGAAGCTTTAATATGTATGATATTTATTTTTCGTTAGTGTTACTTCAAGTTTGTTGCAAAATGTATATAATGATTGTTGGAAATGGCTTAAAATATTAAAATGTTGAAAGTAAATTCGATTATTTTTAGTATGCTTGTTCTGAAAATGCTCAATTATATTATTTTTTTGCTTCAAACCGAGGTTTGTGATGTGATAGATAAAAATCTACATCTAGATATGTTTTTCAAGTTTGGTAGAAGTGTTATCAATTGGAGCAACAAAAGCAACCAACAATTTATATTTTGCTACAAAAGTTAAGTATATAATTTCTATGGAAGTAACTAAAGAAGCCATGAAACGAAAAGAATGTTGGAAACACTTCATATGGGCATCAAAGGAAGTACATCTCATTTATGTGACAATTATAATTTTATCATTCTTGTGGACAATCTAGTTTAAAATCAATGGGCAAAACATATCAAGTTTCATATCCATTTGATTCGTCGAAAGTCTTAAATGGTAATATTGATCTAAAATTTTGTCCAACAAATAATCAAGTTGTAGATATTTTCATGAAACCACCATGTGATGCAAACTTCCGCAATTTTTATGCAATGTTAGGCTTTTCGGATGTCATTGAGGGGAGTATGTATTAGAATTCCATCTCCTAACAATCTTGTTGTAAATCCCATGTTGTAAAAATCATTGTAAAAGTTCACTGTAAGTGAGACTTATGTAAATGATCACATTGCATGAGTTTACTTGTAATACCCAACGAAGCATTGGTTATGGAAGATCCTTGTTTTATAAAAGGCTCCATGAACTCATATAAGACTTCATGTATACACTTTTCCTTGAGGAAATTGGGATCTAAATTATGACAAGTTGTTTATCATGTAGTCTGGAATACATGATCTTCACCTTGGCATATATTTTTATCCATGTTGGCATGCTAGCCTAAATTGTCATGGATGATTTATGGATTGTAAATCCTTTTGTATAAAAAGATAACTTTGGCATGTTTCCCCACTTAACATTAAGGGGGAGTGTTGGAATGTAATATTAAGTGGGGTCACCTTTGGTGGCCACCACATACACATCCATATATTATTTAATATTCCCATGTCCATTTCAACCAAATGTGGAAGTATTAATTAATTCCTATATTAAGGTTAATTAAAAGAGTGAAATGGTGCAACCGAATCACCCACCTTATATAATAGGATGATCTCATTTGAGATTGACAAGTTATTAGATGTAATATTTCACATAAGCATTTAAGAGAAGCATTTTGTAGGACACTTTGGTGAATTTGGAGAAGTGAAGATTTATTGTGTTGGGTAACTATAATTTCCTCAATTAATATAAGGACTATTTTTATGGTGGATTTTTTTCGCATTAATTTTTCCCGACATTGTATGTCTTCATTTTCACTGTACTGATAAATATAATATTTTATTTGTTCATGTCATATTTGCATATTTACCTTATATAATCTTGTGGTTGATTGATTGTTATTTATTTCATTTAATCAATAAACCCACATGTTTTAACAATTTTTCACTTTGAAATCTATATAGCATGCGCACGCACACACACACACACGCACGCCGTACACACACACACACACATGAAATAAATAGTAGAAACATAGCTTTATTCAATTACTTATAGAATACCACACATGGGCGATCACCAATGATGCAATCTCAACAATACAATAATAATATAAAGCTTTCACTCAACCTATTTATTATCTACACACTCTAGTATGAGCTTTAAGCTCTCATCACTCTCTTCTCTTGTGAAAATCTCTACTTCCACTCCTAAAACTATTAGGTTTTGTTTATATACGTATGCATACCACCCAAATGCTACATCGTACTAAGATACATGCTACCACTAGACTCTTATAATCAAAACACATTAAAAAGACAAGACCCAAAGGACCCATAGAGAAACTCAAAGCATAACCATTCAACTTCTTCAAAACTTTCATGGTGTCACTCAACTTTGTAGTTATTCATGGCTTCAAACAAAACCCTACGAGTGCCTTAGGACTTAATTAGTACTTCATGGCTTCCAAACAAACTCGTATTATTATGTGGCTTCATCTAGTACTTCACGACCTCCCCGTAGTATTTTACAAATTCAATTAGTACTTTGCATCTACCGTCTAGGTCACCAATAACACAAATACTACAAAAATAGCTTAACTATTTTTGGATGATATAGGATTTCTGTGGACTTGAATGCTCCTACATCAAAGGATTAAAGGAAATTGTTTCCTAGTGATTACCAATTGGATATATTAAAGAGAATGTATAATTAATGACACGATGAGTTAATTCTAAAATAAAACATGGAGGAGTTTTACAAAATCATAGTTTGGGATGGTCATAGAAAATGCTTGAAGGAAAATAGTGCGGAATATTAAGGATTGCGATGGGTGGTCCAACTTGAGAAAAACATATTTAAAATGTTGATGATGGAAGAAGTGTACCAATCTTATATAAGAGTGGAGGAGAAGCTAATGTTTAGATGGAATGATGCAAAGGGAAAAGCAAGGCTCGATGGTGGTAAGGACCCAATGATGCTTTAACGTTAGTAGTGAGGAAGGTGCAAACAATGCACAAGCTCAACAAGCTAGAGGAAGAACCACTTATACAATAGGGAGATATAGAGGTGGAACACTCAACGTTACATGCTTTAGGTGTGGAAAAATTACGCATCGTTTGATGAGAGCTATCATACACATGGCGATGGTGAGAAGAGACGAAGTATGCAAGTTTTTAAGTGGACATAGAGTCGACAGAGGACACATGAGATATAGAGGAGCCTAAGCAACGAGATATGTTACTCATAATGAGGATAGTCTTGAAGGTTGTGGAAAAGAGAGAGAGTTACAATATAGGTGTCATGTTTTCCTAACAAGATGCAAGACAAGAGGTAAAAACAACATAATGGTAGTTGATCATAGAAGCATAAAAACTTTGGTATCGATAATGATGGAGATGAAGTTTGGATTGGAGCGAAAATTGCATCTAGATCCTTATAAAGTGAACTAGTTGGGAAAAGGAAAATCCAACATTATGCAAAAAGATGCGAATAGAGATGAAGACTAGCCATTTAACAAAACAAGTTCCATGTGATATGTTATCAATGGTTGTATGCAATATTTTTACAAGAATTTTGTGGAAATTTTACTTGTGAGATGTTGTATAATGGAAGAGCCACTACGGTGTAGGTGCGGAAGGATGGAGAAAGTTTCATTATGCAAACGTTGAGGGAAAGAGATGGCATTGTACACCAAATTCATTTGGTTATGCGTGAAAAGGAGAAAAAACTTTAAGATGAAGAAAGCATATCATATGCAATAGATCAAATAAGTGTCACACAAAGTAGAGAGTAAAATATGTGTAGCGGTGTGAGAGGAAATGCATAAAAATATATTTTACAAAAGGAGATGAGGTGGAGAAGGAAAGAGACAACCAATGTAGGAAGAGATCATTGTGAAGATAACAAGGATAGGGGTGTGGATGAGTAGGAGCCTTATAAGAGAAGGATGTTGGTCTTGTACCCAACTAAAGCCTTTAATTGGAAAATGAAGAGTATTTGTTAGTTAGTAGGAAATCCAAGACCTTACCAAAATGTCAAAAGTGTGTTTCTATTACTCAATCTGCATGTTTGACCACTTAGCTCACACATTTGTCTACCCAAGGTGTATGATGAAAGAGTATCCGATTCATATGTGATATTGTATCAACCAAATATAGTTAGAGTAGATTTTTGTTTGTACATATTATTGTGTGTGGCATTAGCATATTTCTTCATCACAAACAAGTCTTAAAAAGTTGTCGTAAATGCGTACTTAATTATGCAGAGCATATAATGGTGATTTCTCACCCAAGATTTCTTATAGGTAAATGATGTTAAGAAGGCATTGTGTCACCTCCGCTTTATGTTTATGGATTTCAAAAGTTGGCACGAAGCTTATAACCCTTGACACAAGATCAAAACATTGTTTGAATGACTAAAAATGTAGTATAGAATTAAGAACCCTCCAAATTGTGCATGACAATGCATTCTTCACCATCATAGGCTTATGTTAGTAAAGGAGACTCATATTGATACCTCGCATCTATATATGACACCGCAGAGGCCATTGAACTTCCACACAAGAAATACATAGAATTTTTACACAACAACACACAAGTTCTTGTTGTTAACTTTACTTTCTATTGTTGGGTAGTTTTAGATTAGTATATAACTGCTAGTGTGGTAATTACACTTCCTAATTCATAGGGTGTGTTACGTGAAGCTAGCTAATAAATAATTCTCATGTAATCTATTTTCAATGTTGAATATAAATTATATTTTGATTCATGTTTACATTTGGTATCAAAGTAAAGAGGGGCAAACGATTTTCGTGTTTGAGTTCAAAATCTAAACAAAGAGGAGTCTTGAGGAACCGCCTTTTGCTTCATATATGGTTCTTAGATTGTTGTTTTAAGAAAAAAATCCTTCTCAAAAATTGCAAGTATTAGTAGAGGAGTTTATGTTTTGATAAAAAAGGGAAAATGTTTGGAACACGGGTTTTGGCTCTAAATTTATATATCCCTACCAACTCTAAAGGAGCTTGTTGCATTGTTATCTTGGAACCTTTTGTATAGCTCAAGTTAGTGTTGATATTTGTATTTGTTTATCTCTGCCTCTCTTATTTTAGCAGTGGCAGATGTGACATGACAGAGTGTTTTTAACATCAAAGTAGCTCAAATCAATCAACAAAAAAATTAAAGCTTCTGGTTTGGGGCATGGAAATAATGAAGCTCAAATCATGACTACAAATTCAAACATACAACCCCAAACCCTAAAGTCGACCAAAGCGGAGATGTCGGTTCATTTATTATTCTTTTTAAAAGCTTCTTGTAGTTTTTAAACAATAAATATAGTTTTGCTCATATATGTTCTGAATGCAAGCTCGACATTTTTCCTAATCCATGAGGGGAAATCATCTTTGAGCTAAGAGGTTGTGGGTTCCATACCCAACCACCTCTTTTGTATTAAAAGAAAACGTTTCATAATCTTTAAAAAAAAAATTGTACCGTATATACATTGGTAAAGAACATAGTCGAAGAGTCTATTAGACTTTTGAACAATCCTTGTGAGGGCAGAGGTCATGGGTTCGAACCTCTACCCCCACATTCCTTTTGAAAGAGTCGAATAGACATGTTTAAATTTTAAATAATAAGCATAAACAAATAGACATGTTTAAATTTTAAATAATAAGCATAAACAGATTGATGAATTGTTGTTTCGGGGAGTTGGTGACCTAATATTGTGTAAAGCTTATTATATTTGAAGGTCAAGGGTCGACCCCACCCCTTCTTATATAAATTTTTACTCCAAATTTCTTTTGATTAATGAGGTGGCATTTTAGTTAGTCATATCTAACTACATTTGGAGGGGAAACCCGTAATTGGGGGTAAAACATGCACAAAACTTATTTTTGCAAAATTTGTAAAAATATTTTAAAAAAAGGAGGAGGTTATTGTAAAGAGGCCAAAGATCCTAAAATAAAAAAATGTAAATATTTCAATATTTCCTAGAGGCATAAATTTTTCTTGTATTTTGTATATCACATTGTCTTGATTTGTATGTTGTCATATCAATTGCAAAAAATGTTAAAATCTCAAAAGCAAACATTGTAAACTATAAAATTGTTCCAAAACACGCAAGATCATTCAATCTCATTCGTAGTGTTTGGTATATACGTTGGCTCTGGGTTGCACTTATAGATAATGTCCTCACTTTGAACTACTGCACCTAATGTCTAACAAAGTTGTAACAATGTTTAGGCATCATCCCTATAAATCATCAAGGAAAAATAAGTAGACTTACACTCGGTTTACCATCTCTATGTTTCGAATCTGCCATGATTGTTTGACATAAATCCTAAAATGGGGAAATTGTGGTATATCGAACTTGTCGTCCATGTACAATGATATCCCATTAAGAAAATGTTAATGATCATATTGATCCCTTCACATATTGTCTATGTACGACGTACCATTATGCTCTCATGTGCATTAATGCCTCTCTCACGTATGACTATATATATTGAGAGGATGAGCTTCTTACATATATTGACATGTATATCGAAAGGCGCATAATAGAGTTATTTGATATATCAGCCTAACAATATATAAAAACTATTTAGAATATTAAGGAACCCTTCTATCTCCCATATTTTGCACACATGGCTCCAAATGCTCCAAATTTCTTTCTACCGATTCACAACTCGTATGAAGAGACAACTACGTTGCTTCATAACACAAATTGAATTTGAAGACATATGGAATGTAGTTTATGACTCCTTGGTTAGACCTAAAAATGAGTTGTAAAATGTCGGTTTGATATAGCCAATCAAAAGGGCAAGTTGATCATATTGTTTGGAGTTTTAGATGAGGTTGAACCCCACATTTTATATTCTACTACATCAAAGGAAGTGTGGGATAATCTCAACATAGTGCATGAGGCTATGACTCAAAACACCATTCACCACCTCCAAATTCAGCTACATAATCTCAAAATGAAAAGTGGTGAAAAAATGGAAGCCTTTCTAAGGCATTTTGCAACTTGAGGGTGTTACTCCTTACGCATGGAAATAGAATTGACAAATGCATCTCTCATAGCAATTATCTTGAGATCAATGCCCCCTTCTACATGATATGTGTGACTACTTTGAATGTCACAGGACTTGAACACCGACATTTGAGAAGTTGGTTAACATTGTAACAAGAAGAATCCATGCACATGGAAAAATAAGGGGAGGAGCATGCTCTAGCTTCACATCAGAAAAGGAAAAAGTATACAAAGTTGTCAAAGCATCCCCGAGCATAAAGTAATCAATAAAATCAACAAGGGAATAAACAATAGAAGTATTCTCATATCGGAGGATGGAAAGGAAACATAAACTGCATGTTTGGTCAAATTTTTAGTACCATAGGTCTTTATTTCCGAGTTTCGAGCATTCTACATGATAAAAAATTAGTAGAAACTAGGATGGAATTATTTTTGAATTGAACCAAAGGGTTTGTGGTAGATGCCATAATAACTAGAATGACATACATTTTAGGTGATGAAAATTAAAAAAGTGGGAAGCGGATATGAAGCCCAAATACCATGGAATGTGAGGGAACTCGAATGTCAATTCTCGAGTGCATAGTATATTTCTCATCATCATTCATCAAAATTACAAAAAGTAGTGAATTTTGCATTCATTCCCTCTAAGAAAATGAGAGAATGCATCAAGAGTGGTCTATTGACAATGCACAACCAATGCGAAGAACAAACATTGTTTGTATATCAATGCAATGCAAATGCATAACAATGTGAGGAGTTCGACTTGACAAAGCAGTTTTCCAAATTTGTGAGTGAAGGAAAAAATCTATGTGGACATCTTATAACAAGAAGATTGTTGGGAAGAAGATGTAAAGGTTGTAGATGTCGTATATCTCACATTTTCAAGGAAACACAATGGAATACAGTAGGAAGGTTGTAAGAGGTCATAGATACCAAGGTGTAACACTTGAGGACTTGGCCAATTTGATGAGAATTATGCTATCTTGTTTATATGCGATGGAAGTGGTGTAACGCTGATATGTTGTTATGGAAGATCAAAGTGATAAGGAATCAAAATATGTGCAACAAAGTGTACAAACTCCAAATGAATAAGAAAAAGATGTGCGAGTTAAGGGACCAAAAGATAAGTTTTTAGTGTAATTGGTTGAATGAGGAATAAGCAAATATTAGATACTCCAAGTTACTCTAGAAGTATGAAACCAAAAGATCTCATCGAGTAGATAACAAAAATTGAAAAATATTTTGAGTATGAGGATATGGAAATTCCTGGGAGATTCAAATTTGATTGAAAAATTTTGAAGCTTCATGCAACTCATTGGTAGGAGCATATCTAGATAAACATATTGCGAAGGAGTAAGCCAAATATCAAGACATGGGATAGGCTAGTAGTAAAGATCAAGGAAAAGTCTTTCCCACAAGTTACCAAGTTATCCTAGTTAAGAAATTTCATAAGAGAGAGCTTATTGTGGAGTATATTGAAGAGTTTTATCAACTCACCATTTGAGTGGGTCATGTAGAAGACGATATGGAGAAAATATCTACATATATGAATGGATTGTGGATTTTGATTCAAAATTGAATTTGGATTGATCCAATTGTGTTCAATAGAGGAATCCTATCAAAGAATTGAAGTCATAGAATAAGTTAGTGTACAAGTTGCAAAATGTTGTGCGAGGAAAAGGAATGGCGATGTAAGGTTGCAAGAAGGTGGTGGTAGGTGAAATTCTACACATCATGAAGGAGAGCTGAATGCAACACCACATAGTAAAGGAACACCCAAAGGAGGAGGAAATACAACCAGGGGAAGAGGATCCTTCAATTATTGAAGAGGTCACAAATTAACGATACATGTTATAATTGTGGAGAAATACGAAGTAGAGATTTCTTCTCACACGCCCAAAATGATGGTAAACAAAACAATGTGAGTACATACATTTCTCAAGTCAACAAAAGTTATATGTCAAGCCAAAAAAAAAACCCATAGATGTGAAAGGTGATGTTCATGCATATATTGTTGAAACTAACAAATGAAGAAGTTGTTAAACAAAAGAACAATTTATTCAAAACATCATGTAAGTCAAGAAGAAAATTCTACAATTTGATAGTAAATAGTAGAAGCACCAATAATTTGGTCGTGCAAGAGATGGTGGATAAGTTGGGGTTGAAGAGGATTACACATCCTAATCCCTATAAAATTTCATGATTGTAGAAGGGACACAAAATTCTGGTGACTAAGGAATGTCTACTCAAGTTCCAACTAGGGAGATATGAAGATGGAGTTATGTGAAACATAATGCCTATGGACACGTGTCATGTGTTTCTTGGAAGGTTGTGAAAGTTTGATCAAAAGGTGTAATATGATGGTCATGCAAACACCTACAAGGTGATAAAGGATGGACAAGAATACTCTTTGAACCCAATATAGAAGAAGTGTGAGGTAGGTGAGTAAGGACCGAAAGATTTTTGCTTTTATGAAAAAAATTCTCAAGTGAGGTGATGCGAGAACAATGAATTTTTCCCATTGTTAGTGATACCTGCAAAAAGGGAAAGTGTAAATATAATGGCGAAGAATGATGAAGTAATGTCAAGAGAAGTGAAGCACATGTCTAAAGAGTTTGCGGAGATATTCTCAAACAAGTTACTTAGAAGGGTTCTTGCTTATGAGAAACATATATCGCCTCATGGATTTGATCATAGGATCAAGTTTTCCAAAAAATATGACATACATAACGACACTACAAGAGAATGAAATGATACAAAAGAAAATTTTAGGAGCTTTTGGATTCATGAAAAATTAGAGAGAGTATGAGCCCATGCGAGAGTACCGACAATTTTGGGACTAAAGAAAGGTAGAGAATGACGTATGTGTATAGATTCTAGAGAAATCAATAAGATCACCATCAATATAAGTTTTCATTACCATGCATGGATGTCATCATAGAATTTTTAGTGGAGTGATATATTTCAACAATATTGATCTAAAGAACGAATATCACCATATTCACATAGTTTAGGTGATGAGTGGAAGAATGCTTTTAATACATAAGAAATATTTTATGAGTGGCTAATAATGCCATTTGGATTGAGCAACATGCCAAGTAATTTCATGAGGATGGTGAATGAAGTCTTGAAACCATTTTTGGAAAATTTTATGATCGTGCACTTAGATGATATTCGATATTCAATATGATGTGAGAAATTTTTTTGTTATATATAAGAAATTGTTACAACGGTTGCAAGAGAAGTTGGCCATTTAAAAAAAGTGTAGTTTCATGTAGGAGAAGCTTGTGTATTTGGGATTTTGATTTCCCATGAAGGTTTGAAAAGAGATTTAGAGAAGGTCCGCATAATAATGAAATGGATATCATTGAGGAGTGCTTTTGAAGCCTACAACTTTTATGGGTTAATTTTTTACTGAATTTTCATCGTGGATTTTAGTGGAATACGAGGATCTTTTCGAGATATTTTCTATCGGCTCCTAAACAAGAATAAAAATAGCAAAGGAGAGAAAATGTGAATTAAAAGTTAGAAAAACAAGTCAAAAGAATGAAAAGCAACTCCAAAGCAAGAAAAATTTGCACTCTAAAAATAGGGTAGTATATGATGATGCATTTACAAAGCCCAAACAAATATATGTTGCGAGGAGTGTTAACAAGAATTTGGATTGAGTTTGTTGTCCCCAAGGCAAAGGTGGGGTTGAAATTCTAGGAATTGGGATTGCATGTGTGAGGGTATAACTTGATTTGATGGAATAGTATGACCATTGTGCGAACAAATAAGTTGTGTGTACAAACAAGAATGAGTGAGACATAACTAGGGATAACCTAATTGGTCAAACCGAACAAACATGGGCTAGTTTAAGAGAATTGTACAATTTGTGTTATTACAAGACATGAATTACCAAAATGACTATCTACAAGTATTAGCATCCATCAATACATACTAGAAAGGAGTTTTGTGCCATAAGATGTAGTTTCAAATGCTTAAGAGTTATATGCAAGTGTGGAGTCATGTTTAAGGTGTGCGAGTTATATGAAAAAATTCCTCAAGAGTTTTGGTCACATGGAATGTTAAATGGTGGTCTTGACAAGTATTTTAGGATTTTAAAATAATTTCCTTGTTCGGATGAATCTCATGGAATGCCATGATCATAAAATACACATAAAATGAGTTTGTTGGAAAAACCTTAGAGGAATTTTAAAAAATTCTATAGGTATATTTAAAGCCAAGGCCAAAACATTTTTCAATATACTCCAGGGATAATTTTAGTGGCGAATATTCGTAATATGGCAAATATTCCATTTTTGAAAAATTTGAAAAGGCAAATTTTCTGGCGCGGGTCAGTGACCTGTTCGCCTAAAAATTACACTTTAATTTTTTTTAGGGGTCGGCTTCGCCTACCCTTGAAAAATATCCCCTATATAATCCTAGATTATTCGCCAGGTAGAACACTTCTACTTCACATTTGTCAACAATATGATATATCCCGTATTGTAGATGCGCGACAATGGGGTTATTTGTTGACGCGCGACACTGACGGATAGTTGACACGCGATAAGGAGGTACTGCAGATATTGACGCATAGTAGACGCATGACAAAGAGTTTGTTGATGAGCGACACGAAGATTTTTTCGATCGCAAAGCAGAGGGCGGAGGCTGCAGGTGCGCGACAGGAGATTTGTTGTCGCGCGTCAACAAATAACCCTCATTGACGCGTCAATAGACCTCATTGACGCGTCGTCAATGAGGGTTATTTGTTGACGCGCGTCAACAGACCTCATTGACGCCGCGTCAACAAGGTTGTTGACGTTGGCGCGCACGTCAACAAGGTTGTTGACGCGCGTCAACAGACCTCATTGACGCGTGTCAATAACCTTGTTGACGCGCGTCAATGAGGTCTGACATGCGCGTCAATGAGGGTTATTTGTTGACGCATGACACTGACAGATAGTTGACACGCGACAAGGAGGTACAACAGATATTGACGCATAGTAGACGCACGACAAAGAGTTTATTGACGCGTGACACGGAGATTTTTTCGATGAAAAAGCAGAGGGCGGAGGCTGCAGACGCGCGTTAAAGATTTTGCTGTCGCGCGTAAAAAAATGCATTGACGTGCGTCAATGCATTTTTGGACGCTGACGACAAAAAAAATCTCTGTCTGCAGCGTCTGCCTCACTCTCTTCTGTCTCACCACTTGACAATCAAGTGAAAATTTTTCATACAACCCCCAAAAAATTCGCCTTCCTGCGAAACCGGTTCCGGGATATTTGCCAGGTATTTTCCACCTCCGATTTCCAAGAGGTCTCTTAAAATGAACCCCGATATACTCTTTTCCAGCTCAAAATAAGAGCTTAAACTCGGAGAATGGACACCGGTTAAAGCATAAACAAAAAGGTTTATTGTTATAGTCTTGAATAACCAAGAAAGTGTGTTTGGAATGTACAATTTTTTTCCCACATTATTTTCAAGAACCCTCTCGGTATGTCTTAGAATAAGAGATTGTAGGCGAGTGTGCAGACCAACCATGAAGTACTCTCGTGCATCATTTCTTCTCTTCCATACATGGGTTCTTTTCCTCTCTCTAGTTCATCATCGTACATTATTTTCTTCCCGTTATTAGGAATTATCAAATCTAAAGAAGTTTACTTTATTTGGATGAATACATAATGATATATCAATTGTAAATAATGTTGAAACAAACATCAACTAGTAGTGATCAATCTCCAAATTAATTATTTTTTTGACATGTTACTTTATGGACTACTTTTGTAAAATACACATTCACCCATTTAAAAAAGCAGAATGGTACACTAATGTGAAAGTTGGAGCTTAGTCTTGTATTCATGAGGATAGGTGTTAATACACACACACACACACACACACACACACACACACTCTCTCTCTCTCTCTCTCTCTCTCTCTCTCTCTCTCTCTCTCACACACACACACACACACACACACACACACACACACACACACACACACACACACACACACACACGCGCGCGACTTTAAAATAACTCTTTAGAGCCATAAAATAATCTTGAAATTAACGTGTGTTAAACATCATCGACCTTCACCTTGGTAGGTCTTCATCTCTATCATGTTCCTTGGGGCAACAAAATAATTGTTCAACTTTTAAACAACACTTGCTCCTCTCGTGTGGCATTTATTTTGCATGTGTTTTCTAATCCCATGGAAGATCTGGACCTAGGAGATGTTTACTCTTTTATCAAGCAAAAGTGATTTGGAATCGCCATGTGAAAATTAACTACGAATCAAGAAAACAAATTTTACCACCTCAAACCCCTTCTCTCTGTTGTGTTGAGAGTTACAAGCCATAATTAATTACACCATAGCTTATTAGGAAACAATTTTTGGACGCTTTGCTTATTAGGAATCACTTTTTATACGCTGTTTTGGGGCCACATTGGCATCTGAAGGTGCAAGTATAAGCTTTCTATTTTCGATAATCCCCTCCGAATGATACCTCAAAAATGAATATTGTGTGTCGGTTCTAGCCTCGACAGTTTCCTTGCATTCTCACTATATGTGAGAATGGATTGTAAGTGTCTAAACTCCCATTAGTTTCTTGAAGTCCCTTTTTACGAGGCCATTCTCACGGGCCATTTGAGATACTTTGGTCTATAGTGTAGATTGCTCAACTACATTGATTCACTCTAAAGTGGTGCCTCCAAAACACATGTCGTTTACCAAAACTTATCTCTATCATCTCCTCGTTGATCTCTCGTACATATAATACCATGTCATGAGTGATCTGCTTCTATTTCACATATTTTCACCCCCTTTGTGGAGACCATTATGTATCCAATTTAGTTATGTTGAGTTGTATTGTGGTTTTATTCTTGGCCCACCTTTTTACTCTACCGTGCGTGTGTGTGCACGCGCGCGCGTGTAAATGTAGTTGAATATTTAAATCACAATTTAATTATAATCCATTCATCCATATTACATGTGACGATAAATATTTAGTTATCGTGATTTAATGTTTCATGTATCGATTTGTGAGGGTGTAGATACTTTGTTTTGGTGTGAGATTTGGTAATTGTTATGATGTTAGTGTATTTATGTGTTTATTGATTGTTGATTGAAGTTAGGCTTTTGTTGGCTTATTTTTGTTGTAATGTTTGACTCTCGACTTATTTTCTTTGTGTTTTCTCGCATTTTTGACTTTGTTCATCATTTTTATCCTTTGTTTTGTTGTTTGTTGCTCATATTTCTCTTTATTTATTTCTTTTCCTAGGGTTACTCTCTCCTCCTATTTCTTTGGTATTTTGGGACTTTTTAAAGAATCGTACTTAAATTATCCTGGCTCTTAGTTTCGTGGGGCCTTTAGACCCTTCTTTTTGGATCCCCAGCTTTTTTCCTCTCTTTTGTTGGCTTTTCCTACTCATTGTGCGTCGCTTTATATGATAATAAGGTTCTAAATTAAAATCAAAAAGTCTATTAGTGCATTTAAGAAGAAAGAAAAAGAGATAATCATATTTACAAGTAGCATTGAACTTATGAGAATATAATTTATTTACATTTCAAGAACATCTATGTGCTAAAAATACAATTCAAGCATTTAAAAACATCTAGCGTTTATTACTTCTTGCATCTCTAAAAGAATAAGGATTGAGATACTTACAATATATATAGCTCAAACATTTAAAGAGCATTTAACACTTACTAGTTGTTACAAGTATTGAAAGAATAAGAGTTGAGACACTTGTACTAATTTGGATTAAGAGTGGCCTACATCAAATATTGATTTTAAATTTCAAATGTATAAATAATACACCTTATTTAATTTAATGCTAAAAACAACATGATAATAATTCGATTAATTAAAAATGAAATAAAATGCGGTGTCTCGCCATCCATCCACTAAATTACAAATACTTAACGATAATATTTTTTTAAAAATAAAACATTATATTAAAAAACATAAAGGTAAAGTGGAACGTCAAATACTTATAAAAGTCACAATCGACGTAACCAGCAATTGAATGAGTGTTTAGTCCCAAACACCAATAAAACACGGTGCAGTCGGAACTCGCACGGCCACCAACAATTGTGAAATAAAATAACATTTAATTCTTATCTATCTCGATAAATGCAGTCAATCGATTATCATCTTTGGGATTGGCGTCGATAAGCCACGAAATCAGGTACTGTTTTTGGCGGGACTTCAAATTTTGCAATGATGACGATAATGATATCACCCTTCGCCAGTCAATCAAAATTTCCACGCTTATCGACAAAATAGTTTATTTCAGATATCAATTATGCGCGAGTTGAACGTTGGGTACCATAGCCCTACACGTGGCAGCCGAACGCGGTCACAGCACCCCGGACGTTAAACAACATTTAAGTAATGAATAATTAACTCTGTGTATATTTTTAGCGTAGGTGGCGAGAGCGCGGGGACGGGTAAGACGCCACGTGTCAGAGGCGCGGACACATGACGAGCCGAGTTCGATGGACGTCTCGCCGGTCGCCACAATCAGTCTTCAGTCCGCGTTATTTTAAGACAAACTCCGACCCCAGTTAGCCCCCTCCTCCCCAGCATACGACCACACCGATTACTACCCGCATAATACTCTTAAATTAGGGATGCATCAATACATCATGCTTGCCAGCTGTCAGTATATATATATATATATATGTATGTATGCATGGCATGGCATGGTATGATGCATGTGAAGGGCATATGACGCAATTGATTGACTTTGCAACGTGGAAAACAAAATGAGTGAAGGGTGGGTCCCGGTGGGGCCCGCGCGGGAATGGCCCGCCATTCCAAACCCGTCATCCGCGTCACATCACGTGCGTCCCGTCAGAAGAGCCGTTTGAAGGAGTCACGGAAAGTTGTCTGTACAGCACCACTGCCGTCGCTCCAGAGTCCGGGCAGGACGGGCATTGGTCCGTCCACCGAGGCGTTGCCGGGGGCAGGGGAAGCAGGGCTGACGTGGAGGGAAGGACTGGGTACCCGCCGTCAGACGTGTACTGGCCTCCCACTTCATTAACGGTCTCTCGCGGGGCCCGCTGACGTGACGTCACGTGAGTCAGATGAATGAATGGAGAAAGCGTCAAGTCGTGAGTGTGTGCCGTATGGTCCAACAGGGATAATGACAAAATGTGCAGGTAATTATCAGAACCGGCCCCAAATAGTCATGAATGAATCATGGATTCATGACGCCCAGGTTGAATTTGACGGCAGTAATGGCCGCATTTTTCATACATGTCTTTTTATATTCGCGTATATGTTTTTAAATGAATTGTTTTTTCGAAAGATTGGTAGCCTGTAGGTATGACGTTTATAACCACGATATGTATTTTGTTTTGTAGAAGTGTTTTTCGCCTTTTAAGATTGCGAACCGTTCTCACAATGGTTATTTTAATTTATGTTGTGGCATCCATTGCAATTTCATTTAATAGTCTTTTTAACTCAATGGCGTGGAGTAAGTGGACATATTGGTAGGTTGAGGACTTTCTTTCATCTTAGGCTCTTATTTAATGGTTCATAGGGTTTGTCACCATCTATTAGTGATGATATAAGGAAGTGGTAACAACACCACGGCCACCCAAGAAGCCTCCCTATTTCATCCTTAGAATCTCCCACCATATATAGTGCAATGCTCTTATCAAAATTTTCCTTTGGAAAAAAGCGACACGAGTATAGTTTAGGGTTTTCTTTTCATGTTTCTTTGAGTTTTGGTGGCTTTACAAGAGAAGACAAGACATTTCAAACATCTCACATGTTATTATAGAACATGTTATTGCCAATTAAACATAGGAGAGGTGGTTCAAAATGCAACGAATTCTAACTATCATGAATAAGGTTCAACTTGCATTGCATGTATGGTCACCATACACGAACCTACCCCAAGGAAAATTCGTTGTACCGACCTTGACCTTCTTTGTTGAACGTGATCTAAATACCTCAAATTTGCGTCAAAATTTTAGGATTTGTTATGTTTGACCTTGTGAGTCTTCTTTGATCGTCCATCATTCGATTCTCCTTCTAACATATCTAATCAACTATGTATCTATCTCTTTCTATTCCAAATCAAATAATTTTTACGCTTTAAAATCATTTCGTTTGTACTTAGTTAGCATAATTCAAATTTGATTTACTATTTTATTGTTGTGTCTTCTATATTATTTTGATTGTTTTAGATCGGTAGGTCTAAAATACTTAAATTAGTAGAATAGGAATCATGTTAGGAAAAACGTTGAATATTTTACTAATGTATGTATATTTTGATAAATTCTGTACATTTTATGAAAAATTTTGATAATCATTTTTTCAAAAAAAAGCATTGGAAAATCTAGAATTTAGGAAATTTGTCAATTAATATAAAATAGCCTCCAAAAATATCCTCACGGAGATGGGGATTATTTACATACCAATATTAAATAGAGTTCATGTTGTCCTAAATCATTAATAATGAGACATCAATCTAATAAGAATAACCATGATCGTCCATCAACAATTCAAAGATCAAATTGAAGATTTGAAAATACTACAAAATGCTGTCCTAAATCATAAATAACAAAACATCAATCTAATAAGAGTCATCATGATCGTTCATCAACAATTCAAAGATGAAATTAAAGATTTGAAAATATCGAGAAACAACAAAATAATAGCATATTGTTATATGTCACCATTTTAAAACTTAAAAGAGAAAATAATAATATTCAATCTTAAATTTTTCAATAAGTGTCGATACAAAGAAATTAAACTTTGGTCATTGGTTGTGGTATAAGTAGATCGGTGTGCTAGGGGCATAAAAGGTGAAAACATACATCCCACAATGAGATTGAATTTTGGTCATTGGGTTTGGAATAGGTAGGTTGGCGGGCTAGGTTAAAGTGTGAAAAGAATATATCCCACATTGGTTGTGTTGGGGATGCCATGGCTTTTCTTATAAAACGGAGGGTTTGCATGCTGAAATTATTTCATATATGGTATATGCTAACGTTGGCTCAATTGGCAATGTGGCGTGGAGAACTGAAATGGCTCTGGCCGTGTCTTTTGCATCCATGGTATCCACCCTGCTTATATCTTTTTCCTATGTGATCACATGGGCGTAGTAATTGCTGGTTTGTCTTCATGTGGCCACTTCATGGTAAGATTTGAAACAGACTTTTCTATTTGCAGCTGGGTCCACGAAAGATTTCTATGGTTACAAATTGATCTTCCTTTCCGGAATTATTCATTTCTACTTTTGGAAAGAGGAGGATATTTTTACTTTTGGAGGATATTCATGATGACCACATTAGACTTGCCATAAATGGAAATGAAGCTAGGTAGGAGTTGCAAGCAACGCCGGTGATGTTAGATTGTAAATTTATTATGGAGGGAATTGACTCTGGCAATGTATTTGATATTTACTTCAGCATTCATGTTGTTTCACCTAATTAATTAATTCCAAACACTCTTCAGCAAAAAGCATTGCTTTAGCAAATAGATATGCAAGACAACTCACACTATTTCACCAAATCTATTAATTGCAACTATAAATATCCAAAATCCGGCAAAAAACAAATATCTAAAATCCGGCAACCTGTAAACATTGAATCCGTCGGAATTTGACACTTTCCAACAGGGGCATCTTCAAAGGAGAATGCCTACCGCGAATAATTTGTGAAAGGATAATGTTGATAATGTTATACTATTTGGGTAAACAATTTTAACATTGTCCTCTTATACTACTTGTAAACAATGAAAAATCATCGAGAATGGAAGACAAACAAAATACAATGCAAACCTCCCTAGTAATCCTTCAGTGCAAACCTCAAGTAAAGGTTGTGGAGACTTTGTATGTGGAACCTTGCAAATGGATGTGGGTGCTCTTGAATGTTCTCCAAATGTGAGTGCAAATGCTACAGACACAGATACTTTGGCTTGGAAATTTAGCAGAATTATTGTACTTAAGATTCAAGAGGATTTACAAGAGAGTACGCTTACAATTTATAGAGGCAGAAGTAGTTAGAAATTAGTTACACACAGTTGAATGCACATGCTAAAAATAACATTGGAGAATGTTACAAGAGTGTGAAATATCCCTCAGTGGATACCCCTTAAAAAAGGTACAAAATATTGAAAAATTACAGCCAAATAAAATACGATTTTTGCAGATTTTTACCGCTTAGGGCAACAAACTAAAGAAAATTAATATCTCCCAAAAATCCACCCAAATTACTTGAAAATTTAAAGAGAGCTTGTTAATATTATAAAGAACATAAGAAAATTGTTTTTGGAAATTTTCGATAATAAAATGCTTTGCGAAAAATTACATCGTGCCCTAAACAAATAGAAAACTTCAAAATTTGTAATTCTCCAAATACAAGTGCAAAAATTATGAGACTTTGGAAATAACATTTACAAATATAGGAGATGATATTTCAACCTTCGAGATATGAAAATGGCGAACCGAAACCCTCCAAATAAAGGATACAATATTTCAAACAAGTCGCCTAGCTTGGAAAAAGGGTTGGAAATTGATGAAAAGGCTTTCTAAGTGATGTTAAACCCCCTGCCCAAATGGCTGCCGTAAATTTGATCTAAAAACCCTCGATTATCTTCCCTAAATGTCCCCAAAACCCTCTAAACCCTTCCTCTCAAACCTCGAAAATATTTATGTAAAACAACCCTGAAACCAACTCCAAAATGACAAGCTAGGGTAGATCTCTCACTACTGAAGAATGCCCTGCTAGCTAGGGATGGATCTCTCACCACTGAAGCTAGGGTTCCTGTGGGATTTCACTCCAGAAGCTGTAGATTTACAAACCGTAGTTGCACATGAAGGAAAATAATTATGTATGCAAAAATTCCTTTTCCTTTCTCCCCCAGCTCCTTATATGACTTCTCCAAGGCCAAAGAGCCCCAATAAACCCTAGTCACATTTCTCCCTTGGAAGGGCTAATAAAATAAAAGTAACTTAAGTTACTTTTCCCTTTTTAAGTCATCATGGACCAAAAGTGACCCCCAAATGCAAAATTAGAATATTAGTACCATGTGGCCCCTTCCTAATGACAAAACGTAACATCTAGTCCTTCCAACACACCTTTTTGCATATGTCAATGAAGAATTATAACAAAATGGACTAAATATTTATACCCAATAGCTCTTAGGGTCCACAACCCCTTGGGTATGACCAAGGCTTAAACTCGAATTGGCCCTTAGGCCTTTGGTGTAGGAAAAGGGACATTACGAGTCCTCCCTTCCCAAATTTTGTTTGTCCTCAAGAAAATGCAAATTAGGATGCTTTGCAAAATCTACTCTCCCTCCCAGTAGCATCCTCAGTGGCAATCCCTTCCATCGCACCAAATACTTGGTGATCACTCTGCTCTCTAAGCGCCCTTTGTCTCTCTTGATAATGGATTCTCGGTTCTAACACCAACTTCCCTCCTCATCTAGTGGTGAAAACTCTGTAGATGGTACGATATGTTGTCCGAGTGCCTTCTTAAGGCATGAAACATGGAAGACATTATGTATCTTACTTGTGCTTCTTCGTATCTCTATCTCATATGCAACTTCCCAACTCGATGAAATACCCGATATGGACCATAAAACCGTGGTTTCAATTTCTTTGCACCCTTCTACTTCAGTGAGGACTGCCTATATGGTTGCAAATGTAGGAATACTAGATCCCCAACCTCAAAAGACCTCTCTATCCTATGTCGATCTGCATATACCTTCTGTTGATTTTGTGCCTTCTGAAGGTTCTCTCTGAGAGCCTTTAGAATATCCTAGTTCTCCTGTAACCAATCTCAAGCTTTGGGAGCTTGACTATCTGGTAATACCAAATCCACAAATGTCATAACGTCGTACCCATACAAGGCTCGGAAAGGAGTCATACCTATGCTCATATGGTAGGTGGTATTGTAGCAATACTCACCCATGTGTAACCATCTAATCCATGCCCACTGATGTCCTATCACATAACTCCGCAAGTAGCCCTCTATCCACTTATTGACTATCTCCGTCTGCCCATCAGTCTATGGGTAGTAGCTAGTGTTAGGAGTCAACTCCGTACCTACTAGTCTGAAGATCTCCTGCCAAAAGGTGCTCATGAAGATCTTGTCCCTATCACTGACAATATTTTTAGGAAACCCATGTAGCCTAAAAATCCTGTATAGAAGATCTGGGCCACATCCATTTGCCTCATGCCCCTTGGGTAGGGAAAAGAAATGAGCATACTTAGTTAACCGATCAACTACAACATAAATGCAGCTATGCCCATGCACCAAGGGAAGCCCTGTGATAAATTCCATAGATATGCTTTCCCATTTTTGTTCGGGAATGGGGAGAGGCTGAAGTAATCCTACTGGAAAAGGCTGCTTGGATTTGGTTTCTGGAAAACCATACACTCTCTGACATGATTAAGGACATTGTCCTTCATCCCCTTCCATGCAAATCTCTCCCTGATAAACCTGTATGTTTTGAAATACCCAGGATTCCTAGCTAGTGGTGTATCATGTACTGCTCGAAGGATCTTCTCCTTCATTTTGGATCCTGGTACAAGGAAAATCATATCCTTGTAGAAAATGAGATCATCCACTACTTTGTATCGATCATCCTGTATAATACCATCCATGACCTCACATGCAAATTGATTTTTGGAATACTCAACAAGTATATGAGCCTTCCAATCCGCCAAAATCTCAGAGATAGAACTAAGCATAGAAGTGAGGTAATGCCTCCTAGATAAAGCATCAACAAAAATATTATTCTTACCTCTAGTGTACTCTATGTCGAAATCATATGTTTGTACCTTGTTCACCCATCTTTGTTGGCGATCGTTGAGCTCCTTTTGTCCCAAGAAGAACCTCAAACTATTGTGATCCATACGAACCACGAATTTGCTTGCCCACAAGGTATTGTCTAAATTTGGCCAAAGCATGCATAATGGCCAACATCTCCTTGTCGTAAATTGAATACCCTCTCTCCACGGGTTTCAATTTTTGACTCTCATAGGAATGGGATGCCTATCCTACATGAGAACTACCCCAACACCCTCTCCTAATGCATCACACTCTAGAATGAATGGGCGGGAGAAATCTGGTAATGCGAGAACGGGACATGAACTCATCACCTCCTTGAGGTGATCAAAAACCTGTTGTGCTGCCTCTGACCAAGCAAAAGCCCTCTTCTTGGTCAAATCGGTCAATGGAGCAGTCATCGAGAGAAATTATTCACGAACCTCCGGTAGTATGTGCACAACCCCACGAATCCTCTCAAATGTGTCAATGTCCTAGGTGGTGGCCAATCCAGAATTACACGTATCTTCTCTCTATCCACCTTCACTGTACCCCCACCAATCACATATCCCAAGTATAGAAGTTCGGTCATGCCAACTCACACTTAGAAGCTTTCGCATATAACGAATTAGCTTCTAATACCCCCAATATCTCACCAAGGTGCCTGATATGGTCCTCCCAAGTCCTGTTGTAGACTAAAATATCATCAAAGAAAACCAATACAAACTCCCGTAAGTGGCGGTTGAACACATGATTCATGCAAGAATGGAATGTAGTTGGAACATTAGACAATCCGAAGGGCATCACCAACAACTCAAAGTGATCGTAATGGCATTTGAAAGTTGTCTTATGCATATCCTACTCCCTGACTTTGATATGATGATATCCAGATCACAAATCTATTTTTGAAAAAATAGATTGCACCATGTAGATCGTCAAGCAACTCATCAATGCATGGTATGGGATACTTATTCTTTATTGTCTTCTTATTCAAGGCACGATAGTCCATACACATCCGCATGGTCCCATCCTTCTTCTTCACCAATACCGATGAAAGCAAAAGCATTAGAACTTGGTCTAATACGCCCCATATCAATGAGCTCATGTATAGTCTTCTCAATCTCATCCTTAAACCGTTTGGGTGATGGTAAGGAGAAGTTACCACCGGTCTAGCATCCTTGAGCTCAATCACATGCTCAAATCCCCTATCTGGAGGTATGCCTGGAGGTATGTCACCAAAAACTACACTACTATGCATCTAATAAGCCCTGTATATCCACATGATACTCATACTTGTCCATCCTTTGATTTCTTGGTTGAACCAAAACAATGTCCCGCCCAATCCACCCCATTGTGCCTATAAATCCTCTCGATCCTCTTGGCCGTAACAACTCGGGGTGCCTCTGAAGATAAGCCCCTAAAGATCACATTCCTCCCTTCAGACTTAAACTTTAGCTCCATCGTCTAGTGGTTAGTTTGAAACTCACCAAGGAATGGAGCCACTTGTACTCCAAACACTATGGTGGTCTCTCCAATACCAACAATATAGAAATCATCGGTAACTGTATAGTTACCCATCGTGATGCTCAATTGGGGAACCCATCGTGTGTATCTCATAGAATCTCCATTGGCTACAACCACGTTGAAGCCCTCAAACTCCTCTATTTATAACCCTCACCTCTCAACCAATGAGGCATCAATAAAGTTGTGGGTTGCCCCACTATCAATGAGTACCACTACTCGTTGTCCCTACAAAACTCCCCTAACTCTGAATGCCTTGTACCTTAGGGTACTAGACAAAGTGGCGATAGTCTCCTGGGAAGGGTCTTGTTATCCTACTCAACACCCACACTATCTAATGCCTCATCATCATCATCCTCTAATCCCTGTGTGTCCAACTCCTCGTCACCATCACTCTCCTCAAAGACCTCTATGAATTAGGCCCCCTCTACCCTTGCAATCATGTCCTGGAACCCAAGGTGTGCGGCAATCGAAACATAGTTTCTTTCACCTCAATTCCTCTCTGTCCTCTCTAGATCCGAATGGTCTCCAGGCTATATCTTGCCTAGGTGGAGGTACCTTTGGTTGCGAAACCATCGGTTCTAGAAGGGAAACCTTTAGGTTGCACTCGATGTGGAAACCTCGACTTAGGAGTGGATAAATCCAAGTCACGAGCTCTCCTAATAGCCTCATGTAAAGAAGAAGGCTCAAATTCCTTCACAAATCTAGGGAGAGCATTTGTCAAACTGCTTGTGAATAGAGAAATCAACCTCATCTTTGTAACATCGGTACCATGACCGATCTCTACGAAAATCTGTGATATATTGATCCAAGGAACCGGTCTGCGCTCAAATGAGTCAACTCTCTAAAATACCAGTAGGGTCCCTCCTATCAAATCGGCTCACTAGCCTCTTTGTGAACTCTGCGTAAAGTCGTGATGTATATGTGTCCTGTGTAATCAACCCATAATACTACCAATCATGAGCGTCTCCCTCAAGATGTAAGATTGCAAACTTAATTACATCTTCCTCACGCATAGGATTCAAGTCGAAGTATGTCTTCAAATTCTGAACCCAAGACTGCTCGGTACACTTCTTAGAACAATTGAAGTGTGGAATAGAAATCATCCCAATCTCCTTTGCATCTCTGGTACTGTATGATATCTCCTAGGCTTCTTGCCGATCTTCATTTTGAAATATTCTGGAATGACATGTTGTCACGAAAGCCATCACTTAAGGTCTGGTACATTTCCCAAAAATACTTCTCATCTACATTATCCACCTTTGTTTGCCGTGCACTGAAACTTCTGGATCCTTCAAGAAAGAAGGTTCGTGAAACCCCAAAGGCCTAGTAGAAGAATGGGGAGACCGCTGCCTTGAATGTCCACCCTCACCTGTTTGACCATGTTGTCCCCTATAGTTATTTTCTCCTCTTTCCGCATGAGCATCAATCTTGTCTTGTGCTAATCTCTCAATGAGCTGGCTCAAATAGAGATTGGTAGTCTCCTGTTGCTTTATCATGTTGGTGAACAATTGTTTCATCAGATCTACACCTATATCCTCACTGTCTATGTCTCCCATATTTCAATCCCAACAAGTCGGGAGAAAACCAATGCTCTAATACCACTAAAATATCCCTTGTGGGATACCCTTTAAAAGGCACAAAATATTGAAAAATTACAGCCAAATAAAATATTGATTTTTGCATATTTTTTACCGCTTAAGGTAAAACTAAAGAAAATTAATATCTCCCAAAATATCCACCCGAATTACTTGAAAATTTAAAGAGAGCTTGTTAATATTATAAATAACATAAGAAAATTATTTTGGAAATTTTCGGATAATAAAATGCTTTGCCGAAAATTACAGCGTGCTGTGGCAATTTGGAAAACTTCTAAAATTCGTAATTCTCCAAATACAAGTGCAAAAATTATGATACTTTGGAAATAACATTTACAAATATAGGAGATGATATTTCAGCCTTCGAGATCTGAAAATGGCCAATGAAACTCTCCAAATAAAGGCTGCAATATTCTAAACAAGTCGCCTAGCTTGGAAAAAGGGTTGGAAATTGATGAAAAGGCCTTAAGTGATGCTAAACCCTGCCCAAATGGCTGCCGTAAATCTGATCTAAAACCCTCTCGCTTATCTTCCCTAAATGCCCCCAAAACCCTCAAAACCATTCCTCTGAAACCTCTGAAACTATCTCTATAAAACAGTCTTGAAAACAACTCTAAAATGACAAGCTAGGGTAGATCTCTCACTACCGAAGAATGCCCTGCTTAGCTAGGGATGGATCTCTCACCACCAAAGCTAGGGTTCCTGTGGGATTTCACTCCACAAGCTGTAGATTTGCAAACCACAATTGCACATGAAGGAAAATAATTATGTATGCAAAAGTCCTTTTCCTTTCTCCCCAGCTCCTTATATGACTTCTCCAAGGCCAAAGAGCCCCAATAAACCCTAGTCACATTTCTCCCTCTGAAGGGCCAATAAAATAAAAGTAACTTAAGTTACTTTTCCCTTTTTAAGTTTCCATGGACCAAAAGTGACCCCCAAATGCAAAATTAGAATATTAGTACCATGTGGCCCCTTCCTAATGATAAAATGTAACATCTAGTCCTTCCAACACACCTTTTTGCATATGTCAATGAATAATTATAACAAAATGGACTAGACATTCATACCCAATAGCTCCCAACGATCCACAACCCCTTGTGTATGACCAAGGATTGGACTCGAATTGGCCCTTAGGCCTTTGGCATATGAAAGGGGACATTACATAGTGCCAGGGGCATTTAGGGGTAGTAAATAAATTAATTGCAAAATTTTCATCCAGGAAGGTGGTTGTACATGTAATTCAACCGCCCCACTTTTCTAGGATTCTAGAAGTATAGTTAGCTAGGATGAGTATGTGGAGTCAAGGGCTAGGCCTATCTCTCACACAAGTTTGCACAATAGGAAAAACTATTTTTTGTCACGTCACCATTAGTTTTGACGGAATAGGTAATAACGTAGTATGTTATTACCTATTCCACAAAACTAATGGTGATGTGATGAAAATAATTTTTCCCTATTGTGCAAACTTTCATGAGAGATAGGCCTAGCCCTTGGACTCCACTTAGACTCCACATTCTCATCCTAGTTTTGAAAAAATAGGTAACAACGTAGTATGTTGTTACCTATTACGTCAAATTTATGTTTGCATTTTTAAAAAAGGAATTGGCACCGTATTGTTTCAAATGTGAGTGCGCAACAAGATGGTGGGGCACGAGAAAAAGGGCAGGGGTCGCGAGTTCGAGGCCGGATGGCTACAAGGATATACCGCACCGGTCAAGTTTTGCGCGCAGTTCGCGTTGGTGTAAACTGCGTGATGGATAGGCACAACGAGTCCAAGTGGATGTTGACCAAGTGGTAGTTGACTAGGATGTGCACACAATTAATTAACCATTTAATTAATAATGATAAGTAACTTAATGAAAGGGGTACTAGGGATTAATTTAATTAATCCAAAGTGCAATGTGTATGAATTAATCAATTTAATAAATTAATCACAAATGGGTGAATAACATGGTGTATTAGGATAACACTGGGAACAAGTGGAAACATGTGTGTAATTTTGGGGTGTCTACATTTTCCCCTCTTTAAAGTGCTATTGCGAAGTAATAGTGCTTTTAAAGATAATAGACACATGTAGATCGTCGAGCGGAAAATTGTGAAGCATTGGGATGCCCCAACAAGTAGGAATAAGTGAAGCATTTGGATGCCCCAACAAACAATGAAGCATTAGGATGCCCCAATGAATAGAATGGTAGAGGAATGCCCCCTCAAGTGGGTGGATGACGTAGCAAAGCGGTGGACAACCGCTTGATAGGAAGAAAGAAAGGGATTGGAACAAGGACGGGAAAGGACTGTGCTCGTAGCATGAGCATTCATTTGGAGAATAATTTTAGAACAACCTTATTTTTGTTGTTGCATAATAGATTTTCACCATGATTATAAAATAATCAAGATGGTTAACCCAAATGCGCGTAAACAAACACACACAACAAAGAAAAGATAAAAAGGAAAACAAACCCAATATACAAAGTAGGTGTCGACATTAGGGTTATAAAGGAACCAAGATGTAATCACACTACTTGTAAGTGGTCCAAAAAAGTAAACATCAACAATGCAACACAAATTCAAAAAGAAGACAATCAACTATGCCCCTAATGCGTGCCACAATGATGATTAAGTAGATACAAATGCTCCCAAGTGGGAATAGGAAGAGCGGAGTTAAAACAAATCCTTATGACACTCTTGTTGAATCCGTTGTGTAAATGATCAAAGTTGAAATTTCCCTAGGCAAAGTTATATCGCAAAGGAAAAACAATTTTGTGACTTGCCCCAAGCAGAGTTAGCATATCATGCAAAGGGAAGAAAGTGATAGTTGTAAGATTGACATGATCACTAGGGTAATAGATAAAAGTATGACATTTATCAAGATTGTATTGAGATGTTGAATGATTCACTTTAAGGGTTTTCCAATTGTAGGATTTCTATGATAAGTGAATGTTTGTTCGAAAATTTTGTAATTTTTTAATAATATATATATATATATATATATATATATATATATATATTTTGAAATATATGATTTTTTTGGATTTTGAATTTTTTTTTTTTTTTTAAAATTTTGGAAGGAATTGAAAAGACAAATGCAAATAAAACACAAAAAACATGAATACACAAAAAAAAGGAAAATGCTCCATGGCTTAAATAAACCAGAGAAAAACACAACACATGCAAGTGACAAAAAACACAAAACAAACATTGAAAACAAACCCAATATGAACAGGAAGGAATAACACCACAAAGTTATATGTGAACTAAGATGTAAATAAATTTCTTGCAATTGGTCCATAAGCGCATTCCAGATACACAAAGTACTGGTTATTCTAACTAACAAACATAAGAGACTAAGCTAAGAATATACAAGACAACATTCCATATGTACAAACTTTAAACAAATACAACAAACAAGCTAGTGAACAAAACACACCAATGTTAAATACTAACAAGCAATCTATAATATAACACAACTCACAACAATAATGTCCAAAGACTTTCTCGAGTGTTTTATACAATGAAGAAATGAACAAATGTCAAGTTTCCCCCAAGAGAAAGCCAAAGCCAAGTGATGTCCCTAAGAAAAGTTACATTGCAAAGAGTGGCTTGATCGATTGGAAAAGATGATTGGGAACAATCAGATGAAGAAAATGGCGAACGAAATTACATAGTTGTGAGTTTTTTTTTAAAGCATTTTGTATTTTTTTTATATTTTCTGAACAATTTTATATTATTTTTGGGATTTTGAACAATTTTATATTGTTTTTGAAGTTTTGAAACGTTTTTGAATGTTTTTGGTATTTTTGGAATTTTGAACCACACGCCAAAGAAGAGGGAAAGGAAATTCCCAAGTCAAAACCAACATGCTACGTATGAAGGAAGTGAACAAAAGCATAATGGAAGGTGAACAATAGTGGTAGACAATGGGCATGACAACCTAACAAGGAGAACATGTGACACACGATGAGGCGAAAAGTTACAAGTGGGAAACAAAGTGAAATGATGAAACAAGTGGATGCACTGATATACCCCCAACACAAGGGTTACTCTTCAAAGACCCGGAGTTATAACTTCTTTAGATGAATGGAATTCATAAGCTCCTTTAACTCTTTGCCATCCTCGGTAGATAGTTTGTATGTGCTAGATCCAAATTTAGCAATTATAACATAAGGACCCAACCAATTAGGCTCAAATTTTCCCTGTTTTTCTCATGGTTTAGTTGTGTTCTTATGATTTTCCTTTAGGACCAAATCACCGATTTCAAATTGTCGAGGTTTGATCTTGTGATTATAATTATGGTGTAATTTATTCTGATATACCTGCATATGGTCTAAGGTGCGAAGCCGTCTCTCATCTAGTAATTCTAGCTTTGTACAAGGCATGCAACACGGTAATCCTCTTCATGAATGAGGTGCTGGAGGGAGACACAAAGTGAAGGAAGTTCAAATTCGATAGGTAATATGGCTTCAGAGCCATATACTAGGGAAAATGGAGTAGCTCCTGTAGGTGTACGGAAGGAAGTGTGGTAGGCCTAGAGGGCGAGATACAACTGTGTATGCTAATTACGTCCATGTTTATTGACTATTTTTTTTCTAGAATGGATTTGATAGTCTTGTTTGATGCTTCAGATTGGTCATTACATTGTGGATAGTAGGGTGTAGCCCATTTTAGGTGGATATTATATTTTTAGCTAGGGCCTTGAGATCCTTGTTTTTGAAAGAACCACCATTATCAGTGACAATAGTAGCGGGGATGCCAAAACAACAAATAATATGGTTGAAAATGAATTTAGAAATATTGCACCCAATAACATTGGTAAGAGGCATAGCCTCAACCCACTTGGTGAAATACTCAGTGGTAGTTATAATAAACGTGTGGCCATCAGAAGATGTGGGATTTATTTTTCCAATTAAATTGAGTCCCCATTTTGAAAAAGGCCAAGGTGAAGTAATGGGCTGCAAGGCTTGGGATGGTGCATGAATGAGATTACCGTGTTTTTGGAAAGCCTACATTTCTTCACAAAGTTGCAAGAATCTTCTTCCATTATGGGCCAGTAGTATCCAATGCATAAAAAATTCTTTGCAAGGACCATTCCGCTAGTATGGGCACCGAAAATACCTAAATGTAATTCAACTAGCGTCTGAGGAGATTTATCCTGATTGAGACATCTTAAGAGAGTCCCATCATAGCCTCTTCGATATAATTTTTTAGCAAGAAGGGTGTAACATGAAACACGTTGTGCCAAGGATATTTTATTAGCTAAATTAAAACTAGGAGGGTAGGCTTTGGTTTGAATGAAGGTATATATATGGTACCAGGGATGATTAGGACCAACAATCTCACAAACCATGGTGGACTCTCGACAATTCATATGCGGGCACCAAAATATGTTCAACGAGGAACTCGTTGTGAGTTTGATTAGTGTCGAATGAAAGAAGGGAGGTGATAGTTTCCATGGCATCCACTACTTTTTTTGTATGTGAGGAACTTGTTCAAAATTGATAATCCGAAAATACCCTCTAAGGATATCAACCATTATTTTATAAGGTAAGAGATTTTCATATTTTACTTGATACTCTCTGTTAACTTGATTAATGACGAAGAGAATCACCAAGAATTGTCAATTCTTGTAGGCGCCATGAGATAAAAAATCCTAAGCCTACTATCAATGCTTCATACTCTGCTATGTTATTTGTGTAAGGGAAGTTGATACAATAAGATTTAGGTATGAGGTCTCCATCTGGTGTATGCAAGATGATTCCTGCTCCAGAACCATGGATGTTGCAAGATCCATCAAAGAATAACGTCCATAAGGGTGTTGCTTCTATGTACAAAAGGTCTTCATCTGGAAATTCAAAATTTAACGGTTGTGAACTTGGCAATGGTGTTGTGGCTAGTTGATCTTCTAGTGCTTGACCTTTGATAGCTTTTTGATTGACAATTTCAATGTCAAATTCACTGAGTAGTGCAATCCAACTAGACATTCGTCCTGTTATGAATGGTCTTGAAAGTAGGTACTTAAGAGGATCAACCCTTGAAATTAGCTTGGTGGTATGATTTAGGAGATAATGTTGTAGCTTTCCAAAAGTATAAGCAACCGCTAAACAAGCCTTTTCAACCTACGAGTACTTGGTCTCATGTTTAAGGAGAGTTTTGCTCAAGTAATACACAACTTGTTCCTGACCCTTATCATTGTGTTGCGCCAATAATGCCCCAATGGCATGTTCTATTGCAGATGTATACAACAACATAGGCTTATCCTATATAGGCAACATGAGTACTGTGGAGATGCTAAGTATTCTTTTAATTTTACAAAGGCATCTTGACAATCTTGTGTCCATTTGAATTGGACATCCTTCTTAAGCAATTGGTTAAAGTGATGGAACTTATCTTCCAATTGAGAGATGAAGCAACAAATAAAATGTATTTTTCCTTGTAGGCCTCTTAGTTGTCGAAGGTTATGAGGAGGCGACATATCTATTATAGCTTTGACCTTGGTAGGGTCCACTTCAATTCCTCTTCGTGAGACAATGAATCCTAGAAGTTTTCCTGAAGTGACACCAAAGACACATTTTTTTGATTAAGGTGAACCTTGTACTCCCTTAACCACTCAAATATACACCTAATAATTGCTAGATGATCCACTCTTGTCTTTGATTTAGCAAGAATATCATTGACATAATCCTCCATTATGTCATGAAGAAGGTCATGGAAAATAACAGTCATGGCACGTTGATAAGTTGCACTAACATTTTTAAGGCCAAAAGGCATGACCTTGTAACAAAATGTCCCCATGGGGTTGTAAAATATTTTTATGTTGGTCTTCTTCAGCAATTTGAATTTGGTTATACCAAAAACCATCCATAAGGGATAACATCTCATGGCCCATAGTAGAATTGACAATCATGTCAATATTAGGAAAAGGAAGTCATCCTTGGGACATGCCTTGTTAATGTCACAAAATTTTGGACAAATACGGATTTTGGGGTATTCTTTAGAAGTCGGTACCATATTAGATATCCACATTGAGTAGTTTATGGACTACCATGAAGCATCCAATAATTTTTGTAGTTTGGCCTTAACAAGCAATGCGACCTTGGGATGCATTTTACGTAGTTTTTGCTTTACAGGTTTAACATATGGGTTCACCACAAGGTGATGAACCACAAGAGAAGGATCGAGGCCTGGAATATCTTATAAGACCAAGAGAATACATCCTAAAACTCAATTAGAAGTGTTGTGAAGGCTTTGATTTTAGTTTCTGATAAACTGGCACCTAGTTGTAACAATTTGGTTGGTCTTCAGTTCCAATGTTGATGGTTTTCATCTCTTTTACCAACAACTTAGAAGTGTCATTATCTTTAAATGATGTTGTAGGCTTGTGTATATTGTCTAATATTTCTAGATCTGAATCTCCTCTCTCTAGTGCCTCTGAAAGGTTTTCACTAGGAGATGCGTCATTTTCCTTCTTTTTATTTTTCCTTCTTCCTTTCCAGTTCATGTTTTTCATCATTCTATGGACCTTCGTGTAATCAGTGGATTCGTAGCATTCCACCATCCTGTATTCGTATAACCAAGAGTCATCAGAGCTTGGAATATGTTCATCTTCTAGATATCCATATCGTCTCGAAAAAGAGTGTTTCACCATAAGTAAGTTGGAGGTTCTCGTAGATGAGGAGCGTTAGGATGCCCATAGCTGTGAGGCGATAATGGGAGTTTTCCAACAAGAAATGCATTTTTGAGTGTGTACTCACCTAATCCTTTATGGGAGAATGTAACTTTAGGTGACACATTATATGTAGATGCTTCAGAGGAAGGCGCAGATGCATGAGGAGTATCCTCAGGTGACACTTTAGATGTAGATTCTTTAGAAGAAGACAGAAAGCATGAGGGTGCAATATTATGTCAGGATCAATACGATTGGTAACAATAGGAGTTACGCTATATCCAGTTGTGCTATCAACAAATGGACAATAATTTTATTTTTGTACCTTGCTTCAAAAAAATTATAGTATTCAAAGGTTATTATCACCATGTCCACGAGGTAAAATCTCTCTCGTTATGTGGAAACTTTATGCATTGATGAAAGGTGGAAGGTACTGTGTGCATCACATGTATCCAAGGTCTACCCAGAAGAAGGTTATATGATGTTTCGCATTAACTACATGACATATAATGTCAAGGAGCTGTGGGCCTACTTGTATGGGAAGAGTGATGGTACCACATGATTGGCACTCTCGGTATTATCATAACCATGAATGGTAATGATATTAACATCTAAGTCATCTATTTTATGACCAAGGAAGCGAGATCATTTTTATAGAGAAAATGTTAAGAGTCACTCCATTGTCGATAAGAACTCTCTTGACCTTATGGTAGTCAGAATAGGCTTCATATACAAGGAGTTATTGTTAATCAAATTTGGGTTCAACATATCTTGAGGGCCAAAAGATAGGATAGGAGTTTCAGGCGTAAGGTTTGCGATCATAGCCTAAAACTGTTGAACATTGAGAGTATGAGGAACACGTGATTCATTTAGAGCACACGTGAGAATATCCTGAAAGCTAGGTGAATCTTTTAATAGCAGTTCCATTAGAGAGATATGCATTGGCGTGGTTGTTAATTGTTTGATGAAGTCATACTTAACCCAAAGTGGGAGATTTGGCATTAGAGTTTGAATTTTGATTTGAAGGAGTTGTTGGTTTGGACGTTTGAGGTTTGCAGAAGACATAAAAGGTTGGTTTTCCATGTGGAAACCCACATCTTCCTTTGGCGTGTGGTCACAACATTACTCAAAGGTTTGAATTTAATGGTCACCATTATAGATGGTACTTCCTCAATAAATGAGATAATTGAACTGAAATCAATGTTATTGGCAAAAGAACCTTTGTCAATTTTTATTGTCACCACCATGTTTGGGAAATGGGTTTGAGAACACCTTGAGATTTTTGTTGGGTGTTTTATTTGGTGATGGTTCTTCAACAATGATATCTCCACTATCAATGAGGTCTTGGACAAAGTGATGTAAGAGAAAGCATCGATCAGTTGGGTGACCATCAATGCGATGAAAATCACAATAAGTATTAGCTTTATACCAAGTAGGCTTGGGTTCTCCCTCAACCCAAGGTCTGGTGATGGGATAGGTAACCATGTTTGCATTAATGAGTTGTTGGAGGACACTTGATAGAGGTTATCCCAAAGGAGTGAAATGACGTCGCTTAGAATCGAGAGAGAAGAAACCTCTTTTCTAGAAACAACAAGAGGTTGTTTACCTTTGTTTGGTCTAGTCTGAGTGTTTTGGACGTTGTGGAAATTGTGGTTGTTTGTAACACCATCATTGACCATATTACGATTGTGGTTAACATGTTTAGATTTTTCTTGGTGAGAGCTATTAGGATGGTTACTATGTTGCCCATTATCTTTTGAATGAGGTTTAATCAAACCTTTTGTGACAAGGGCTTTTTCAATCTGTGATCCTTTCTCAATAACTTCTTCAAAAGTATTAAGGAAATGAATTTACATGTGAAAGGATAGCTCACTATTGAGGTTAGGTACAAAGATGCTCACAAGTTATTTCTTAGGCATGGAGCATGGGAAATGACTAGCAATCCCACACCATCTTTATAGGAATTGTGTAAAGGTTTCATTTGTTTATTGTTTGGAATTACACAAATCCATCATTGTAATTTTAGAGTCTAGGTTGAATGAGAAATGTTTAATGAAATTCTCTGAGAGGTCCATGAAATTTTGTATAGAGCCCTTGGGAGGTGTAGAAACCAATCCAAGGCTTGTCCACCTAGACTTCATGGAAAGAGACGCATTAAGAAGACATCACTATAGGCCACCTCTTGGAAGCCATATAAAACTCCTTGATATGCTCTCTAGGATCATTCTTGCCCTTATATTTGTCAAATTTGGGCATCTCAAAATATTTGGGAAAGGGGACACACAAAAAATGTCCTTATCAAAGGGGTAAGGACATAATTCTTCAAAGTTGAATTGTTTGCATTGATGTTGCATACCTGAGATGGTGTCCTTCATCATTTTCCATTCTTGGGAAAATGGTGAGTTGTTCTGCAAGAAAGATAAGGAACCATCGCTCGTAGAGTTTTGTTATCTTTGGTGTGTGTGGTATGAATTTTAAATGAAGCATCACTAGTTTTATTTGGTGCCTCATTACTATGGGATTCATTGGTGACTTTGGAATTTAAGATAGCAATTTGCTTAGCCATGTCATTAATTTGATTCATGAGGGATTGAGTGGGATCGGTGGCTGAATCAGTTGATTTTTCTTTATTCCCTTCATCAGATTTGTCTTTGTTTGATTCATCGCCTTTGGTGTTGTTTGAGGTGGACTTGTTTCGATCATCATTGTTCATGTGACTAGGGCTGCCTCATCATCATTGTTTGTTGAAATGAAAGGTTCACCCTTGTTAGGTGGTGGTTTTCCAAGTAATGTTTTTGTAGAATATCCTCATCGAAATCGAGGGTAATTTTCTCCCATCTTAAGGAGATGAAGCAAAAATTGGTCTTATTCATATACGTAAGATATTTTCAACGTGAGATTGTTCTTCGAGTGAGATGTCATTCTAATCATCCTCGAGTTTTGGTCATTATCACTATCAAAATTTCCAAAAGGATTTTGATGTCGTTCATTCCTTCCAAAAGGACTATAATCTCTGTGTCATGTTCCCACCATTTTTAAAAGAGGGAGGGAGCAAAAGAGAGATGTGAAAGATAACTCAACCCGTAGCAAAGTGAATGTGACGATGGAAGAGAGGTGTGTGATTAAGTTTGGTAATAACTTGTCCCTTAACAAAGTGAATGCTAATATGGGAAAGAAGTTTGGAAGATATGAATGACGTAACCCTTAACAAAGTGAATGTCAAGATGGAAGCATGCGAAAGTGTTTGATAAACTCGACCCTTGACAAAGTGAATGCCAAGATGGAAGAGTGGTTTGATGTGGTGAAGGTTCTCATCCTATAATAAAGTGAATGCTAGAATGGAGGAGAGTTATAGTGAAAAAATTCCAAATGTGCTCAACCTCTAACAATGTGAATGCTAGAGTGGAGAAGCGAGGATAGATTGATTGAAAATGCACTCTACCACTTAGCAAAGTGAATGCTAGATGGGAAGAGGGTATGAAAAAGGAGTCAAATCATATGTGATGTGCTCAACCCTTAACAAGAATTAGTTAAGAAGGAAGAGGCTAATGAAAGGATAAGACTCAAATATTGATAATGTAAGTGTTGGGAAAATAAGATATGATGAAGTGTCTAAAACACAAAAATATTTTGTCAAGTTAGAGACGTGAAGAAAGCAAACGTATATAGTTTAACGATGATGATGTCAAACTAAAGGATGCAAGAAGAGAATGAAGATAAGATGTGATGAAATTGAGTTGTGAAAAAGTGGAACACAACACTTTGTCAAATGTGAGTCGTAAGATGAAAGTGCTTGAGCGAGGACGTGGATATCCACAACTCAAGACTTGATGTCAAAAAGAAGATGGAAACTTAAACTTTGGGAATGTAATCCAAATGTTTAAGTGTCGAATGAAATGGGAGATAAACTCAAAATGAGGTGAGTATGAAAGATAGAAGAATTTGATGACCGCAAAAGAGGAAGACTCAAATAAGTGAATGAGAACTCCAAATGAATGAAAGAAGATCAAATGGAGAACGTAATGAGGATGAAAAAATTGAAAAAAGAAAAAGAGACAAAAGTTCCAAAAAGGGGAAATTCAAGAGTAAAATGAAAGTTAGTGAATGAATGACGATGAAGAGTGAAAGAAAACAAAAAAAGAAGTGACAAAAAAAAAGAATGTAAAGTCCAAAGATGACAAGAAGAGATGAAACGAGAATGAAAGTAGAATCCAAACAAGGAGTGTTTGGAAAATAACAAAAATATATGAACGTGAAGATGGATCCCAAACAAGGAGTGTTTGGGAAAAAAGTGAGTGTGGAACACTACTACAAAAAGAAAGAAAACAAAATAAGAAAATAGAAAAAGAGGTTTTTGTTTAACTGTTTGTTTGTGGCCTCTACCTTAAATTGGCTTGGACAATGTTTGGCTTCCTAGGTGGCTCTCTCAACTAGGTGTTAGCAATATATTCGAGCGAGCGTGATGCTATTGCTAGCTGAAAAATTTACTTTACCCCTTTAAAACCCTGAGAAAAGATCTTTCTCAGAATGAATCGCACTAGGGTCGCCACTAAGGATATCCGTGACTCTAACTCACAAGGCTTTACTAGTCAGGTAGGATAAAAGGTTCCCGTTTCATCCACCAGTTCCCTCAAGGTGTGGACTACTTTAGGGTTCCTAGAACCACCCCATTTGTTGTATCTTAAGGCTTATGCCAAGGGGTTATGTTCTAGTTAAGCGGTCAAGTCGTAGCTCTTAACCAAACCTACAAATACAATGTTTGAATGTGGTGTATTTTTTATCTTGTGATATTAATGTGGTTTGGTTGTACACTATTTGACAACCTATAGTTAGTAGTTTTGAGTGTTTTATCCACCTTTGTGAGAGCGGTCCTGCAAGAAAGATTAGAAAGTTTTCCAGAAGGAGGTAAAAGATAAAACAACAAAGCAAGTTCGTATTTCTGATTTCCTAGATCACTTAGAAAGTGCAAGGAAAGAGCATACGTGTGAACAAGATTTGATTAAGTGAAATGTTAATTCCCCAAAAAACAAAAAGAAATGACCACATTTTTTATTCCCAAGATCGCTTAAAAGCACGAGGAAGAACATACACATGATTGTTTCATGATTAGTCTCAAAAATAACAAAAAATGATAATAAATGTTAACAAAAGCAACCATAAAACATGAGTTAACATGCAAAAATGATTAAACATCGACAAAAAACATGGAAAAGTGACATAAAGTTGGATAAAAACGTCCAATAACACTTGTTTAACAAGTTTCACAATTAGTCTAAAGTAAAAAATTAGATGAAAAAAAAAATGATAAAAGGTCTGATTTTAGTGAAAAAGGCCTAAGTTAATTAAGTAAACTAATTGACTAATTAGAATAGTCTAATGAAGTAATTAAAAACTAATCTTAATTAAAAATGAATTTAAAAAAATAGCTTAAAAATAAATAAGAATAAACAAACATATTTAAAGTCTAATACCTAAGGTTAGACCTATGTTTAAACGAAAGAAATAAATGAATAACCTAAACCTAAACTTAAAACTATAAACATATATAACATAAACCTAAAAACCTAATGTACTTTAAGTTTGTTTTATGTGTGGTATGTGTGTGCGTTGTGTTGTGGGAGAGGGTTCACGAAAGTGCCGGAGATAGCTCGGCGGGGTGGATGGGTTGAGGATGAAGGGAAACGACCGGTTTGAGGGGGAGGGTAGATTGGGAGATGGCTCGTGGCCAGAGCCCGCCGAGAAGGGGTTGGGGTAGGGTTACGGGGAGAGTGCGTAGATGGGGACTCGGTAGGAGAAGTCAAGGATGGTGAGTTTCTCTTAGGGGGTGGGGGTGAGATGGTTAGGGAAGGGGGTCGGGACGTTGGGGGTGAGTTAGGAGCTCGAAAAATAGGGAAGAGAGCAAAGGTGGGAGTGAGCGGTGGGATTAGGACGTGGGGTGGGTAGTTAGGTGAGCAGCTCGGCCAGAGTGGGGAGGGAGAGGTGAGGGGTAGATCTAGGTTTAGGATTTAAGTGTTGTGTTTTTTGTTGTCATTTATTTTTTTAACAAAAGCTAACCTTGTATGAATAAAAGCTAACCAATTTTTTTTTGTGATTTTACATGATGTTTAAAAAAAAATATAATTCTGGATGAATAAAAGCTAACTATTTTTTTTATTTTGCAAGATTTTTAATAGTGCAGGAATGAAAAAAACTACCACCACATAATGTAAAGTGGATTTGTGTGTGATACAAAAAGTTGCAAACCAAAAAGAAAGTAGAAAATGGAGAAGAAAACAAAATGTAAATGAAACAACTTCCTGCAAATATAAAACACCTAAAAGCAATGGTAACTACCCAATTCACTTGTGAAATTTGCACACAAACAAGAAGTTTATTGTGAAACAAATAAAACACATGAATAAGAAATGAAACCAAAAAAAATGAAAGAGAAATGGGGTGCAGTCCCACCGGGTGTGCCAAAATGTAAACAATGAAAAATCACTTGAGAATGGAAGACAAACAAAATACAATGCAAACCTCCCTGTAATCCTTCAGTGTAAACCTTAGTAAAGGTTGTAGAGACTTCGTCTGTGGAACCTTGTAAATGGATGTGGGTGCTCTTGAATGTTCTCCAAATGTGAGTGCAAATGCTACAGACACAGATACTTTGGCTTGGAAATTTAGCAAAATTATTGTACTTAAGATTCAAGAGGATTTGTAAGAGAGTAAGCCTATAATTTATAGAGGCAGAAGTAGTTGGAAATTAGTTACACACGAGTTGAATGCACATGCTAAAAATAACATTGGAGGAGGTTACAGTAGTGTCGGGAATTTAGGGGCAATAAATAAATTAATTGCAGAAGTTGCATCCGGGAAGGTGGTTGTACATGCAATTCAATTTCCCCCACCTTTCTAGGATTCTAGAAGTGTAGTTAACTAGGATGAGGATGTGGAGTCTAAGTGGAGTCCAAGTGGATGTTGACCAAGTGGCAGTTGACTAGGATGTGCACACACTTAATTAATTAATCATTTAATTAATAAATGATAATTAACTTAGCTAAAGGGGTACAAAAGGGTACTAGGGATTAATTTAATTAATCCAAAGGGTGTAATGTGTATGAATTAATCAATTTAATCAATTAATCACAAATGGAAGAATAACAGTCGTATTAGGGTAGTGTTGGGAACATGTGGAAACAAGTGTGTAATTTTGGGGTGTCTACACTACTAAATGTTAAAAGAATGTTTTCTTTTGAGTTATTTAATTTTTGCCTTCAACAAAAAAAGAATTTCCTATGGTCCATTGTTGTTTATGAACAGAAGCAAATCTTTAAATCACATATTTTGTAAAGGTATGAATGTTACATTTATTTTTATGTCGTTTGTAAGTCTTATTTATAGTGGTTTATTGTTTTCATGTTGCATGAGAGTTGATGAGAGATGATAAATATTATAGGAGCATTCAATCAAGTAAAGATTGATGTTTTTGGTCTTTTGTTAGATCATATAACATGAATGTTTAGTTATTGGGTTGGACATGATATTTATAGAGAACATTATTATGGATTTCTCATGGACTATGAAAATATCAAAACTTTAATGACATTTATAATTATTTTTAGAAAGATTATACAATCTTTGCAACTCATTATACTACATATGAATTCTATGAAATTTTTGTTATACTTTTATTTGTATGAAATTACAAATGTATGGGAGTCTTCACCGTATCTAAAACTAATATAAAAATACATTATTCATTTACACCATTCTTATTTTCATCATTTCTCTCATCATTCTCTCTCACACACACACACACACACACACACACACACACACACACACACACACACACACACACACACACACACACACACACACACACACACACACACACACACACACACACACACACACACACACGCACACGCTGCACGCTGCGCACACGCGCTGCACGCACGCGCTGCGCACGCGCACGCGCGCCACACGCACACGCACACACACACACACACACACACGCACACGCACACGCACACACGCACACGCTGCACACGCGCACGCACGCTGCGCACACGCACACACACACACACGCACACACACACACACACACACACACACACACACACACACACACACACACACACACACACACACACACACACACACACACACACACACACACACACACACAAAAGAACCTTGAGCTCTTATATTAGCATATCTTATGAAATATGGCATGATAATATTGGTTTAGGTTAGCCTAATGTATAAAGCACCAAATAAACTAATTAAATAAAGCATTTTTAATAAATATCTTTTTAGTTTATCATTTTTAAGTATTTTTATTTTTAAAGAAGAATATCTTGCATGAATTCTATTTTGTTTTAAAACTTTGCATTTCTTGAATAATTTTAATTGATGAAATGCATATTGGTATTATATATGTATTAAGTACAAAGTGTATTGGTTAATTATGAATTGGATACACAAATCTTTCACTTATTTGTGTAGATCTAAACTAGTTCATTTAGTGAGCATTTAGATATGTGATTGTAAACAAGTTGTGTGATTAAATGCATAGGACTCTATTAATGTTTATATCTAGTTTTTTTATTGTGTATTGATGTTTTATGTCTTGAAGGTTCTTGAAAATAAAATATTGGGAAGTTGGTATTGTTTCATGTCTATGAGAATGATTCCTTTATTTATGATGTAGGTGAAATTGTGCATCTACTATGAATTTAACCAAATCTCATTGTTTTCACATAGTTTGTATAAGTGTTCATTTTTGTGAGAATTTTAAATAAATGAGAGTAATGTTGAAAATGCATTCTCAAATGAGCTTCAAGATATTTTGCGAGATATAAAATCATGCTTTATTTACATAAATTGGCAAGTAAGGTATCTTGGGTAGATCAATAAAGTGTGCATATCTAGAAATTTATCTTTATATATCTATTATAGTCTCAATTCTAAGATTGTTTATTGATGAATAATTGGGTAAACTAGACATAGTGTGTTTCATTCATAGTTCGATTGTTTGGGTTTTATAAATGTTTCATAGTGTAGAAACCTATGAAATTTGCAAGGAAATCCCCTTAAAGTGTTGTAGACTCAAAAATGAGGAAAGTAGACCCTTCTTTACATGTTGAATTCAGTCCACATCTCATTTGAAGGGAAATATATGAGATAATATTTTTGAAAGAATCAATTTCTTCTTCCTTTTCTTTAAAAAACTAATAACACATTTGAGCATCAACATCTCCTATTTATTTTTTCTCTTGAGTTGAACCAAGGAATCTTTTCCCACCTCTATCTTCTCGTTGTCATAAATATAAGTAAATTGTGTATCTAATTCAATGGGGTTGTACATATAATTTTTCATAATTAAACAGATCTTATGTTATTTTTAAAATATGGTAATTAAGAATATTTGACTATGTATTAATTCTTCTCAATAATTATTCCTCAACTAAATTTGGGCCTATTACTTACATTAAGATATTTTTAATTCTATAAAAAAATTATCCCAAAAATAAGTTTGCAAACATCATCTTACTTAACTAAGATATACAATTTTTTAGGAGGCTCTTCATTGTCCTATCTAATTGATTTTTGATGATATAAAATGATATCTTAATAATTAAGAGTAGTAAATTGGAATAAATTAAAGAAAATATTTAATTAGTTGTACCTTACTTCAACTTTTAATTTGGTCTTAAATCTAGAGAGGAGACCCTTTCAATGTCAGTTTTTCTCAAGAATTAAAAATAAGACTCATGTAATTACTTGATAGTTTAATTATTAAAAAACTATATCCATTAAGCTACACTCTAGAGACAACAAAATGTTAACAAAGAAAATATTTAATTTATAATTGTTCTGCATTTTCCAATAAAATTTTGATATTGAATGTAATGGAAATTCAAAAATTTCTATTAGTTTACACCATATGTTTTCCATTAAAAGTTCAACTTGCTAGAATTTTTACCTTTTACAACATATGTAATTAAATTTAATAAAAATCTAAAAACATCTACATCTTACACCACATGTTCTCCTATTAAAAATTACATAAATAAAATAATATATAGGTTGAAGTTACTTTGACATCTCAAAAATTTCTATTGTTATGCATAGGAGAGTTTTCTTCCTAGGCCTTCACTTTCAACCACTTAATTAATTACTTTTGGCATGAGGATACTTCTCTATCACTTGTTTCACAATCGTTGTCTATTAAATTTATTGTCCTAAACACATTAATACACTTATGTATTTATAGACGTTTTGAATTCAAATTATATTTTTACGAGTGTACATGCTTACACACTATAGGTAAGAAACATTAATAAAGAAAGGGCTAAATCCTTACACCCAAATATACTAGGGCACACACAAAAAGAGAATTAAAACTATAACAATACAATTTTAGGAATCAAGACCATATAGCAATATAATTTGTAAAACCGAAATTAGATTATTATATAATTTTTAAAAAGTCTTCAATATATATATATATATATATATATATATATATATATATATATATATATATATATATATAAAAAAAACTAAAAACATGGCGTGAGAGCAAACTCCTGTATATGAATGTTGGCCAAGACCACCAATGTCCTTAGGTGTACATCATATGTTCGAAGCAACTTTCGGCAGTCAAAGTTTATGCGGTTTTCTCTTGCTATCTTGCTTTCCTGTGGGAAACGAGGAGGAACAACATCGGGCCCGATGGTGGGAGCAACTTTGACGATACTACTCTTGGTGGTTGGGGTGACCATCCAAAGAGCCCACCGCCTTTTCTCGATTCTCGGCTTTTGAGCTTTTTTATTGATCCTTTTCCACCTGTTTTTGTATGATTAGCATTGTACTTCATTATTTAATATATAATTATGCTTTTCAATAAATAAATAAAAAACTAAAAACATGTACCAATAAAATCCAAACTTAGACCAATAACTAATAAACATGTATACACTCATATACCAAAATTTGAGATCCACATCCAATTTGCAAGCATGCAAAGGCACTATGGTGAATGGAACCCTCAAATTCTTTCTTACCTCCATTGAACTATTTTCAATGCAAAGGAGGAAATTCATTATACAAAAGAAAGTACAATAAGGAGACAAGAGACAAACATTATCAAATGTTCATCTCAAGCTTGAAAGTTGAATCATTTTTGGCCCCACTGAAGAACTCAATCCAAATGTTTCTACATCCTAATTTAATATTGCATTTTGCTCCATCACTTGTCTTTGGAAGAGTCGTGTTTGGTGAGTTCAAATGTTTCGTCTTTATTTTCATCATACACTCCTTACCATGAAAGCAAAGTTTAACCCGCCATCTCCATGCCCAACCACTATAAAAATTACACGTGTCTTGATTTACATTCGTACCCAATGTAGTTGGAAACTTTTTAATATTTACCAATCACTTATTACTAAAATTTATTAGCCCATAGTTTTTAAAGTTTCTTTTCAATAATAAAAATGATTCATATACATTGTTTTGGCTATTCTAGCATATGAAAGAGTCCAAAACCACCACGTGCACCAGTACTTCATACCAATCAAGAGGTTGGGTAAAAGGACAACATTATGGTGCCACATGAAATAATTTGCCCTTGGAAAAACAAGAGAAAGATGGAGTCCTTAATTGAAAAGGAATGAATTATCTTCCGTGGGTGCACATCATTTAGTGGATAATCTCTCCAACCATACTTAAAAAGTGCATATCCTCCACATGCTAACTACTATCTCCTTTGAGAAAGCTACATGTAAAAAACAAAATAAAAAATTGACTACTCCTAAGGAGATAAGACCTCCACTCCTTGTGAGCCACTTGGATAAGACATGAAGGAGATAACAACAAGTGTAGCATAAAAATGAACTACTAAGGAGATAATAATAACTACACTATAAAGAGAATGAATTACTTCTAATGTACTATGCTAAATAATTTCTTCTACATAAATAATAGCCTTTGAAAGGTAAAGGACTTCTAATTTGTTTAAACAAAGGTAAAGGACTTCTAATTTGTTTAAACAAAGGTCATTGAGTTATTTGTGAACTAATTATAATAGTTTTAAGATGCTAACAAATATTGGAAGGTAAAAGATTTTTATTTGTTTAAATAAGGGTTATTGAGCTATTTATGAACTAATTATAATAGTTTTAAGCTACTAAATTGTATTTACTACATGTTGAAACTATCTCAAAATCTAAAATTAATTTAAAACTATCACAAATATTGTACAAATGATCTTAGTAAATGATTGTAGATGAAAATTTGATCCTTTAGACTCTTTCGATTGAAACAAATATGTTGAAAATAGGAAATGGAAAAAATAAATGTAATATTTGAAGTATGTATCTAGCAAGTATTAGTTGTGATGTGTGTGTCCTTCCTCCTTCCACATGAGCTATCTCACTTGTTTATATATATAGAGTCTATTAAATTCTAAATTCGGTAAAATAGGCAAACATGTCAAGCTTCTAATAGACATAAACAAGAAAAGTACACAGGAGAAGACGAGTCCATCTAACTTATAAAAGAGTATGACTAACATGACTAGGATTATAGAGACAATTTTGGTAGGTGTTAAGACTATATGGATAGTATCATCACATGATCATTAGTACAAAGTGGGATTATACACAAGGAAGCACGAAGGGGGTTTTAAGCCACCAAAATTACAATAACATGTCAATATTGCCTACTTTGTACCTATCGCCCATGATAAAACATGAACATAAAATATATAGAATAACAATGAATAAATGCTAATGGGGTCAATTTTTAGGTTTCCACATGATACATAACTCTAATATGTGTGCTCATTTAGTAAACTTGTGGCATAAGGAAACATTTCAAATAAGAACATAAAAAGATTTGAAAAATATATAAACAAATCGTTGAGTCTTGGAACTCACAAACTAATTTTATTTTCATGTGAAAACATGAGGAAGTGAGAACAATAGTAAATGTTGAGCATGAAATTAAAAGATAACAACATGTCTCCTTTGTCCCCAATATATTAAAGTCTTTGGGTGTTTGTTCTTCGAAATTTCATACAAAAATTCATATATTGAATCACTAAGTAAGATGAAAATTAAAGTTGAAACCTCGTAGTCATTAGGAAATGGGCCTCCAATTCCACATTATTAAATATAATAATGTGCATTCCTAGTTATCCCAAATATCCTATGGAATCCCTTAGGTTCTTGATACATTTGAAGAAAGCATGCATTGAAAATATAACGAGTATTATATATGCCCCCTTATGAGATTCAAGGTTACCGTGTGAAACTCTTATCTTAAAATAAATTAGATGTATCATTAAACCATAACATATCATTGAGTTTCCTAGTGCAAAAACATTAACATTTTTGAAGTATGCACAAAGATAATTTATTCCATGTGGGCTCAAGATATGCCCATTATATCGCATAAATAATTATATCTATTGTAGCATCAAGTCGTTAATTTAAAAATATATAGCCATGAGGACCACCATAAAAGAAGATGATTTTTACTCAATATATATAAATATGTGATAAGTATCATAACAATATATAAATGCACAATAGGTGTATCATATGAATCATTGAAAGATAACAAAGTAAAATATTTACATGGTACATGGATCATAGAAATATAGAAAATCAAAGTTTTTGTATGATATGGATAGTGACATAATAGAAACCACATAAGTGAAGTACCCTAAATTTGGTCCAAACACTTAGAAATATGGTATTTTACAATTATTTTAATATACACTCCATTTACATATTATTTGACCAAATAAAAGAACCTTCCCGCTCTATCCCACACCATATATCCACTAGACAATAACCACTCTCTAGCTCAACTCTTCAATAATCACTTTGCACCTACTATTAAATATTTATATAGACCTCCACTTATCTCGGACCTAATCTTTCGCACACCCCGGAAAATTTCGTAGGTCCTAAAGAAGGTTAAAATTGAAACCTATCCACCTTCTAAAAACCCCTCCCCGCAAATGGCCACATTTTAAAAATGTTTATTCAGTTTATGTGAGAATTTACAGTTAGTTAAGTAAGAAAAATAACAAAATGCCATGTATAAATAAAAACATACCACCTGATCCATTAGGTGTACCGAGAATTATCTAGGAACACTCTAATAAGGTTAAGAGAAAGTACTAAAACATTCTATTCCTTAGAGCACATCATCACACCAAGCTGCAAATATGAAGTTGTTTATATTGCCTCCCTAGATCAAGTGTTGAGATACATTTTAAGTGCAAGTACATGTTACCAAGTGTTAGGGTTGAATCAAGGGCTTTTTTTCTATTATATATTCTACTACATGTGATCATAGATTTAGAAAAACTATATGTGGCTTGATTTATCTCCAAAGTATTGGTATGTTGTGCATCACTTATCACACTAGTAGGGGTGTGGTGAGGAAGTCTAAACCAACCATGTTAACCCCATTTCAAGTCAAGGGAAAAAACTAGTGTTTGAAGTAAGAAGAATCCATATCATATTCAAACACAATCATTGCATCCAAAAAGTGGGTATACATATACAAGAAAATAGGCACATAACTAGAGAGAAAGTAAAAAAACCCAAAGGAAATTATATCCCTCAAGACTTGTTCACTCCCACAAATCCATCTAGAGAAGACTTCTAAGTCCAAATATTTTATGAGTAGTTTGATAACAATCTTGTTTTGCTCTATACAATATTTGAGCACTTTGTCACATCTTTTCCCTTCATAATATGGTTCCTCTCTCACACCTAATTAAATTTTCAAAATTATGTTAGCATAATTTTTAATAATCTTCATTTCAAGAATAGGTAGATTAAGGATAAAACCTGATTTCCCCATTACATTTTGGTAAACTCAATCCTTTTATCAAATTATGCAACCTTTGGATTTATTCTTCACCCTTAAGGTTTCAAATTTTAGGTCTTTTAAAAAAAAATTGATGGGAGACCTTAGGGCTACACTCCAATCCCTCCTTCAACACATCACATTATTTTATGATTCAAAACCAAGCATATAAATTCTCTATAAAAAGCATCATAATACATTGTTAAGACATGTTGAGTGGTTTCATGCATATTATGTTTATAATACCACTTTCTTGAATAATGTCACTACTTGTAATGTACCTCAAGTGATTCATGATGCAAACATGTCATCTAAAATTATCATAGTGAGTATCTAGAGTGAATGACATCTCGAGTTCCATTCATACGTACCACATTTTAAAAAAAAATCAAGACTAGAAATTATATTAGACCTAAACTCATACTTTGTGCTTTAAAAAGCATGAGTTGGTTGTTGTCACAACCCGATGTGGTAAGCCTATGATTGATCCAATTCCTTCTATAGGAATAAATCAAAGCACCAATCCTAATATACCTCCATTTCCTAGGGTAATTATACAAACAAATAAGTAATATGACCTCATGGATCATCTTATAAGTACTCGAGAAAAATCTATATCTTTGAGTTTCTTAAATGATTTTTATATAAAGCTATATCAAGAGTTTTGTGATACAACTCTACCAAATATTTCTAATCCTACATACACCACATCCATGGTAATCACTATAAAAAAAAATGAGCCAAAAATGTTGAATTTTAAAAATATGATCGAGTTAAATTTACCCTTGTATATTTAATTACAAATTATTAATATATATGTCAAGTGCGCCTTTATGGATAAAAATTGGGGTTGATTATATGTAACATAAATTTCCTCTATACTGATGAGGTTAATACTAATGATCGACATATTTTGATATAAAGATCAAAAGTTCGATTATGTACCATGAAAATCTTTGAGTACAATTACTTTAGACATAAAGGTAGGACCAAATAAATTTTGAACAAAATGTCATGTAATGCTTAACAATTTGAGTTATAACCAATTTCTTGAAAGACCTTGGACTCATGATATGGAATATATTCCCTCTACATACATCCATGTCTTAAATACATACAATAAGGATATGTGTATACATGTCCATTAGATATTGACCCATATAAATATTGTATGATAGTTGAACCAATAGGAAACTTCATACCACAAATTAATAATACAAAACCATCCCTTACACAAATAAAATTGGCTATTCCAAAGAAAGACTCAAATGTATTCAAAGCTAAAACAAAACATACACCCAATGCTAAAAAATGTAATCATATTATGCAATAAGAACAAGTCATAGATTAATAAGAAAACCAAAAGCAAGATGTTAACAATGATCTAGATGATGACATTGGCTATGAATACAATAATGGAGAGCATATAGAAGATCAAAGTAGTGATATTTTGGCCAAAATAAACTTTAATCAAGTAAGATCTAGTGAATATCGAGATTATTTAAATTATTTTATTACTCATTAATTATTTAATATAGAACCAAAGAAAATACTATATGTGGAACTACTTAAGGAGAATATAAAGCAATGGTAGATATGGTTAACAATGATGCACATATAACAATTACAAATGATGGTAGCTCAAACATTATTGTTCTAACTTTATTATCAAATAAACCTTCCATTTATCCTATGAAGGAACATGCAATTTTATAAATAAATACAAATCTATGTTATAATGTATATCGAGATTAAATGTCTTACATATGAATAATGCTTTTCATACAATCAGATCCTCATAATATCAAACTACAAAAAGATCCTAGTACATAAGGAAACTATTAATATTATGCATAGAAAAACCTTACCACATAGAAATTTCAAGCATTAACATGACATATTTAATATAACATATGCAAAAATAAATTGACAACTCCACACTAATTTGTATTACCAACCACACTAGCACAACCTTGAAAACCTATTCAACCTTATCTTAGAAATGATTTTATCCTCGAAAAATTTCGTAATATTCATCAATATGGACTATTTGAGATCAACCTTTGAACACTTCCAACTAAAGTTATTCATTTGTTACTTAATCATTAAAGATTCATGGTGGTATTAGAAAAATCATGTGAAGGTGTCCCACAAGGGAAACCGATGCATTATTAATACACAATGGAGGCCACATATTACTATGACTACCAAAGAACCCATGGATTATCCATATGCATATACTAGCATTGATGACTTAAATTACTATAGGCATGTGATTATTTCAAAAATTATGATAGTGATTTAGTTACCTACATTATTCCTCCTTTGTGGAATATATAAATTACACCTCTTGATCTTGATAAATATAATAGAGATTATGAAATTAAAATACACATAATAGTAAGATTTCACACCCAATAAACTGACTATATTGATTAATTTACAAAAAGAGATAAATGTACATATATAGTGTAATGATCTCCATCAAATCATGACTCAACACTTATCTCCTTCAAAAACTCCTAATAAAATCACGAGTAGTTAAATTCTAACTACGAATGTAACTTTATAATTATGGCATGTTCAATGCTATACTAGTTTTTCACATATGCTCCTACATAGTTCTATGGTAATTTTTCTTGTATGAAATCATGCCATTTGACTTATATTTATGGTGAATGATTCATGCTTTCTTTATGCTTCACTAGATTTTTTGTATGATACTTATATGATTTTTGTTTCACTAATTTGTTTTGACACTTATATTCTCTATTCTTCCATGTATGATGAATACCTTGTGATTTCTCTATGATTTTGTGTATACTTCTTGTGTGATATTTGATTCTTACATGATTATTACCAATTTCAATGTTGGTCAAACCATCATGTCATTGATTTCATATGCTAGTCAAGTTATCAAGTCAATAAGTTTTCTTATGGAAGACCCCATCATGTTATGTATTGTCATGTCATTTCATATGTGTCAAAGGATCCTTTAGGTTGTGTTGTGTTGATAGTGTGTTTCATAGAGCTTCATCATTGCATTTTGACTAATTATGAATTTTGATATCTATAAATATTCATGTATGCTTGTCCTTGTATTACACATTCTATTTTTATAATGCTTATATCATGATTTACGCAAACTTATCCAACCAAGTGTACTATGTTGCTTTATACAATTTATGTTTTTACACATGATGCATTTTGTTAAAGTATAACACTTTATATAGGATGTAAAAATAGTTATGTAGTTTTTCGATTGTTAAGCTGTTCAACCGCCTCTTCTTACAATAAATAAACCTCTGCTGTGTCATTTGAATAGTGCAATTTGCTCTCTCTCCTTCTCTAAGTTCTTTCTTATTTTTGCATCTTCTAACATTGGTATCGGAGCGCTTGGTTTGTAGTTCAAGGAAGCCTTGTCAACGGGCATGAACTAGAAGTTTGGGAATCCTTGGTAGGGCATAACCTGAAGTTATTCCATCTAGTGCAAAGAACGATTGGTGCAGTTGCACATTGAGGGTGTGAAGGTGTGGTTCGAGACCCAGAAGACTCGTGGTCGCAGACAAATACGAGGGAGGGAAACGCACAGTGAGAGTCGTGGGCAGGAAAATGAGGGCATAAAGTCATGAGGGAAAATACGTGGTTTCCTTATCACAATGACGCAGAGATAACAGTTGTTTTGAGTAGCGAATAACAAATGAAAACCCCAGTCACGAATAACCTGCAATAAAACTGTTACGATTTCTAGTGACACGAATACAGTTTCTAACGGAAATCGTGGTATCAAAAACGTGGGCCACTCACAAATTCTGGAGGCAAAGCCGTTCACGAGGGTAGAAAGGAAAATGTGAACAGTCGAAGAAAATCGTGGCGTCAACAACAGGGTCGTGATTCCAAGCAGAGTCATTTTTATTCTTCCTTCGAAAAGTCGATGAATTAATTTCAACAAAGGTATTCACCTTTGCATAATTTATTTCATACGATTTGGTGGAGCAATTAATTTTAATATTACTTGGTGGAATAAGTAATAATATTTTTGTAATATATTCAAATATAGTTCGAAGGCAGTTGGAGGGGTAATTTGCATGTGAGAAATTAATCTCATACTATATGCTGGAGAAATTAAATTAATTAAATATATTTGCTGGAAAAAGGATATTTGATTAAGTGTGGGGAAAATTATTATTTTATTATTTTCCATTACTTTGGAATAATACAATGGAAAATATATCACACTTGACTTTCTTAGAAGACACAAAAATAACGGGCACTAATTTCAATGTTTGGAGTCATAAGATTTTAATAGTCGTGGAGTTTCATGACTGTGATAAAATAATCAAGGGTGATGAAAGTCGACCAACAACGAACTTCGAGGATTATGAAAAACATCATAAGGAAGTGTTATTTATTCTCAAGTTATCGATGTCGGATGATTTGATATCGGAAGTGTGGAATGCCACTGTGGCAAGCACATTGTGGGCCAGTCTGAGGGGTAAATATTAGATGTTAGAAAAGAGTCGGGTTTTATACCTAAAAAATATGCTCTTTTTCATAAAGTTACAAGAAGGTGGATCGGTGTTGCCTGAGCACCTACTTCAGATGAAAGATCTCCGAGACCAGTTATCTTCCATCAACAAAAAGGTGGACGATGATGATATGGTGGCTCTGGTTTTGAACAACTTACATTCTTCATATGAGTCATTTGTGGAGGCACTTCATTTAATGGTTGAAAGTCAAACACTCAAGTTTGATAAGGTGAGTTCCTACCTGTTGCAAAAGGAATAGAGACAACTTCAGGCAGAATCTAATTATGACCATTCAGAGAGTGCTCTTGTCACTTAGTCAAAGGGAAAGTGGAAACGTCAATCTGGTGAGTCTTCCACTCGTGTCGAGTCACATGTTATTACTATCACAAGATTGGGCACCTAAAGAAGGATTTCCTAAGCGAAGTATGATATTTTGCAACAAAACAAAAAGTCGTGTAATGAGGAACATGTGGCGATGAGTTGCATAAAAACGAGATTTGGATGAAGGGCATGCTCTTTATTGTCTTACGACATCATGCTTGAATGAAAGTGGTACCAATTCTTTGGATCATTGACTCTGGTGTGTCTGCACACTTTTCATGTCATAAGGATGGTATGTTTCATTTACTACAAATTTATATGTTTTGAATCAATAGTACTAGGCGATGGAGAATCACTTACGATAGAAGGGATAGGAGATATATGCATTATATTGAATAATGCTCATAAATTGTTGGCATGAAATGCTAGATATGTACCTTCTTTATAAAATAATCTTCTATCTATTTGTCAATTGACTGAAAATCCCAATATTTCTATGGATTTATGTGGAAAGAAGTGTGTTGTCTTTGATGTGAAACAGAGACGAATAATTGCCCTTGGTATTGAGGAAGGTGGTCACTATCGGCTTGTTGATCTGGCTGCAATCAACATGAATGCATGTGTGGAGGACAAATCCACCATTCAGGATGTGTAGGAGGTTGCAATGCCTTGGGAGGAAGCCATTCCTCACAAATCAGTTGACTTGAATACAATCAAACTACATGCACCTATTGTGGAGGGAGTATCCACTATAATAGGTGTACGAGAGGCGGACATGCCTTGGGAGGATGGATTTCCTCATTATGAAGAAAAATTTATTGTGGACATAGACTCCACTATTCCAAATGCACTAACAATGCATGGTGAGATGAAATTCCCAACCACTCACTCGAAGTCCTTGTTCGAAGGACAAGAGTAGAGCATGACCATTGCTCATTGTGTTGTGAAAAATATTTCCCAACAAAGGGGGATAGATGAGCAAATAGATGAGGAGTTGATTCTCGTTCCTACCACTTTGTTGAGACAGAGTTCACCTGCTTTGAGACGAAGATGTTTATATCTCCTACTATTGCGGGAGTTGGTTCTAACTCCTATTGCATAGATGGTCACATTTCTCTTCTTGAAAAAGTTGGATGAGCACTACATGGTGGTGCGAAGGACGTGATCGAGGTGACTTCGATTGCAAGATAATTGAGTCTTTGTACATGACTTCAAAGCGGATACACAAGCACGGAATAGATTTTTCAATCCACATATTCGAGGTTCTAATTTCAGCACTCTAGAGATGGGGTGACACTCTCGACCATTGGTGATTCATCATTGGTCATGAATCACGTATGCAGAGAACCAATGGACCACTTGCCATATCTTTTGTTCATGGAACCATTTTTTTTTGCGGTTCTTCTTCATTCAAAACCACAACACAATCATGGACTTTGCTGATTTTAAAGTACAACTTATGGCACCGTCTTTAGATGTAATGAATAAACATATGGGCTTTAGGAAATTTGTAAAATTTCGGGACAAATTTTGTCTAGTTTCCGGTTTAGTCATTAAGAGGGGGTGTTTAAATATAACACTTTATATAGCATGTAAAAACAGTTATGTAGTTTTTCGGTTGTTAACTGTTCAACCACCTCTTCCTACAACAAATAATCCTCTGCCTATGTCATTTGAACAGTGCAGTTTGCTCTCTCTCCTTCTCTGAGTTCTTTCTTCTTTTTGCATCTTCTAACACATTTAACCACTGTTATTTTCATATGCATGGTATCTAGTGTCATAACTCACATCAAAAGGGATATATTATGGCTTATTAATAATTCCACATATAATTAAGTTGAGACTACTTATATTTAATCATAATAGTGACATTTGACATAAACTAGATAATATCCTATTCAATTTTGACATATTTTCAACACTTATATCACATATATAGAGTTGATACACATCATCAACACTCGAAAAGAATGAAATTAACCTAAATCAACCAAAAAAATATCTTTTATGACATATCATGCTACTTAGAAAATATATCAAGCTAGAAAGTTTCTCATGCTACTAACAAGGATATTATGTGAGCGAGTTGTTTATACTACTTGACAAGGCTATTAAGTTATCTAGATGTTTATGGAAATGATTTTAAGTTAGCTATTATTTTATGCTACCAAAAAGAAAATTAAGGTAACAATATTTCAACACTCACTTAACATGGGAACACCCCATGACACTCTTTAGAATTTAGATTATTGGAGGCATGATTCAACATGAAAACGAAGTGTATTATTTCTTATACATATTTCACTTTACTACAAGTTTTCACATTTAATTTATAAATGTGTGTACAACATTATAGAACATTTCTCTATGTGTCTTTTCACATGATTATAGGTTTCGTGTGGACTGATGCACACATTTAAGATTTTATATTACCATACTAAGATCAATATTTGAGGTTTTTTTTACTTGTTTCTTTTCTTTTAATTTAACATTTATCAAATCAATATTAAAAAAGAGGGAAATTTTTAGTACCTTAAATTTGGTTTGTGCACTTGAATATTTAACATTTTGCATATACACTTCATACAAACATTATTTTACCAAATTAAATTATCCTTCATGCTCAATCCCACACCATATATCCACTAGATGACAAAAATATCCTACTAAACTCCTCAAAAATCACTATGTTGGTATTGAATGTTTGTATAGACCTCCATTTTCTCAAACATGATTTATGTCACCCCTAGACAAGTTCATAATTCATGGATAGGTTTGTTTCTAAACCTATCCACCTCATATGAACCTATTAACTTTACTTTAAGGGATATTTAACTTAGTCATCCTAGGTGATACTTTTGGGTCGATTAATTGGGAAAACTAATGAAGGTTCATCTATAAATAAAAACATACCCTAAATTTTGAGGGGCACATACAAAATATCTAGGAACACTCTAAGAAGGTATAGAGAACATATTTAAACATTCTAATCCTTAGAGGAAATCATCACAACAATAAGATGTAAATATAAAGTCATCTATATTATTATCCTAGATCAAGTGTTAAGCTAAATGTAATGTACACGTGCATGTTTCCAGTCTAGGGATAAATAAAGGTCTCATTTCCTATTCTATATTCTTATTCATGACATCATAGGTTTGAGAGAACTACATGTGGTTTGAATCCTCTTAATAACATTAGTATGTAGAGCATTACTCATCACATCAGTGGGGGTGTGGTGAGGCAATCCAAACCAATCATGCTAATCCCTTTTAAGGTTAATGTCATAAGGATTTGAAGCAAGAAGAATCCATATAAAATTCAAACATAGTCATCCCAAGGTTATAGATCTAGAAATTTGGTATACAAACATAGGTGATAGAAATAGAAAGAGTGAGAATGTATAAATGTCTAGAGGATAGGTTTGTAGACCTCAAAACTTGATCGGTAATGAAACCGTTCATCTTCTCATGAACTCATCTAGAGAAGAACTCTACGTTTTGATATTTTATGAATAACATAAAGATACTTTGGTCTACCTCTGTTCATTATTTGATCACTCTATCACACCTTCTACCGTGGTTCCTTTCCAACCCTAATTAAACCTTTTCAATTCTAACTAGTGTAATATTGAATATTAAATATTTTACAATAATTTATTATTGTTAAGGCTATCCTTTATTAGATATAAATTATTCATTTAAGTAATAAGTAAACTAAGGGTAAAATATAGTTTCCATATTATAATAAGCACAATGGACATGATAAGAAACACAAAAATAAACATAATCATAATGAAAAGTAACATATTAGACTCATAAACACATTTAAAAGAACAATGAACATGATAAGTAACATTGGAGGAACATACACATAATGAACATGATAAGGAGCATAACAAGAACAAAAGACCAATAAAACATGGTAATATAACATAAACATAAGAAAATAAAGCACATAAGCATCATGATAAAAAAACATAAGGTACATATATACATGAGGCCCAAAATATAGAAAAAGAAAAAGGACAATGAACACAATATATAATATAATAGTCACATCCATGAAGGTCATTCCTTTTCGATCTTATGAATGTAAAGGTAAAACTAGGTTCTCTAGTCCTCCACCTATGGAGAAGGAGGTTAAACCCAAACCTAGGAAGGTTATTATAAAATAACACATCGAACCTCTTCGAACTAATGGGGACCCATGAGTTTTTTTTTCCCATTGACATCTCTAACCTAGACTAGAATACAAATGAGTATTCCAATTTATATGCGGAGGCCTCTTCAAACAATAGAATTAAACCTTGGAACTATTTTAACTCAAAAGAGGAGGATTTGAATTTTAGTCTCATTAAAGAGAGAAAGACTAATCATTTAAAGGAGAGGAAAGTTATCTTGTACATTGACTAGTTGGCTAGCATCGACAATCTTTAGAAGGTTGTGAATTTGTAAGTTGGCATTATAAATGTCGTTTTTTATAAGAACAATAAAATAAAGTAATAATTCAATGAACTAAAATTTTAGAGTGGGAAAGAGAAGATGGAGGGACCCAATCGATGAGAGAAGATTAGGTGCAATCTATTTCAAAGTGTGCAAAATTAAAGAGAATATTTCCAATGTGAACTACAAATAAAAAATGATAGAGGAGGACATGATGCATATAAAATAAAATATGTATTTGGTGGTGACATTCAACAAGGAAAAGATTTAAAAATTACCTCAATTACTTAAATATAGTAGGAAGAGGAAGGAATTAACGTCACACGAGGGACCCAATAAAAGAACTAAAGGAAAAATAGGTTAATAAGGAGCATAATTTGGAGGAGCATCCCATACAAAAATAAATGTAGGATTTCGGTAATGAGTAGGAATTATATGTGGGGTAGAACAACCTTTCTACCTATTAGTAGCTTGGAATAAATGTTTTTTTCTTTCCTTGGATTTCTTTTCCTTGATGGAAAGATGGTTATTTTTGACTTTTTGTTGTCTTTTTACTATAGGGGGTGTACATATCAAGACTTACACATTTTTCTTTCTTTTTTTTCATGCGATGGGATTCTCGGTTTATTTATAATTACTTTTTAAAAGGGTGTGGGACCCGTCCAAAACCTTATTTTCACCTCGTTATAAAAATGTATTAGGAACATAAGAACAATGAACATTAAAAGTAACATAGTAGGTATATACATATTAATTTCACTTTACTGACACTTTTCTTCATAATGTTTTGTTAGTGCATTAATATGCTTGAATGCATACATTCATGTACATTAGTATTAGAGTAGGAAAACATTAAACTCTTCATGAGATATTTTTTATGTGTTCCCTCTTACTTACACCTTCATACCATCGTCATATCATCATATTTTTCCACTATACCTCCTCCTCCTTCCTTGACCCTCTTTAAAAATTTCCTACTCATAACCAAGATCATCAACCCAACTAATGAAATCCCTTTAGAACTGTAATTTTGTATGACAATATTGGTCTTCAATATCTTTAATTGGGTTGATGACATCGAATAAAACTAAATATTAATTTTAGGGAGTTGTTCCCATATTTAAAGGGTTTATTTATTTATTTATCGGAGAAAAAAACACTCTTACTTTGTGAGCAAAAATATTTCCCTAGGAAATAAGATGATGAATTTGACTTAAGGAGGTTAACCAAGGAAGGCAAATTACAAAGAGACCTTAAAGATCTTAATAATTTGAGATATGACATTGAAGTATGCCAAGTTTTGGAGTTCTAATCTATGGTCTACTTAGGATTTCTCATGCCCATCTTGACTTCACCTAAACTGTCTCTCTCATAAATCACTCGAAATAAAAGGAGAGATTAATGTATTGACAAGTTAAATCAAGATAATTATAACCCTATCCCATTTTGGCATGGCCAACTTATGATTGTTCTGTAATCTATTTATATTATAGCATTGTAATTAAACATCATGGTTTTGTTCTTAGTGTAATAGAATGTGCAATAATGATGATTTAGAACTAAGAAAAAAATCATACTAGTCATACATTATGTTATTATTGATCTTTCCTACATATTTTCAAAATAGAAAATGATTAAATATGGTTAGTGTTTTATGGTTAGAGAGGAACTGATTTATGCTAATAAATTATTGATCGAGTGATCAAAATGTGTATATAAGCATATCATAGTGTTGTAAAATTGCTCATAAAATATTTTGATATGGAACCTAGTATAGGAAACATTCATGGTAAGTATGATTCCTTCGATTATTGAAATTATCTTAGGGGATACATAAATATATTTTGGAAATGTACAAATAATTTGGCCACAACAATCTTGTTCGCTTTATGGCTAGAGGTTTAATTTTTAAATCTCTATTTATTTGATACCTATGATGTGATGACATATGGGTTATCCCTATCCTTTGCACTTGATACCTATAAGGGTTTAGTAATGACTGATATGGATGACCTCACTATAACCCTACTAATGTGATGAATATAACACTATATATCACTACTCCAAATAAGGACTAGTCCACAAGTAATTATCCAAAACCTATGATGATAAAAACATGATATAAAATAAACAATAAATATGGATCCTTAGATCCAACCCTCATAGTTGTAAACACACACTTGTACTTCATATTTTTCTTCCTAGTTGATCTTGGGTAGTAATATAGTTTACTTCAAAACTTAATAGATTTTTGTCATGATGAGCGCTTTAATGATTAAAATAATTCAATGATTTATTTTTTCCTTATTAGAGTGAGAGAGTAGATGAATCATAGATGCACCTAATATATTATGGTATGTTTTTATTTATATGTGACCATTTATATGATTTACTACTCAATCAACCCAAAAGTACCACATAGGTTGACAAAATTAAGTTACCCTTTTAAAAGATACTATTAGAAGTGTAACAATTAGCTTCATGGAGTTAGGTTCATGTATAAACCTATCCTAGAGATATAAATATGTCTAGTTTGTGAAATGAATTAGTTTTGGGACAAGTGGAAGTTTGGATAGAAATTCTATAAGTATGTGTAGTGATTCTTAATAAGATGAGGTGAAGAATACTTATCATCTACCGAGACTAAGATGTAGGATAGAGTATGAGGGTGAATTGGGAATTTATGTATACTTGAAAATAATGTTATAATAAGTGCCAAATTCTATATTACCAAGTGATTAGAATTTTTTTGTGTACTATAATTGTCCCCTTTAAAATTTAGTATTCAAAATGCTTGATTAAATAAAAATCTAAACCTCATATCTCAATCGTAATATGGTGGTGTTAAATATTTAGAGCCTAAACCAATTGACATGAAACCTATCAATCACATGGAAAATATTGTAATTTAATGATAAATAATATTCTATGTAAATTTGTAAATTGAATTTGAAAAAATATTGCATTGAAATGATTGACATAAAATGAATATGAATAAGAATAATATGCTTGATTGGTCATGTTAAACCATGCCCTATTTTATTTGAATGTAAACAATGAATGATCCGAAAATAACCAGATTATTACTACCTGATCTCGGACCCTTATAGGCTTTAATTATTTGCCGATAATTTACTCCTTTTAAGTAATCAATTTAAAATAATGCAAGACAATAATGACAATTGCACACAGATTGATTACGGAGTTCAGAAATTGCCTACGTCTCCGGGTTCATGGTCGAACCGTTCCACTAGTCAAAACTTGTAAGTTACAATAGTACTTTCACAAGAAAACCTAATGGAATTTTACTTGCCTATCAGTACACCGGACCTTGGACGACACAAGGTGAAAAATAACACCCGACTTCCACCTTCCTGATGCACAATCTCCTTCGGCTTCGATCGGCCTTCCCGACGCTATCAATGCGATGCTAGCACTCCAATCGACAATCCAGGATTTGCAAGTAATTGGTGTGGCTCAATGGGCCTATTGGGTAGTTTATAATTTACTCCCAATCACAAATATTTCATCTACTATTGCCTAAAATAATAGGCCAATAGACAATACTTGACACATCCCACAAATAAGCTTAACAATAATAAGCTTTGGGTTGTGTGTGTCCACAACAAGCTTAACAAATAATAAGCTTGAGTTGTGTGTGTCCACCATTCCACGCTCTAAAGAATGAGCTTCTTCGTTGCACCGGTGTGTGTCCATTACAATGAACGGGTTCCCTATTTATACAAAATTAGGGCCCTTAAAATATGCATTCCATATAATCCTTAGGCTAAAAATACCATAGCCCGTAGCATAGAAATTGGGATAAAATATTCCCATTTGGGCGGATTACATGTTTAATGGGATTAATTCCCATTTGAGCGGCATAGCATTTGGTAAGATGGGATTAAAACCCAAATTTGGCACGGAATTTGTTGAAATGGGATTAAAATCCCCATTGGAGCCGCATTTGGATAAGATCCCACATGTTGGGCGGTGGGGGAAAATGTCTAAGGCTTTAAAGCCTTTCCACGCATATAAAGTGGTAGACTTAACCGCCCCCATCTCAACCGCTTCATCCTCCTTCTCCACGTGGAAGTTTCCACGCATGGGTCTAATGCCCCCTAACAACCGCTTCACCACCTTCCATGTGGTCAAAGCATATGCATTTGATTTGGCGGTTTATACTAATGTTTTAAACATTAATATATATATGTGGCATTTGGAAAGTGGACTTACCAAGATAATATAATTTCGACCAATATAATGTGGTATAGAAATAATTAACTCGGTAATAGCATATATTCCACTTGTCGTCTCCCGATAGGAAAATCAAGCAAATTCGACGAGTGGTGGCAAGCCACGTGTCACAGTGCGATTCGGTCCAATATTGACCAGTTGACCAGAGTTGACTTTCCCGTTGTCTGAACTTTGACCGAACATATCTAGAGCTCCCGATGTCCGTTTTCCATGTTCTCACAGTCGTTGGAAAGCTCTCGAGATGATCTTCTACACTAACACCATTTAGGGATGTTTAGGGAACTTTCAAAATGATCCCCTGATCACACCTCCCCACTGAGAAAAGCTTTTTGTCCCAAAAAGCTTCCATATTGTCCTGAATCTGGAAACTCTGCTGCCACCTCGGAAGTGCTGCTATAGTAGACCCTTGGGTCTTCTCCTCCAACCTTCTCACTTCGAAAACTCTGCTCCGATCCTGGGACTGTGGGTTATGGGCCCACGACGCTTCTTTGCTGCGCCACTTTGATATCCAAGAAGACCTCCACGCCTCCACTTTATGGTGCTAAGTTTCTAAATGAAACCTCAACGCTCCTTTTGTGTGGTGCTAAGCTTCTTGATATCTGACAACAAGGATCTTCTTTTACTCTATAACATAGCTCCTGGCTCCGAGTTGATTCTGTAGAATCCAAACTGGTTTGAAGGAACTCCATGTTACGTAGAGCTTTGATTGATCCGATGTCAGTGATGGACAATGACTTGTCCCTTGTCCCTCGATGCATGATGCTACCTCCTCAACGCCTCGATGCATGATGCTAAGCCTTTTCAAGACCTCGAGCCTCGATGCATGATGCTAAGTCTCTATAGACCTCAATGCCTTTGATGCATGATGTTAAGCCTCTTTCAAGACCTCGAGCCTCCACTGCATGATGCTAAGTCTATTACAGACCTCAACGCCTCCGATGCATGATGCTAAGCCTTTTCAAGACCTCGAGCCTCCAATGCATGATGCTAAGTCTATTCTGAGACCTCAACGCCTCCGATGCATGATGCTAAGCCTCTTGTAAGACCTTGAGCCTCCAATGCACAATGCTAAGTCTCTCAGTAGAGCCTCAACGCCTCCGATGCATGATGCTAAGCCTCTTTCAAGACCTCGAGCCTCCAATGCACCATGCTAAGTCTCATTCTGAGACCTCAACACCTCTGATGCATGATGCTAATCCTTTTTCAAGACTTTGAGCCTCCGATGCATGATGCTAAGTCTGTTGCTCAGCTACCATTCGTATGTGTGGTTGCAATGCCTTGACACCGAATGACGTTCCGAGATAATCCTTTGAGATCTCCTCTTGTTGACATACTAATATCAGGTACCATTCTGCTGCATGATCACAATGCCTCTACATAGAATGAAGTTTTGACCCAACGTCAATGCCAACGGTGATTCAACTACCATTCTGCTGCACGGTCATAATGCCTCTACACAGAATGAAGTTCCGAGCTGATCTCTGCGAACTCTAATGTCTGCACAAATGGCAGATCAATCTCCAAGCTTTATATGAGTCAAATCCTGTATCCAAGCTATAACAGGTACTCACAAGCTTATTAGGAGATATGTTTGGAGCATTAATCAAATTTTCTAAGTAAGAAAATCCACTGAGTATTGTAAACCTTTCTCTCAACATTTCCTCACAATATCTGATCTCCAAACTTAATACTGCATACGATTCATCAATCTAAATTATGCAATATATAATTGAAAAATTGTTGACTTACCCATTTTAAAGGACTTTCACTTTCAGGTATTACCTGGTCCTGGGTTGACTTGTCAACTGGTGGTGGAGTAGAAACTTCCTTTGCCTTTGCAATAGGCCTCCATTCCATCTTTGGCTTGCCATTACTCTGATGGCGAGATGGATGCAGTTTCCAGCAATTTTCCACCCGATGCCCATTCCTCTGGCAATGAGCACAAAAATTCCTCTTAATCTCCTTCTTGAGATGAGGAACTCTTTTGCCATTTCTCGACTCTGCATGACGAGATTGGTCTTTCTCCACTGCATTGCAATGTGGATTGACTTCATTTGTCTCCTCCCTACCAGAACAATGACTAAACAAGGAAAATATACTGCATTTTATGGTGTTAGAAAATCACCAAAATAATTGCCCTCTGGGGGTCTTACTAATGCAAGTATAACAGAGTACAAACATTGCCCAAAATTGGGTCTTTAACTAATGTGCCATGTATGGTTAGATGTATACAAACGTTGCCCTCAAAGGGGTCTTACCAATACATTCTACCTAACACAATAGTTTTCTGGTTTTATCTGCATATGAGATATAATGGATTCATCCAAATAGAAATGCGAGAAAATTACTGAGTATGTTAAACCTGTCTCTTAGTCTATCCCACCAATCTGGAAATCCAGAAGTACAAGCCAATGCCATCCCTGTCAAAGCAACCTATACTGATTAACCTACTCGATACCAACTTGCTTCAGAGATTAGCAAGTTTGCAGGTGTCGATTACCATCTCTGATACCAAACATGATCCGAAAATAACCAGATTATTACTACCTGATCTCGGACCCTTATAGGCTTTAATTATTTGCCGATAATTTACTCCTTTTAAGTAATCAATTTAAAATAATGCAAGACAATAATGACAATTGCACACAGATTGATTACGGAGTTCGGCAATTGCCTACGTCTCCGGGTTCGTGGTCGAACCGTTCCACTAGTCAAAACTTGTAAGTTACAATAGTACTTTCACAAGAAAACCTAATGGAATTTTACTTGCCTATCAGTACACCAGACCTTCGGACGACAAGGGTGAAAAATAGCACCCGACTTCCACCTTCCTGATGCACAATCTCCTTTGGCTTCGATTGGCCTTCCCGACGCTAATCAATGCGAAGCTAGCACTCCAGTTGACAATCCAGGATTTGCAAGTAATTGGTGTGGCTCAATGGGCCTATTGGGTAGTTTATAATTTACTCCCAATCACAAATATTTCATCTACTATTTCCTAAAATAATAGGCCAATAGACAATACCTGTTGACACATCCCACAAATAAGCTTAACAATAATAAGCTTTGGGTTGTGTGTCCCCACAACAAGCTTAACAAATAATAAGCTTGAGTTGTGTGTGTCCACCGTTCCGCGCTCTAGCAATGAGCTTCTCCATTGCATCGGTGTGTGTCCATTACAATGAACTAGGTACCCTATTTATACAAAATTAGGGCCCTTAAAAAATGCATTCCATATAATCCTTAGGCTAAAAATACCATAGCCCGTAGCATAGAAATTGGGATAAAATATTCCCATTTGGGCGGATTACATATTTAATGGGATTAAATCCCAAGTTTGGCACGTAGCATGATAAAAATCCCATAATGGGCAGCATTTGGATAAGGTCCCACATGTTGGGTGGTGGGAGAAAATGTCTAAGGCTTTAAAGCCTTTCCACGCATGTAAAGTGGTAGACTTAACCGCCCCCATCTCAACCGCTTCATCCTCCTTCTCCACGTGGAAGTTTCCACACATGGGTCTAATGCCCCCTAACAACCACTTCACCACCTTCCACGTGGTCAAAGCATATGCATTTGATTTGGTGGTTTATACTAATGTTTTAAACATTAATATATATATATATATATATGTGGCATTTGGAAAGTGGACTTACCAAGATAATATAATTTCGACCAATATAATGTGGTATAGAAATAATTAACTCGGTAAATAGCATATATTCCACTTGTCATCTCCCGATAGGCAAATTGAGAAAATTTGACGAGTGGTGGCAAGCCACGTGTCACAGTGCGATTCGGTCCAATATTGACCAGTTGACCAGAGTTGACTTTCCTATTGTCTGAACTTTGACCGACATAACTAGAGCTCCCGATGTCCGTTTTCCGCGTTCTCACAGTCATTGGAAAGCTCTCAAGATGATCTTCTACACTGACACCATTTAAGGATGTTTAGGGAACTTTCAAAAATGATCCCCTGATCAATGAACTTTGGATTGCCCTCATAAAAAGTGAGTCCTATCATCTGTTTGATGATTTTGCTTTATCGATGACATGAAACATTTAACAATTCAATAGCCTTGTTAGTAATGTGAAAAATTTGTTAACTTAATAGTAATGCTTATAATGTAAAATAATTTTTAAATTAACAAATTTTTCGGTAAAGCATGAAATAATTTTCTATATTAATATTCCTTCCAAAGAGGATAAACATCTTATTGATTTGTTTAAACCATCTTTCTTTGCTTGTAGTATAATCTAGCCTTATTGGTAACTTGACATGTCATTCAAATTTGTGGGTGATATAACAAATATTGAATTTGTAAAACCCTAGATATTGTCAAGTCACATGTAATAAAATGCTAAAGCATAGATCGACACAAGTATTAAGCTAAATAAAATTAAAACTCTAAGTGCAAGAAGAAGGAATAATAACTTAGCTAATTTTTCTTAATCCCAAAGGAATCGGACTAGATCAAATAATGAACCGAGAAGGGCATACTATCGTAACCATGCTCGAATATTGTGTGATTATCAAATGAGCTAGGACTAGGGTGCACTCAGGACTAGGAAGCCTAGGCACTTGAGACCTATAATGGGTGCTCGTGAATGCAAAAAAATCTCGAAAAATAATTTTTTTGTGTCGCAAGGTGGTCGCTAACCTTCACCATTTTTCTCTTGTAGTCACACTATGCCTCGGAGAGTTCACATGTAACCTACAAAATAGAAGATATCCTACAAAACCCCAAAATACATCAAATCCTAAAAAGAAAGATGAAAATGGGGAGTCGTAAAACTCGACGGTCACCCGACAGAGTGAACTTATGACCGAGCACTACACTACATATCAGAATCCATGTAGTTCTTTTGCATGTGTGTGAGAATTGTGCCCTAGGAAGCTCTTGTGAAAGATGCATTTGATAGTGAGAAATAACTAGATGTACCAATGTAGATAGATGTATAGATGGAAAAATGAACTTCCCTTCCTATGCATGTATGAAGAAAATGTAGTCCCTTGTGCATTTTTGAAATCTAGATGGATGCTTTGGTGCTTTTATAATTCCTTTGGATGCAACCTTAGGTGGTGATAATAGATGTTTAGAGCTTGGTCCTTTATTATGGTCACAAAGCTTTATAATTAAATGATTCCCTTGGTTGAATTTCATAATTAACAACTTGAAGGCTAGACCCATAAGAAAATAATATGCCCAAAAAGAGCGAGTAATGTAAAGAGAGGTTGGGGGCACCTAGAAGGATGGGGGTGCTTGGGCGCTGGTGTCTAGAGTCATAAAAGATAAATCAGTAAAGTATCGACTCGGGTGTAGGGTGCAAGAGGCCACAGAGAAGATATGAAACATAGACAAAATGACAAAGGTAGTTGTTAATTGCTAGTTTTCTCACTTAGGAATCATATGAATAGTAGTATGTGATTAGGACCTAGAAATGTACCCAAAGTGCATGATTTAGTGTCTACATTTCCCCACTTTATGTTGTTAAGTGAATACTCAATTACATCGAGTAGTTCAGAATTTACGTACCTTAGTTCCTTGTATATCGATGGAAAAAGCATGCCGAGGAGAAACATGAAAGCATGGAGTGATAAAAATGAAGTGTGGAAGCTAAGAAAGAGGAAGTGACCCTAGGGGTGAAAGCATAGTGTGTGTACCATGTTGTACCTATTTCCGTTGTCATGTTTGTGTTGTGCTTGAGACTTTGTTTCTTATAAGGATAGACTGCAAAAAAAGAAGAGTGCATATGAAAAAAATTGATCCAAGTATGTAAAATTATGTAAAAATGTGAAAAAATAGTAAAAGGAACACGTGCACCTAATCCATGACAAATGAGAAGGATAGAAAGTGTCTTGAAATGATGTAGAAAAATGAGTTTTTTTGGCGATCTCATGTTAGGAGAGATTTTCGGGAAATCTTATGCCAAGAACGAGTTTTTTGGGTGATCTCACACCATGACAAAAGAATGTTGGAGAGAAAGGTATAGTGTTATTCTCTATGAATGACTGCTTCTCGAATTTATACACCACTACATATGGTGTGATCCTTTTTGTTCATGTTTGATCTAGTTTGATCCAATTCGATCCAAAGAAAATGAAGGTAGAATGCATTCTAATTGCTGGAGGATTGTGCCTATACTATACAAAATGCTCTGTAAACTACTGAAAATTGTGCCAATATGAGAAAATTAATATAACTTTCCCAAGTCATGGGCACCCAAGAAAGGTTAGGAGCACCTAGGTGCTCATGTCTATATCTGGGCATTGGCATTTGTGTTGAAATGAGGACCCAAGTTAGGATTTGGACCATTTTTGAAATCAAGTCTATGTTGATTCTGTACTAAACTATGTTGTACTATAACTATGAATTGTTGTATGGGGTGAATGATTCACCCAATGTATGCCCCCTCATTTGGGGTGCATGCAACATCGTTAAGAGAATGTTTTCCAAAGGAGAGGACCTAATGATACTCAAAATCTGTAACCTACGGGGGGAGGAATGTGCATGGTATTAACTAAGGGACATGTAAAAATACGGCTAGAAACATGTATTAGTAGAAAAATTTAGCAAACATGTAATAGAAAATAGTGTAACAAGCAAGTATATCCGGTATACCTCGAAAAGCATGTTTCATACATGGGACATCATTCACAATGTTGCAAGACAATCGGGACCAAAGCAACCACAAGCACACAAGAAAATAGTGAGCAAGAAAGACATAGGAAAATCCCACAAACAATTGTATTTAATAGTAAACAATGGAAAATAGTAGCAAGAAAAGTATTACATAACCATGGTGGAAAATATTTCAGAAAGAAAATGCTGCACATAAAGCACTGTTCACATGTTAAAAAGATAAAAAGTATGTCAAAGCATATATAGATCAATGTGAAATAGTGTTCTAGTAAGAATGGGAAGTAGTAGATAATGAAACAATAACACCTACGATATGGAAACAAATGTAGATGCCCCCAAGAGCCTTGGTGGGGTTGGTAAGAGGTACATTGCCAAACATCATTGTTGCATGTAAGTATCTCGTAATTCACAATTAGATAAAAAGTGAACACACATGCGTATATGATAAAGATAATGACATACGAAGTATCTGTCTAGTATGAAAGATAGTGAACATGTAACTAGTATAAACAAGAAAGAATATGTGCAACCAAGATATGTAGTATGTTGTGAGTGTGAATGGAATGGAATGTAAAGTGAATGTGATAGGAGCAGCATGCCCCCGAGCAAATGTTAATGAGTATGAGATGAGGTTCATTTATAAAATACCCCTCGATAGTCAAGAATGAACCATAGAACAAGAGTGTGTCATCGGGAAACAGTTTGAATTGTGTACTAGAAAGATATGTGTAATGGAGCTTAGAGAGTAGAAATTACAAGTGAGTGTGAGGTTCATTTCAGATTTAGACCCTCAATAGTCGAGTATGAATGTGGAACTAGATTACATCATAGAGTAGTGTGATGTGTTAGAATGTGATGTCGGGTAGATGTATGGTGAATGTGCGAGTGTGAAATGTGTAATGTGTATGATGTGAGGCTCATGTATGTATTATGCCCTCTGTTGGTATCCAAATTGATTCTCTGCGAGGGCTGAGCAACATCATGAAACTGATAGGATGCTTAGAGATAGACGAATCATGATATGATTAGTTTTGTAGTCGGGAGGGATTCAACTGACTCTTTGTCACTCAAGCATTGGAGAAATGGATAACACCTTATTAAGGGTTTGATCTACCCTCACTACTTTAGGTTGTGCCTTCAACCAGGGTGAGAGGACCCGTTTTGTAACTCGTGTTGGTGAAGGATATCAAGATATCCTTCTTTGCAAAATTTTCATGAGAACCTTGAGAAAATATGATCAATACAACACAATCTAACTCTCACGAGTTGTCACACTAGAGAGTGGATATGTTTCCTGGACAAGGTTCGGGTTACTAAAGACAATAATTGAAACCTGATTGTCTCTGTATACTTTGGCAATGGAATTTGTTCATTTGTGGATACACAGTACAAACAAGGGTAATTCATGTAGGATTCATTGTTTGAGAAGTTTTTTTGGGAAGTTAAGAAAGATAAAGTTGATTATACTAGATCTTTGAGAGCCTTTAGAAAATATTGGAAAACTCACAAACAAAATGCTTCAAAATATTCCTTTAACTAGAAGGTGTGTATCAATGGAGGCTCTAGAGATGCACGGTTTCATACACTCTTCAATAATTCAACATAAAGGCTCATGCTAAAGACTCAATTAAACATTAGAAATCCCTGGTTCATCACACCTAAGATACACTCATAGACTTACAAATAATCTTTATCAACATAATGAAAGTAAAGTGATTTTAAATTGTTTATTTGCATCACAAGATGAAATCTCTTCTCATGATTAAATTGCAAATGCCACAATACTTTAACACACGATGAGATCTTGTGTGACTCAGAGAGATTTTAACATAAGATTGCAATAGGAACAAGAAAAACTATTTGAAAACATTCTAAAATAAGAGCAAACACAATCATGCTCATGATCAACACAGATTCATTCATTAGATTCATCGATTCATCATGGGAGAGTTTCTTTAACAATCTCAGAGCTTGTCAATGGTTGTACACTTGCAACCATCTTGACGTGATTAAATCTAAAACATAGGAAAATAAACAGGTTTCTCAGACGGTCTCTCGGAAAATGGTTTTTCTCAAACTTTCTTATAAAAATTAACCCCCTTATGCAAGAGTATTCTCATTGCATTTATACAATTTCACTCGCTCACTCATCCCAAATTTTCCCCCAAAAGTCTAAATCTTCAAGAGAATATTCCTCTTTACAACATACCATTTAATCATGTTTATTCCCTTGAAAATATCTTACTTTCTATTTCCAGGTGGATAAATCATGAACTGATCACGTTTCTTAGTTCCTTAACTATGACTGGGATGCCATGCCATAACTTTTGACAATCTTTTTAATCATTATTTTATTTTGTCATGTAATAAATCCCTTTTTAATAATTCTCAGGTGGCTCCATATGGCTTGATTTGATAAGCAATCCTTTTCACCTTCAAGAATACACCTTGAGGAATAGATACCTACATTCATGCCTCTCAGAAATGAGTGTCCTTGCATGGATTATACCACACATCGTCTGCTGCCGCGAGTCCGAGTCGGCTGAGTGTAAAGAGGAGCCAATGGAAGCCTCCACATGTCTCCTTAGCGCAACTACAAAGGTGAAGTCCAGAGGCAGGTTCCCAAACAAGCGTGGGCCCTCCACATGTTCAAAACTCGAGAGAGTTGCCTTTGGTCGCTAAAAATTATGAGCATGGGAGGTTCCAGTGGAAGCTTCCACATGTTTGTTCAACACAACTTCAAAGATGAAGTCTATAGGCGGGACCTCAAATGAGTGCAGGCTCTCCACCTGCCACTGGGCCCAAGAAAGTTACCTCGTCCATTGAAAAATTCTTTGTATAAGAGGAGCTAGCGGAAGCCTCCATGTGTTTCTTTAGCACACTTTTGATATGGTGCCCAAAAGCGGAGACCCCAAACAAGTGCGGGCTCTCCACGTGTCTCGGGCTGGAAAAGTTGTACTCGGCCATTGAAAAGTTTAAGAACCAGTGGAAGGTGCCACATGCCTAGGGTTTGAGAAAGTTACATCGAGATGCTTGAAAAGTATAAGTATGGGAAGATCTAGTGGAAACCTCCATGTGTCTCTTCGGCGCTCTTTCAAAAGTAAAATTCAAGGGCAGGTCCCCAAATAGGTGCGGGCCCTCCACGTGTCCCGGGCCTAAGAAAGTTTCCTTGGCTGTTGAAAAAGTCTCAGTGTAAAGAGGAGCCAGCGGAAGCCTCCATGTGTCTCTTCGGTGCACTTTTGATATGGTGCCCAAAACGGAGACCCCAAACAAGCGCGGGCCCTCCACATGGAAAATATTTGAGTTGAAGCGGGCCTGGGGGTGCTTTTCACATTTTGTATCACTTAAATAAATTGTGCATTTTTGACAATTTGGCCCGCCCATCCATTTTTGATATAGGATTTACATGTGGCTTTCTGGGCGTTGAAGGGGTCATGCGGCTTACTTTATGACTTTCATTATTTTTCAAAAAAAAGACGAGAATCTCAAAATGGCATTATTGGGCAGCGCTTCACTTTTATACTTTATTCCTTTTTCATAATAAAGTTAAAAGTTCCAAATACCTCCAGTGTCCCACCCGCCCGCTTTTAACTTTTCAATGCTTTGACTCAAACATGTGACATTATTTGGTCCCAGTGGAATCACCGCTCATTTTATAACTTTTCTCCTTTAAAAAAAAATGCTTAAATGCCTTAAAACACAAAAAGGGCCCACCTTCCCACAACTGCTCAAATTATGACATGTGTACACTTTTCGGGGCCAAAGTAATAAATTGCTCCATCGCTTCATATCATTGAGTAGCCAATTAGAATTCATTGGAGTGCGGGACTAATTGGGAATTTTTACAAATGTAACAAAAGTGAAAAGTTCACCAAATAGACCCACCATGCCGCATCCAATCAGAAAATACCAAGTATCTGTGAGCGTTGGGATAAAATTTGACAGGGAAAACATGACCTTGGAAAAATAAAAGGAAGGGGAAACCCCAACATTCATGCCCAAATTACAATTTTTTCCCATGAGAGAAAATTGTAAATAATACCAAGACTCAACTTGATCCATGACCATAGAGACGGATTTACAAAAACACCCTGGTAAAGATAAAAATTTACACATCCACATAGGGAGATAGAAAATACTTCAAATCATGTAGACTGAAGAATTTAAATGAAAAGGGTGAGGTTAAAAACGAGCACCAACATCGGATGCAACTCGGGGATGGGCACTCCCAATGAGTGCCACAAGAACAACATAGCATACCATGTGCCAAAAATCCATTAGGAAATGGAGTCAAGAACCGACCTCCAAAACAAAGAAACAACAACCAAACCTCCCAAGAACAAACCGAGAAACCAACAAAAACCAGCTACCAAGGACAAAGATGAACCAAAATCATAGATGAGAAAGAACTAAAAGACTGTACAATGTATAATGAATGTGTGCCTTGATTCTGATAAATCAATCAAGGAAATGTTTCAAGTGCCTGCCATTCTAAGTATGACCAAGCCAAGAAGTCTTGATACCTTTTAACAACTGGACATATGCTTGTTTTTCTTCTCTATCCAAGTTGCTACCTAGCCATATTTTCTCGAGGTTTATCTTTTGTGCCTTTACCAGATCTAGAACAAACCCCATCAAACATCAGAGTCTAGGGAGAACCAATCTTCTCGGGATACTTGCACTCATCAATTTTATGCTCCTTAAAATCAACATAACCCAAAAATTTGTCAACATCGACGTCTGCATACAATACTTCATAAGAAGCATTGTTAGGGTCCTCAATGAGATGTAACATTTTCTTCTCACCGTATAACTTCACAAGGTTCCCATCAATTGGTATGGTTGCGTATGACATGTCCATTTATATGCTTCCACCCACACTAGCTACCCATTTTCTAGATAATAACATCCCCCATTTGGTAGGACAGTCCATAATAACCACATTCATGGCTAAGCACTTTCTGGAAAAGTCATGTCAAACCTGTACTACTAATCCCTTAACATACCCAATTACTAGCACTTCTCTTGAATCCATATCAATGTATTTCCCAAAATATGTTGCTACCTTGATATTTAACTCATTCATGACCTCAAGAGGAATTACATTACATGAGGCTCCTAAGTCAAACATACAGTTATGTACCAGCCTATCTTTAATAATCAAAGTGGTAAAAAATGGATCGAAATCCAACTGAGACTCAACTAGAGAAGTTCCCAAATACACCTCAGATGATTCACCCAGTTCCTCCAATGCTTGTGGTATTTCTGATTCTGCAATAATGGGAGGAACCTCTATATTATTAACATTTTTCCCTAAGTAATCTTTTCTTCTTTAAATCCCAAATATTCGAATGCCCTTTTCCTATGCTCAGGGATCCTAAGTAATTCAACAATGGGAACAATGACCTTGATCTGACTCAAGATTTGGGCTATGTCACAAGGAACATATTTGGGTAGGGCAGTATTAGGAGGGAGATTCACCACTTCCTTTGATAGTATAGGATTTTTCAGAGTCTGGGCATGGGCAGGAGCATAGGTTTTATTTGGGGTAGTTAGGCCTTTGTCAGATGTATCTTTCTTAGGGGTTTCCTTCGGAAATTGGTAAGAACTATAACTTTTGGTTTGGTTTGTGGCCCTCCCCCTTTGAAAACCTTACTTCTGGTGTTATATTCTTTCTCCTAAGAAACTACTGCATTCATCAACAGATTGCTTGTCCTCTTCGAAAGGGATCCCTCCATCATAATTTTTAATCATCAAGGCCCTTAAGTATTCAAAATCATGATTAGGTAGATCAAATGCTTGCACCATATCAATTTCAAAAGTATTAATAGGAGGAAGAGGCAATACCCTGGTGGACACAATCCCAAAAATCTTTAGCAGTTCTGGCACTTATCAATTCAATTGAGGTTGCCCCCTTTTTTAATCATCAAGACCCTTAAGTATTCAAAATCATGATTAGGCAGATCAAATAATTACACTATATCAATTTCAAAAGTATTAATAGGAGGAAGAGGCAATACCCGGTGGACACAATCCCGAAATCTTTAGCAATTCTGGCACTTATCAATTCAGTTGAGGTTGCCCCCTACTGTGAGTTCGCAAGGCTCTCCATCATGCACAGATCATCATATGTCTCATCATCATCAGCTTCCTCAACTTCCTTATCTACATCACATGGGGAGTGTGGTAAGAAACACCTATCACACCACTCAATAATGTTGGCCTTCTCCATAGTAACAACCCTGGAAGTCAAAGGATCAGGAACCAATCTATTCTCCCTAGGTTGAGGCTATTTATTTCCTGATCCCATGGGCCCTTTTCCTCTGTCATCTGGTCTGTGATCACCTCTGGGATGATTTCCAAATCTCTCCTGACTGTGTGGCTTGTGTTGACCCTGGGAACTTTGTCCTATCCCTTTTTATGCTCGCCCATAGGATATCTCTTTAACTTGCTTGACCAAAGGTCTTACAACCTCTTCAAGATCCACAACCTTGCTTGATAGAAGATTTTCAAGATTGATCAACTTAACACCTTCCCTCTTAGGAGGCTTTCAACTACCTTAATATTATTTTCTATTTGTAAGGCCATGGTGAAAGCCTGCCTCAATGTTCCTGGGTTTTTATCTCTCAGGGATTTTTTTATCAAAAGCGTCAAAATATTTTATCAAACATGACACATCACTTGGCCTTAGGATTATAGGTAACCTATTCAAGGTCTTATTGAACCTAGTATTGAAATCATGGACATATTCATTTGGATTCTTCTTTATATTTTCAAATTTAAATAAAAGGAACCTGGGATCTGTCTTATCCCCATATTGCAATCTAAAGGCATTTTTCATCTTAGTCCATGAATCTATTGAATTATCTGGTAAATCCTTGTATCAGTCATGTGCATCCTCCTCAAGATTATGAATAAAAAACTTTACATACACGTCTTCAAACTGAATTTCAAAATCTTCCATCATGTTGACAAAGAGTTTCAAATGCTAGTCACCAGTGATGGCATTATTCCCTTGAAACTTTGGAAACCTATTTCTAACATCTTGTGGCACCATATTAGGATATCCATCCATACCTTTGAAATCTATAGGTCCAAAAGTGTTGAAAAAAAAGGAGGTCTAGGTGGAGGTTGGCCCATATTTCCTTGAGGAGGTGATCTTGTAAGAGAATAAAAATGATAAGTGACGAGGGGTCTTTGGGGCACATGAGTATAACTCTCAAAGTAAATATCCTCTAATGACTCAGTTTCTTGGAAAACACTATCAACCTTGGAAAAAATAGGGAAAGCTGAGAGGCACACTTTTCAGACACAAATGATGGCCCCTCTCCAGTTGGAAAACTCAAATTTATATAAATATTACTTGTTTTAGAATCATTTGAAGACGTATGGTAATCTTCAACAACAGATTGATCACCTTTCATAACTGATATCTCCTTTTTTGATTCTTGATTTCTAACAACTTTCCAGACTTGTTTTCCTTCTGAATTTTCTTTTCCTAGTTCTAGAAATAACTTTTAGTAGGATCCTGGTGAAGAAAGACCTTCTTCCCTCTAGCTTTGCAAATATCGATGACAAATTTCACTTGACACAGGTTAAGACACTGGTAATCATGAAAATTTCAATTCAACACGGAGTCGCCACTAAGGATTTTCACCTTAGTTGTGCAGATGCACTATAAGTAACTTGTCAAGTGTCTATCAATGCTTAATTTTTGCAAAGCTTAACAGATCCGACCTTCCTTTACCCACATTTATCATTATTGATGCAAATTTAGTGTAATAACCACTAGAAACTGGAAATACTACACAATGAACTTGTAATCTTGCACAAATATTACAAATCTCAACAAAGGATGACGTTTAAACAACTTATTTGTACTTAAACCATGTAAGAAGCATTACCAGGGTCGGCATGTGTATGCATTTGTAAAAATAGTCCTGACAACAACACCACTTGGGTGTTGTTTCCACACAAATAGGTCTCGGTGTTCAAATAATCCTCTGCAATTCAAATAATCCCGACAATGGTGCCATTTGGTGTTATTGCTGCATAAATAGGTCCCGATGTTCAAATAATCCCCTGCGACGATGCTATTTCAAAGTTGTTTCCACACAAATAGGTCTCGGTGTTTAAATAATCCCCAGCAATGGTGCCATTTTAGTGTTGGTATCCAAATTGATTCTCCTGCAAGGGCTGAGAAACATCATAAAACTAGTAGGATGCTTAGAGATAAACGAATCATGATATGAGTCATTTTGTAGCCGGGGAGGGGATTCAACTGACTCTTTGTCACTCAAGCATTGGAGAAATGGATAGCACCTTATTGAGGGTTTGATCTACCCTCACTACTTTAGGTCGTGCCTTCAACCAGGGTGAGAGGACCCGTTTTGTAACCCGTGTTGGTGAAGGATATCAAGAGATCCTTCTTTGCACAATTTTCATGAAAACCTTGAGAAAATATGATCAATACAACACAATCTAACTCTCATGAGTTGTCACACTAGAGAGTGGAGATGTTTCTTGGATAAGGTTCGGGTTACTAAAGACAATAATTGAAACCTGATTGTCTCTGCATACTTTGCAATGGAATTTGTTCAATTTGTGGATACACAGTACAAACAGGGGTAGTTCATGTAGGATTCATCATTTGAGAAGTTTTTGGTGGGAATTTAAGCAAGATAAAGTTGATTATACCAGATCTTTGAGAACCTTTACAAATATTGGAAAAATCATAGACAAAATGCTTCAAAATAGCCAAAATATTCCTTCAACCAGAAGGTGTGTATCAATGGAGGCCCAGAGATGCACGGTTTCATACACTCTTCAAGAATTCAACATAAAGGCTCATGCTAAAGACTCAATTAAATGTTAGAAATCCCTGATTTATCATGCCTAAGATACACTCATAGACTTACAAACAATCTTTATCAACATAATGAAAGTAAAGTGATTTTAAATTGTTTATTTGCATCACAAGATGAAATATCTTCTCATGATGAAATTGCAAATGCCACAATACTAACACACGATAAGATCTTGTGTGACTCAGAGATATTTTAACATAATATTGCAATAGGAACAAGAAAAACTATTTGAAAACATTCTGAAATAAGAGCAGACACAATTATGCTCATGATTAACACAAATTCATTTCAAGGTTCATTAGATTCATCAGTAGGGGAGAGTTTCTTTAAAAATCTTAGAGCTTTTCAATGGCTATACACTTGCAACCATCTTGACGTGATTAAATCTAAAACACAAGAAAATAAACAAGTTTATGAGACTATCTCTCGGGAAAGTGGTTTTTCTCCAACTTTCTCGAGAAAAATTAACCCCCTTATGCAACAAGATATTCTCATTTAATTTATACAATTTCACTCGCTCACTCATCCCAAATTTCCCCCAAATTCTAAATCTTCAAGAGAATATTCCTCTTTACAACATACCATTTAATCATGTTTATTCCCTTGAAAATATCTTACTTTCTATTGCTAGGTGGATAAATCATGAACCGATCATTCTTCTCGGTTCCTCAAGTATGACCTGGGATGCCATGCCATAAATTTTGGCAGTATTTTTAATCATTATTTTATTTTTCATGCAAGAAATCCATTTTTAATAATTCTTAGGTGGCTCCATATGGATTAATCTGACAAGAAATCCTTTTCACCTTTGAGAATACACCTTGAGGAATAGATACTTGCATTCATGCCTCTCAGAAATGAGTGTCCTCGCATGGATTACACCACACATCTGCGCTGCCGCAAGTTTGAGTTGACCAGTGTAAAGCGGAGCCAGCGAAGCCTCCACATGTATCCTTGGCGAACTAGCAATGGTGAAGTCCGAGGCAGGTTCCCAAATGAGTGCAGGACCTCCACGTGTTCAGAACCCGAGAGAGTTGCACTAGTTGCTTTGAAAAGTCCGAGTATGGGAGGGTCTAGCGGAAGCTTCCATGTGTCTGTTCGACACAACTTCAAAGATGAATTCTAGAGGTGGGACCTCAAACAAGCGTAGGCTCTCCACGTGCCATGGGCCCAAGAAAGTTTCCTCGGCCATTAAAAAGTCTCAGTATAAAGAGGAGCCAGTGGAAGCCTCCACATGTCTCTTCAGCGCACTTTTGATATGGTGCCCAAAAGTGGAGACCCCAAACAAGCGTGGGCTCTCCACGTGTCTCATCTCGGGAAAGTTATAATAACCGTTGAAAATTTTTAAGAACTAGCGGAAGGTGCCACGTGCCTAGGGTCCGAGAAAGTTGCATCGAACGCTTGAAAATTTTAAGTATGTGAAGATCCAGTGAAACCTCCACGTGTCTCTTTGACACTCTTTCAAAAGTAAAATTATGGGGTATGTCCCCAAACAGTGCGGGCCCTCCACATGTCTCGAGGCCCAAGAAAGTTTCCTTAGCCATTGAGAAAGTGTCAGTGTAAAGAGGAGCCAGTGGAAGCCTCCACGTGTCTCTTCGGCGCACTTTTGATATGGTGCCCAAAAGTGGAGACCCCAAACAAGCGCGGGCCCTCCACGTGGAAAAGATTTGAGTTGAAGCGGGCCTAGGGTGCTTTTCACATTTTGTATCACTTAAAGAAATTGTGCATTTTTGGACAATTTGGCCCGCCCATCCACTTTTGATATAGGCTTTACACGTGGCTTTCCTGGGCATCGACGGGGCTGTGGCTTACTTTATGACTTTCATTCTTTTTCAAAACAAAGACGAGAATCTCAAAATTCCCCAACGACCTGCCTCCCCACTTTTAACTTTTGATGTGGGCATTAGCGGGGCCACACTTCACTTTTATAATTTATTCCTTTTTCATAATAAAGCTAAAATTTCTAAATACCTCTGGCATCCCACCTCCCCACTTTTGAATTTTCAATGCTGACTCAAACATGTGACATTATTTGGTCCCCAGGGGAGTTGTGGCTCATTTTATTACTTTTCTCCTTTCACTAGAGTGCCTTAAAACACAAAAAGGGCCCGCATTCCCATAACTACTTGAATTATGACATGTGTACACTTTTTGGGGCCAAAGTAAGAAATTTCTCCGCCGCTTCATATCGTTGAGTAGCCAATTAGAATTCATCGAGCCACGGGACCAATTGGGCATTTTTACAAATGTAACAAAAGTGACAAGTTCACCAAATAGACCCACCATGCCGCATCCAATAAGAAAATACCAAGTATCCGCGGGTGTTGGGATAAAATTTGACAGGGAAAACATGACCGTGGAAAAATAAAAGGAAGGGGAAACCCCAACATTCACACCCAAATTACAAATTTTTTCCCGGTGAGATAAAACTGTAAATAATACCAAGACTCAATGTGATCCATGACCATAGAGACATATTTACAACAACACCCTAGAAAAGATAAAATTTTTACGCATCCACATAGGGAGATAGAAAATACTTCAAACCGTGCGGTCAAGAATTTAAACAAAAAGGGCGAGGTTAAATACGAGCACCAACACCCTCAACATTTAAGTGTGAACCTTAACATGAGAGTGTGTCATAAGGTAATGGCTTGATAGTGTATGCTAGAAGGATAGATCATAAAACATAGAGAATGAAGAATGAGTGAGATTATTTTTGTAATATATCCCTCAATAGTCATGTAAGAACCTTAGGAACATGAGTGTGTCATCAGGAAATGAGGTGATCACCTACCAAAGATGGATAGTCCTGCAAGGGATATCAGAAGCATGTGAAGCAGTAACAACATGAGTGTAAGAGCTAAAATGAATGTCATAAAAAATGGTGCCAATAATGGGAGATGCAACATTAGGAAGCATAGATGTCGACGATTTAGGAAACCAATGAGATGTAGTAGCATTGTGAGGTGAATGAGATGATGTGAATATATATGTGCTAGGTAGAGGATATAGATGGATGAATGACAACCTTAGAAGTAGGTGGAGGGGAAAAGTGGACAACGGTGGAAGCATGCTTATGTGGAATGGGAGAAAGAGACTGATCATGCGAGTGAGAGACAAATGAAATGATACCCTTATCTTCTAATTGTTGCAACTTGTCATGAAGGGCACAATAATCATTATCGCGGTGGCCATTGATACGATGGAAATTTCAATAATGGTGATCACACTAGAACTACAAGTGATGAGGGGGATGATGTTGATTAGAGGGTTAGTGAATTAAGTTATTATCAAGTAAAGTACACAAAACATCATGAGGATTAACAACATGTGGAAAGTGAATTGGTCCTTGAGTAAGAGATGGAGAAGACTTAGGTGGAGACTGATGCGGTGGAGTTGATGAAGGATGATTATGTGGTGCAATGGATAGAACATGCTTACGAGGTGGAGGGGATGGAGACTGTGGAAGATGTTTGATAGAGGGAAGAGGAGAATAATTAGAAGACGATGAAGAAGGGCGATCTATAACATGTGCAACAATTAAATATTGTTCTAGATCAATGAATTTATAGCATAAAAGCGTAAATGATTCACATGTATCATATTGTAATCTTTCTTTCAATGCAGGAATCAAGCCACAACAAAAGATAAATTTCTTTTCTAGATCAATAGGATGAAATAGTAATTGATGCATACAAGAATTGAAGCGTAAAATGTAATCTAGAATAGGTTCTTTCTTTCCTTGATGTAAGATAGGTAAGCAATCATGTGTAACTCTAGGACCATTGTTAAGTATAAAGCGTCTAAGAAAAGCATCTTCCATTTCACAATATGTACTAATAGATCCAAAAGGAAAATGGGTATACCATTGAAGAGCATCATCAACAAGACTATGACGAAAATATTTTAGTAACAATTGATCATTAGAATAAGAAGCCATAGCTAAATGATAATGCTTAAGATGCAAATATGGATTGCCAGTGCCATTAAAACATGAAAATGTAGGCATGATAAAATCCTTAGGAAAAGCTGAATTGTGAATTTTCTTGGGAATATGATTGCTATGAAGAGAGTTATCAATGGAAGCATAATAGGCCTTACTTTGTAGAGTAAGAGATTGAACTTGAGATTTCAATTGGCCAACAACATGCATGAGTGATATGCTATCATGTGAAGGAATTGTAGAAGAATTTTTCCATCATGATTGATCATGGGAATGTGAGAAGAATAAATGGATGTAGAAGGAGAAGAAGAACATGAAAATGAAGTAGATATAGAAGAAGTGCTAATAGGAATGCTAGAAGCATCGTGAATAACAATTGTATAAGAAGAAGAAAGAGGTAGGAGAGGATAAGAACATGGAACATCGGAAGAAATGATAAGAGATGAAGGAGGTGGAAGAGGAGGAGACGAACATGGACTATCAACAGAAATGATATTAATAGTATTAGAGTAAATAAGAAGAGGTGAACCAGTAGGAGTGGTAGAATCATCATGAATGACATTGGAAACAATCGTGAAAGTAGAAGAAAGTGGAGTGGAAAATTCACAACAAGGTAGTAACATTCTCACTAACATGTTCATGATAAAAATATAAGTAGCATCACTATCAAAGAAATTTTCACATGAAAGTATTTCATCTAGAGAATTATTAGCATATAAATAAGTAGAAGGAGAAATATCATAAGATACATCATTGCAAGCATTTTCAACAATAGAAGACACGCGAGATATAACTTTACATTCATCTTGACTACTATTAGAGACATCATCATGCACATGTACATTTTTAACATTATAATTTATATTATGTGAATCTATAGTGTCACAAATAAGACCAAGCATATAATATATGACTGTACTATCAAGTGCACTAAGAGAAGAAAAAGAAGGTAGAGAAACATGGGTGGTTATGAAAGAACAAGGAAGACATGAAGTGAAATTTTTAGGAGACTAAACAGACGACAACAATAGAGTTGTCAAAATTAGTAGGAATGACGCTTTCATGAGAAAGAAGTTTTCTTTGAATATTGTCATCAAATTGAGCATTGCAATAAAAGATACTAAGTTCAGCTTCAACAACAACATCAAGTATAGTATTAAAAATAATATGATGTATAGCTTGCATAGGAGAGGAGGATCTATTTTTAGCCATGAGGGTTTTTTGGATCCTAAGGCAAGGAGTTCACCAAATGATTTAACAAATATGGAATTTTTTTTACAAACCATACTATTATTGCAAAGCCACTTTTAATAAAATGCTAAAGTATATATTTGACACAAGCAATAAGATAAATGAAATTTAAACCCTAAGTGCAAGAGGAAGGAATAAGAACTTAGCTGATTTTTCTTAATCCTAAAGTATTTTATATTGGATCAACTAATGAACTAGAAGGATGACTGTTGTAACCATGCTCGAATATTATGCGACGTTTAGATGAGTCAAGACCAAGGTTCTGAAATAAGACCGGGGCACATATGTGTTGGGGACCTCTAGTGGATTCCCGTGATTGCACGAAGCTTAAAAATGATTTTTTTGTGTTCAAGGTGGTTCCTAACCTTTTTCATTTGTCACCATATGTCACACTATGCTGCATGCAGAGTTTTCCTGTAACATGTAAAATAGATGATATCTTGCAAAACCCCAAAACACATTAAATACTAAGAAAGAAATATTCAAATGGGGAGTCGGATGAACTTGACGGTCACCCGACAGAGTGAACTTATGACCGAGCACTACACTACATCTTAGACTCCATGTATTTATTGTGCATGTGTGCAAAAATTGTGCCCTAGGACGCTCTTGTGTAAGATGTACTTGATAATGAGCGATAACTAGATGTACCAATGTAGATAGATGTGTGGATGGAAAAATAAACTTCCCTTCCTATGCATGTATGTAAAAAATGTAGTCCCTTGTCCCTTGAGTGAAAGCTAGATGGATGATTTGATTCTCTTATAATGCCTTTGGATGCAACCTTAGGTGGTGATAATATATTCTTAGATCTTGGTCCTTTATTATGGTCACATAGCTTTATATTTATATGATTCCCTTGGTTGAATTTCACAATTAACAACTGGAAGGATGACCCATAAGAAAATAAGATTCCCAAAAGATAAAAGATGCCCAAAAGGAGTGAGTAAAGTAAAGAGAGGTTGGGGGAACCCAGAAGGATGGGGTAACATGGGGAATGGTGTCCAGAGTCATAAAAGATAAAGTAGTAAAGTATCGACTGGGTTGTAGGGTGCAAAAGGCCAGAAAGAAGATATGAAACATAAACAAAAGGCCGAAGGTAGCTATTAATTGCTAGTTTTATCACTTAGGAATCATATGAATAGTACTATGTGATTAGTTAATAGAAATGTACCCAAAGTTATTTATTTAGTGCCTTTTTGGTAGCATGTAATAATTTTCTAGATTAATATCCTTTCCACTAGGATAAACATCTTGTTGAGTTTTTTGAACCATCTTACTTTGCTTGTAGTATAATATAGCCTTACTGGTATCTTGACAGGTCATTCAAATTTGTGGGTTTTTATAGACACAAAATTATGCACTTATTACTATTGCATCATGCCTCTAGATGATTTCCAAGTACGAAGATTAGACATTGGTGACACCTTTTCCTAGTCCTTTTTCCTTTAATTGATTTTGATTGTGACAATGTCTTATAATTCTTCGATTTATATCTTTTGTTCAAGTCACAAGGATCCTTGTCCCCATTCTTGGTTTTGTTTCTCTTTCTTGGATTTGGGACAATACTAACCATTAAGGACACTACCGCCTGGGTGCTAGTGTCCCTTAAGGGGTGTGTTTTTCCATTCTATTTGGTTTTCTAAACTTTTGTAACTTGATACTTCTTTTGTGTTTTCTAATTATTTGGATCAGATTTTGGTGTCACTAAGTGTCTAAATTCAAACAAGGAATTCACACACACACACACACACACACACACACACACACACACACACACACACACACACACACACACACACACACACACACACACACACACACACACACACACACACACACACACACACACACACACACACTTACTCACTATCATTAGGGGATGGAAAATTTGGGGCTAACACTAACTATCTACTACTTGGGAAACATAAACATTTAAGCACTACATTTGGGCTACATTATTCACTACATAGGAGGGGTTATTTCTGAATTCCATCTCACATATTCATATTGGGGAAAGTAGTTATATTCAACTATATTGGTGTGGATGAAACAAGGGAAACCTAGCTTCAAGGGAAAATATTAAATCAAAAGCAAACTAGAACTACATAGATTTTGAAATGTATTAACATAACAATCATATTGGGGTGACCATTGACTAGAGTCAAACACATGCATTATTTATTTCATCTAATGTTTGTTTGATCATTTGAAGGTATGGATTTATTTTTATGTTTAGGTGTGATGGTAAAACCATACAATGACGTGGATTTGATAGAGAGCAAAAGGAAGGAGACAAGCTCATACCCTAAAGAGATAAAAAAAACATTGTTTCTAGGACACTAGCACTCAATTCGTACACCGATCCCAAACAATCATATCCTAATTTGGGAACTTCATAAAATGCATGCGAGATAACATGGAGCTTTTCTGTGGGACTCAAAAAAAGCTCTAATCTAATTTTCCATGCACACATAAAAATGCAGAGGGTCTACTCAAAATCTAATCTAATTTTCCAAGGAGACAGGGTAAGAAGATGCATAAAAATAAACCTAAACTAACAAAGGTGATGCACCGAGGAATGAAGAACAACTGTCTTGCCAATAAACACAAACTATTAAAATGCGATGCAAGATCATGCACAGATAACAGATTTGCAGTGAAAGATCAGGAAGATGTAAATAAACATAGAGAGGGTTGATAATCATCCACAGACATGCATTATTTGCTCCAAAGATTGATACAATACACCACAAAATGCCAAGAGACAAGGTTGCATTACAGTTTTAGATAGGAGGTTTGAACTCCACAGATTCACCTGTCAAAGAGAAGAAGGGAGGGGAAAACAAGAATGTCCAACCCTTAGAAAGAAGCCCCTCCTTACAATTTATAGGAAGAATGAGAGAGAAAAGAGAGAGGAATTCGAAATCTACCCCAACCACCGCAGGTTGTATTTAATTCATCTCATTATGGTGGTAGGTGAGAACCCTAGCGACCCCCAAAAGTGGCTAACTGTATTTTTCATTTTTAAGAATTTTTTCTCACCTAATTAAAGATATCCAGTCGTAGTTGGATAGAGGACCTCGTAAGCTTTCCAGAAAGTCCAACCTTGCATGAATCCGAGCTCCCAGTCAAAAGTTATGGCCATCTGAATATCTGCGCCAGGGTCTGCTTCCTGTCAGCGCTCAAAATGTTGCGCCTCCTGAAGGTGCGCCATAGGCGCATCCATGTGTGTGTCGACATCCTCTTACATGCGCCAAGGTGCAACTCTTTCCCTATTGACACTCATTTCTGTGTGCCACTTCTGTGCGCCAAGGGCGCATACATTTCATTGTCGACACTCATTTCATGCGCCACTCATGCATGCGCGGTGCATACATTTCATTTCATTGACACTCATTTACATGCCATTACATGTGCGCGGGCGCATACATTTCATTGTCGACACTCATTTCTGTGTGCCACTTCTGTGCGCCAAGGGCGCATACATTTCATTGTCGACACTCATTTCTGTGCGCCACTTCTGTGCGCCAAGGGCGCATACATTTCATTGTCGACACTCATTTCTATGCGCCACTTCTGCAAGCGCATACATTTCATACATTTCATTGTCGACACTCATTTCATGCGCCATTCGTGTGCGCAGGCACATACATTTCATGTCGACACTCATTTACATGTGCGCCATTCGTGTGCGCAGGCGCATACATTTCATTGTCGACACTCATTTTTGTGCGCCACTTCTGTGCGCCAAGGGCGCATACATTTCATTGTCGACACTCATTTCTGTGCGCCACTTCTGTGCGCCAAGGGCAAAATGTCAGGGATTTGAGCTTCTTTGATCTCTAGAATCTTCTGCTTGTCTATATCTACCTGGGGAAGATATATACAACAATTTGGCGACTCAATGGGATCACCTGCCTGCTAGGTAGAAGATCAGTGGCCTTTTAGCAATCCATTGGGCATGGAGTCATAATTAATAACCTGAAACCAACCTGATATTGTATCCCGAACCTGATACCGCAACTTCTTCTGACAGCATTCTGAACTGTAGAAATCATCCTGAGAGCAACAAAACCTGTGCCGAAGCACTTAGGGAAACGAAACCTAACTACCACAAGACAATGTGCATACGCACTTAGAGGAATTTAAATCTAGGCTAATATTTACAAGGGTGAACCTTTTCCTTTTAGTAGCAATGTTTAAGATAGATTCCGTTAACCGGAATCGGGAGTTCTCCTCCATCCAAAGTAGACAATTGGAAGGCATTACTATTCTTACATCCTGTGACCATGTAGGGGCCACTCCAAATGGCATCAAACTTGGAATGCCTTCTGGCTTTGCCCGATCTGCATCCCATTTCAGAACTAGGTCTCCTTCCTGGAAGGTCCTTGCTCTTGCTTTCTTATCAAACCATCTTTTCACTAAGGCCTGATCTTTCTCAATTGTTTGAACTGCATGTTCTCTAATTTCTTCCAATTCCATCAACTCTGCATACCTAGCCTCCATTGGTTCAAACTCAGCCAACTCCAACTGCTTCATGAACTCCAATGTAGGCAGTTCTAATGATATAGGCAATACTGCCTCTTTTCCATAGACCAACTTGTAAGGGGAATTACCTGTAGACCTCTTTGGTGTTATCCTGTCAGCCCATAATGCTGATTTTAGCTTGGTATGCCATGTCCTTTGGTTTTCATCTAGAGTCCTTCTGATGATTCTTAACAAATTCTTGTTCGTGGACTCTGCCTGTCCATTACCCTGCGGGTAATAATTTGAAGAGGTGCTCAAATAGATTCCATTCTTGACAGCCCATTCTGTAATCTTGGAACCTATAAATGCCAATGCATTATCTGATATGATAGTGGCTGGCACACCAAACCTGGTCACTATTCCTTCATAAAAGTCTAGTATGTTAGACTCATTTGCTTCTTTGAGCGCTATGCTTCGGTCCACTTGGTGAAATAGTCCATTCTTTGTGAGAATCCACTTGTGGCCTTGGCTTGAGTTTGGATTGATGACCCCGACAAGTCCAATCCCCATTGCATAAATGGTTGGTCAACCAGAATTGGGTGCAATGGAAGCGCTGCTAGTCTTTCTTTGCCTGTGAAGAGTGCACATTTCTTGCACTTTCTTATCCATGTATAGCAGTCACTGAAGACTGTCGGCCAATAATACCCTGCCTTCATTATCTTGAGAGCTTTACTCGTGGGGGCGAAATGTCCTCCAGAATCTCCATCGTGAAAATCTCGTAACACCCTCTCAATTTGACCTGTCCCAATGCACCTCAATAGAACTCCATTGATGTCTTTCTTAAACAAAACACCACCAACAAGCACATATGGAATGGCTTGTAATCTGAAGTATCTCCTCTTTGCTTTTCTCATTTCTGGAGGGCATAGGCCTGTCTGTAGGAAGTGTATCACATTCTGAGTCCAACAGGGAGTGGGCACATCATCATTTTCTTGTTCTTGGTTATCTCGTAGTACCAAGACAGCCTCTTTTTCATCACCTGCTTCAACTTGTTGACTCAAGGCTAGCTGCTCACATAGTCCCTTCCCACGTACTAGTTTGGTGACCTTGATCTCGATGTCATATTCCATGACACGAGTTATCCATCTGCGTTTCTCATTCAGATCCTTGTTTAGAAGGAAGTCACGACTCCCGCATGAGAGACCAATAATTGGATCTTGTTGTTTGAGACTAGGTGCTTGAATTTCTTTAAGCTCCACGATTCTTTGCTGAGGACATGCTTTTCATGAAAAGAGTACCTAGTTTCGTATTCCTCCAAGCCTTGGTGAAGAAAGCAACTGGTTGTTCTAATCCTCCCTTGTTTTGTTGTACCAGGATTGCAGAAATCGTGTCCCCACCACCAAAGGCATATAGCACGAAGTCCCTGGAGAAATCTGGATTGACGAGAGTCGGAGCTTGGGATATAGCTTCTTTTATTGCCTCAAAACTTGCCTTGCCTTCAGATGTCCACTTAAATGCCATGCTCTTCTTTAACATCAGCGTTATTGGCTTCACAAGAGCAGCAAAATTTGGAACAAATCTGCGGACAAAATTGATCCTTCCCAAGAAGCTTTGAAGAGCCTTCTTGTGACTTGGCAATGGCAATGCTCGAATTGCTTCAACTCTTTCTGGGTCGATCGTCAATCCCTCCTTTGAAACAATATGGCCTAGAAGTTTTCCCTCGTGAGCCAAAAATATGCATTTTTTGGGATTCAATGATACCCCAAATCTTCTACACCTCTGAAATACTTGCCTCAAATGACAGAGGTGATCCGCTGCATTTTTTGAGAATACAGTGATGTCGTCAAGATATATCAAAACTATTTTATTGATCAACCCCTTAAATGCCATATCCATTGCCCTTTGGAAAGTGGCCCCAGCATTTGATAGCCCAAATGGCATCTTCTTGTAGGCATATGTCCCCCATTTGGTGGTGAAAGTCGTCTTGAATTGGTCATCTTCTTTCACCATCACCTGATTGTATCCTGAGTAGCCATCTAGGAGAGAGAATCTCTCTGAACCGGATACTACTTGCAGTATTTGTTCCATTGAAGGAAGTGGGTAATGATCTTTGAGAGATGCCCTGTTTAGGTCTCGGAAATCCACGCACAACCTGATTTCTCCACTCTTCTTCCTGACCAGAACCAAGTTTGCAACCCAACTTGAGTGCTTGATCGGGAATATAATGCTTGCCTCTATTAGCTTATTTAGTTCTTTCTTCATTAGAGGCTCAATGTGAGGGTTGACCGGTCTTTGTTTCTGCCTGATGGGCTTAGCATCTGGATCCAATTCTATGGTATGTTGTGCCAAATTTGGATCGAATCCTCTTAAGTCTTCATAGCTCCAAGCGAAGACATCTGGAAATTCTTGGCAAAGTTGTATGAAATCTGATTTCTCCTGTTCAGTGGCCACTTTACCAATTTGAAGTGTTTTGCCTTCCCCAATGGAATTGGCTCTGAATCTTCTCTCTTGACCTGTATGTTAGCCTTTTCCTTACGGAACTGGTCGTTAGGGTTGAAGATAGACTCCAATGTTACCAAACCCTTAGGAAGCTTGTTTGTCATGTGTACTACTTGATCCCCATCTTCTTTGCTCTAATCTGTCTGATTCCTAGCTGAAAATTCAGCCTCTTCTTGTAAGAAATTGACGATCTGTTGATCGTTCTCAAACACCTGCCAGCTTGTGTTATTATCTGGAACTACTGGCCTCACAATCACATGGATATGTGGCTGTGTTTTTCCCTTCTGATGTTGTCAACCACATCAAACGTTGCTCCAATGCTGCGAGCCTATCTGCGACTTCATTTTCTTCACAGGTATGGACACATGTTGAAAGCTTCGAAATCCTCAATGAGGTCCCATACCCTATTCTTGTAGCTCCTCAGCAAGTCGTTCTTTGTAGCATGTTGTCCCCTAACTTGGTTGACAATCAACTCACTATCTCCAAACACTGCACAGAGTTCTTTATGCCCCTTTTCACAGGCCCATGAATTCCATGAATCAATGCTTCGTATTCGGCCAGTTGTTCGAGCAGGAAAACTGGAAACGAAAAGCTGAAAAATATTTGATGTCTTGTGGTGAAATCAACATTGCACCACCTCCAGCACCTTGTCTGCTTCTCGAACCATCGAAAAATAATTTCCAAACTTTGTTTTCATCCTTTTGTTCGAATTTGAATGATGTCGGGAATGGGTGAATTTTCTTCGTGTATACTGATACACGCCCAATTCAGATTCTTCAATTTCCTTGTATGGGTCAAATTCATGACTCTTGTTTGCCCATTCATCCAAAGTTAAATCAGGAATTCCCTCGACCTTAGTACCTGTTTCTAGATCACTTGAACACTCCTCTTGGTCAAAAGCCGAGCAATTTATATTGATAGGATTTGGTACATGAGGCTCAATATGGAAATTGGCAATTGGTTCTGACCTGATTGTTGCTTTGGCTCCATACCTTGTCCTAAAAATCATGTGTGACCAATCTGCAGATAAATATCCACCGATTTTTGCAGTGAAGTCTCTTGATAGACACAACGCAAAGAGTGGCGGAAGGTCAATCACAGACACATCTTGCAGAACTGTAACATTAGGACAGGAATGTAGTGTTAGGCTTAACCTCTTGATGACTCCAACAGTTCCTCTTTGCCGTTCCATCTAGTTTGTATCTTACTCCTTTCAGACCTTGGCTCATATTTCAAACCAGTGATCCGCTTTATTTGCTTGGCATCAACTGAACTACTTGCCCCGAGAATCAATCATGCGGTTGTGTACTAATTTATCCCCGATGATTAATGAAATATAGAATGGAGGGGGTTTCAAACTTTACCTTGTTGTCCTCCATGATTCCCTTCAGGCTGAGCAGCATTCGTGAGGACCTTCTCTTGCATATGGGCCTGTTGGTTTGAAGTTGACCAATTCTTCATGGCAGCTTGTAGAAGATCTCTTTGTCCTGGGATGGATAAAGATTCCCACATTGATATATTCACGTTCGTCTTCTTCATTTGATCAATGATGTTGAAAGGGGATGAATTGTCCTTTTGTTGTCCCTTACTTGGTGCAAACTTTTCTGGAGCTTGAGCATGTGCGTGTGTTGCTACAACAGGTACCTTGGGTTGATTTTGCACATTTGGAGCTGCGTTTGGTCTACTGACCCCTTGTTGTGTAAGAGTGGGTTGAGAAACAACTGGATTACATGGTTGTCCCTCTCCTATATTTCTCTTCTTTGACCATGTGTGTTGGCAGCCACGCCTTGAAAAGGCTGTTGGTTAACTCCACAGAAGTCTTCCGTTTGCCAATTTGCCAATGTGGTTTCTGTTGGAGGTCCTTCTTGCTTGCGTTTGTTGCTGTTGATTCTCCTCCTGGCTTGGTTCTTGAGCAACACCAATGGTTTGCACCATCAAGGCCTGATTTAGTGCACCATTGAAACATGCTGACTGATTGTGAGGTAGATTGCAAGGGTAACACCAGTCGTACTCCTGTGCCATGTTATTTTGTGTCGGGACCAAAGCTCTTGAGGACGTCGTTGCATTTGGATCATACGGTCGAAATGGCCTGGCAGCTTGAGGTTGTCCTTGGTTTTGGTTTTGATTTGCAGCCTGAGGTGGTGGTCTATTTTGTTGGTATGGGGGCCTAGCTTGGTACTGTGCTTGAGGCTGATACGGTCTAGCACTTTGAGCTTGTTGTCTTTTGATAGTCACAAGCTCATTTCCAAGGTTCTGTAATTGTTTCATGACCTCCTGCAATTCCTTTGAAGTATTTGAAGAAGTCGACGCCTCATTATTGCTTTGATTTCTAGGAGTTGGAATGGGATTCAACTCTGGTGCTTGGCTGGTTATAGGATTTCCCATATCCGGATAGAGAGGCATTGGTGGCCTTGGTGCAAGCTTGCCAGCTTGGATCAAACAGTTCTCTGCTCTGATAGCTGTGTCGTAGGCCCCTGGCAGCGTTGTCCCTCCCATTGATTGGATCATCATGGCTATGTCTGAATTTATAGCCTTTAAGAAATAAAGGAATGCTCCTTCGGCGGTTGGTCTAACGGCTATTGGAATCCTGTCCCATGTCCATTGGAATCTAAAGTTGAAATCTGCCATTTGTTCGTTAGGAGCCCTTTTGATTGTTGTCAGCTGTTCCAATAAAGATAAATTGTCCAGCCCTCTCCCCCGAATTGGGTGCGAAAGAGCGAAACAAAGTTGGTTCCATTAAGTAATAGACCTGCTTGTAAGGCTCTAAACCATTGTAAGGCCTTGCCTTTGAAAGATGAAGCCAACGACTTGACCATGACATCCATTTCATTTATTTCGTGAATTGCACATACATTAGCATATCACGGATGTGATCATAGGAGTAGTGTGATTTTCTCTGTGAAATAGGGTATGTTCTTTAGTCTTTGCAAGCTTGGAATTTGATTACGAGCATTTAGGGCAAGTGGACTACTACCCGTGAAATTGACAAAGGGATTCGGTGGTAGATGTGCCATTATGATTGGCCTAAGAACCACAGTCGATGCGAGAAAAGGCCTACCGGGTGGAGGTGTGTAGACAAAGTCTGTTAGGTGGAGATGGTGATCTTTGTGGTCTTCTTCCTCTCCTTCCTCTACAGTGAAAGTTGCAAGTGGAAAATAGCCCCTCTTCTCGGGTATTGGACCTGGTTTGAATTCTTCTCATATGCCTGGGCAACCTTTTCTGCTTTGCACCGCTGAATTCTATCCCTTTCGGAGTCGCCAGATGTGTTAGAAAGTGAGCCTCAAAAGGCTAGATCCTGCCAAGTTACACACCAAACCTGACAATCTTTAAAAATAGAAATTTGAAAGACCTGTATTTTTTGATATTTTAGAGTTTGGAATGGGATTTGGAATGACAGTCCCGAAAATCCAAAAATGCCAGACTTCCGAAAACCCGAAATCCGAAAATCAGAAAACCATGAAATTTTGAAAGTCAAAATCTCAAAAATCTAAGAATACCCTTTTGAAGATTATCCCCCGATCTATCAACTGGTGAAATTTTGACTTGTTTCAAGCAAGTTAAGTCCTTGAAAATTGATTTCAAAGTTCAGCCTGGAAGGTAAAAAAAAAACTGAAACTGTAAAACCTGCAATTTTTAAGTCTGAATTTCTTGAAAGTTCCTTCAAATCTTGATGGAATGACCTCTTGGTCCCACCGGGCGTGCCAAAACTGTTGATGTCGAATCACAGCACCCCTGAATATACTGCAACTCGATGGGTTGAGACTCTCAGTGTGATTGCATAACATGGAGCTTTTCCCAAGTGTGGGACCTTGCGAAATCGGAAAAGCTCTCCGGATGAAGGCCGGTTCCTATTCCTCTGTTCAGATGCACACATAAAAATGTAGAGGGTCTACTCAAAATCTAATCTAATTTTCCAAGGAGACGGGGTAAGAAGATGCATAAAAATAAACCTAAACTAACAAGGTGATGCAGGAATGAAGAACAAGCTGTCTTGCCAATAAACACAAACTATTAAAATGCGATGCAAGATCATGCCTGAGATAACATGATTTGCGGTGAAAGATCGGGAAGATGCAAATAAACAGAGAGAGGTTGATAATCATCCACGACATGCATTATTTGCTCCAAAGATTGATCTGATACACCAAAAATGCCAGAGACAAGGTTGCATTACGGTTTTAGATAGGAGGTTTGAACTCCACAGATTCACTGTCAAAGAGAAGAAGGGGGGCAAAACAAGAATGTCCAACCTTTAGAAAGAAGCCCCTCCTTACAATTTATAGGAAGAATGAGAGAGAAAAGAGAGAGAAATTCGAAATCTACCCCACCACCTCGAGTTGTATTTAATTCATCTCATTATGGTGGTAGGTGAGAACCCTAGCGACCCCCAAAAGTGGCTAACTGTATTTTTCATTTTTAAGAATTTTTTCTCACCTAATTAAAGATATCCAGTCGTAGTTGGATAGAGGACCTCGTAAGCTTTCCGAAAAGTCAACCTTGCATGAATCGAGCTCCCGGTCAAAAGTTATGGCCATCTGAATATCTGCGCGAGTGCACTTCTGTCAGCGCTCAAAATGTTGCGCCTCCTGAAGGTGCGCCATAGGCGCATCCGTGTGTGTGTCGACATCCTCTTACGTGTGCCAAGGCGTAACTCTTGCCTGTCGCACTCATTTACGTGCGCGGGCGCATCATCATTTCATTGTCGACACTCATTCGCAGCCAGGCGCATACATTTCATTATCGACACTCATTTACGTGCACCACTTACATGCGCCAAAGGCGCATACATTTCATTATCGACACTCATTTACGTGCCCATACGTGTGCCAAGGCGCATACATTTCATTATCGACACTCATTTCTATGCGCCATACTTACATGCGCGAGGCGCATACATTTCATTGTCGACACTCATTTCTGTGCGCCACTTCTATGCGCCAAGGGCACATACATTTCATTGTCGACACTCATTTCATGTGCAGGCGCATACATTTCATTGTCGACACTCATTTACGTGCCACTTCGTGCGCCAAGGCGCATACATTTCATTATCGACACTCATTTACGTGCGCCACGTGCGCCAGGGCGCATACATTTCATTATCGACACTCATTTAATTCTCAAATAGAGCATACATAGTTCAAATCTAGCCTTCTAAGCCTATTTCCCAACCTAGAATTAGCCCAGATCTCTAGATACAAGCCAAGTCATTCTGATCTCACTATTGTAAAAACTTGTTCGTTTCTTGTATAAGAGATATTGCTTATTATTGTTATATTCATTTGATCTCAACACTCGATAAATATTTAAATAATTTTGTGAGCAGGACGTGAATCAAACACAAAATCTTGTATCCACCATGATCCTTTTGCATGAACCTATACAAATATATATACAAGTGATCCAACATGCAAAGGTTCTAAGGATATTGTGTCCTATGTTGCTCTATACTCATATAAATCTCATGCATCCTATATGATATGGATACACCTCCTTCATCCACAACAACATAAGAATCTAATATGACTGTAATAAAATTTCACAACCGCGGAACACATATCTCACTATGTCATCCGGGGGTAATTGACGACTCTTCCTATGTCTGCAACCCTATGAAATTCTTCCTCGTAGCTCTATGTTTCCATCATGTATCACCTAGGGGCATAACTTTAACTCAATCTCCCAAAACTAAAAACATAATATCCTATATACATCCTCTATGTCACCGTCATATCTCTAGTAGGAAACAAAAAATTACATGTATCTGCACACCATCTCTCATAGAGTGTAGTAATTAGATACATATTATGGGACACCTCCTTAATATAGTGATGCATTACAACCTAACATGGTCTAATATGTCCCACTCATCCTCCTCTAGACCAAATTCCAATAATTTAGATAAATTCTTACCCGCATAAAACTCTTGTGAATGTATATCTCTTTGCACAACATAGAAAAAAAGGAAACCACAAGTTAGTATCTCAATCACGCAAACACATGATAAAAACCTCACATATACTCATGGACGAAACACCATTAACATATACACTACTACCCAATATTTGGACAGTGGCGCCCCGAACTAAATGGTGCTGTCCAAAGGACAAAACCATCCCCACTTATTCTATCTTGGAAAAAAATTCCCAAATTCTCAAAATTTTGAAAAATGCCAAAGCGACCAATAATTGATACAACAATACCTAACCTACTTAAAAATTCAATACTTCTTGGTTGATTTATTATGCAGAGTCAATAATGCCTCTACAATCCTCTCATACCTCATCAAAATTTCCTCTTGTGCACGTGACATCATTGTAGTCCATAGCTCAAATCGTGCCTTTGGTTCAATTTACAAATGAAATTACTATTGAATCTTCAAAACTTACTATAGTAAATTTTCTTATCATTACATTTTATATAGTTAATATACTTATTAGGATAACTAATTCAATGAAATTGTTTTCATTATATCTTGAGCCTCACTTGCCCATTTTCAGCACCTTCAACGGCCCTAACACCATATCTTTGATGTATACCACAATAAACATACGAATACCAAAAAGGTTGTATTTAGTTACTTATTATGATTCTATTTTCACTCATAACTATTTATTATATTCTATACATTTTTAGTTCATATTCAAACAATCACTCTAATTTTCTCCCGACTTATGGTTCGCCATCTTGCTTCTAACCGTTCATGTAAAGGGGGAAATATTTGGGGTTACAATATTACCTCTCCTAGAATGATTCAAGTAAATTTCCAATGTGGACCATGTAACCACACTGTGTACCTTTGCCACAATATTTTTAATTGTCCGCGAAGAAATATTCAAATCCTACAAAAATATCTCACTCGAAATCACAAAGTTTAATCTATTCCAAGCACAAAAATGTATTAGATTCTCAAAATTTCATCCCCAAATGACATAATATGGGGGTAAGTCATATTTCCAGATCTGATTCATGTCAATCACGTTCAATCAAATAGTACATTCTAATTGCCTCACAATCACAATGATTACACTATTTCAAGTGTAAAACTATCCCATATTCTCACAATTTCTCAGATTCTCACAAATTTTCCCTCAAATGAGATAATCTAGGGGAAATTAAAATATCCAAATTAGTTTCAAATAAATCAAGTTTAATTAAATATTATGTTTCAATCGATATACTTTGTTTATGAATTCTAATTCCACTAGTATCAATATCCCTCACAAATGACCTAACTTAGGAGCCAATCAAATTCGAGCATTGTTTCACTTAGCTTTTTTTGCACCCTTACATTGTAAAGTGGGGTCAACAAGATGTGTTTTCATGCTAAATATATAACATACAAAATTTAAAATTCTAGTCATGAGAACCAAGCCCCCACTTGAAAATCCCATCCCTGGTCATTGTAAGCCCTTCTTCCAGCCCAACATTTAAACTATGCCATCCTTGTTCTAGATGAGAAGACCATTCTAACATTATTGTCAAGTGTGTTTCATATGTAGGAATTATTCCTAAATTGAATCATGAAGTTCTTTGAGATCTAAGGTGGGTTAGTTGTTCTCAGAGGCATAAAAAGACTATTTTTAGCCATTTTGCAACAAAGGAATACCCTCTAAAGGATGATTGCAAGGTCTCAATCCATTTATAGGTTGTGTATATGAGTATTGAATATATCTAGGGAATTTTCAAATAATTATGTGGGGTTATATGGTGTTGGTATTCATTCAAAAAAATAGGGTCATTGCGGGTGTAGGGAACGATAACTTCAACCGAGAAAGTGGAATTACTTTGAATATTCTCGAGTTTTGGAAGGAGTTGGAAGATTAAAAATAGGAAATGGAAATCTATTGGAATTATCCACATGGTAGACACATCAATTTTGTTCCAAGTCTTCACAATCTTCCGTGATAATCAGAGTCACTACGGTTGCCTTTTTGCCAAAAGAGTGACTAGACCTAAAATTCAAATTTCAATAAGAATTAGCTCTTGGAAATGATTTTTATAGTATCATCATGTGTTTTTGAGTCAAAATAATATAAGATTGGACCTCTTAATCCCATGTCTTTCTCTCGAGGCCAAAAATCACTCTGTTCTAATTACACGTTGACATGATGACATCAACATGGTTTTCAATCTTGAGTGTAATTTTCACTCTCAACTATCCCTTTTACCTTTTCCCTTGATGAAATGGGATAGTGGAAGTTCATCCCCTTGTTGGTGAGTTATGTTTCATAACTTAAAAACTTGTAACTTGTCTCCGAGGATCACTTAACATGTGCAACTAAAAATTAACCCCCGTTTTCATGATGGATAGAACCTTGAAACATTTTTTGAGGTTATGTGTCCATTATCAATTGTACCAACTTGTAAAGGGATAACATGGACAATAAAGTGTGTTCCTCTTATGCATAAGCATGTTTCACCACTTAAGTGACAACCCGGTATGTTAGGAAAGTGCAAACAAGTGTTTTAGGCTCCTCTCCTCATGATGACTTGACCCATAGAACAATTTTTATCATTAGATATCCCATGTCCCTTTTATAACATCCAATGGGATAATTGGGACATAAAAATGCACCCACTCTATGGAGATAAGTTACGGTCACATGCATAATCTAGTTTCATCACACAAGCTTGTTTTAAACCCTTCTATCATTCTCACATGAAACCACATGTTGTCACTTTTCATGATCTAGTTCAAATCACAATTTGGTGCCCCTATTGTCCTCTTTATTCATCTTTCCCATATTTTATATGGTGGAATTCCACCTCCAACCCCCGACTAACCCTAGTTAATCTTGTTTGGGTTAAACATGAGTTAAGGTGCTTAAGAGAGAGAAATGGTTAAATAAAACACTTAGCCATTTTTTATGCATTTCAAATTTGAATTTTCCCTCCCATAATCATTTCTATGTTGTTATACTACTGAAAAATTTCTAGAAACCTTCATACTTAAAAATGGAAAGTTGCACATATCTCTAAAACCCCTCGACAGTTTTCTATAAGATTTTAACATCAACCTCTTCTAAAAACACCCTTTTGTTGATCCTAACCTTGCATCCATTGGTGTCATGTACAATTTTTAATAGCCAGAAGAAAATTTCAACTATTTCACTTTAATTTTCAGTTTACAAATTTCTAACGATTGAAAGCCTCTAAAAATTCTATCAAAGCATCCTTGTGAAAACCTAAACTTTTGAGACCATTTTCATCCTATTTCGACATCTAGAGGACCACCTTATATAAATAATAAGTTATACCAGGTCCTAACTTTCTATAAATAGTAATTTGTGAAAACATGCCATTCTATGAGTTGTCATCACTCCTTGCATATCAAGAACACTCAAAAGTGTTAATTTAGGTAACTTACTAAAAATAGACATAATGGAATATGAACTTCTATAAATAATTAGTATTGGGGTTGTGGTCAAAGTTTCCATACGCATTCCTCTCTAGTTCATGTCATTGTCCTTCATCACTGCAGTTTTTAAATACTTTGGTTGAGTCAATTTTGACTTTGATCACCGAGTATCCTAATGTGGGTGATAATGAGGTGACTAATATGGATATGGAAGATCGAAACAAAAGATGATGATTGAAAACCATATAGATTCCAAGGGGAAGAGTTTCTCAAGTGGTATTTTTAGAGTTAGAAAGGTCATCTTTGCAGGTTTAACAAATAGGTTGTGTCATGGATTAAGTAGGAAAGGAAGCCTCTGCAGACCCTCAAAACTTAGTCTTGAGGTGAATTCTATAAGGCATGTTGGAGTGCAAGAGACCAGATGATTTTTTCATCCTAGTGATCCTAAAAGTGGATAATAATGATTGGGTTATGCAAGAAGTTATATCAAGTTCACATAGTATGGATCTCGTGGGGGTGCTCCATCACTTGATCAATGGTTTGGTGTATGTTATCATCCTACTAGAAAAAAATATTACACTCATCGTGTCTTGGTACAGTAAATAGGTTGATGACAAGAACTTCATTATTTGGGAATTACCATAGTGTCTTTCAAAAGTAGGCTCCTTGTGATTAAAATATTCCTCGTCTCTAGATTGTCACTTCTCTCTTCTTCTCTCTCTTCTCCTCTTTCTACATTCTAATTCTTCATTAAGAATGTACTTTTGGATTTTTCATCTTATTCACTTAAGTGACCTTTTAATTTGCATTGTAAAAGTTCTTTTTTCATAAATAAGAAAAGGACTTAATTTCATTCCTAAGGGAATATGAAAGGTCATAGGTGGTGGGAAGATGAAAAGTCACCATGGGGGGATGAAGAGACATCATTGTAAAGCTATATATTGCGATGGATTCTCCCATTCTAGGGGTTGATAGATTTGTTCTCCTACTACAAGAAAGAAGTTATTTATTATATTTCCTTGTCTATATTATTCTACTTCCTACTTTCCAACTATGTAAGCTTTGTAATCTCAAGCAAATAAGAAATAACCTTATGTATTTGAGGAATAAATCAATAGAACTTTGTGTCTTTGATTTTTAATCTTGTTATTGCTTACATAGTTGTTTTTCTTCATGTTGAATATAGAAATACCTCTGGTTAATGTTCATGAAAATATGCAAGTTCCTATTCACAACCTTAACCCTCTCCCTATTCTCATATCTCCTCTTTACCTCTCTCCAAACAAATTCCTCCCTTTTATCCTACACAAGTAATTTTTCATAGGTTTAGTGGATTATTATTGCGTGATCCACTGACCTAACGACCACCCAAAAATTTAATTATTTCTTGTATTCAATAAATGGGATCCTCCCCATTCCCAAGAGGAGGGACCTAGTCCTAGAGTGTTGGTAAAAATAATTAATTTTCCCTTGCGATAAATTATTTCATCAATAAGACGTCATTGCATATCATTTTCCACTTTATAGGGGTTTTTATGTGACTAGTAAGCAAGTAACAATTGGTTCATTTCCATCTACAATGGTGGAACCTATTTTGAGGAAGGTTCATGACATAGTGAAAAGTAGATCGCTCTCTAACATGCTTTCTCTAGTGATAGGACACTAAAATCCATAGAGTTTTCACACCTATTTGGGAATTGAGCACTCATGGCCCCTTATTCAATATAAAAGTTTCAAAGCCTCTCTTATCTCCATAATACATTTTATATCCAACAAATCCTTATGTGACAACAAATTTACGAAATGGATCAAAATGGTGATCCATGATTTGCCACACCGAGATGCTTATTATTGACATGCCTCAATTCTGACTCCTTTGGCCCTCTGCAAGTATTTACTTTTATATCCTTTATACTATTGAATTTCATCCAAATAACATAAAGGGGGTGGAATGCAAACAAAAATTATGAACTTATTACTATTACATCACACCTCTAGTATGTTGTTATATACATGATTTCCAAGTACAAATATTAGACAATGGTGACACCTTTTCCTAGTCCTATTGCCTTTGATTGATTTTGATTGTGACATTGTCTTATGCTTATTGGATTTATATCTTTTGGTTGAGTCACAAGGATCCCTATCCTCACTTTTGGTTTTGTTTTTATTTATTATCTTTGAGACAAGTACCGCCCATTAAGGACACTACTACCCGAGCGTTAGTGTCCCTTCTGGCACTTTTGTTAATTCTCTTTGGTTTTGTAAATTACCATTTGATATTTAACTTTGAGTCTTTTCTAATTCTTTAGGTCAGCCTTTGGTTTCAATAAGTGTCGAAATTCAAACAAGGAAGTCATATATATATATATATATATATATATACATAACTTACTATCATTAGGGGCTTTGGACAATTTGGGGCTAATGCTAACTATCTACTACTTTGGAAAAGAGAAACATCCAAAGACTGTAATTGGGATGCACTATTTAATGTATAGGAGGGGTTATTTATGAATTCCATCTCACACATTAATCTTGGGGAAAATTAGTTGTATCTCTCTATTTTGGTGTGGTGAGAGAAAGGGAAACCTAACTATTATCTAAAATCCACCCCTCAAGGTAATTTTGATAACCTGCATCATTTCTTCAGGCTTGAGCAGGCAGAAATGGTAAAAGACAAAAAAATCAAGTTTTAGAGGTCCTTTGGATCTTTTAACTCCCCACCCAAGGTGAAAATTCAAGGAGTTAGACAAAATTGAAAAAATCCAAAAATTGGCTTTAGCTAGTGTATTGCGAGAAAAGGAGAAGTTTGCATCCCGGTCGCACAAGTTCAACAGGGGACGTCGAGACCGAAAAGCTGAAATAGCCACGGCGATTCAAATTGGAAAAATTGGATATTTTTGTCCCATACTGATCCGCGGGCGTTGGGACAACCAGGACCCACAAAGTCGAAATGGACGATTTGCAAAGGAATCGGTTAAGTCATCTTTTTTCTGCTCGAAGCCGCATGATTCACACGGACGCGTCCGGACTGAAAAGCTGAAAAGATGTAGTGAAAGGGAAATCAGTGAAATCAGATAAAATTTTCTGTGCGGTCCACGGGATAGTTGGAGCGTTGGTACGTGCGGGCTCGAAATGCCGAAAAGGCCGATTGCAAAGGAGATGTGGCAAAAGCGGAAGTCAACCACCCTCACAACCTAGTCAATGGCGGGACACATAGGAAATCCAAACCTAAAATCACCACATGAAAAAGGAATCGGTAAAAATGGAGAAAGGAGGCCCAGCCGGTCCATGGGACATTGAGACATGAGTTCGCCGAAAAGCCACATTTGCCATAATACAAAAGCAGTCAACTATAGACCCCAAACTTCAAACGGCCATAAATTTTGACCCAGAGCTCTAATTTTCATGAAATTTGACTTTCTGGAATGAGCATGATGTAGGTATGTGAAAATAAAGGAAACATCTCCAGCTCTGATAAATTAAATTCCTAGTTCCATTAAATGTCAGAAATGCCTGGCAGACCCAAAATAGCTGCCCACACTCAGAATGCCATAACTTTTGCATTTCTCAACGAAAATGCACAAAATTGGTACTGTTGGAATCGTAGTTCTAATCCTGATGCAAAAAAATCAAGAAATCTGGAATTTGATGAGGAATTGATGGTGATTTTGCAGAAAACGTGCCTAGTTCAGAACAATGGTTTTATTTGGTAGTCGGGATGAATTCAATGAAGCATGGGATGACATTTCTCACTACTGCAAGTTATGGGAAAGTAGGGGGAATTTTGCAAGAAACATAATATAATTTCAATCCATTAATGACATCTTGCAAGTGGTGGGAGGAAATATTTCGAGATTTTATTTTTTCCCTCTTTCTCTCTCCTTTCAAAAATCTATAAATTGGAGTGTTCGGCTCAAGTCAGAAGAGAGAGTTTTGAGCAGCAAAAACCTGTCAAATTTGTTTTGTGAAGCCAACTTGCTACATGAACTTGTAGTAGACTCCTTTCATGGTGATCCAGGCCCTTATCTTGTAATGGATTGAATTGTGCATACCTATGAAGCAATAGATGCAAGTTTGTGGATGTATCTTCCCCTCCTATGTTTTTTTGCATTCTTCTTGCCCTTTAAAATTAATTACAAATATATGGTGTCTATTTTATTTTGTTATAGTAATTCATTATCATTTTGTGTGCATGAAATATTGTCGTGAATGCAGTTGCTAGATTGTGGAGAACTGTTATCACCCTTTCTAGTATGCACTTTACTTCTAATTTTCACACATTGGAAGACTATTCTCACACCCTCCTTTTCTAGTCCATCACCGCTTTAGTGTAGGCTTCATTTTTATGCACTCTCTCTCCCTGGTCCCTTGGAAGGTTAGATTAAGATAGATAGTTTTTTTGCATTAGAATAGATTGTGGCAGGTAGTTTAGGAGCAAGAACCAACTTTCTCTGGAGGTCTATCTCAAGTAGCAAGTCCCACTACTTGGAGATAGTACCCATGTTATCCAATCACACTGTGATTTCAAGCATACCCACTTGTGCAAACCAAAGGGTGTTATGATTTGGATATAACACTAACTTCAAGGGACATGATTCAATCACACACACTAGAATTACATAGATTTTGAAATGTAGTGCAACGGTCAAAGTGACAACCGAGGTTAGTCTGAATCAATCATATGCATTATTTATTTCATATAATGTTTTCTTAAGCCTTGTGCAAGTAGCTAGGGATTTTTTTTTGCAGGTTTAGTTGTGATGGTGAAACACTACAACAAATTGGATGTGATAAAGAGTGAAAGGAAGAAGACAATTTCATATCCTGAAGAGATCAAAAAATAGTTTTTCCATGACACTAGACTCGGTTCGACACCTATTCTGGGTGGTCTGTCTTCATCTAAGTGATGATGTCCTCATCCGAGTGGTCATGTCTCGAAGAGGTTTCAAATCCCAGCTTCTCAAATAGAACATACACAATTCGATATGACCTTCTTAGTCTATTTCCCACCCAAAATTAGTCCAAATCCTGGATACAAGATTAGTCATTATTATCTCACTATTATACACACTTGCTTGTTTCTTGCATGATATATCTTTCTTATTACTTTTATATTCATTTGATCTTAGTCCTCTTATAAAGAGTTATATTTTTGTAAATCAATTATTAAAGAAGATTATAAATTTATAGGCTATTGAGGCCATGCTCCAAATTTTGAGATGTTAAAACCATTTTTAAATTTTTATATGTGAAAAATTACTTAAACTCCATAAATAGTGAATAAATATGATTTTAGTTATGTGAAAAATGACTTCACAATAATCCTAACTATGTGAAAAGTGATAAACTACGATCTAAACTATGTGAAAAGTGAATAACTATGATTTGAACTATGTAAAAGTGACTATCTCTAATTTGAACTATGCAAAAATGATATAGTTTTTGTGAACTCCGAATAAGCCCAAAATATGCCCCATTTTAAGATAAGTTATGTTTGTATGTCACTCAATGTAAAAGAGAAAAATTGGCAATGGTATTATGTATAAAGAGCATATATTGATAAACCATATAAAGCATGTGTATAAAACATGATTTCATAGATCAATATGCATAACATAAATCATCGAGATAATAATCATGATATGTGCCATATTAATGAGTAAGTATATTGTGAACATTGTTAAAAATGTGTACAAATCAATTTCTAAAGTATAACATGAAAATAAAATAAGCATGGTAGTATACACATGAATTGATACAAAAGGATCATTTGGGACTCACAACATGACACAACATGACATAACATGATCACAATAATATATTTAAAAATAGGATCAAAATTACATTGTGATGCCATGATGACTCAACCAAAAATGATGTTAGTAACAATCACATGGTAAACATATAATATTAAAATGCAAAAACTATTGCCATATAAGTAGAATAATAGAGCCTAAAGCATAGAAATTTTATATATTATAAATGAAGCATGTTTGAAAAAATATAGAGCATGCATGACATAGATCAACCACACCAAATAGGAATCATAAATCCTCCATGCTAGATAATAAGCATATAATAGTCATGCTAACGATTAAACATAGAATAGACACACAAAATCATAAGCAAGTCATAAAGTAAACATGAAGTATATTTAGGAACCCAAGGCTTATAATAAGTATACAAGAATATGAATATGAAACAACACATGATAATTAGTATTAAAAATGATAAAAATAGTAATAATTAAGTAGGGAGCATGAAAATTCCATATACATAAAAATCTAATCATCAAGTGAAGCATAATATAATATAAAAATAAAGAACATCATGTAGTATAATTCGGTGCAAGACTTCTCTTAAATATATGTGTATCATCAATAGAAATAAATGTGAAAGATGTACCCTAAAAATTCTTTATATAAGATGACCCTAGTGTAGGTATTCCCCACTTTGTGGAAGTTTTCCCCAACAATGGGACTTAAGAAGTTGAAAATCATATGTGTACGCGTTCATAGAAAGGGCCTATTTTTGGCTCATAAATCATGCTAGGATAAATCTAGAACTAGCTATGAGATAGGGGATAACCTATAAATGGTCTATAGATTTATTTTATGAAGTGTGCTATGATTCCTAAAGTACTAATATGGATTATATTTGTGACTGCTAGAATCAAGGTATGAGATAGATAAGGAATATTTTAAAATTGTAATTAATTGGGTAAATATAATTATAAAGGAATATACTCCAAAGTGATATTTCCAAGCACACAACCAAATTCAGGATACCATAATTTCCACCCTTTCAACCTAATATTGAAAAATGATTGATTACAAGAAAAGAATAAGTAAATAAAAACCTCTCATCATGATAATAAGATAATTGTGTGAAGATGATGAATGTTTCCATATTCCATAAAATGTGAAACTGTAACCACATGGAAAAGATGTGTGTCAATGCTTAATAGTGATGTAAAATCAACACATGGAAAACTAAAAATATGTAAAGTGAAATAATCTATAAAGCACATAGACCTTATTAGTCATGTAAAACCATGCCTTTAATGTGATATATGACAAGTGTGAAAATGAGATCACCCCATATCAAGTAAGTTATTAAAATTTATAAATGATTTAATATATCAAGTGAGATCATTCAATATATCATGTGAGATCAACGTTGTTATATTGAAGAAAATGTATCGATTATTTAGATAATATAGAGTCGTATTTATCTCGAGACACTAAACAAGGTAGATAAGTATTAAGCTATTGAGGATCTAGACTAACATTGAGATACTAAAGGAGATATATTTATTCATAAGGGTTTATGGAATAACTTTGTGTATAGTCCATGAAAAACCATGATGGTTTTTACAAATATATTTAAAGATGAATCTCTTGTACCAAGTTCATGCAAATCAGTAAATTTCATAGTTGAATCTAAATATGTAGGTTAAACCTATACTAGGTGCATGACATATTATAAATGCCACAAATGAGTTTGTAATTAATATGAGCTTGTATTGAGTCCATGTAATTGTAATGAAACTGAATACATGTCCCGATTGTATATATAATTTGTAATGATTAAATCGTAGTAAGTCCATGCAACTTTGACCTAATCTATTTTTAAATTGAATACTCATATCTGAATTGTGTGAAATTTTATCACCATATCCACCCTATGGAATATAGCAATGACTTTGTGTGAAATTATAAAAGAGAAAACAATATACACTACTTTGAGGTGAGGGATACTAGTATGTACCACTAAAATTAAAAGATAAAAGTGGTTAGTATATAAAATGTGTAATCAAAGCATTTAGTACCATATAAATCGCGTGTACTCAATCATGGTTAAAAAATATCATGTGTCATATATGATCAATAGGTAACAAGTAGCATATTTTTATGTCATGGGAAAACATATTGTAAAATTTTCCAATAATCTATAGAAATTAGTAGCTAAGAGCATAACGGTGAATGGAAAAGCAATATGTTAGTATAAAAGTGATTGGACACTAAATGGTCCTATAAGATTCCTAACATAACATGAAAATAAAATAAAGGGAAGAACTACTATAAGAAGTAAAGGAATTACAAGAAATCAAAATGCTTGACTCGATCACTTTGTTAATAATATTTAGTTATTTGTGTTAAGCACTTTGCATGTTGATAAAAATATGTCAATTAGTAAATGTGTATAACAATATTGTGTATAATATGTCATGTATGTTTAAAGTAATATGTTATAAGAAATACATTTATACCATAATATGTCTCAAGAAATAAATACATCAAGCAATGCACCATATGTAATATGTCTCAAGAAATATGTGAATATCAAACAATTTTTCTCAAGAAAGATGTCTCATAAGCAATATATGTGTTAGGAATCTTGCATAGCAAAAAAATATGTATCATCAAAGTGTGTTGTAAAAGGGAAGTAATGTCATCACCAATGTGTGTGCAAGATAAGTAAGGTAACAAACAATGTATTTATAAAACAAGTTATGAATCAAACAATGTGTGTGAAATACATGTAATATATTACATAATGTGTGTGGAAATCCAATCTTTGTAGTAGAGAATGTGTATGAAAAAGTATGACGAGGATTCTAGGGACAATATTAGTTAAACAAGCATAAAAGGATGCAATAAATGAGTAATAAAGCAACATGTAAATGTATCAAGATCAACTAAAATAAAGAACATGGTATATCAAATAAATATATAGGAGTAGAAAGTGTAATAATAGAACTAAGCATAATATGAAATGTTGCATAATAGGGTAAGTGCATGGAAATGGGGGCCAAAAGGGGGTCTTAAGTGGACACTTTTTTCTGAAAAATAAAAAATCTTCAACTTGTATGAGTTATTTGAGATAGTTACACTCAAAATTTTAAAATGTTATAAGAACATGAATTGTAGCATTTCGAGTATAGTTTCTAAATTACTACTTTTTTACAAAATAGCTCGGTGTAAGTGGGTCAAAGATCTAAAATGCCAATAGGCACTCATTTTTGTTAAAAACACAATAGACAATCGGTTGTGCCCCCTCCCCCAATTTTTTTAGCACCATTTAGTATTTTTGAAAACTATTTGGAAGAAATATAGATAGGAACATCTAGTTTGGGATATAATTTCTTTTAGATTTTTAGTGAGCATTTATTTTCTTATGATTTTTCAAGTAAAAAGATTTTAAATTTTGTAAAATAAGGGATAGCCAACTGTGCCCCCTAACTACCTCAAAAATATCAAAAATTAGTTTTTTTAATATGTATAGAATTAGTCCTAGTTTGGGACTATATAATTTTTATTCAATTTCGATGAGTTAAACAAAATATACACGATGAAAGATAGACGTGTATAAATTCAAAAAAAGAGCTATAAAAAGACATAGTTAGAAAATAATAAGTATGGAAACCTTATACTAGTCAGAAAATTTGAAAAATCATATATTTAGAAATAAGAAAGTTTATTTGACCTCGTAGTCATATTTTTAATAAATTTATTGATCATTTTTGTGGGATTTTTATGGTGCAAGAATTTTTTTACCATTTTCTTCAAAAACATGTTGTTGATGTGTTTTATCAAGTTTATGCCTCGAGGCTTGGGGATACAAACTAGATACAAGTCAAGATATTTACCTTGGAAAATGGAAAAATTAAATGCGTAGACGTTTCCTTTTTCATGTATTCCTTTCCCTCTAATGTCCTTTTCCACCTAAATAACATGATTTTTGTCCCACTTTGTCTGCTTTTGCACATTCATGTGCAAATTTTGAGTAGTCAAGGTTGTCCCCTACCCCACTATCTATATTTTACTAATCATGGGGATAAAAATGACATAAGGACATGAAGAAGGTCAATACAAAGACACCATAGCTATTGGAAGAGGTTAAATAAAGAAAGTGAATTGGATGCAAAAACTTCGTAGAGGGTAAGGTAAATATACTATCTCAAATGTACCTAATGTTTTAGAAAATGAGGATGAAATACATAATGAAAATGAGGAGAATAATGATTTTACAATGAATATTGATAATGAATTGAATGATAATGTTGTTATGGATAAAGAATTTGGTATGAATCCAAATGTTAATCCTGAAATTTACATGGAAACACTGAATGAAGAAAGTAACCTTGCTAATGAATATTTACCTCTAAGAACATCTCCTTCCATTTTGCATAGAAAACCCATTCACATATTTTCAATTGATGAAAAAATTATAAAACCAATGCACGAAAGAAATGTGAGAAGAAAAGCTATGGGAAATTAGGATAATTACTTTGATAAATTAAATGATACACAAAGATGTAAATTATTTGTTATGTTGATGAAACTATTTGTGATGGGACCTATAATGAAGACCATATGGTTAATAACATTTAATGTTGATGATCGAAATGCAATTTTTTTAAAAAATATACATAAAGCATACCATACTTGTAGGTGTCGATAAACACACCAAAGATAGTAATGCTACATGATATGCACTTACTAATTTTATAGTAAGTGAGAAAATAATTAATAAATGTTTGATTAGAAAAAGGTAGATCTTTGAAGCTAAACAAGAAAAGCACTAATGAAAACAATAGGGAGACACAAAAGTCTTGAGTCGGTGAATAACACTGACTATTGGGAATTCTCTAGTAGACTCCACGAAAGACATGGATATTGTATGATGAATTTTCCCACTCCTGCTTCATGTTAATGGAATTGTGTGCAAGAAAATAAGAAACTCTAAATTACGGGAGGGTTTAAGGATACCTCCCGATATGCGATGATGATAAGGATGAAGACATGGGTGTAAATATTCTCTTCACGGTGAGCTCGATAACCTTCACAACAAAGAGACAACTATACAAGAAAAATATTAGTAGATAAAATGGTGGGTTTCCTAACAAAGTTAGTCCCGAGAAGTGATATACTTCCTAGGGAGGATGTCAACCCACTTTGATTAAAATATTGATAAAATATAAAATATAGATATCATAGAGAATATAGCAGAGATCATAGATGTTAGATGTCTTAGGATAAAGATATGATAATGTAGATGATGATAAAAATAAGATTTGCAAAATCAAAACTGATCGGTTCAACTACCATGAGAATGATAGAGACAGTCAATGGTGATTGTAGTAGAATAGATCAAAATATGTTTAGAACAATGGATCTTGATCGATGATGAGATGTTGAGGGTATCATGAATTTGATATAGAGGTGCAAGAAATAGAAAAGATGCAAGAGGTATGTATATCTAATGAGAAAATAATAAATGTATATCGGATCGATGGAGATCCGGGGAATATTTGAGAGAGTCGACGGTGATCAAGGCCAAAAAGTAGAATTTGGGCCATCAAATGGGTGGGTCACGAGACATGGAGATTGGGATATTGGAGGAGGCTGGAAAATAGACGACATATAGGAAGGATGTAGGAAATAGAGTTGATACGAAAATGGTCAACAATGACCGGGATGTGTCGATGATGACTGGGGAAGGATTAGGGCTTTATAGAACTAAATGGATGGAAAAAGAGCTACGAACAAGAATCGGTGATGGAAAAGACGATGGTAGATCTTCAAGGAAATGAAAATACCTGGAAAAACAAATGGGAAGAATGATGAAATAATGGTATGGATCCAAGAAAAAAATAGAATTTAGATCTCCAAGGGTGACATGTAAGGGCTCCAAAATGACTCCAAGTTGATAATTGCAGCTCACACGAAGAGAAGGAAACAAATAAAATTCACAAGAAGGATAAAACTCCAAAATTTCATCCTTTTGAGGAGGGGGTAGTGGTATAATTATAGGGTAATATTTGATTGTATATTACCATTGATCTGTAGTGGGGATGATGCACAAATTGAAACAAGGGGCCTTAATGAGGTAAAATTAGGGTTTCGAGTTGTTTAGGCAGGTTAGGGTTACATAGGGATGATAAAAGGTGGTTGGAGGGTGAAAATACATTAAATGAGGGTATATGGGAGTCTATGGATGATAAATGGGATGTGATTAGGATAATATATGGGTTTAGGGGTAGTTAAATGTGATTAGGGATGGATTAGGAGAGATAAAATAATGATAGGATTAAGATAGGAAAGTGGGAAATTAAGAGGAAATAAATGATATGTAAGAGGAAATAGGAATTCAAACAAGATGTGAACTTGTGAATGTGTAATATGATGAAAAATAGGAGTGAACGTGAGATGGGGGACAAACATACCAAAATTTGGTGTCTAAATTTTCCCCTTTTTCAAGTGGTTTGTGTTAAGCAAGATGTGAGACAAAAAACTAGAAGTGAAAGAAGATGATGGTTGAGGTGCTCCCCCTCAAACTAGGGATCAATGAAATGAAGAAGAATCGATCACTAGGTTGAAAGAGATAGATAAAGGAAAGGGATGAAAGGGGTAGAAAGGATGATAAAAGATGAGAAAAGATTCCCCAAGTAGAGAGGGATGACTATTATGATATGGATAGGATAAAACATAAAAATAAAAAGATATGACGGTTATCTTGGAATTATTTTGGTAGGGAACATAACACAACCTTAACAAAGGTGATGTTAATGTCCTATGGACACGAGAGTCATCAAATATTTCTTCAAGAGGAGGGAATCCAATGGGAATCTGCTCGAGATGGATAAAATAAAGATGACAAGAATTCTAAAAACCCATCCGTAGGGAACATAGCACGACCTCAACGAAGGTGACGTTAATGTCCTACTGAGACTCATGAGTCGGTAAAGAAAGATTACTTTGCAAGATGGAGGGAATATAATGGGAATCCACTTAGATGGATGTGCAAGATGTGGGACCAATGGGTCAAATTAAGACATCAAAAGTATGCGCTATGAAGTGAGGATGGTCAAGATAATGGTCTGAAAATATATCGTGGAATAAGAGGATGTGCTATTCTTCATAGACGAGGAAGTAAGAAATATGCATCCTAGTGGGATGAAGAAGGAAAATATGGCCACAATGGTGGGCTTAAGATGAGATATGGTTCCCTGAGAAGGACACAAAGATGGCCGCAGAGTGTGATGCTTTGGATGAGATTAATGATGCACAATGAGAAAAGAAGATAAGAAAAATGATCCACGAAGGGAAATCCAAGGTGTGTTATGGGTAAAACACAAGATTAAAGTGGAGGAAAATAAAAATTAGATGAGAAAATTGGATGAGGCAAGATAAAATATGAATAATAGGGTTGTTTCGATGGTGATTAGGTGAGTCAACAATGATTAGGGTTAGGTCGACAATGATAGTGCATCTGGCTGCTATATAAGCAACAGAGATGGCTGGAAAGGATCGTTTGTATGATATGATTTTGATGATTGAGAGATATATGAGATATAAAAAGTGCCATATTTGAGTGAAATGGAGGCCAATGGAGGAGGGAGGAAGCGCTAGAGGTCTCGAGAATGGTAAATCCCAAAAAGCTAGCTTAGTTTTGATTTTAAATTTTTGATGGGCGCAAAGGGTTCGTTAGCGGTGACCGGGTGGGTCACCTCTAACTAAGGGTAGGTCGGCATCGATTGGGGTGGAAAATATATTTTGTAGATGAAAATGATGATTGAATGTTTATAGGTGTCATTTTGATGGATTTTGTAACCAAAATACACTCTATATTTGAGAGACGAGTCCCACAATGTTAGGGACGATTAGAGTAGATATGATGATCTTGAGTGGGATCACCTAGATGTCATTGGATTGGGAAGATGCTACTATTATCGAGAGGATTCCCTGGACACATTATTTATCATATCCTTTATAGAAAGATAGGATTTGAGGACTAGTACCTTTTGGTTTAAGACTAGTGAGATGATAATCACGTTAGAGGATGTGTATTGTATATTGAGATTATTGATTCGGGGCACCGATAGTGCCGATTATAGTAGAGGGTTGGATAGATGCACCGATGCAGTTTTTTGAGTGAAGGACCCACATATTTATTTTATGTATGAGGTTTTCATAGTGAGACACGCTATCGGTTTGCGACATCTAGGAACTAGGCTGATATACCTAGTGATGATGGCAATATTTTTTAAGCATTACCAGGACTTACGTGGGGCTAGATTCCCATGGGCATTAGTAGCGGTGGTGGCGTACATAGTAGAGCACATGATTGTATTAACATTTGGGGAAAATATACAAACACATGTGTACTATGATTTGTGGATGTAAGTGTTAGGGAGGAGGTCAGATATGGATGTGGGCTTCTTGCTACACTGTTGGACATATGAGAACATAGTCGTGGTGAAGCCACCAAGGAAACCATGGATCACAGGGGACCATATAGAGTAGATAATTAGATTCATGAGATGGAGAGCCGACCAGGGATCATGGAGATAAGGGTGAGAGAGAAGAGGATTGATATGCAAAGAGGTTGGGGCCATGGATGTAGATTTTGTCACACGGAGGCCTTATATATGGTTCCCTACAAACCGACCATAGATATGCATTTGAAAAGGATGATGAGAGTGAGGTGGGTGCATGGGAAGAGGTCGGAGATAATGGAGGCATTAAAATTTACACACATGATGAGACAGTTGGACTATTGTAGAGACGATGCTTAGGGAACTTATTATATATAGATGGGACGAGTTGGATAGAGACCTACCTAGTCCCGTGATGGATAATCCATTGGTAGAGGAGGCGAGCCACAAGACATTGTTGAGGAAGATGTGGGATTTTTGGATGGGTATGTGGAGTGGTGGATGTAAAAGTGGGTAGCCTAGGAAGTTGAGGAGGCAACGAAGGCGGGGAGGAGAGGTGGTGGTGTCAACGGGAGGAGAGCAACAACACCTATAAGAGGATAGGGTGGAGATGGAGGTGCGAAGCAAAGATATCCCGGCTATAGGAAGAGTTAGATGCTACTCATCGGGAGCGAGACACTGCACACCAAGAGATGGATGGGATACACCGGAGAGAGAGACCTAGCTATACAACAACGGGATCGATACCGATGATAGAGAGAGGACATATGGGTAGAATATGGAGATCTAGGAACTTCATTATAGGTAATGGGGGAGAAGCTCATGGATCTATATAGGCGGTTGGATAGATGGCACTTCCTAGTTTTGTGACACTTTGGAGTAGTACCGGCGTTAGGGGATGAGGCATGATACTATGAGTGTGTTGTGACTACGAGATTAGTTGATGTACCGCACAATGCAACATACATGATTGAAGAGAGGAGATCAACACAATTAGTGGCTTCAGGGAACATGATGAGAATAGTACAACCACTATGCAATGGTGGTGGAGATGGTGGGCAGGGGAGGAGGACAAGGTCCTACCTTGGGACTTCAAGCTTCGATCTTGTGTTCACCGAGTAGTGGGTGAACATTGTAAATATTGATATGGAGTTTGATGTATATATTTTGAGATAGAGCCTAGTTGAGGCCTATCACGAATGTATAGACACTTTGATGATACACACACACACATACATGTGTGTGTGTGTGTGTGTGTGTGTGTGTGTGTGTGTGTGTGTGTGTGTGTGTGTGTATACACTTAGATATATGTATATGTGTGTGTGTGTATACATACATACATACATACATACATACATACATACATACATACATACATACATACATACATACATACATATATATATATATATATATATATATATATATACACACACACATATATACATACATATATCTATATGTGTGTATGTATATGTATACAAACACACACTATGTATACACACACACATGATTTTTTTCATGATTTATATGTGTTGTGATATGTGGATTAGTAGATTAGAGGATATGTGTTGGATTATGATTATGTGATTGATTAGCTTATGGACGTGAAAATGGTTAAATGGATATAGATGTTGATTATATTTGATATGATGTAGTTAGATGATGTGATGTATGGAGTAAATAGTTATATTAGATTTGATGTGATTTATGTAGATGGATATGATATGGTAGGGTTTAGTTTATAATAGATGTGATGAACTTAGGTGTTAGATATGATGATGATATGATTAGACATAGATGATGATGTGATTCAGATTAGATGTGATATGGTGGATTTTACATGGTAAATATGATTAGATGGATTTATATATTATTATGTTAAATAGATTAAATGCGGACATGATTAGATTGATATAGATGTTGATTTAGATGGCAATGTGATGCATGGATTAAATAGTTAGATCAGATTTGATGTGATGGATGTAGATGGTGGATATGACTAGATTGATTTATATGTTAGAGATGATGGATTGGATTTAAATGTTAGATATGAATAGATATAGATTATGTTATGATGTGATGTAATTAGATTAGGTATGGTGTGTTTAGAAAGTAGATTTAAAAGGAAAATATATGTTCAATGGGAGTGAGTGTGGTAAGATTGGAAAACGAAAAATGATTAGATTGATGATAACGTAACCCCATGAGGGTGACCCAAATATAAGAAGGAAACTTGCAACATAACAAGGAGAACATGTGGAATAGATGGCTTTTTGACTGTATTGGAGAAAAATGTGAAAAAAGTGATGCACTTGTGACCTATGGCCGATGTTAACACATAACTAATGATAGTTAGTCACATTTAAGATCATGAGGGGAAGATGGAAGGTGTGCTTATACACCTATTGTAGACATGACAAGGGGTTAATATGTAGCTTGTATGGGGAAATAATTTCTCCTTAGGTGGTTATCCTAGGTCTATGCCCCAATATGGCACAAAATGATCAATGTGGGAAGTTTTCTTGTGATAGGAAAGTTGATCAATGCGGGAAGCTTTCTTAGGATGCTTGCTTTTAGATTTTATTTTGATTTTTGATATTTAGAAGGCTAATCAATGCAGGAAGCCTTCGTTGCCATGATATAATAAGGTAGCCATCCTTTGAGGGAGTAGTCTACAATGGAATTTTCACTTTTGATTTTGAATTTTAATTTTAGATAAAAAGATAAAATACATGATAGCTATCCTTTGAGGGATTAGTCTATACTTTTGACATTATTTTCTTTATATGAACAACTTTCCTTCAAGGGAGAAGTCTATTTTTTAGATAAGATAGCTTTTGATATAAGCATTTGTGATTTTTACTTTTTGAAATTTATGATAGAGTTGAGGATAGCCAAGTAGACCACTTGGGGAGGGAAATATAATATATACAATATCCACACATGGAACCTTAGCATGGTTCCAATAGATAGATAAGGAGGTGATGGATGTAATGATTATGAGGTTCCCACCTAGGAGTAACTTTTCCATGAGGAATATGCTATGAGAAGAGATGTGGTCCCCATACTCAAGGCCATAGATAGGATAGTGATGGAAGAACACATGGTTCCAAGTAATTATGATGAGAGATGGAAGAGGATAGTGATGGAAATAATCATAAAAATGTGACTAGTGTCACATTGGTAGGTGTGTTAACAATAGAAAGGCTATAAGTGTAATGCATTGAGAGGTTTTGATTCTAATTTACCATCAAGGAGGATAAACAATAGGACCTAGACCCATACTTATGCATGATAATATATGGTATAATCCAGTTTGGAGAAAAATTTCCATGTTGGATCCTTTCTAGAGTAGTGACATTATGATTTTCTTTGAGGACAAGGTCACCGATGTTAAAGTCATGTTCTTTAAGATGTTTTTTGTAGGCACATTTGATTCATTCTTGATAGACATGATGATGTTGGAGAGTATGTAATAGATGTTCATCTAGAAATTTGAGTTGGGATAGATGCTTTTGAGGACAAAGTCCTTGTCAGAGATGAAGTCGCGAAGAGAAACGTGCAAGGATGGGATTTGAAATTCGAGGGAATAATGCCTTCATTTTCATAGACGAGAGAGAAGGAGTTGCACCCAGAGAGGTGCAGATGATAGTACGATAATCCTAAAGAGCGAAGGGGATATGAAGATGCCAATCTTGAATTTCTTTATCAATAGTTTTGGCAAGAATGTTGCGAAGAGTCTTATTAGTGGATTTGGCTTGGCCGTTAGCTTATGGATAATAAGGAGAAGATAAGATATGATTGATGTTGAAATTGTTGCAAAGATTCTTAAGATATTTATTTTTGAAGGAATTTCTATAGTCCGTGATGATTTTGTGGGGAACATCGAAGTGACAGATGATGTAATAATAGAAAAAATCGATGATTTTGTTAGCTTTGGTAGATGTGAGTTGAATGGATTCAACCAAATTGGTGAATTATTCGGTGTGGCGATGATAGAATGATGATCTTTGAGAAGAGTTTGGATTGATGAGACTAATGAGTTAAACACACCATTATGAGAAATGCCACAGATATTAAGCCGGATGTAAGGCACGGCTAGGGATGTCGATGATATTAGAATGTTGTTGGCATCTGATGCAATTTTTAACATACTCACAAAAATATTGATTGAGGGTGGGCCAATAGTAACCCATCCGAAGAATTCACTTGAAGACGTCCAAACCGCTAAAGTCTCCACCATAGATGTCATCATTGAGTTCTTGGATAACACGAGATAGATTCATGGTATTTAAAACATTGTAATAAGATATTGTAAAACCCATGTTTGTAGAGGATGTCGCCAAGGATAACATAATGGTTAGCGCATTGAAAGAAATGATCTCCTACCATTTTGGATATCTTGGAGGGTATTTTGAAATGGGAAAGATGGTCGACTATTTGAGTGTACCGGATGTTAGATTTATTGGTATCGATGAGATTGATACGAGGAAGCTCATTGGTATGGGATGGCTGATCAATGTGGTGGATAAAAACGAAGAGTTTGGATTCTTCCATTTTCCAAGGGATGAGAGATGCAAGATATGTCATAATATATATGAAGCGATTGGGTTAACGAGGGATAGGTTGGGTGGTGTATTGATTGAATGCCTTGAAAATAAATATTTTTGAAGGACTTAATTTTTGCATTAATATATTCCCTTAATTTGATTGATGATGAGTTGAGAATCAACATAGATATCAAGGATTTGGACGTCGAGCATGATAACAATTTTACGGTCCAAAATGAGGGATTCATACTCAACCATGTTGTTGGTGCACTCAAATTTAAGCTTGTAAGTGATAGGGATAGGATTTTCCCAAGGAGGAATGATGATGATGCCAACACCTCCCCCTTGTTGAAACTTAGATCTGTTAAAGAAAAGTTTCATCTTGAGGGTAGAATACTCATGATCGATGGTGTGGATGGATTTATCTCGAAATTATTTGTGAGGGAAATGATTTTCAAGAAGAAGGGATTCGACAAGTTGATCAGTGATAGCTTAGACCCTTGATTGATTTTTGAGAGATGAACTCTAGGTCAAACTCAGTCATGAACATAAGCCATCGAGTTATGTGATCATTGTGGTAAGGATTGGAATGCATGGTTTTGAGAGGATTGAAGTTAGTGAAGATGTAATTTTTTTATTTAGAAGATAGTGGCGAATCTTTGTAAGTGGCAAAGAGAATATCGCAACATAGTTTTCAACTTTGATGTAGCTGGTTTTGTAGTCATGAAGATTGTGGCTGATATAATAGACAATATGTTCCCTACCTTTTGTAGACACTAAATCGAGACACTTTGGGTAATTATTTATTCCCAGTCTCATACTACTATTCATATGGTTTTTAAGTGAAAAGAGTACTAAATAACCCATGTATTTGGTCATTTTACTTTCCTTTCTATCGTTACATCCGATCTTGCATCCACACTTGCCCACTCTGTATTTTCATACTTTGTTTTCCTATTGCTAACTGGGGCACCCTAGAACCCTAATCCCCTTTGGGGTGCCTTGATCCTATTTACACTTTACTCTCACCTTTTGGGCACTTTCTAGTCATTTGAGCTTTCTATCTTTTTGGTGGTCAACCTTTTGGGTTAATTACAAAATTAGAAAAAGAGAACCATATAAATATAAATTTATGAGACCATAATGAGGGACCAAGCACTAAGAACTAGTATCTCCACCTAAGGTTGCATCCATCAAAGGATTATATTTCTCCATTTGCATCCATCTAGCTCCATCACAAGAATCAAATGATGGTTCACTTGTATCACGCTTCATAGGAGGGGAGTTTATTCTATTCTATGTACCATCTATTTACATTATACATCTAGTTATTTCTCACTAATCACAAAGTGCGACTGGACACAAGAGCACCTAGGGCATGATTTTCACACACACACTTAGAAATACATTGGTTCTGAGATGTAGTGCAATGATTAGTGATAAGTCCATCCATTTGATAGTTGAGGAAAATATGACCCATTCATATGTATCTTTATTTTTAGGGTTTTGATGCTTTTCTTGGGGTTTTGTACATGTTTCCTCCATCTCGATTCACAGAGAACATAGGTGATCATTCAACGTAACACCTTAGAGGAGGTTTCTTGGTCATTTCCTTAGACCAAGGCACCCAAATCTCGAGCATGGCACCCTAGGTGCCCCTATCCTTCCCCGATGCCCCATTCGGCTGGCAGTCTAGGTCTACATTTTCTTAAGCTCCTTTTTGGTTGTTTCCTCCTCATGTTCAGCCAAATTGGTATCCTTCACGACACAATCCTACAACATCTCCAAATCAGCTAAAGTCTTTCTAACCCTCTTTACACATTAGGGTTTCACATTTCATTTTCTTAGTTGCTTGGGTAATTTTAATATTGCATTTACTTGTTTATTTACAACTTCTATAACATCTAGATTAGACTACAAATCTCCATTTTAGTTTAATCATTTTGGTGAACCCATCCTTCGACTCCACCTTCCATATAGGGTTATTTCTTCACTTAATATGGCTCAATATTATGGTGATTTTACCAAAGCACATCTTAAAGCCCTTAATGATCATATTGTTGAACATCCCCAAGATCTAGACTTGCTTTTACACACTGCTCTCGTGAGGAAACTACCAATTTGGCGAGCTTAACACTTTTTCTTCCATCTCTACTTCCCTTGCTACTTAACCACTTACTTCTACTCTTCCACCCATTTCTACCATTCCTGTTTCTATTACTACTCCTACAAATCATTTCACACCACCCCTTGTCTCTCATACACAACAAGTTTCCTCTGTTGGCACTCAATACTTAATCTCTCTCTCTCTCTATCAAGGCCTCCAAGGGTATATTTTTCAGATTACATTAGGCTACTTATCATGCATCTCTATCTTTGGATTCAAATTTATTATTACATACTCCATTCACACCCACCATCTCCACTTATTTGCTTCATCATATTTTTGTCACCCCTAAGCTTCCCATTTTTAATGGGCATGGTGATTATACGACTGAAAATCAACACGTGACTTTCATTCGCACTTGATCTCTCAAGGTCATGTCAGGACCGCCGATGTGGAATGAGTAGATGGCTATATGAAGCAGAAATAGGTGTGTATGTGACATAAAGGTTTTCAGGGAAACCTAATGTCCTCTACGGGAACCAAAGGTATCTTCTCGTCAAGGGAAATAAAAGCCTCTCTAACATGAGTGGGTGTGATGGAGTGGTCAAGAAGAATACACACGCATAAAATTATGTCAATGTCAGTGTGTGAGACTCTCTCAACCGGTTGCAGAATATGTGGAAAGTGACCAATGAGCACCTCATAATGGTTTCTAGACAAGGTCATGGAATAAACGAGAGAGGTGTGGTTCCACTAGATCTATGAGTGGTGAGTGGTTCGATCCAAAATGTGAAAGCTCTATAAAAAAATTTGTTCGGGATTTTCAAATGTGTAACAATATCTGTGGATGTGGGGATGTTCTAAAGACTAGTGAATGTAATCTAATGTCTAATTCTATTTGGTCTTCGGGCCCGTTCATTTGGGGGATGTGGTCCGAGAATGGTCATGTGTGCATTTGTGCAATTTAATCTAAATAAATAAAAGCTAACTATGTTTTTGTATTTTCCAATATAGAATAAATAAAGAAATAAACAACAATCTAATCTAATTTAAACTAATCTTTTTGTATTTTCTAGAATAACAGTGTGTAAAGAAATGAAGAAATTTCTTCTAAATTAATTAACCAATCCTAAAACAAATAAACAACCGGATGTAGTTGTTTACTTGTGCAGAAGAAATCTAATCTATTCTAAACAATTAAAGCTTCTCTAAACTATGAATGTGAATTAAATCCTCAGACACACCTCAGAGTCACGGGAAGAATTAGAATCTTCTTAAAATATTTTCTTCCCCTGAAAATTCCTCGGTGGAATTTAAGAGGGATTTAACAGAGACTAATTTGAACCAAATTTTGAATGCTTAGAACTATGCAGAAGCTTCTTCTAGAATCACTTCCCTTGAAAATCTATAGAGATAGGCAAGGAAGCTATCTATCCTAAGAAATATTTGTAGAAGAAAATGATCTACTATAACTACCTAACAATTGCAACAATGGAAATGGAAGTGCCTTTTCTACTGTAGTAAATAATTTGCATACAGATTCACAAATAAAGAAATGAAGAAATAAGAAACTCAATAACAACCCCAACCTTTGGAAATTGCAGTGCTTTGAGTAATGCTAGTTGTGGTATCACTTTGTTTCCCCTTAGTTATCTTTTCCAATATTTTGTGTCCATGTGAGTCCAAGGAATTGGGAATGCAGAGGAAGTAAGAAGAAGGTGTTGGAGCAATGTTGGCTTGCAAGTGGTCTGGTAACAATGTAGGTAGAGGAAGAACAACGCAAGATAATAGTTCTTGGTTGTGTGGTCTCTAGTAGGATTTTAGCAGCATAAAAATGTAAACACAATAAAAATATCTAGCCTTTTACTTCAGAAGAAGTGATGATTTTATAGAATACAAGATGGGAAATTGTTTAAGCCATTTGACAACAATGGGATGCCACATCATAAAAAGGAGAGAAAGTTTAACACTCAATAAAAATTCAAAGTGGAAGAGGAGGTTGATACGAATCATTAAATATTAAAATAAAAAAATTGATCAAGAAACGTGTGCTAGAGGTGAATCGAGAGAGTTAACACACGCCAAATTCAAGGCGGAAAGTTTCGGACAATTCACATGAAACCTCCGCTCGCATAGTGTGGAAGTTACGTAGCCACCACTCAAGTAGGGCGGAGGTTGTGTAACTTCCACCCTATATAGAGTGGAGGTTTCATGTGAACTGTCTAAAACTTTCCCAGCTTGAATTTGGCGCATGTTAACTCACTCCAGGTTCACCTCTAGCGCACGTTCTTGATCAAGTAAAGTGGAGGTTGCGTAACCTCCGCCCAAAAAGAGAATTAGTTGTGTAACCACCACCTAGGCAGGGTGACGGTTTTGTAACTAAAGTCCAAAAATAAAGGAAAAACAATGCAGAAAGCTACGGAAAAGCAGGAAATGGCTAAGTAAGGCTATCTAAGCTAAAAATATATAATGTAAAGAATTAAAGGGGCTTGAACACCTTTGAAAAAGACATGAATCATCATTGGGGACTTTTGAATCGTTTCTGACAATGTAGCATGTGCAAATTTAGGTGCGTACATATTGGCCCCTCAGAGAAGCATTTTATCCATAAAGAGGCGTAAAAATTAGAATCCGAGTATGGTGTTCCCAAAATGGGGAGTTATAAGTTGTACTGACATGTCCGTGTGCCGAAATGACATCGTCCAAGCTCCTGCTTGCCTATAAAATGCAAACAAGACTCAAGTGCAGATAGACATGATATCAAAAATAAACGCTAAAACAAAATGACATGAGGACTTACCATTTATGCAGGGATAGAAATATACCTGCGCCAGTGCTCCAGCCCACAGTAAAGGACACACTCAACACAAAGTTAAAACAAAACACATATATATCTAAAACCATTCATTTTCAAATTCATTTGCACTCACCCTCATAGTGATTTTGGAGCTCTGGATTACCTAGCCATTTTGAGTGAGAGTATAGTCAAATCAAAGAGCACGACATTATGATCACTGCCCCACAAGTAAGAGATATAGTGGCTAAGAAAAAGCTCAATATTTTACATTTATTCATTTTAAACCTAAAATGTGAAAAATTGAAAAATATACACCTAGGGGGTAATTTTTGCAAATATTCTAGTCAAAATGTTCCCTAGGGGTTGTCTAGGTGGGTCTAGCTTTTATTTTGTCTAAAATGATCAATTTTGTATTTTTTTGAGTTTTTGGGTCAAAGGGGACGGTTTTCCGTTACATGCATGACCACCACCATGTGTAGGGTGGCAATTACACAACCTCTACCCCGCATAGGGCGGTGATTAAGTAATCATTGCAGTAATTATGTAAATGCCACTCTACACAGGCGGCAATTTCATAATTGTCAAGGAAGAACCTTATTTTGAGCAACCTAAGTGATTTTTTTTGAATTTTAAGTTGTTTTATATTGTTTTTGATGAGCTTATGTATTGAATCATGTTTCTAACTTGCTATTTTTCTTGTTTTGGTGAACACAAAAGAAGGATGACTATGTCCGATGGAGTCGGGTGAGAGAGTGTTATTGGATCCCTACTATTATTGATCAGTTGACTCGGGAGAGAGAGACTTACTACATAGAGCCGACATATGGAGGATCTCTCAGACAACATTGTTAGTGTCAACTAGTCATTTACTATGTGACTTATTGAGTTATTGGGATGTTGACCAGAACACTTTCTAGTTTCTTGGGGTCATAGGAGAGTGGAATATCACTCTCGAGGATGTTCACAGGATCTTGGGTGTTCCTGTGACTAATAGATTGTTAACACTGGAGAAAGGTTCTATGACTATATATAGGTAGTGGGCATCATATATGGGAGATGATGGGGCAAACAATTTGGTTGTGAAGCAGGGTATGTAGTTACTGTTAGTTTCCTCTGCACATGTCCCCACTCTACGCAAGGAAATTATTGGTATTTTGGCTTTGCGTTTGGTGGGAGACAAGGGCGGGGATAAACTCTTGTATTTTTGGGCTCCTATCATTATGGCTATTGAGTAACATGGGAGGATATTTTCTTGGGGTGTGGACATTCTTGGGACCACATATCATGACCTATACTACGTTGTGAGGCTGCAAGGGAATCCTGAGCCACCCTACTTTTGTTATGGATTGGGTTTATGAGAGGATCGTCCCTTATCAGAGTGGAGTTGGAATATTAGATCCAGGGGCTATCAAATACGCCGGATGGATAGTATTTACATTTCTCGGGGTGCATCATCCTGTTTCTATTCTTACCAAATATTAATTTATTTTCATGTTGTACATGCGAGGATATGATTGGGCTATGGGGCGATGATAGAGTTATACTAATTGCATGCAACATCGTGACTCAATTAGTGGACATGACAGGTAGGGTGGAGGTCCACTCTATTGATAGAGTTACCCAAGAGTTCGAGGTTTCCATACGTTGATGCACTTCCTACCATTCTTGTTGTTTACCATGGTATTAAAGAGGCTCGGGAGGCCCTAAGGGCATGCATGGTTGGATAGTTTTACACCGGGGTACCTATCAGTGTGGAGAAGGTCCCAGTCCCTAGAGCATCAGTAGCCCTCCTCCAGATTGAGGCCACACCCGCTCACAACAGGGGAGGAGGAGGAGGCCCATATGGCTTCAAATATAGATCCTGAGGGCGCGAGGAGACGGGAGGAGAGGAGCATGATGAGGAGGATAGTGATACAAAGTGGTGAGGTACATAGGATATATCTAGAACTATGAGAGCAGAGGAAAAGGAAGAGGAGGTGACTCTTGTTTCAAAGGACAGCGGAGATGAGCATTCTGTGATGGGTCAACACATTACACCGAGGAGAGAATGAGGCTTAGTAGGTGCCTACACAGCCCCCACCACTACTACACTAGCCGACCCTTCCTGGATGTTAGGAGATCCGAGTATGTAGATACTCTTCTCTTGACCTTGTTAGCTAGAATTGTTAGTAAGCTACACATTGTGTTTCTTTTTGGTTTTTGAATGTTTTCTAACTTGCCATTGTTTTCTTTCACTTGTGTTTTGTAGCAAACACTACTGATGGATGATGAGATATTATTCGTCGGATGTTGGTCAATACACTACTCATCCCCATGGGGAAGACCCGAGAGGAGCTTCTCACAGACATGGGACAGCCCATGCGGTTGTCCAGTCACACGGATGTTTTTGTACCACTTTCGTGAGCCACATATATGATTTCGAGAGGCGAATACCGAGCTTGTTGCATTCTAACTAGCTTAGAGGATGGAGATGCAAATCCACTCTCACAATGAGGCTGCGACTACGACGAGATCACCTACCCCATCTCACGACCATTCTCATCATTCTGTTCATGGAGGCTCACATTCATGCCATAGGATCCGGCATGATGAAGATTCCACACCACGTACCTTCTTAGGGATCCCATAGGGAGGGATAGGCCACAGGCCTTTATTGCTTTGATGTCATTTTGTGAGACATGTATATGATTTTTTATTTTCGTGCTCATTACGATATTTTGACCACACTTAGAGTGTGATGGCATTGTATACAAACTTGACTTATTATGGATATATATATAGATACTTATTTTTGTTTCAGTCATTCTTACATAAGAGTTGACTCATTGATGGTTTATCTCGCTTGTGTACTCTTAGATGCTCAAAATTTTTGATGTTTTTATATGATTTTTGGATGCATACTATGAATGATGATATGCTAACAAAATGATTTCTTTTTGTTGTTTTGTTTTATATGATGTTTATGCAAACACAATGTAATGTCGAAACTTTGGTTTTTCAAGCAATATTTGATACTTCTTGTTTGGTTGGAAAAATGTGATGGAAATGATTTGATAATAAAATGAACTCACTCCACTTCTAACTCCACACAACTAGTAAGATGCGAGGGCTCAACATCGAGATCCAGAAGGGACGTGAGTTGTATGATTTTGATAAATGGAAGTGGTGAGAGAAAGACAATATTTTGACAAAAATCCAATTAGAAACCTACAACCTAACTCCACACACAATTTACTACACAGTCTAGAATGTGATTTGCTTGCAATTTTATCTAGACTTAGACCCATAGATGGCCTCCTAATTGAAAAAATATGGTTTTAAGGTTTTAACTCTTTTGGAACATACACATATAATTCACTTTTTGGGATTTAAGATTTCAAAGAACTTTTTATTGAATAAATTTCTTACAACTTACTAACTTATTTGAAGAGACCCCTATACCTTGCCCCATGCTACTAGTAAGAAGCATGGGCTCATCACCAAAGATAAGGCATATGCAAGTAAGGGCACCTCCCTCCTTTCCCAATCTCATGTCACCAGTAAGAAATGTGGGCTCATCACCGAAGACTGGCAAGGCAAGGAAGTGTGGTTTTATTTGTAAATGAAATATTTTTACATTTATTTTATTTGACTTATATCATTTTTAAAATTTAAACTTTGAGTTGTGCTTTTGGGAGGGAGAACTTTCCCTAGCCTCAACCCCATACAACTAGTAAGATGCGAGGGCTCAACACCGAAGGCTAAGATAGGTGAACAAGCAATCTAGGTAAAAAAGTTTAGAATGTTTTGCTACCAAAGAGGTTTTTTTGGGAGAGATATGACACCAAGAAGCTTCTAGAACAAACTATGGAAAAAAGACACCTATGCTGGAAGAAAACTATGAGTAGAACTAAGTATGTAAGCCTTGGTAGGATTAGTGTCAAAATTATGTCTTAACTTGTTGAACTGATGAAATGATTAGAAATGTTGATGATAATATTGCAGATATTTGAAGAAATGTGATTGAATGTTTTCCAATATTTTTAGAAGTTTTTGAAAGTTTCTTGAAAGATAAGTTCCTTGATTAAAAATTTACAAAGTGATCTAGTAGATGAAATGCAATGTAGATGTAATAGTGTACATGTGGAAATGTAGATGGATCATGCGTAGTAATGTTTCAAGTGAAGTGAGTTGATAGATTTGCCAAATTCTTCACCCTCTAATGTACACAAATGATATGCCCCATTCTTGTAGTCCTCCATGACTTGATATGGGCCCAACCACTTGGGCATTAATTTCATTCCTTGTCGGTTTTCTTATCTATTAGGCTATCAAGTCTCAATACCAGATCTCATACTAGTATTTTACACTCATACACCTTTTTGTACTGCCGGCTCATTCGATCAACATAAACAATGTGTCATTTCTCAAATTTGAGTTGAGCTTCATCGAGGGTTTCTAGCTCAACGATTCATGCCTCGTGATATCCTTCTTCACCTAAGATGCCTTACAATGATATTCATAGGCTGGGTATCTCAACCTCAAGTGGTAAAATTGCTTCAAAACCGAACAAAAATGAATATGGGGTTTCCCCGTAGGTGTTCTTACCAAAGGTCTGTGGGCCCATAAGGCTGGAAGCAACTTCAAGTGCTAATCGCCTTCATTCTCCTTGACCATTTTTTTGGAGAACATATTTTAACATCTTGTTTGTACCCTCAACTTGTCCATTGGCATGCGGGTAGTATTGAAAAGCTGTGTGGTGTGAGATTTTAAATTGCGAGCATAACTCACTCACATCTTCATTTTTAAAATATGTAACATTATCTAAGATAATGACATGTGGGAACCCATACCTACAAATGATTTTATTCAAGATGAACTTCACGATCACATACCTAGGTGTTATCGCCAAATCATTATACCCCACGAATGACCTGAAAATAAACCACGAAATTTAGTGTGATTGGGACACATGGGATCACCTCTCAAGCTATGGGACTTGGGCTAGAGGTGAACCTCTGGAGAAGGTCAGTTTCCTCTTCCTAAACTGAATGCTTTACTACTCCTAGTGTAATTAAATGACCATCTAATCCTAGGCCAACATCTTCATGAGTTCTAAGGAAAGAGATTTTGTAGAACTAAAACTATACTAAGGGTGGTGATGTGCCAAATTAAGGGATGCTTAATATCTAGAAGGGTTAATGTGGGAGAGATGCTTACATAATTGACCACCTGAAAGAGGTATTTGCGAGAACCGATGTCAAAAACAATGCACCACAATGAAGTTGCACTCTGATGGTAACATCAAGCTCCAACGCAATAAGCAAGATTCAAATCAATGGAAAGAAAATGTAAGTAAGAAAACAGGTCTGCTCATACTCATAGATCAAAAAAGGAAGTACAAATAGGGGTGTTGTGTAACCCCCATGCCTAAACAAGGAAAGAATATCAATGATGCCACTGATGCATATGACGCCACTAAAGGAGGAGTTATAATTCTAAATAAGGAATGTAACTCCTATGATGCACTGACACAAATGAAAATGACAGATTCTATGATAGAATATGACACTTTTCATTTGACTTCCTAAGACCTATGACTCTCACAAGGTGAGATGACTCACCAGTGATGTGGATGATGACTAGGCATGTCACACACACCAACACCCCCTTCATCAAAGCCGAGGAAGAGGTCATGGTAAGCTAGAAACAGAAAAGAAGACTCCCCTAGATAACTAAGAAAGATGTGTTAATGGGGCTTGACAACTAAAGGCATGATAAGGTGCCCATATACAAACAACATCTTTCTAGAAGGAAGAAGAGGAGGAGAAGAGGGAGATGAGAGGGATGCAGAAGATGCCATGGATGGATCTGAACTCTGCAACTCTAAGAAGTCTCCCAGAAGAATGTCGATGATGAGATCCTCTACCTCTGGAATGAAGAAGAGCCATCTCGCACCGAACTATGTGCCTACCATTAGGAAGGACAAAAATGATGTCTTTGGAAGTCTGCCCACTCCACGAAGGAAACTAAAGGCAACAACATAAAGAACTCTGAGTCTGGTCCACAAAAGTGTGACATAGGTCTAGCAAGTGAGCGCTAGGAACCGAAGGTAATGCCACATGCGTAGAACTATCAGAGTGAAGAAGGGGAACACTCATAGAAAGGATTTCTAACGATGTGAAAGTAAAAAAAATCCCCCATAACAGAAAAATGGATCCACAAGCAAGGGTGGATCAATGAAGGTCTCCGGAAAAAGTGGAAGTGGTAAGAGTCCCATAAGGGGCACTCCCAACAATAGAGATGATGAACTCCTCTGAAATACCTATAGATGGATGAGGAACCTGTAGTACATCACAAGTGTACTCTGTGCAAAAAGACAACTAAGGTCAAGAAGATACTCATCCCAATGAGGGGGCTCAACAAATAGAAGAGTGATGTCAGATAGGTATGAGTCATCTAATGAAGGTGGAGGAGTGAAAGGGACCTCACACACTGAAGGTGGAAAAGAGGTGGGTGTGATGACTGTATGATATTAAGACTACTCAATATCTAATGAGATGTGGGATGTGACAACACTCTCTTGAATAATGAGAAAAGGGGGAGAATATTCCTCTGTAGTACTCTCGACATCAAAACCAGGTGCACAATCCTCATCATCAGAAGTAGAACCAAGTGATTCTGTGTCAGTGGAACTATCATCACATGAAGAAATAGAGGAGATAATTGAATCAACAAAAACAATGGTGGCAGTATGTGAAGGGTCTCCATAGAGGGAATGAAGAATGCTCCAGACATGGTGGGGTGGATCTGAGTCTGCCATGTGAAACTAGAGAGATGGAGAGACATGCATCATCATGTGACCAAAAATATGGTCACAAGTGTTGAGAAAGTCATTAAGATGACAATGATCAGTGGGTGCAAGAACTGGCCTAAGAAAGAAGTGTGAAAGACCCTCGTAGGCGAAGTAACGTTCTATAGAAGCACGCCAAACTGAATAGTTCTCTCTCCCAAGAAGAAGTGGCGAGAGGTTGTAATGCGATCCTATGATGCTCAATTCTGGAAAGAGCATCCTCTATGATGTAGAAGCAAGAAGTGTAAGGTGCACGAAGGCAAGACGTCAGACTCAGCCGATAATGCGTCTATGTGTGAAAACCCAAGAGTACTAGGGAACCCCCAAAAACAATATTACACCCCCTAAGTTTGGCACTTTATAGTTTAGTGCGTTGATTACAACCAGATGTGATTGTGTGCGAGAACCAATCTGTCACTCACCTTGCAATCAGCGTAATAACGCGCAAGAGTGGAGACAATAATCAAGGTTTTGGGCACAACAGATCGACACCACAAGCAAGCAAAAGAATGAGTGAAAACAAGAAGGGGAAGAGAGGGCCTCGTGAGAAACAATGTCTCACATCGCACGAAAGAAACCCTTTACGTAAGACTGTGGTGGACGCGCTCACAAGTCCACACGTAATAAAAAGTATAAAACAAAGCTCAAGATGATTCAAAATGAGCCGATACAAGCAATATAAAGACACCCCTAGAATGAGGCACTTTATAAAATAGTGCATTTACAAAAATGATAATCCCATCATCTAGAGTGCAAAAAAACATGTAAATTTGACTAAAGAAGTGCTAAAAACTAAGCAACGAGTCAAAATTTATAGCAAAAAAATTCCCGCAACTAATGGAAAAATGTTAATAAGCCTACAAATGGATTAAAAACTGCCATAAACACATGCAAAGGGTGTCATATGTATGCTCGTTGGAAACGACATAAAATTTTAGATAGGGTTTGTTTAAATTGCAAGGGGGGCTTAGCCTCCTGCCAACCCCGACCTCACCCTCCGTCTTCGACACTCGAAGGAAGGATGAATAAAACAAGTAAAAACCCAAAATAAAGGTTTACAATGCCAATTAAAAGTTTTAAACCTTGAAATATTTAAAAGGAGATTGATTACCAATTAAAAAGAATGTTTAGGGGCCCACATTGACCGAGGCAGGTTGTGTTTTTCTTAAAACATTAAAAATCATTTGAGTGGGAGGGGCGCAATCAAGATGTTGATTCAAACAACGAGGTTAGCGTGAATCATGAGCTAGTGTGAGTCTTTGGAGCATGTGGGCCGAGTTGTATACCATTTGAAACAGTGAGCACGGGAGCCACATCGCGGTGGGTTCACGGGAGGACCGAGATGTCAGTCAAGTGGGAAGCATGAGGAGGCAGGTGTCCAATTAGTGAGAAACACCCGAGTTAGCAGATGGGCTTAGACGGAGGATTCAGGTGAGAATCCAGCAATGAATAATCTGAGGAAAATATAGACCGGTGGAGTGGGAGTAGGCGTAAATGGAGCACAGTGAACCAGAATCACATGCACAAAGCCGAGATGAGGAGCCAAGGATGGAAGGCGAGCTAGAGGTGAAGCCAACACGTGAAACAACCTCCAAAAGTAGGAAAAACAACATGGGATACAGACGGGTTTGTGAGATGAAGCAAGGAACGACAACAAAAGGGAAATCTAAGGCAAAAATGAGCTCGATGGGTCGAGTAACATGAACCAACAAGGAAAGCACGAAGAAATAGAGAAGGAGGGATCTCGAATGGTCAAAAGCACCCAAACTCAAATGTAACACAATCCCATGGTAGAAAGGCCAATGTAGAAACCCGATAAGAGCTAAAAAAGTAGACCGAGCCAACAAAATGCACAGTCTGAGTTGAAGGTAGTGACGAGCTAGGGAAGCTCGGTGAGAGGCCAAGTTGGTTTAGGGCAGCTTTTGCACTACATTAAAAAACTCACAAAACTAGCACATAAAACTCGTATCTGCACCCTAGTGCTTGATTAAAACACTGTGTCAAACCAAGAAGGAGTTGAACGATCCAAGTTGGATGGATGGAGTGGATGTGGGAACTATGCACGAGTTGGTGAATGTAGTGAATGCAATGACCAAGCAATAAAGTCAAGGCAGTATAGAAGTAATCACGAGCTCAACAACTAATAGTGCAAACCAACTAAATACTCTCAAACCGGCAACTCACTAAAACCTCAATACAAGGTGAGCAATACAATTCCAAAATAATAAAAAAAAAAACTTGCATGAGGAAATAATAAGAAACCACAAGAAATAAAAAACTTCATAAATGAAGAGTGTGCGTTTTACCGAAACCACTCGATACCATGAAAGAGGGATTCACGAGAACCGATGTCAAAAACAATGCACCACAATGAAGTTGCACTCTGATGGTAACGTCAAGATCCAATGCAATAAGAAAGATTTGAATCAATGGAAAGAAAATGCAAGTAAGAAAATAGGTCTGCTCATACTCATAGATCAAAAAAAGGAAGTACAAATAGGGGTGTTGTGTAACCCCCATGCCTAAAAAATCAAAGAATATCAATGACGCCACTAAATGAGGAGTTACAATTCCAAATAATGAATGTAACTCTTATGACGCACTAACACAAATGACAAAGTGACATATTCTATGATAGAATCTAACACTTTTCATTTAACTTCGTAAGACCTATGAATCTCGCAATGTGAGATGACTCACGAGGTGATGTGGGCAATGAATAGGCATGTCACACACACCAACACCACTTTAACCTATCACAACTAGAAAGGGTACAAAATACCACAAACCAAGGGCATACGTTCCTTCTTTAAACTTGAGCATATACATAAGGATAGATTAAATTGGATTCAACACACAATTAATTAATCATGAGGAAACCACACATGCATATGTCAAACATCTATTTCGCAACTAGGGATAATGATGACATAACCTAATACGATGAAAATAAAGTTTTCACAATCTAGGCGTAAAAGGTAATCGCATTATTCCTTCACAACATGAAATAGATAACCTAAAATAAAGGTAAGATAATCACTCACACTAAGGAATTGTAAATTCACCAAGTAAACACCGATTAACCATTCAACACAATAAATCAGATTTTCAATAGCAAGGTGTAACTCTGAATATAATTAAAAGGTTTCTTAGAATCTCTGAAGCACTCTTCCAAGCTTGGAGAGATACTCCTCCCAAAAATAATATATATCTACTAACTTGAAACATCAACTACTTATAAATTCTTAGGTGAGCCATTACAAAATAGGCCCTTAATTAACAATTTTCTAAAAATAGAAATGTCATCAAATTAAGGGATCATGCTCCCATGAAAATAGTTAATTTGTTACAGGGTTTATCTCACCAACCTACAACTTTGGTGATTCGAGCTTGGATTTGTCTTTTCATGGCTGCTCATCTTTGGCTTGCTTCACTACGCCTTCCTCTCCTACAAGTTTTTGTTGTTCTCTTTCCCACACACCATTCAATGCTTATACTCAATGAAATGCTTTATGATTCCCCTGATTTCTTCATCTCCATGTCCACATGAATAGTGATTCACTACATCTACCATCTCGATCTCCTTTTTGATCTTGGATGGAAATCTTCAAATTTTATTCGTAACTTTCTTCGGTCTCCTATAAAATTTTGGTACAAGACCAATTGATCAATGTAGTCACTATTGAAATTCCCAAGGTAGCCAACCAACTGTAAGTTTTCTGTAGAATGGGCCCCACCCTCTCCTTTGTATTGCAGCATTCCTCTACATACTAATCAATCCATGACAATGGTTGATTAGCAATATTATCATTTTTGTATGCCACATCTAAAACCTCATCATTATCTTGCACCTCCATTGGGACATCGACCAAGCCAAATTTTTGAACCTCATCCAAGGTCAACCTCTCATAATCTCTTTGTCGCACAATGTATTCATCCCAAAAATGAATCCAGATATCTTCTAATTGGGGCACGTGGGCACTGGACCGACTTGTTTCACCAAACTTACCCCAATAATCGAAATTAGTTCATGGATGAAAGGTTCGCAAAGTCACTTCGGCCAATTCTGCATCCACATTTTTGGCCCTATGAATGTTTGGGAAGGTGTATCTACCAATTGAAATAGGGAAATGCATTCCGATTTGTGGCGCTTGTTTTGAATTCGATGATAATCCAACAATTGTCGGACCAATTCTAGTAGAACCCATTTATCAGTGGGGCACCTTGGCAATTTGTTAGGGGCACCTATAAATCCTGGAACCCGAATGTAAGTGAAAGTAGGGAACTATAAATAGATGGCTCCCCACTCATGCACCTCCTTAAAGGCTTCATCAGAAATCCTTGATTGTATAACTCTTTGTTGAAACAATAGAGGATGACAACAAAGAAAGCGTCGCTGACTTTGGGGAAATGACTGCTTTCCTCATCCAGAGTGAGTTGGGGATAAAATTCATATATTTGGGAAGTGCTACGAACACCTCTGGTATTCAAACTAGCAAAATCTCCAATAGTGGCAGTAGTATACACCAGGAAGGATGTCATGTAGAAAGTCTTTGTATTTGCCACCCTGCCTAATTGATAGAAAATGAAGCTACTAATATGCTCCCCCCATTGGATAAACTCAACGTTCTTCTTGATGGTAGCGATGTACAAAAAAATCCATTTATGGAATTCCTTTGTAGAAGGGAATATTGAAGCTTTGCTTAGTAGCTCAATAAGATCACTAACCTCCCGAATAAAATCGACCGATGCATACTTTTGGGTAATTTGGTGAAGCTCTTAGCCGAGATACGTTTTCATATTGATTTTTGAGCATACTTCCTCTTCCTTGTCCCAGTGTTCCACTACTAACTTTGGTAAAATTGTGGCGTAAACTTGAGCGTTGGGAAGTTTGAGCATATATTCGAAGAAGTCTGGGTCCAAACGGAGTACTACCTTATCATCATTATCTCTCGACCGATATGAAATCTTTGTCAAAGTGGGTTATTGTGGCTAAAAAAACTCTGGGCAATGCATGGATGTGGGAAAACTGGCAGCAAGGGCAAGCCCACTGTCATAGATGGCCTGCATCCATGATTTCTTATTTGGAGCCTTTACTCTTTCCCAGAAATCTGGAAAATCAATTTTCCCTAGGTTGGTGTCCCCTATATTCCTTAAGTTAGAAGACAGGTAGGAGTGAGGAGCAACCCCAAGAAATGCGTACTTGATCTTCTCTTTTCCCTTTGAAGTGGAAGCAGACATCAAGCCCTATGTTTCGAATCCGAAGTTGGAGAAATTCCAAAAACCTGAAAGAAAAAATTCCAAAGTCCTGAACTGAAAAGTTCCAAAAAGAATCACTGAACTGGAATCTCTGAAGCCTGAAGTTCCAAAAGAAATCTCCAAAAAATGTTTCCCACTGAAAAAGTCTCCAAAATGTTTCTTGAAAAGTTTCTCCAAAAAAATTTCCCGAAGCTAAAAGTTCCGAAAAGAAATATCTGAAAAGAGAGGGACAAGATTTTTGCCAAACAATACTAATTCCCAAACCCTAAAAAATGAGAATTGTTGAGAAGAAGTATGGGAAACTTGAGAGGATCCTTCGAACAACTTTGAATACCTGAAGAAACTTGAAATGCAAAACATGGTGAACAAAGGGTTCAACATTTTGAAAAATAAACAGAAGGAAACAAAGAGAAAACAAAATGACAAGGAAACAAAGTAAAAGACCTTAAACCAAAAGAAAATAAATAAATTACCATACCTTTAAAATGACATTACAAAGTACAAGAAACAGAATGTCAGAGTAAAAAAGTCAGGTGAAAATGACAGAAAAATGCGAGTTTAAATATAAAACCTGATATTAATGGAAAAAACCCGATCCGTACGGAGGTAGGTGAAAAATTAATTTCCTGGAGGACTTCCGAAAGTCTGAAACCTGAAAGCCCGAAATTCAAAATTTCAAAGTTTCAGACTTCAGAGATTGGGAGACAAAAAGTGAATTGGCAACAAAATTTTTCTAAAACCCAAAAGCTCGAAAGTCTGAAAATTTAGACTTTTAGACTTTGGAAGTTTGAAAGTAAAAATCCTAAAAATGACTTAGAGAATTCCAAAACCCGAAAGCCCAAAAGTATGAAATTTCATACTTTTGGGGTTTCAGACTTTGAGAGGTAAAAAAACAATTCCAAATCTGAGCAATAAAACTCTGAAAGAGAAAAATCTCCGAAGTCCGAAGATAAAAATTTCAAATTTCGGGCCTTTAGAAATGCATTATACAAAGGATTTCTAAAATTTTTGTCTAACATATTTTCTTCAAGGTAGGTTAAATGGCTAACATTTTTGGTAACCTCTAGGGAATGCTTGCCTGCTAAGCTTTCAGACCAGTAGCCTTAAGAAAAACATTGGGCAAAGGAGTCCTAAAAAAAAAAAAACTAAAATAGAAAACACACAAGAAAAAGAAAACAAAACAAAACGATGTGCAGAGCACTTGGAGGAAAAGACAAAGAACACTATACAGGGTGGAATATCCTCAAAAGCAAGCTTTGAGGTGTATCCCATTCACATGAATGGGTAATTCTTCTCCATTGAGTCTGGATAGGTGAAATGAATTCACCTCTTTGCAACTTGTAATAACATAGGGCCCACTCCAGAGAGCATCAAACTTGGCGTGCCTGCCGGGTTTGGCACGATCTTCGTCCCATTTTAGAACCAAATCTCCCTCCATGAATAGCTTATCAAAGGATTTCTTAACTTGAGCCTGATGTTGTCCCAACGTATTCATGGCTATGTTTCAAATTTCCTCCAGCTCCATGAGTTCAACAAACCTCACTGTTAAGGCATCATCCTCCATAAATTCAATCCGATAAGCCAAGTTCAGGGAAGGCATCACCAAGGAAAGTGGAAGTTTCACTTCCCTCCCATACACAAGCATGAAAGGAGAAACCCCAATGGATTTTTTAGGCATTATCCAATCAACCCATAGAGCGATGTTGAGCTGTGTATGTCAGGTTCTTTTGTTGGCCTCCATCGTGCGCTTAATGATTCTTATGAGATTCTTGTTACTGGATTTATCCAACTTGTCCCCTCAGGTAATATTTAGATGAATTCTTGAGGTAGAGTCCATTCATAATGGCCCATTCACTTATCTTTATCCCAAGGAAATCCATAACATTGTCTGAGATAACAGTAAAAGGAACACTTGAACCTTGTCATCAAATTTTCCAGAAAATCCAGAACAACCTTTTCATTACTTTCCTTTAGGTCCACTGCCTTTGTCTAGCCATTGAAATAATTTGTTGGAGTAAGGACCCATTTATGTCAGTCACTAGATGGAGGATTTATCATCCCGATGAAATCTAATCCCCACTGAACAAAGGGTTGATCCACCTAAACAAGATGTAATGGGAGAGCTGTCAGCCTCTATTTTCCTACGAAAAGAGCACACTCCTTACATTTCCTCACCCATATATGAGAGTATTTGAACAAGTCTGGCCAGTAATAACTGGCTCGCATGATCTTAGTAGTAGTTGTTCGTGCAAAGTAATGTCCTCCGACAAGCCATTGTGAAATTCCTCTAATATCTTGTTCACTTGTTCTGGCTTGATGCAATGTAGAAGAACACCATTTAAATCCTTTCAAAAGAGAACATTATCTATCACGGCATATGGAATAGATATGAAGATGGAAAGTATGTCTTTGGACTTTATCCATGTTTGGAGGATATATCCCCAAAAGAAGGAAATTTTGCATCTTAGTTGACCAATCAATCTGATCATTTCCTTCATCAACATTTAGAAGCATGACATCTTCCGTATCTTTGGTCTCCATGTCCACAACTAGCTACTAACATAACCCTTTTCCCTTAACAAGCTTAGTGACCTTGATGTGTACGTCATACTCCATTACTTTTGTAATCCACCCAGCGCGTTTCTCATTCATCTCTTTATTCAACAAAATTTATTTGACGCTAGGATGAGAAACCATTAAGTGGACTTTGTTGTTAGACAACATATGCCTAAAATTATTTAGGGCTCGAATGACTGCAAAGACCTGATTTTCGATGAAGGAATATTTGAGTTCGTATTCCTTAAGAGACTGACTAAAAAGGCAATGGGCTGCTCCATCAGATCATCATTATGTTGGGTGAGGATTCCTGAAATACTTTCTTGACCTGTGAAAGCATAAAGAATGAAATCCCTATCAAACCGGGATTCACCAACGTGGGAGCTTGGGAGATAGCTATCTTGATGGCTTCAAATATTTCTCTTCCCTCCTTCATCCATGAAAATGGAATATTCTTTTTAAGCATGGTCGTTAGCGGTTTTGCCAACGTTGCAAACTGAGGAATGAATCTCTGCACAAAATTTATAGTTCCTAAAAAACTCTAGAGACCCTTTTTATGACTTGGGAGGGATAAGGACATAATTGATTGAATCCTAGTTGGGTCATAGATAACCCCTCTGCCGAAACAATATGCCCCAACAACTTTCCTTCCTGCACTATGAAAATTCACTTCTTAGGGTTCAGTGAGACACCAAACTCTCTACACCTTGAAAAACTTTTCTTAGATGACTGATATTATCATCAACATGCTTGGAGTAGACAGTGATATCATCAAGGTAAACCAAGATCATATCATTGATGAGTCCTCTAAATGTCATATCCATGGCTCTCTGAAAGGTAGCCCTTGTATTAGATAACCCAAAGAGCATCTTGTAGTAAGCGTATGTGCCCCATTTGGTGGTGAAATCCATTTTGAATTGATCGATTCTTGAACCGAATCGATTATATCTTGAATATCCATCAAGAAAAGAAAATATTTAAGCCACTACCACTATTTGGAGTATTTTCTTCATTGACGAGAGAGGGTAGTGATCCTTCAATGAGGCATGGTTCAGGTCCCTGAAATCTACGCATAGCCAAATTTCACCATTATTTTTCCTTGGGGGCACCAAATTGGCTACCCACAAAGAATGCTTGATGGGAAAAATTATGCAGGCCTCGATAAACTTGGTTAGCTCTTTCCTCATCAATGGCTCAATTTTTGGATTGATTGGCCTTTGTTTTTTATGAACTGGGTTGGAGTTTGGATCCAGTTCAATAGTATGTTGAGCTAAGTGGGATCGAAACCACGCAAGTCCTTATAGCTCCATGCAAAAATATCATGGTATTCTTGACATAATTTGATGAAATATTTCTTTTCCTGAGTAGCGCATACCTTACCAATTTTTAAAACTTTTTCACTTGCCACCTCGACCTCTTCAAAATCCTCTTCCTTAACCACCATATTAGTACTCTGTTTGGCTTGATCATCCAAATTGAAGATGGATTCTAATGTAACCAGGCCTTTTGGCAGCTTTTTTCCTTTTAGTTGTATAATTTGATCATTGTAAGAATTTTAAAGTTTATCTTGATGTTTGGTAGCGAAATCTGCTTCTTGCTGTAGGAAGAGAACAATATGTTGATCACTATCGAACACTTGTGAACTACTCACATTATCTATTACTGCATGGGATGGACCACCATTTTTACTATCTCAGTAGATTTTATTTCATAATGTCCGTAGGTACATCGTCTTTGGGAGCCAATAGTAGCCAAAGATGTCAGCATCTTGATTTTTCTTCCTGGGAATCACATGAATTCCAAAAGCCTCAAAATCTTCTATCAAGTCCTAAACCTAATTTTTATATGACCTCAGTAGATCATTTTTTGATGCACTACGGTTGTAACTTGGTGCACAACCAATTCACTATCGCCAAAGATGGTCAAGGTTTGGATTCCTCTTCTTTGGGCCAGCTGAATTCCTTGTATAAGAGCTTCATATTCAGCAACATTATTAGTGCAACTGAATTGCAACCGAAAGGAAGAGAAATATTTGTTTCCTTCTGGATAAATTAACATAACCCTCGCACTAGATTTTTTTACTTCGTGATCTATCAAAGAACATCTGCCACAGTAATTTTGTATCGCTTGATGCCTTAACAAGTTGAGGTATGATGGAATTTTCTTCATGAATGCAATATGTACCTAATATAGTCTCTTCCAAAAACAACAGACCAAATTATTCATTTGCCAATAAATCAGCATAAGGGTCATATTGATGATCTATACTCACCTCATCAAGAATTGTATCCGAAACCACTTCTATGGGAGTAGTTGGCTCATGATCTGCATCCTCATCTTTTGGGTCACAAATGGAGTAATTATTGTTTATGGGTTTGGCTGTGTAAGGTTCCACGTGATTGTGATAGATTGGTTCTGCCCTTATAGTTACCTTAGTCCCATACCGGGTCCTCAGGATCATATGTGACCAGTCTGATGACAAATAACCACCCATTTTTGTGGTGAAATCCTGTGATAAGAAAATGGAAAAGAGGGGAGGAAGATCAATGACAGATATGTCTTGTGTGAATGTCAAGCTAGGACATGCATGGATAGTAAGCTAAAGCCCCTTAATGACCCCCATAGTTTAGACTTGCAGATCTGCGTCTAGTTGAACAACCCCTCTTAAAATTGGAGTATATGGAATTTGCAGTACATCTGCGACCTGCTTGGGCATTACGAACTGTTGGCTCCAAAATCGATCATACAATTATGTACCAAATGGTCACCAATAATCAGTGAGATATATAATGGTGGTGGTTTTGGACTTAGCATATATTTTTATTTCGGGTTGGCATAAACTGGTTTCCACTACTACTTCTTGACCTGATGATCTACTAGTAGTTCCAAAGTTGTTCAAATCCTCTCGTAGCAAGTTCCTCTGAGAAGGAATCGAGAGTGCATCCCACATTGTGACATTCAAATTGGTCTTCTTCATTTGCTCCACAATGCTTTGAATGGAATCACTCCCACTTTTCTAATGCCTTTTGGGGCATTGGGGTCCTCTTTTGGAAAGTGCCTATTGGGCATTGTGATACTTGAAGTCCCATCCTTCTTTGTAGACTGATCTATGGACACTTCAGTGATTTCTTTCTCATGCCTTTATCATCTGGTATTTGTGTTGGGGGCTGAGAAGTAGATGCTTGATCAGTATTGGAAGACTATGGATCTATTTCCCTTTTCTTGGAACATGTGTTGGATGCTATAGTGGAGGCATCAATATTCAAACCACAAAATTCTTCTGCTTGCCAATTTAGTAGTGTAGTTTCATCAGAAGGTTGGTCTTGACTTTCGGGAGTGGATGGTCGACATGTGATTTAGGTAGAGCGGATATGCTTTGGACCATAAGGGCTTGAATTAAAACTCCATTTGGGTAGAGGTTTTTATTATGGGGTGAGAACAAGGGTAGCACCATTCATAGTCTTAGATGAGGTTGTTCTCGGACTAGACTCGTAGCTCTGGAAGAAGCCGGCGTGAAAGATTCGAAAGTTCAAAGGTTTTACATTTGCAGCTTGGCTTGTGGCTTGATTTTGTGACTAACCATTTCCTTGGAATGGAGGACGGATCGTCTGATATTGGGGTTGAAAGGGACTAGCATATTGGGACTGCTACCTCTTCATTACTATGAGTTCATTCCCAAAATTTTGTAACAATGACTTTACCTTAGTTGTAGCTGTCAGACTAGAAGCTACCAAAACTAGAGGAATGACTAGTTGTTTTCCTACAAGCTCTATAAAAACATGTATGGGAGGTCTAGGAGCAATTTTACTTGCTTGAATCAAGAAATTTTCAGCTCTTACGGAAATTTCATAAGCATCAGGAATAATAGTAACCCCTGTAGATTGAATCATGATGGCTACATCACTATTAAATTCCCATAAGTAATATAAAAATTTACTCTCTGGAGATGACCTTATGAGTGTTGGGATCCGTTTCCAAGTCTTGTCAAAATGGAGGTTGAAATCGCTCATATATTCTTGAGGGGACCGCTTGATAGTATGGAATTGTTCTACAAGCGAGAGATGATCACTTTTGTCCTCAAACTGCTTACAAAACTTTGTGCCTAACTCATTCCAAGTGGTAACAGATCCAACAGTTAAACTTTGGAACCATTGAAGTGCTCTACCTTTGAATGAAGTAGCAAGGATTCAAACTGCCATGTTATCTTCTGTAATATTGTGTACCGCAAAAATTCTAGCTACATCTAGTATGTGCTCCCGAGGTGAAACATTAGTCTCCCCAGTGTAAAATGGTAAAATTTTTAAGGAAGTTGTCGGTATGGTGTCTCTTTATGCTAACAACAAAGGATTGCTGGCATTGAAAGGAGGACAAGCATTGGTTGTCATGACGTTCAAAAGTTGGTTATGTCTCGGTGGAGGAAAACATCCCTCAGGAGGATTCGAATGCCCTCTACAAGGTAAAGCGGTGGCTGGTGCTACTAAAAGGTTTATTTTCCTTCTCTTTGGGGAGAAAAGAAAGCTATATATGCTTATAATTTTCCTACCTTGAAGAAGCTCTTGTGTGAATTCTTTGCATAAGTTGATTGTACTAAAATTTGAAATCCAGAGAGATGGAGTCGCGAGGTACTTTTAGTTAATGGAATGAGAAGAGAAGTACCAACTCTGTCCCCACAGGCATGGCATGCCAAATTTTTTTCACCAAATCACTGCACCTCCCAAACGACCTAAAATAAATCACAAAATTCAGTGTGATTGGGACACATGGGATCACCTCTCAAGTGTGGACTTGCGCTTGAGGTGAACCTCCGAAAAGGTCAGCTTCTCTTCCTAAACTGAATGCTTTACTACTCCTAGTGTAATAAAATGACCATCTAATCCTAAGCTAACATCTTCATGAGTTTTAAGGAAAGAGATTTTATTGAACTGAAACTATACTAAGGGTGGTGAAGCACCAACGTAAGGGATGTTTAATATCTGGAAGGGTTAATGTGGGAGAGATGTTTTACACCACTCGACCACCTTCACCTATCACAACTAGAAAGGGTACAAAATACCACAAACCAGGGGCGTACATTCCTTCGTTAAACTTGAGCATACATAAGGATAGATTAAATTGGATTCAACACACAATTAATTTATCATGAGGAAACCACACATGCATATGTCAAACATCTATTTACTGAACTAGGGATAATGATGACATAACTTAATACATAAGGAAAATAAAGTTTTCACAACTGACGTAAAAGATAATTGCATTATTCCTTCACAACATGAAATAGATAACCTGAAATAAAGGTAAGATAATCACTCACACTAAGGAATTGTAAATTCACAAAGTAAACATTGATTAACCATTCAACATAATAAATCGGATTTTCAATAACAAGGTGTAACTCTGAATATAATTAAAAGGTTTCTTAGAATCTCTTAAGCACTCTTCCAAGCTTGAAGAGCAATTCCTCCCAAAATAATATATATCTACTAACTTGAAGCATCAACTACTTATAAGTTCTTCGGCTAAGCCATTACAATTTGGGCCATTAACTAACATTTTTCTAAAAATAGAAATGTCATTAAATTAAGGAACATGCTCCCATGAAAATAGCTGATTTGTTACTGAGGTTTAACTCAATCAACCCTACAACTTTGACTGATCCAAAGCTTGGATTTTTTTTTTTAGTGGTTTCTTAACTTTGGCTTTGGTTCACTCGCCTTCCTCTCCCCGCAAGTTTTGTTGTTATCCTTCCCACACACCATTCGGTGCTTATACTCAATGAAACGCTTGATGATTCTATGAATTTCTTCATCTCCAGGACCCACATGCGCGGTGATTCACTACATATATCATCTCGATCTCCTTTGTGATCCTAGCTAGCAATCTTCAAACTTTATTCATAACTTTCTTCAGTCTCCCTATGAAATTTTGGCACAATACCAATCGGTCAATGGAGTCACTATTGAAATTTTTGGTGACCTCATCGTCACACTTCACGAAATCTTGAAAATTCCCTTAATCTGATCTTTAGGAAGAGCATTGATGTTTTCATTGAAGAATTTCTAATTGGCAATATCAAGCTCTTTTGAGATGTCATTCAGGGCATTCGTGATTTCCACTCATTTCTCCTCTAATTTCTTGATCAAATCCTATAATACTTGGCACCGGAATTCCATGGCCTTTTGGTATTCAAATAATTTTGAGGTATCATCGATCACCTCTTCCTATAGAAGCAAGTCGGGGTCTTCTTCTCTAATCTCACTCCATGTTGCCAAATTTAAATTTATATTCTTATTATCTTTAGAAAAGGCATCATCCATTTTGGAAATAGTGGTTTTTGTAACCTATAGATAATTATATATCTCAACTGCTTCCTTGATTAAAGGATTGGCTTCTTGTAGAATTCTCTCCATCCATCCACTCAGTGATCTCCTTTTATGACCCAGCTTCTCGATCTCATGATAAGAAATATCATCGATTGTAGATGAAATTGTCATATCCGTAGTAGTTGAGACTTCAATAGATGGAGTGGGTTGGGTTACTTTGTGCAACAGTGTAGTGAGTTGCTCGACCTTGGCTTTGAGTTCATCTTTGGTGGCCTTATCTTTGTCATATTTTTACAAAAGAGCCCCAAGAGCAGTGTGCGCATCTTGTTTGGCATCTTCATGAGTAGCCTTCCCAATGAGAAATTTTGAGATCTCGGTAATCCACAGTGTGATTGTTTCTTTTGTTTTCCCCTCAACGGGGGTGACAAATTCTATCACCTGTTCTCCATATGGGTTAACTGTCATAGTTGACACGGTTCTTGCTCTCTTGGCTTGTCTATTGGGCATATGCTCCAATATGTTAATATATATAACATTTCTCAGAGGCACCTTCTTCTTTTGCTTCGGAGTTTTCCTAAATATTCATTCCGGTATGGCTAAAGCTGATGAAGATGGAGCAGTAGATCCAATACTTGAAACATTGGTTAAAATAAGATCACTAGAAACACTGGCTGGTATTTGAGTAGAAGTAGCAATGATGGATGGCGTGGATGTAAGGACAGTCATAGGTGTTGATAGAATGATGCTAGGGGGTATGATTGAAGAAAATGGAAGTGTTAAAGGAAGTGAAGAGGAAATAGGTGACCCAATATTTTCCCCAGCTGATAGAACTAGAAGTGATGAGAATACTTGGGCCATAGAAGGGGATGGGAAGGAAGAAATGGTTGTGGAAGTGGAAGGAACTGATGTTGGAAGTGAAAATGGAGGAGGAAGAAGATGTGATGGATCTTGGGAGATACTAGGGGAGTCATTAACTTCAACCACTTTTGTCACAAGTCTTTGCAGGAGATATGGTCTTGGGAGTAGGAGCCTTGGAGAGAGATGAGCCACCAACAACAAATGAAATATTTCTTGGAGTCATATGGGTTTTTTGGGTTGACCTTTTCCCTTTTGTGGGTGTTGATTGGCTCATAGTTTGTGGGGCCTTGGTATTTGTAGGTTATTTTGCTCCTTTGGGTGAAATTCCCAAGGTAGCCAACCAACTGTAATTTTTCTACAGAATGGGCCCCATCCTCTCCTTTGTATTGCATCATTCCTCTACATATCAATCAATCCATGGCAATGGTTGATTGGCAATATGATCATTTTTGTATGCCACATCTAAAACCTTATACTTATCTTGTGCCTCCATTGGGACATCAGCCAAGCCAAAATTTGAACTTCATCCAAGGTTAAACTCTCATAATCTCTTTTTCTCATGATGTATTCATCCCAATAATGAATCCAGATATATTCCAATTGGGGCATGTGTGCCTTTGGACCGACCTATTTCACCAAACTTACCCTAATAATCAAAATTAGTTCATGGATGAAAGGTTTGCAAAGTCACTTTGGCCAATTCTACATCCACATTTTTGCCCTATGAATGTTTAGGCAGGTGTATCTACCAATTGAAATAGGGAAATGCATTCCCGATTTGTGGCGCTTGTTTTGAATTTGATGATAATGAAATAAGCTGTCGGATCAATTCCAGTGTAGAACCCATTTATCGGTGGGGCACCTATAAATCCTGGAACCAAGATGTAAGTGAAAGTAGGGAACTGAAAATAGATGGCTCCCCATTCACACACCTCCTTGAAGGCTTCATAAGAAATCCTTTGGTTGTATAACTCTTTTTGAAATAGTAGAGGATGATAGCAAAGAAAGCATTGCTGACTCTACAAAAATGCATGCTTCCCTCATCCAAAGTGAGTTGGGGATAAAAGTCATATATTTGGGAAGTGCTACGAACACCTCTGGTATTCAAACCAACAAAATCTCCCATAGCAACAACAACATACACCAGGAAGGATGTCATGTAGAAAGTCTTTGTAATTGACACCCTTCCCAATTGATAGAAATTAGAGCTACTAATATGATCCCCCCATCAGATAAACTTGTCATTCTTATTGATGGAAGCAATGTACAAAAACATCAATTCCTGGAATTCCTTTGCAGAAGGGAGACCTAAAACTCTGCTTAGTAGCTCAATAAGATCACTGACCTCCTGAATAAAATCCGACTGATGCATAGTTTTGGGTAATTTGGCGAAGCTCTTGGCCAGATAAGTTTTCATCATGATTTTTTAGCATACTTACTCTTCCTTTTCCCAGTGTCCCACTACTAACTCTTGAAAAATTATGGCATAATCTTGAACGTCGGGAAGTTTGAGAATATCTTCGAAGAAGTCTGGGTCCAAACGGATTACTACCTTATCATCATTATCTCTAACTGACATGGAATCTTTTTCAAAGTGGGTTATTGCGGCTAAAAAAACTGGGAAATGCATGGATGTGGGAAAACCAGATAGCAAGGGCAAGCCCACTGTCATAGATGGCCTGCATCCATGATTTCTTTTTGGAGCCTTTACTCTTTCCCAAAAATCTGGAAAATCAATTTTCCCTAGGTCGGTGTCCCCTATATTCCCTAAGTCGGAAGATAGGCAGGAGTGAGGAGCAACCCCAAGAAATGAGTACTTCATCTTCTCTTTTCCCTTTGAAGTAGAAGTAGACATCAAGCCCTGTGTTTTGGAAGCTGAAGTTGGAGAAATTCGAAAACCCAAAAGAAAAAATTCCGAAGTCTTGAACTGTAAAGTTCCGAAAAGAATCACCGAATTGAAAATTTTCAAAAAAATTCCGAACTAGAATCTCCGAAGCTAGAAGTTCCGAAAGAAATCTCCAAAAAAATTTCCTTGAAATAAATTCCAAAAAATTTCTGAAAACATTTCTCTGAAAAAGTTTCCCGAAATTTTTTCTTTGAAAACGTTTCCCGAAGCCAAAAGTTCTAAAAATAAATCTCCAAAATAATTTCTCTGAAAGAAATCTCCAAAAAGAGAGAGATGGGATTTTTTTCCGAACAATACTAACTCCCAAACCCTTAAAAATGAGAATTGTTGAGAATAAGTATGGGAAACTAGAGAGGATCCTTTTAACAACAAAACATGGTGAACAAAGGGTTCAACATTTTGAAAAATACACAGAAAGAAACAAAGAGAAAAAAATGAGAAGGAAACAAAGTAAAAGACCTTAAACCAAAAAGAAAATAAACAAATTACCATACCTTGAAAAAGACGTCACAAAGTACAAGAAACAGAATGTTAGAGTAAAAAAGTTAGGTGAAAATGACAGAAAAATGTGAGTTTAAATAGAAAACCTGATATTAATGGCAAAAACTTGATCCGTAGGGAGGTAGGTGTAAAACTAATTGCACGGAGGACTTCCGAAATTCCAAAACCTAAAATCCTGAAATTCAAAATTTCGGAGTTTCGGACTTCGGAGATTGGGAGACGAAAAATTGAATTGGAAATGAAAAATTTCTGAAACCTAAAAGTCTGAAAGTCCAAAAATTTAAACTTTTAGACATTCGAACTTCGTGAAGTTCGAAAGTAAAAATCCTAAAAATGTCTCAGAGAATTCCAAAACTCAAAATCCTAAAATTCCAAAATTTCGGACTTTCAAATTTGGAGTTTAGAATTCTGAAAGGGATTTAAACAAAATGGGGCCAAAGGTTTCAAAACCCAAAAGTCCAAAATTTCATACTTTTGGGGTTTCGGACTTCAGAGAGGTAAAAAAAACAATTCCAAATCTGAGCAATAAAACTCTGAAAGAGAAAAATTTCTGAAGTTCGAAGATCAAAAATTTCAAATTTCGAGCCTTTAGAAATCCGTTGTCTGAAAAGGATTTCTAAAAATTTTGTCTGACATATTTTCTTCAAGGTAGGGTAAATGGCTAACACTAGGTACAGAGAGGTAAGAGGCATGTCCTTGACCTATTTTATGAAAAATTCCATGGCTGTGATTATGAAATTGTGGCCATCCGTTGATGAGGGAGAAAACTTCCCTATTAAATCTAAACCCCATGTGGAAAAGGGCCAGGGTGTTACAATGGGTTTTAGATCTTGGGAAGGTATATGAATCTCATAAGAGAATTCTTGACATTTGTGGCACCTGCGCACATACTCCATTGTGTCATGCTCTAATGGTGGCTAAAAATAACCCATCCGGTGTATCTTGTGAGAAGTAGCATGCCCTCCAAAGTGACCCCCAAATAATCCAATGTGGGCTGCGAAGAGAATCTTTTTACTCTTCTTTGTCGACACACCTTAATAGCATTCCATCAAAATCTCTTCGATAAAGAAATTTTTCTATAATAACATATTTGGAGGCTTTGACATGTAGTTGTATTCTTTGTTGTGAGGTTCCTCCCTCAAGTTATGTGCAGTCCATAATGAAATTCACAATGTCTGAATACCATGGAAACACATAAATGGGAGGTTTTCTTTTAATGTAGTATACACACTCATCAAGGAAATCCAAGTCTATTAGATCTTCACCATCTAACAGGTTGTGTACCAACCAATCTGCAATGATTTTTCCTTTGACAAAATTTTGATTGACAAAGGTTAACTCGAATTCACACATTAGGGTCATGAAGCATCCAACTTTCTTGGACAAGGAACCTTGTGTTAGAAACATTCGAAGATGATCTGTCTTGACAAATACCTATGTTTCTTGATTAAGCATATATTGACTTAACCATTTTGTTACAAACACTATAGAAAGGCATTCCTTTTCTACCTGCAAATAACGTGTCTCATAGTCCAATAAGGTGCAACTAATGAAGTAAACTACATGTTCACGTTTATCATCGTCTTCTTGTGCTAACATGCAAGCTAGAGAGATGTCTATAGCTTGAGAATACATAATGAGAGGACGATCCACTTTAAGTGGAATGAGTGTGGGTGGTGATAATAGGAAATACTAAATAGATTCAATAATCTCATGACACTCAGTCATCCAAACGTTACAACAATCCTTCTTTAACAAATTATTGATTGGATGAATAACACAAGTTAAATCAGGTATGAACTGTGTGATGCTATGAGATTTCCAAGAAAGGACTTGATTCCCGACTCGTTTGGGGGTAGATTCATATCTAATACATCCCAAATTTTTTCTGGATCTACATCAATCCCTCGTGAAGAGACGATGTAACCAAACAACTACCCCCATCACTCCAAATATGCACTTCTCTGGATTTAACATGACACCATATTGATGAGGTGAGATAATATGATGCAAAGAACCTTAGGGTGACTGTAGTGCTTCTTAGCCTTAGCTAGAAGATCATCAACATACGATTCCACAATCTTGAGAATACGATCATGGAATGTATAGGTCATAGCCCATTGATAGGTGAAACCAATGTTCTTAAGACTGAATGGAATGACCGCATAATAATAGGTACCCCAAGGAGTAGTGAAAGTGGTCTTTGTCTGATCCTCCTCAGAGATCCTAATTTAATTTTAACCCAAGAAACCATCCATGGGTGACAACAACTCATATCCATTTTTGCATCTATAATGACATCAATGGATAGTAATGGGAAATCATCCTTGGGACATACCTTGTTTATGTCCCAAAATAAATGCATATTCAAAATTTTCCATTCTTCTTGAGAATGGGGACTATGTTTGATACCCACATTGAATAATCTACAGGTTTGATGAACCCTACATGTAGGAGTTTTATAACCTCTTCTTTGACCATCAGAGCCACTTTTGGCTTCATAGGTCTCAAATTTTGTTTGATGGGCTTGGCGTCAAGTTTGGTTACGATATTATGGAATGTGACATGGGGATAAATTCTCGTCATCTCTTTGTAACTGAATGTAAAGGATTTTGAATGTTCCTTGAGAACCTTCGTATGAATTTCCACTTCTTCCGGAGTTAAAGAAGAACCAAGTTTCAATATATTAGGGTCTTCCTCCATCCCGATATTTATATCGATGGTCCCTTCGATTAAAGAGGCATTTCCTTCTTCAAACTTGGGTAGGGCTGGAGGTAGTTCTAGTTCTCCTTCCTCCTCTACTTCATATATCTCAAGGCTTTTTGATGATCTCCAAAATAGGAGGAAGAGTGAGGTATGAGAGTGAAGCCCCTCTTATGATGTGCAAGATGAAGGTCAATGTACACATTAAGGTAACCTAGTATAGCTTCATCATTCTCTGCATAATATAAGGTGATATGATCATTCTCAGTCTCAACGTATGCTAGAATTGGATTGGTAGGAATTTTAAAACTAGGGGTTTAGCCCAGACTGAAACAATGAATTTGAAATCTTCCAAATCCCCACTTGGAAAAAGTGAGAAGCAGAAGTAGCCATGGAATCAGCTAAAAGGTTTTGTTTGTATGGGATAGCTTCAATGGATATGAAATCAAAACCTTTGCTTAGGTTAAGCATGAAAATATTATAGAGTTGCATGTGCTCCATTCTAGTCCCATAAAATTTTGAAACTTGGTTGGTGACTAGTTGGGAATCACCTAAAACTCTAATATTATAAGCACCCATTCTCTTAGCTACAATGAGACTAAGAATAAGAGCCTCATACTCAATATCATTGTTCGTGCATTCAAAATTGAGCTTAAAGGAAAAAGCGAATAAACTTTCCTTTGAAGGGAATGAAGGAATAGATCACAAAGCTCCATCCCGATCCATATTGGGAGCACTCTCTAAAGAGTAGAGGACCATGTTGATGAGGCTAAAATATGCCTCATCAATGTGCAATAAATACTCTCTTTTTACTCCCCTTTTAATCAAGTTTTTCTACATTTCATAACTTTTGTTTGATCTAAATATAAGTTAGGATGTAATTTTCCATCTTTTGTTTGATTTAGTTCAAATGTCTAAAAACTCTATAATTCCTAAAAAATTGCATGGAAATTCAATTTTGGAATAAACATGTCATATTTGGTCAAGATAAGTAAATTATGAAGTAACCAACACCTTTTCGAGGAAGATGGCCAAAATGTGGCTTAGCTCTAGAACTCTGTCACTTAGCTCCAGAACTCCATCACTTAGCTCCAGAACTTTAGTAGTTAGTTCTAGAAGGTTTCCCTTTGGTTTTGGAACTTCTCCAAAGTTCTAAATCAATGGGAATCTCCTTATTCTATCAAAATTTGGTTATGGAGCAAATAATGGGCCTTCTAATCAGAAATAGACCAACTGTTTTGAGTTCTTCATACTCCGAAAATACATATGTAAGACCAACAATTGTATATCCAGCTAGTTTTCTAAATTTCATATCTACTTTGGGCACTATTTCATTTTCACTAGAATTTGTAGGTGGAAAGACAAGTATTAAACACTCATGATTGTAAATGCATCTTCAAATGGGAAATATATATAGAGAACTGAAGATAGATGTAAGGAGAGTTAAGTTTTTGTAAGACTAAACAATTCAATAATAAGAATAGCCATTTTATTTTGAGAGCAACATATTGTGTTAACTCCTGATTCAAGGTGGAGCAAGGGCCCACTCCTCTAAGAAAAAGATCTTCTCTTTCATTGGTATTTATATTTTCAAGTAATTTGTATAAATTTGTTATTTGGCAATTCTGAAAGTACTTTTGATTCATCAATTAAAATTTATTTCATGGAGTTATTTATTGTCCCTGCAGGTGTTATAGTTACATTCTTATTTCCTTACAAGAATTTTAAACAACATTTTCAAAGTGTTTTTATTTCCAAGCGAGCGTGTTCAATTACTCGCAAATTGTGTTTATTTCCAACAGTGCATTCAATTCTATAAGATTTTTTCATTTCAACAATGTGTGTTTATTTCAGCAAGTTTCTTATAGTTTAGCTTTAATAAGGCTTTGGCCAAGAAATCTTAAGACACTTTAAATCCCCCAGAAAAATAAAAATAATAAGTATCTATAGTCAATTACTAGCTCGTTTGAGACTTCACTTGTTGCATATAGCTTCAGACACACCCCTGGTTTTAATATGACATCAACCATGAGTTGATTAAATGAAGGAAATAATGAAACCCATCACTTGTCATCATCTCTTAATGAAGTGGGTATAAAATTCATTACGCTCTTTCTTTATGTGCAGGAATTCCCTGATTCTTGTTCTTAACAAGTTTTTCATGTTAAATGCCTTATAAAATCATATACAAGTTGCTTAAAGGAGTGTACGGAGGCTTTAGGTATCTTGTAATATGAATCAAGAGTGATCACATCAAGGTTCTTAGGGAAGATCTTAGCTACAATCGCATCCCATGGGAGTAACTCTCTAATGGAAGTTACATATGCCTTAATATGTGCATTCGGATCCTAATCCCCTTTAAACTTTGGAAAGTCATGAAGAGGTCTCATAAGCATTACGCTTTGTATAGTAAATTCCAAGGGCTCCTTAAGATATTCAACATATGTGCCCAATGCGTAGGAATCTACTATGGATGACCCTTGATGGGGAGGTGGAGTAGGCATAGGAGGCTGATATGGCACAACGTAAACATTTGTAGAGGCATAAGGAATCCCTTGTGGTTGAGCATATGAGCCAGGAAAAGAGAACATGTCCCCTTATAGTGATTTGGAATACATATGCAGATACGAGGGAACATTACTCTGGTATAGAGTGGGAGGCACAAAACCGTGGATCGTCGCATTTTCATTTGGTATGGAATTTGAGAATGTACTTACAAATGGTTCTTGATGAGGGTATCTATACTAGGTGTGAGGGTGCATACCTAATGTTCCCAATCTAGTGAGGAGATCTCTGGGGCTAGGAACACCCGTGTAAACTAGAGGTGGTGGTGGTGCCAATGGTACATGGCCAAAGTTTTGTGCATGCTAAACAATCCTTCCTTGCCCTATGAAAGATGTAGCCTGAGAGGGCTGATCAAGCTCCAATTCTCTGATTCTATTTACTAATGTTGAAATTACATCACCCACAGACGGTGATGTATTCAACTTGGATGCATTTTGATCCTGGTTAGGAGCAAAGGTACACAATGTCCTACTATAGCTTGATCTTTAGGAAGCCACCCCTCTTTGGATGTGTTTCCTATAGGAGGAGGGGCAATAGAGTCATTCTATATAAGAACATCAATGTATTATTGCATCCGTTCCAAGGAATGGTCTATGTTGTTAAAGTATTTCTCACTTTAGGCATATTGCACTAGGTATTCCTAATATAGTAATGGGGGTGAGTCGGACTACATAATGATTTTTAGTCCGAACAAAACCAAAGGATTAGACCTTGACTCTCCAGGTGAATGTCATGTTGTTAGAATTAGAGAGTTTAGGTTGTGGCCCATATACACATTGATCAATCTCCTTGATCTTGACCGAGGAGCCATTGTTGGTCCCTTGAGGAGGAGGAGTGTGAGGTGAAGGGAGATTAGTTGAATAGTTGTCAGCCCACCTAGATAGTGAGGGTGACTGTTGCATACCCATTTGGTAGTAATATGCCTCAAGACCCAAAATGGGTTGGCCGTATTCCTGTCCTGACATATTTGGGGGGTATATGAATACTTGTAGAATAATGGGAGAGGAGGAAGATGGATGAAATAAATGGAAATGAAAAGAGACTAGCTCTTCACATCAGGTTCACCAATTTGTATGAACGAAAATCAACACATGACCTTCAGTCACACTCAACCTCCCAGAGGTCGTGCCGGGACAACCGATGTGGAATGAGTGGATGGCTATATGAAGTGAAAATATGTGTGTATGTTATATAAATGTTTTTAGGGTAGCCTAATGTCCTCTACGGGCACTAAATGTATCTTCTCATCAAGGGAAATAAAAGCCTCTCTAACTTGAGTGGGTGTGATGGAGCAATCAAGAAGAATACACACATGTAAAAGTCTATCAATGTCAGTGTGTGAGACTCTCTCAACCGGTTGTGGAATACGTGGAAAGTGACCAGCGAGTGCCTCGTAATGATGTCTAGATAAGGTCATGGAATAAATGAGAGAGGCGTGGTTCCACTAGATCTATGTGCGGTGAGATGGTTTAGTCTAGAACACGAAATCTCTATAAGCGTCTTTATTCAGTATGTTCAACAGTCTAAAATTATCTGGTGGATGTGGGGATGTTCTAAATACTAGTGAACGTAATCTAGTGTCTAAGTCTATTTGGTCTTTGGGCCCATTTAGTTGGGGGACCCTAGGATCACAACATAAAATCTCTCTTGTTGTGGTCCAGGGGAATGGTCATGTGTGCATTTGTGCAATTTAATATACGAAAGAAAATAACATGCTAATATAAATAAATAAAAGCTAACTATGTTTTTGTATTTTCTAATATAGAAGAAATAAAACAATAAACAACAATCTAATCTACTTTAAACTAATCTTTTTGTATTTTCTAGAATAATAGTGTGTATAGAAGAAATGAAGAAATTACTTCTAAATTAATTAACCAAGTTGTTGATGATTTTGCACTTGTGCAAAATGGGCAACTCGAAACTTCGTCGTTACGATGAAAGGCATTGGTGAAGTATACCTAAGCTAAGGGAGTTTTGATATTATTGGTTACTACTGAATTAATTAATGATTAAGTGAAATTTGTAGCTATGTGTGCTGTTACAAAATGTAACAAATCACATAGTCTACAATTTCATGATATCTTCAACAAAAGAACACAAGGGCCCCAAAGGACACTGTGTTGTCTTGATGAAGACACTGAATTACAAAATAGGTGAAGTGTTGAGTTTTGGGACAACAAACATAAGTGCAGATTGTAGAAATCAGAGTTCATTACTGAATGTTACAGTTCTCATTAATGTTCTTTCCTTCATGATTAAGACATTCAATTATATTACTGATTTTTTTAGTTCATCATACAATCCATACAGAAAGCTGAAATGCAGAAAGAAATATACAACTCATTTACAAAATTCAATGTTTTATTCATAAGGAAATTTCAAATGTTCCCACACAAGCCGTGGGATGTAACTGGAAATGTAAAGTACAACTACTGAAATAAGAGATACACATGCATGAAAAATAAAGTAAGGAGTATGAGTGAACCCATCATTTCCTTGGGGTTTTTCTTCATTGTTCGGAGCAGCTCCATTCCATATTTTGTTCCTTCTTAAATCCTATTTGTAATTACATGCTCTATTTTATTCCTTTATCTATTATTAAATAAAGGATAAAAATAAGATGCATGGGTGAGTACAAGCCTTAGGCTATTTTTAGGAAGAGGGTAAATTTTTATTTTGCTATATATTGTGTGCCTTGGCAAAGCACAAGGAGGAATTTTTGGATATAGGAGTACTGAAGTAATTTTTGCCTTCTAAGTGTGAAGTATTTTCTACCTTCCCAATCATTTGTAGTCTTGTGTATGTTTCTATTAGTCTTGTGAATGCAAATTCCCTAATTAATCATCTTACCTTGTTGTAAAATTCAGTAATTTCTGCATGATATTAATGTGCATGTTTAGCTTAGCAGTATTGTTGTGATAATCTCCCTCAATACCTCAAAGTGTTTTTCCCTTAACATTCTGTAAAAGAATTGTTGGTTCGTGCATCAAGAATCCTTTCACATATCAATTGTGCATATACTTAGTCAAATCCCTCATACAAATTTGGTGTATCACCTTAGTTTCAATTATTTTACAGTCATATTTTCCCTTTAAACCCCAGGATAAATTTAGGATACATCAACAAGGAACCGGCCTTGATACTGGAGACTCACCTCAAAATAGGTATACCCATAGACCTAAGGTGTTTCCATTGTATCTACGAAAGAGAGAGATCAAATTTTGCAATCTTAGAAAACTCCGCAGCTATCTCTCTACATGGTGTACTTGTATATATATTTCCCTCGGGTAGATATGGGAATAACGAAATTCACGCCTTGGCGCAGTAAAGGCGCATGACATAAGGTGTCGACATGAAGAAATTCACGCCTTGGTGTAGGTAAAGGGTGCACGACGGCGAAGGTGTCGACATGAAGAAACTCGCGCCTTGTGTGCAAGTAAAGGGCGCACGGCTGAAAGGTGTCGACATGAAGAAATTCGCACCTTGGCGTAGGTAAAGGGCACACGACATAAGGTGTCGATATGAAGAAATTTGTGCCTTAGCGCGCAGTAAAGGCGCACAAAAAAAGGTGTCGACATGAAGAAATCCGCGCCTTAGCGCGCAGTAAAGCGCGCACGACATAAGGTGTCGACATGAATAAATTCGCGCCTTGGCGCGCGAGTAAAGCGCACGGCGAAGGTGTCGACATGAATAAATTCGGTGAGAACAAATTACGAGGTCCTCTGTCTAACTACGATTGGATATCTTTAATTGGGTGAGAACAAATTCTTAAAAATACAAAATACAATTCGCCACTTTTTGGGTTTGCTAGGGTTCTCACCTACCACCATAATGAGATGAATTAAATGCAACCTAGAGGTGGTTGGGGTAGATTTGGAATTCCTCTCTCTTTTCTCTCTCATTCTTCCTATAAATTGTAAGGAGGGGCTTCTTTCTAAAGGTTGGACATTCTTGTTTTTCCCCTCCCTTCTTCTCTTTAGCAGGTGAATTTGTGGAGTTCAAACCTCCCATCTAAAACTGTAATGCAACTTTACCTCTTGGCATTTTGTAGTGTATTGTATCAATCTTTGGAGCAAATAATGCATGTCTGTGGATGATTCTCAACCCTCTCTGTGTTCATTTTGCATCCTCCTGATCTTTCACTGCAAAATTGGTTATTTGTGCATGATCTTGCATTACATTTTAATGGTTTGTGTTTATTGGCAAGACAGGTGTTCTTCATTCCTCGGTGCATCACCTTTGTTAGTTTAGGTTTATTTTTATGCATCTTCTTACCCTATCTCCTTGGAAAGTTAGATTAGGTTTTGAGTAAACCCTCTACAATTTTACGTGTGCATCTGAACAGAGGAATAGGAACCAACCTTCATCCGGAGAGCTTTTCTGATTTTGCAAGGTCCCACACTTGGGAAAAGCTCCATGTTATGCAATCGCACTGAGAGTCTCAACCCATTGAGTTGTAGACATTCATGGGTGTTGTGATTCGCCATCAACAGTAATTTTAAGAGATAATAGTTTTTGGCACACCCAAAGGGGGACTACGAATCAGATCTGCATGCAAGTTATGACAGATCCACAGCAGATTTACAACATTTACAAAATTTACTTTCAGGAGAAAGCTACAGCAATTTATTCTAAAGATTTTAAGATCTTTTGGCGACTCTGTTAAGTTGATTTCAGACTAGTATTGCAGCATGTTCCATGCCTAAAGTGGCTACAAGATCATCGGTAAGAGGAATCCCTCCTGAGTTTATTTCTTTACCTTTGAATTCTGCTAGAAGGAGAAGAGTTGGTAATACTTTACCTTATAATAGACCTGGTTTTGATAACCCTCCTCTTGATATTCCTTCACCACGTATCAATTTCTCTATTAACATCCCAATTTTTCAAATGACTATTCAACCACCAAGGAATTTTGTGACCTTTACTAATGGCATCCCATTAGTAATCCTAGTTTACCATGACATTCCTAATGTTGCCATGAAAATTTTTCCATCATTCACTGGTGAAAATTAGGTGACACCTATAGAGCACATTAAAGATGTTGCAGCCTTATGTGCAGTTCATAATATTACTCATGAAGATGTAGCCTTAATACTTTTAGCTACATCTCTTAAAGGACAAGCCTTGCAATGGTATAGAAATCTAGAGATTGGATGCATAAGAACTTGGGATGATTTAGGTGATAAATTGCTAAAACAATTTCAAGATAATTTAGATCATTTATCTCTCATAGAACAGTTGTCTACTATTAAAATATCTCCCAATGAATTTATGTCTAGTTTCAATATCTGTTTTGTCAGAACTTGGGAAAGAATTCTAGCAAGTGTTAAGCCTCAAGCTGATCATTCTTTCCTTTATTATCTTAGGGCATTAAACAGTGATATCTCAACTATGATTTAGTCAATGGGGAAAGACACTCCCATCAGCCTACGATATTGCTATTCGAGCTAAAAATAGTCCTATTCAAGCTGGAAAATTGGCACCAAGGCCTTCAATGCATTTTTGGAATATTTAACACCTATTCCTCAATCTATTACAATCATAGAACTTTTTATTATAGCCCCATCAGATGATGTATTTAAATCTTTGCAGACTATGGGAAATAAGTTGACTTCAATTGAGAATAGGCTTGCATTACCTAGCAAACCCTATTAGGCTCCTTATCAGCAAAATCAAAAGAATCAGAGAAAAAGACAACCTTATCAACAGAATCAAAATTATAGGTAGCCTTACCAGCAAAGGAAATTTGACCCAAAGGCTCCTAGTTCATCTAACGCTTTAGTCCCAATTAATATGGCTACAAAAGAGTGGTGTTAACCTTGTAATCAACCTCATTCAGTTGCAAGTTTCCCAAATGCTTTTCTGAATCTGAATCTTGTTGCACAACCTCAATCTAAACATTTTTCATGCCTCAAATGGAGAGTGGGAAGTAAGAAACTCATGTTCAGAAAGCACCTGAATAGAATTTAGTCAGTTTCAATGAGGAGGATTTCATTGTGTCACTACTAGGGCTCAAGGAAAAGCTACTGAAATTCAAAAACAACAAAATAGGCTCGTTTTGCCTACTGTCACTGATAAGACAACATCTACAGTCCCAAAGTCAGCCAACAATCCTGTTGTTCCTCAAAAACAGCAAGTGTTCTAGTTGATAAAGGCCATCAAAAACAGCTACAGCCTAACCCAAGAAGATTGTTTATACCTCAGATATCCAAGGCAACTAAAGCAGATTCATTTTTTGTTAAGGCCTGCTCTAAGACATTTGAATCTGTCTCTAAATTTTTTTATTCTTTTAACATTGTTGATGTAATGAAAAATCATAACGTTAACATCTCCATTTGGAATGCTCTAAGTATTCCTGGACAACAAGATTTACTTTCTCATGAACTAGCTAACCTACAGATTTCTTCAAATATAGCAGAAAAGGAAGTTTAGAGGGCAGACATGGTCCTTGGAATGTTTGAACAAGACAGCACTAGAGAAGTTAAATGGATGGTTCAGAAAGTTTTGAATGCTCATGACATCAAAAATCCACCACCATTTTATTTATCACTGATTATTAGAGAACATCTAGTTCATAATTGCATGGTGGACAGTGGCACAAGTAGCACAGTTATGCCAAAAGTAATTGCAGAAAAATTGGGTCTCACAAGATGAGCCTACAAAAAGGAGTGTTTTACGACTTGATGGAACCTGCAACTAATACGAGTTGGTCTAATAAAAAATTTAGAGGTAAAGTTGCATGCTTGCCCAAATGTTTCTATTACGCAAGATGTCACTGTTAGTGCAAAATCACAAAGCACCCACAGGACGCACATCGAGGCTTCTAGGTTGATGTTCGAGCATCCAGTGTGATTGCACAACATGGAAACCTCTCTCCAAGCGTGGGACTTGTAAAAAACCGAGAGAGGAATCTCCAGAGAAGGCTGGTTCCTGCTCCTAAACTACTAAAGCTATTCCGGTGCGAGGCAAGCTAATCTAATCCTAATCTAACCATGCCAGGAGAGAGAGAGAGAGAGAGGGAAAAACAGCAAGCCTACACCTACACTAAAACGGTGATACACCGAGAGAAGGAGAATGTTGAACATCTATCAAAGCGCCATGGGACAAAGAGAGGTGAGCAATGGGAAGGATGGACAGATGCATCACAGGCCCAAGGATAGATTTCACACAGAAAGTGTCCCAAAACTCCATGAACACAGCTCCAGATCTGCAGTGAACGTTCAAACATGCACAGATACCTGCAATGAAGAGAGGCAAGAAAAAACAAGTAAAAACGAGAAAGGATGGACGGATGCATCACAAAACATGTTTTGTTGCTTTAGAAGTTTACCTGAGAACATCATTCCATTAGTAAAAGGTAAAAAACGCCATTACGAGTAGGGAGGAGGTTTGAACTCCATTTTCAACCCTAGAGAAGAAAAGAAGGGAGGGCGAGAGCGAAAAGAATGAACCACCTCTTTTTATGAGCCAAATCGGCTTTTACATTGCATGGGTCGAGCCCAGGGGACAGAAAACGTGGGAAAACGTGCAAGCCCATTCCTCATTGACTGCAGATGCATTAAATCAGCATGGAGGATCTTACCAACCCATACCCTGTCATTTTTAGTGATTTTGGAGGAGAAAGCGACCCATTTGTATTAATTTGGCCGCTAAAATGTCACTTCTGGCCGTGCAGAAGAAGAATGCGACCCATTAGCATTAAAACGGGTTGTTGAAAGGTCGCTTCTGGCCATTACCACACGTCAGAGTCGTTTCTTGATTTTCTCTCTTCAGACTGCACCAAAACTCGAGATTGATCCCAGAATCATGTAGAGGATTTCACTAGCTTTCCGTTGATATAAGGAACATGCAAATCCGAGCTCTGGATCAAAAGATACGATGATTTGAAGAAAACAGGCAAAAATGGATTTGAAAAGCTTTTCCCGCGCTTCGCCACCTTGATGACACGTGTCAGGTGTTGATTGGATGAGCAAGGTCTTCAGCCTGTCGGGTTCGGGATTCTCCTATGCATTTGCATCGGGTTTGGGAGGTGGCTCGACATATGTTTGATGCTCGTGTTTTCCCGAAACCCGCTTCCGCCAGATTATCCAAATTTTCCTTTGTTGTCGGGCTTTCCGACCCCTCCGACATGTTCTTGCCTTTGGACACGTGGCAGCTTCTCGTTGGCCCGGGCTGACCCTTTTAAAACTTGCCCTTTGACTTATTTGACCTTTTTTCCTGAGACACGTGGCGGCTTCTGATTGGTCCTCGGCTGATTCGGCTCCTTCGCGTACTTCGCCTCCATTTGTCCCGGATGTCCCATTTGATTTTGGGCCCTTTGTGCTCATTTCGGCCGGTTCGGGCATTTCGCGTCCATTTGTCCCAGACGTCCCATTTGATTTTGGACCCTCTGGACCTTTTTCGCCAGTTTGGCGGTTTGGCGCCTTTTCGGCCCTCTTAACCCAAGCGGTTAGTCGATTCTCTCTCGGTCGAACCGGCATTTCGCCACCCGCCGCGCGTACTTGCCCATTTGTCCCGTTTTCTTTTGGGTATGCTGTGCTCATTTCGGCCGATCCGGCCGGTTCGGGCATTTTGTCCCATTTGTCCCAAATGCTACCTTGAGCAGGACTTAGCCAATTTTCACACTTTTTCCTGGATCAACCTACTTGCCTTTCTGCAACCTTTTTTTGCATTTTCTCAGAGCTTGCTCTTTTCCTCTCAGACAGGGGACTTAGAAAATATTTGAGGGGACTCTAGCAACATGATTTTGGCCCGAATCAATCAATTTTCACAGGACTTGAATATTCTGATGCATGTTATCAAAATTACCCTGGGGGGGTGAATTTTGGATAACAGTTTGGCGACTCAGTGGGGTCATCTGCCTGCTAGATGAAAAGACCAGTAGCCTGAAGCAATCCATTGGGCATGGAGTCATAAGCAAGCCTGAAAACTGATCTGAACCTTGAAAATCTCCCTCTGAGCCACTTGGAAACCCATTGAACCTGGAGTGTCTTCACCAAGATGCCACTGAAATGAACTGTGCAAGAGCAAAACCAGCAACACCAAAACTATGTACAAAACTGAAAATCATACATGCCCCAAATGGAACATGCAGAGTGTGCACAAGCACTTCTTCTGCTGAAAGCAAACCTACCTACTCTACTCTAACTGGAAACAAAGGCAAGCTAAACAAACCCTGCAACTGGTTGTGCAAAATAGCTTCCTTTCTTCAAAATGGGCAGCCATGCAATTGATTTGGCACTGATCATGGCTGTTTGGATGGATGGAAAATCAACAAGAAGCTGGTCTTCTATCCAAATCATCAAGGTATCAACTGAAAAATCCAATACCTCTTTTAGTTGCTCTGCATTTGGATTGGAGAGGTATGGCAGCTGATCCTTGGTACTTTGTAGCTCATCCTCATGCTCAGAAGCAAGCATGACTGGTTGTGGCTTCTCCTTTGGCTCCAGTGAAGCCAAATACGATTGGGCAAGGTCGATCCGTTTGATATGCCCATTGCTTTGTGATTTTCAACTCCAAGAATGGAGTCTTCTTGTAGACCTTGAATGGATGGTGTGGAAGAAATGGTGGAATCCTTACATCCTTTCTCTTCCTCTCCAATGAAGAACAGGGAAGATTAGAATCTTCCAATCTTGATTCCAAAGGGCTGTTGTAAGATGCAGGCTGCTGCAAATGAAAGCTCTCCTTCATGACAGCAGACTCTGGTGTTTGGAATGTGGATGATGAAAGAGAGAAAGGTGAAAGCTCAACCGGCTCCTCTCCATCAAAACAGTCCTCCAAATCTGACAGGTAAACTGCCTCATTGTTGTCCCGTTGTTCGTGTTCAACTTCCTCCATGGTGTCCTCTTGATCTGCAACTTGACCACCATGGTTTCCTTCACTCTCCAATATTGAGTTTGAGAGATCAAACTCCTTTTCAGTAATAGAACTTGAGAGAGATGAAGTGGAAAGAAGAAGCGAAGGTTCTTCTTTGCTTTGCTTTGTGCTCAAAGCCCTTGGATCTGCACTTTTCTCCTCCACAGCTAGAATGTGCTCCTCTTCTTTTGGATTTGGAGCAACTTCTCCTTCCTCCAATGTTTGAAGAGAATATCGCTCTTGATTGAACTCCTCCTCCAGCATGAAGTTTGTCAAGTCAAACTCTTCAATTTGTTGCTCTAGAGGACAAGTTGGGACTGCAGATCTTCTTCTCCTGACAAAATCAGTCCTCACCACCATTTGTTCAACCTCGGCCTCTTACGTAGGCTTAACCATCAAGGGATCTTTGTCATCCCAAATCTAAGAGCCCAACTCTTGGATGTCTGTCTTTCTTTTCTTTTGGCTCTTCCTCTTGTTGTCCTTGATGACTGATTTTTTTCAATTTCTTCTTTCCCACATGGAATTGGGGATGCAAGAGGAGGGATAGGTTGAAACTCAACTGATTTGACAATTTTGTGTGGTGGTGGAGGCGGTGAAACCTCTTGTTTCTTTGGAGGAGGGGGTATTTATGTTAGCTCTTGTGGAGGGGATGACTGTTTGGAAGGGAAAAGGAAAGAAGAATCGAGATGGGGTGGAAGACTAGGGGATGGAGGGATGGATTCAACACTTGGGACAGCAGATGGAGAGTTTAAAGCTTGACAATGCTGAAATGAAACAGATTGGGAAAGAGGAAAAGAAAAGGCATGAGAAGATGTGCTTACCCATTGACAAGGTTGCTGAATACTTCTCTCATACACTTCTATTTCTTCAATCCACCTTGCAAGCAAAGGCAGCGTTGCAATCATGAAGTCAAGTTTCTCCTGAGGGCTGTAATGCCTTGGAAAAGGTCCCACCCATGGACAGGGTGCTCCACAACCGATTCCAAATGCTCTCATCTGTGCCTGAGCCCTGGACTGCACTATCCCCACCTCCATTCTTTGGATTTTCTCCAATAGACCAGCATCTTGCATCTGATGGTCTTCATTGTATGCACACCCTTGCTCTTGGGAAGCTTCATTGCCAAACTGACTTTGCACTGCTTTGCTCATATGGGTATGTGCGTATGCATGTTGATTGCTGAGGATTTGTAAAACATGTTGGAATTGGAAAATCTTTCTGTTGTTGTAAATGTGAGTTCCATGATGGAAATGAAGTCATGGTTGCACAACTTCATGGAATGGAAAAGAATGAAAGGGATGGAAAGAAAGATGAATGAAAATGGATGGAAATGAATGGAAAGGAAGGTGCTGCACTTCGAGAGATGGTTGTTGACCGGATGGAGTCACCGAGATGTGTTTGCAAGTGCCTCCAAAGGCTGAAATCTTCACGGGAACACATCAACCTGCAAAGATGAAGTGAAAGACCTCTAAGGTCCCACCGTGCGTGCCCAAGCTGTTAGTGCAAAATCACGGCACCCACAGACGCACATCGGGCTTCTAGGTTGATGTTCGGGCATCCAGTGTGATTGCACAACATGGAAACCTCTCTCAGCGTGGGACTTGTGAAACCGAGAGAGGAATCTCCGAGAAAGGCTGGTTCTGCTCCTAAACTACCCGCCACAAGCTATTCCGGTGCGGGCAAGCTAATCTAATCCTAATCTAACCATGCCAAGAGAGGCAGAGAGAGAGAGAGAGAGGGAAAAACAGCAAAAGCCTACACTAAAACGGTGATACACCGAGAGAAGGAGAATGTTGAACATCTATCAAAGCGCCATGGGACAAAGAGAGGTGAGCGATGGGAAGGATGGACGGATGCATCACGAGGCCCAAGGATAGATTTCACACGAGAAAGTGTCCCAAAACTCCATGAACACGGCTCAGGATCTGCGGTGAGCGTTCAAACATGCCTGAGATACTGCAATGAAGAGAGGCGAAGAAAACAAGCAAAAACGAGAAAGGATGGACAGATGCATCACAAAACACGTTTTGTTGCTTCAGAAGTTTGCACAGAACATCATTCCATTAGTAAAAGGCAAAAAACGCCATTACAGAGTAGGGAGGAGGTTCGAACTCCATTTTCAACCCTAGAGAAGAAAAGAAGGGAGGCGGAGCGAGAAAGAATGAACAACCTCTTTTTATGAGCCAAATCTGGCTTTTACATTGCATGGGTCGAGCCCAGGGGACAGAAAACGTGGGAAAACGTGCAAGCCCATTCCTCATTGACTGCAGATGCATTAAATCAGCATGGAGGATCTTACCAACCCATACCCTATCATTTTTAGCGATTTTGGAGGAGAAAGCGACCCATTTGTATTAATTTGGCCGCTAAAATGTCACTTCGGCCGTGCGAGAAGAAGAATCGACCCATTAGCATTAAAACGGGTTGTTGAAAGGTCGCCTCTGGCCATTACCACACGTCAGAGTCGTTTCTTGATTTTCTCTCTTCAGACTGCACCAAAACTCGAGATTGATCCCAGAATCATGTAGAGGATTTCACTAGCTTTCCGTTGATATAAGGAACATGCAAATCCGAGCTCTGGATCAAAAGATACGACGATTTGAAGAAAACAGGCAAAAATGGATTTGAAAAGCTTTTCCCGCGCTTCGCCACCTTGATGACACGTGTCAGGTGTTGATTGGATGAGCAAGGTCTTCAGCCTGTCGGGTTCGGGATTCTCCTATGCATTTGCATCGGGTTTGGGAGGTGGCTCGACATATGTTTGATGCTCGTGTTTTCCCGAAACCCGCTTCCGCCAGATTATCCAAATTTTCCTTTGTTGTCGGGCTTCCGACCCTCCGACATGTTCTTGCCTTTGGACACGTGGCAGCTTCTCGTTGGCCCGGGCTGACCCTTTTAAAACTTGCCCTTTGACTTATTTGACCTTTTTCCCTGAGACACGTGGCGGCTTCTGATTGGTCCTCGGCTGATTCGGCTCCTTCGCGTACTTCGCCTCCATTTGTCCCGGATGTCCCATTTGATTTTGGGCCCTTTGTGCTCATTTCGGCCGGTTCGGGCATTTCGCGTCCATTTGTCCCAGACGTCCCATTTGATTTTGGACCCTCTGGACCTTTTTTTCGCCTTGTCAAGCTGGTTCGGTTTCGGCCCTCTTAACCCAAGCGCCTTTTCTCCTCTTAACCCAAGCCCATTAGTCGATTTTCTCTCGGCCGAACCGGCATTTCGCGCCCGCCGCGTACTTCTCGCCCATTTGTCCTGCTTTCTTTTGACCTGCTCCGCTCACCGGCATTTTGTCCCATTTGTCCCAAATGCTACCCGAGCAGACTTAGCCAATTTTCACACTTTTCTGGATCAACCTACTTGCCTTTTCGAACCTTTTTTTTGCATTTTCTCGAGCTTGCTCTTTTCCTCTCGATCCGGGGACTTAGAAAATATTTGAGGGGACTCTTTTTTTGGCCCCGAATCAATCAATTTCCCTTGAATATTCTGATGCATGTTATCAAAATTACCTGGGGTGAATTTTGGATAATAACTCCAATTTACCTCACTTTGCTTTTGCTTATCTAGAGGTTTCACAACAAAAATAGGAGGTTATCTCTCTTCATATGGTCTTTTTTTACTGCATTTTCTCGATTCGCTTGCTCTTTAAACCTCCTCTCCAAATGCGGTGGCTAATTATTTAGCCTTAGATCATCTATTTAATGAGGTAGCTTAGGTTTCAGCATTAGATGGTGTTTCTAACATGTTTATGGATGAAAATACGGTGGAAGAACATTCTCATGATCCTTTTAAGGAAATTGAAGAAGACCTGTTTGGTGTGTATTGTATGCATGAAGAAAATACACCACTTCCCTTTGTCCAAAATAGAAGATTTAGCAGAAGGGATTTGGAAACTTCATTTCGATGGAGCTAAGAACAAGAAAGGACAAGGAGTAGGTTTGATGCTCACTTCCCTAATGAACAAAAGGTATTTCTCAACTTTGAGTCTCTAATTTTCATGCACTTGTAATGTAGCTAAATACAAAGCATTAATTCATGGCTTACTTTGGGCCAGAAAGAGAGGTATCAGCATGCTACATATTTTTGGTGATTCTGAGTTGGTTATCAATCAAGTAAGAAATTTCAATGTTTGTAAGAATCCATTAATGAAGTCTTACAAACATAGAGTTTTAGACTTAATGGAATATTTCGATGCTATTAATATCCAGTCCATTCCTAGAGCTGAAAATAAGCATGCGGACATACCTACAGCTGTTGGTGCTAGTTTCAAAGTGTTGGAACATATTGAAAATAGCAAAATTCAGCCTCATATAAAGCTAATTGTCAGGCCCTCAATACCTGATAATGATTCAAATTGGCAAGTTTTTGAAAGTGATGATCAAATCTATAGGTTTTTATAGCAAGAAGCTGAGTTTTCTGCAGTTAATCAAGATAAATTACAACACTTATATGGTGACCATATTGTTCAGTTGAAGACAAATAAACTACCTCGGTTCTGGTCACATTAGAAGACATCTTCAGCACTGACGATCAGTTAAGAAAGGTCAAGACTAAGATGTCAACCCATGTTGATAATTACAAAGAGATCTCAGTTGATGAAGGGAAAAATTTGTTTCTTGGAAAGGTATGTTCCTTAGTAGAAAAATAATCATTTGTTAATCTTTGTAAGGAATTTAAAGATGTTTTCGCTTGGAAATACCAAGACCTAAAAGGATTTGATCCTAGTTTAGCACAACATACAATCGAGTTGCAGCCAAATTCTAAACCTGTTAGATAGAAACAAAGGCCTGTAAATCCCAAAATAGAGCCTCTAATGAGGAAAGAATTATCTAAGTTGATTGAATCAGGTATTATCTTTCTAGTTAAGCATTCAAGTTGGGTAGCCAATCTTGTTCCTGTTAGGAAGAAGAATGGTGAAATCAGACTATGTGTAGATTTCAGAGATCTTAATAAAGCTTCATTAAAAGATCATTACCCACTCCTAAATATGGATCATATTTTAAGAACAATTTCTGTGTGCAGATAGATTATCTCTCCTAGATGGTTATAGTGGATATAATCGATTTTAGTCTGGGAAGAGGATAGATATAAAATAGCTTTTACCACCAAGTGGGGTACTTATGCTTACAAAAGGATGCCTTTTGGTCTTTCAAATGCCGGTGCAACATTTCAACGTGCAATGGACATGGATTTCTGGAGCTTGTTAAATAAATGCATTCTGGTTTATTTAGATGACATTACTGTGTTCTCAAAAAATCTAGAAGAACACCTGATACATCTAAGGCAAACCTTTTAGTTATGTAGACAATTTGGGATATCTTTGAATCCACTTAAGTCTATCTTTTCAGTACATCAAGGTAAATTACTTGGTCATATTGTTTCCAAGAAAGGATTAGCAATTGATCCTTTCAGGATCAAAGCCATATCACAACTATCATTACCTCATCATAAGAAGGCGTTATAGAGTTTTCTTGGAAAAATCAACTTTGTTAGAAGATTTGTTCCAGATTTTGCAGCATTGGTTAAACCACTAAAAACTATGCTAAAGAAAGAGAAAAATTTCTCTTAGACCAGTGAAGGGAGAGAAGGATTTGAATCAATCAAAGTAGCTATCTCTCAAGCTCCTACTCTTGTAAATCCAAATTTCGATAAATATTTTACAATGTATGCACTTGCAGGAGCTGAAACAATCTCAGCTATATTAACTCAAGTCAATGATGAAAATATTGAGCAGCCTATTGCTTTCTTTGGATAGAGCTTGCATGATTATGAAACAAGGTACACATTCCTTGAAAAACAAGTACTTTCAGTAGTCAAAGGACTAAATAATTTCAAGTACATGCTTTTGAACAATAAAATCCATGTTCTTGTTTCTCATCCAAGTGTGAAAGCATTCTTACTAAATAAAGAATTGAATGAGAAAAGAGAAAACTGGATAACAAAGGTCATGGAATATGATGTTGATATCTGGGTTGCTAAGATGGTTCGAGGGAAAGGCTTATGTGAACATCTAATTACTGATATGGAAAAACAATAAGCTCCAAACAAAATCATCTTGAAAATTGCTTATCAACAATCAAAAATCATGGTTCAACCAGAAAATCAGTAGCCTGAGCCCACTCATGAGATTTAGGAATCAAGATGGATGACTGATTTGGTTAACTATCTATAGCATGGCACTTATCCGGAAGGTATGGACAAGAATAAATGAAGGTATTTCAGATTACAAGTTGTACCTTATATCTTCATTGATAATGTGTTGTTCAAAAGAGATATAAATGGAATCTTGCTTTGCGGTGTGTTGACTATGATAAAATTTAGAAAATATTGTCAGAATTCCATGAAGGACCCACAGGAGGTCATTTTTCAGCACATACCACGGCCTTAAAAATTATGAAAGCTGGTTACTATTGGCCTAGCATATTCAAGGACTGTTTTGAATGGATCAAAAAGTGTAAAAATGTGCTTTCTTTGTTGGAAAAGAACATTTAGCTTCGCTTCCCTTACAACCTATCTCAGTTGATCAGCCTTTTATGCAGTGGGGTCTTGATTTTATTGGCATGATAAACCCACCTTCGTCACAAGGAAATAAGTGGATCTTAACTGCTACAAATTATTTTACATGATGGACTGAAGCAATAGCCTTGAAGGATGCTAATGAAGCTTCGATACTATCCTTTTATGAAGGAATAGTCTATAGATTTGGTGTTCCAAAGAACTATCATATCAGATAATGCTTTAGCATTTCTTGGTGCAAAGATAATAGATTGGGCTATCAACCATGGAATTTACTTAAGTTCTTCATCTAATTATTATCCGCAAGGTAATGGCTTAGCTAAAAGTACTAACAAGAATCTTTTAAGGATCATCAAAAGAACACTCAAAGATAATCAAAGAGCTTGGCATCTGATGTTGAATTCAGCACTTTGGGCTGATAGGGTGACTCCTAAAAGATCAGTTGGCAATTCACCATACAAACTTGTGTATGGAAAATAAGCAAGAATGCCTATTTCAGTTGAGTTACCCGCATTGGACTTGTTGCATCAAATGGAGCTACTTGAGAATGAACCATTATAGGTTTGTTATGCAGAGTTAATGGAATTACAAGAGCTAAGAGATAAAGCCCATTTGAATATGGAAAAGAATCAGAAACAAATGAAGAAGACTTTTGACAAGAAAGCCAAATTCAAAATATTCAATGAAGGAGATATTGTGTTAAAGTGGGATGTTGATCGTGTAAATCCAGGAAGACACATGAAGTTTGATATAATTTGAAGTGGGCCTTACATGGTTTCATCTTACAAAGAACAAAAACATTGTTATTGAAAATCTTACAGTGATTGTTAGAGTAGGATTTCCCTTCAATAAGTGCAGTCCCTACACATTGCATTGTTTTTCAATTCAATAAGTGCATTCGTGCACGTGATCTAGTTTACCAGATCCTTTCCTAGTTTTAGTTCCATTTTGGAAGGGTTGGACCTTTCAAAAAGGCAAATTTTGGTTACATTTTGAACCCCACACCCAATGCACAAGATCAAGGAACTGGTCTATAAGCTAGCGAGGAAGCTTTCCTGCGGGATCGCTTAAATATTGCCAATTTTTGCACTTGTGCAAAAATGGGCAACTCAAAACTTCATCGTTATGATGAAAGGCATTGGTGAAGTATACCTAAGCTAAGGGAGTTTTGATATTATTGGTTACTGCTGAATTAATTAATGATTAAGTGAAATTTGCAATTATGTGTCTTTGTTACAAAATGTAACAAATCACATAGTCTACAATTTCATGATATCTTCAGCAAAAGAACACAAGGGCCCCGAAGGACAGCTTGTGTTGTCTTGATGAAGACACCAAATTATAGAATAGGTGAAGTGTTGAGTTTTGGGACAGCAAACATAAGTGCAGATTGTAGAAATCAAAGTTCATTACTAAATGTTACAGGTTCTCATTAATGTTCTTTCCTTCATGATTAAGACATTCAATTATATTACTGAGTTGTTTAGTTCATCATACAATCCATATAGAAAGCTGAAATGCAGAAAGAAATATACAACTCATTTACAAAATTCAATGTTTTATTCATAAGGAAATTTCAAATGTTCCCACACAAGTCATGGGATGTAACTGGAAATGTAAATTACAACTACTGAAATAAGAGGTACACATGAATGAAAACGAAAGTAAGGAGTATGAGTGAACCCATCATTTCCTTGAGGTTTTTCTTCGTTGTTCGGAGTAGCTCCATTCCATCTTTTGTTCCTTCTTCATCTTCATTATAGAAGTCATTATACCTGAAAAGAAGAAAATATGAACTGTCAGTTACGAGCTCAGAGATCAATTCATATTCCTTATTGTCCTAGTTCGTGCATATGAATCTCTTCAAAATAGGAGATATAATTTACTTGAAGAACAAATTGCATACATGCTCTACTCATTCAGAAAGAAGAAAGAGAAAAGAAAAGAAGAAACATGGACACAAGAGAGGCCAAAAGCCTAAGTATTTTCTAACTATTTTCTTAAGTGTGCAGGTACAGGTTGCAGCCAAGAAGAAATAGACAAGTCATAAGTACAGGTGGAAAGAAGAATTAATGTAACTCAAACTCAATATTTTCTTCAAATGGAACAAGTTACAGTATAGAAAAGAGACTAGCAAATAGAAGTACATGTTTCATTTGCAACTAAAAAGGAAGAATCAGATTTCAAGAAAGCTAAAGTTTGGATGGACAGAAGGGGTTATAACTAAAATAGAATAAATAATATTTTGGGAAAATTTTGACAGGGCTTCACCATGTAAAATGGATATTTACGAATTTGTTAGCATAAATAATAGAGTTGTAATAAAATAAAATACAGTATACAATGTAGAAAAGAAATGGGAACTACACTTTCAGTCATGAAGGTGAAGAATTTTAGAGTACTCATTATAGCTTAACAACTAAAGAAAATGAATTTTCGAGATAACATTCACAAAATGCAGCCATCCCAAAGTACAGTTCTCGAAATGAAGCAAGTATTAAGTCTACAAACAGCTACAGTATAGCTTCAGAGCTCAATATTTTAGAGATCAAGGGTGTCCACAAAATTTTAAAACATCTCAGAATCTATAAAGTCTCTCAAAAGAAACAGTGAATTTTTCAATGCAACAACAACAGTTCACACAGTGGCTGAACATCCATGGGTATCATGAAATCGAAAACGAGGAGAAAGAACTCACCAAGTAAAATTGGATCTATCAAAACCCTCGAGGAATCATCAAGTTCAGAGAAAGAAGAGCAAGCTCAAAATGAGGTTCAACTAGAAATGTCCAAGGCTGAGCCACAAAAACATAGGAAATGAAAAGAAAAGAATAGATTATTAGTTTTGAAGGTCAAAATGGCAACGAAGAAGCAACACTAATACCCAAGGAGGTTGAGACTTACTTCCCTCATCAAACAGTGTGATAGCTACACAGTCGAGCTTCAAGTTCACGGCAGTGGTGGCCAATGAAAATGCAAAGATCTTGATGACCAAGAAAACTCACATAGCTCTACAAAAGGTAGAAAATGGAAACCGAGCTCGAATCTTACACATAAAGGATGAATCGAGCTCGACAATTCATGGAAATGGTGACCATACCTTCTATAGAATCCTTGTAGAACTCCACAAGGCACAAAGATCTTTTAAGCAAAGGCCGAGCTCTAACCCACAAGTGGTTACCGTATTTCCAGAGAACTAAAAAGTCGAGCTCGATACATGAACGATAATGGAGATATCACGACATTACATGTGAAACCCAGAACCACCTCACTCATAAGATTCAAACAGAGACGTGTTTCAAAAATCAACAGTGGCACAACTCAAAGATATCATAACAATGGCGTCGAAGAAAAAAAATTCCAGGGCTTTGCCCGCGTAGTGAAAAATCAAATGAAATGTGCATTAGGGTCAAGCTTTCCTTGAACACGCAAACTCGAGAGGTAATTTCAACCTAACTCATCCAGGGTTAATAATTAATGGCTTGAGATCAAAGGCCGAGGATCAAGCTCCAAGATCAAATCAAGTAACTACGGTCAGTTCCCACCGACCAAATTAATTATAGGGGTGAAACCCTAACCACATGTTCGAGATCAACAATTCATGATCAAATAGTACAGAAATCAATGGCCCAAGATCATCACCGAATTTCAAAACAAACTCAAACCGAGTTAGGTTTCCACCGAAAAACATGCTGAGGGGTGATTCATCGTGCAAAAGGGGCCAGCCCATGATTAAAAAAAAAATCATTACTTTCAAATGTCAAAGATCAACTATAGTCCGAGTTCCCAATATGCTAAGGCCAACCAAATCTTTTATGCAATGATCAAGTAAAAGGTGTTTCCAACCTTTTATGCCAAGGTCGAAGCGACTACAAAGTGGAAAAACTATATATTATAGCATATTTACAAAGTGAACCCCCATGTACATCTAGACACAACAATATGCTAAGTCCACAAAGGTGGTCCCCAAACCAAATGGAGGCTATAGTGGCATGTGCCATATAAGATGGTCAACCCTTTTATATTGCTAAGTCCACCAAGGTGGCCAAACCAAGAAAATTGGAGGTGGTCCCCACTTCAAGGAGCTAGAGTTGATTTGCAGAGTGTCACTCATGTGACCACTTAGAGAGAGATGTCAATGTCAGAGCATGTGCACATGGACAATGGTCCCCACATTGGATTTTTATTTTTGCAAATATTACAAGTATTGAATTATTTACTCACAGGAGAATTGTTTTGTTGCATGCTTCATAAGAGGACAAAAACAGAGGAAGAGACAGAGTTACATGTTCAAAGGAGAAATACTTGCATAGCAAGAAAGCTTATTATTAGAAAATTATTTACCCTTGCTTTCTTAAAATTAGAACAGTCAACTTTAGTTTGACTGTATTATAATCAAGGCTGATTAAAGCCTATTTGTAATTGCATGCTCTATTTTATTCCTTTATCTATTATTAAATAAAGGATAAAAATAAGATGCATGGGTGAGTACAAGGCTTAGGATATTTTTAGGAAGAGGGTAAATTTTTTATTTTTCTATATATTTTGTGCCTTGACAAAGCACAAGGAGGACATTTTGGATATAGGATTACTAAAGAAATTTTTGCCAGTTTTTCCTTCTGAGTGTGAAGTGTTTTCTGCCTTCCCAATCATTTGTAGTCTTGTGTATATTTCTATTAGTCTTGTGAATGTAAATTCCCTGATTAATCATCTTACCCTGTTACAAAATTCAGTAATTTCTGCATGATATTAATGTGCATGTTCAACTTAGCAGTATTGTTGTGATAATCTCCCTTAATACCTCAAAGTTTTTTGCCCTTAACATTCTGTAAAATAATTGTTGGTTCATACATCAAGAATACTTTCACATATCAATTGTGCATATACTCAGTCAAATCCCTCATAAAAATTTTGTGTATCACCTTAGTTTCAATTATTTTATAGTCATCTTTTCCCTTTAAACCCTAAATCAATTTAGGATACATCAACAAGGAACCGGCCTTGATAACAGAGACTCACCTCAAAATAGGTATACCCACAGGACTGAGGTGTTTCCATTGTATCTACGAATGAGAGAGATCAAATTTTGTGAGCTTAGAAAACCTACGACCATCTCTCTACTGAGGTGCACTTTTGAGAGATAACACAATCCTAAAACAAATAAACAACCGGATGTAGTTGTTTACCTATGCAAAATAAATATAATCTATTCTAAAAAATTAAAGATTCTCTAAACTATGAATGTGAATTAAATCCTTAGACACACCTTAGAGTCACGGGAAGAATTGGAAGCTTCTCAGAAGCTTTTCTTCCCCTGAAACTTCCCCTGGTGGAATTTAAGAGGGATTTAACAAAGACTAATTTGAACCAAATTTTGAATGCTTAAAACTATGCAGAAGCTTCTTCCAGAATCACTTCCCTTACAAATCTACAGAGATAGGAAAGGAAGTTATTTATCCTAATAAATATTTGTAGAGGAAAATGATCTACTCAGAATCGCTTAACAATTAGAACAATGGAAATGGAAGTGCGTTTTCTATTGTAGTGAATAATTTGCATACAAATTCACAAATAAAGAAATGAAGAAATAAGGAAACTCAATAACAACCCCAACCTAGAAATTGCAGTGTTGAGAAATGTCCATTTTGGTATCACTTTGTTTCCCCTCAGTTATCTTTTCCAATATTTTGTGTCCACGTGAGTCCAGAGAACTGGGAATGCAAAGGAAGCAAGAAGAAGGTGTTGGAGTAATGTTGGCTTGTAAGTGGTCTAGTAGCAATGCAGGTAGAGGAAGAACAATGTAAGAGAACAATGATTAGTTGTGTAATCTCTAGAAGGATTTTAACACCATAATATTACAAAATCAATTAAAATCTTTGGCCTTTTTCTTGAGTAAGAAGCGATGATTTTATAGAACACAAGATGGGAAATGGTCTAATCCATTTAACGAAATGGGATGCCACATCACAACAAGGAGAGGAATTTTAACACTCAATCAACAATTAGAAGTGGAAGATGATGTTGATACAAATCATTCAAGATTAAAATCAGCCAAATTGATCAAAAATGTGTGCTAGAGGTGAACTGGAGTGAGTTAACATGCCTCTAATTCATGCCAGGAAAGTTTCAAAAATTCACATAAACTACCACTCTACACGGCGCGGCGACACAACGCTTCCCAAGTACGGCGGAAGTTGCACAACTCTGCCAAAACATGGTGGCAGGTGCATAACCACCACCTAGACAAGGTGGAGGTTTTGTAACTAAAGGCCAAAACTAAAGGAAAAAAATGCGAAAAGCTATGGAAAAGCAGGAAATGGCTAAGTAAGGCTATTTAAGCTACAAATATATACTACAAAGAAGTCAAGGGGCTTGAACACCTTTGGAAAATACACGAATCATCATTGGGAATTTTTAACTCTTTCCAATTATGTAGCACGTGTAAATTTGGGTGTGCACAGTGACCCATAAGAGCATCTCGGAGCATTCCATGTAGCTTGTCTTGATTTTGTAGATGATCATATTCTTTTGGCTAAACTCTTTCCCAATAGTCTCCATGATTATGTGGTGCATTGGTTCTATGACCTATCTGTCCATTCGGTAACCTCTTTCACGCATCTAGACGATGATTTTCTCACACACTTATCTATAAACATCATCTTTAAGATCTCTTATGCTCAAATTTCACAACTCAAACAGGGATATAATGAACACTTAGCGGACTATGTCTTGTGTTACAAAAAAACTCTTAGCTAAGATGTCCAATATGCTTACGGATTCTGAGCTTCAGGAATTATTCATTCAAAGTCTCTTACCACCTCTCCAGGAGAGTGTTATATTTGATACCTCTCCTTCATTTGACCAACTCTTTCATACTCTTAAGATTCGTGAAACCAAGCTTCTATCCATAGGAAATCTTAAGTATCGAAACAAGCATCATCCTCCGCTCGCTTTCAAAACAAGACAACATTCAAGCCATCTACAACTAAAACAACCAATTCCAAAATCATTTTCAACGTGGTCACTACTACTAAAGAGATTCAATCACAACCATCTCATAATCCATTCACTAAATTTCCTATTACACCATACCTTATCTTGCAAAGAACTTCTTGAGAGAAATCTTATTACACTCCCTCCACCACTCGAATTAGACCCATCGCAACCAAAATGTAGGAATTATAACGAGAATTTTTTGTGACTATCAAATATGTGTGGGACACTATGAATCGATGTTTGAATCTCCACACCATCATCTAAGATCTTATTGATAATAACAAGCTTGAGTTTCTAGAATCTATAAAGTCTAAACCAGTCACTGAAAATTATAATCTCAAACTATCTAACAACTCGATTCCACAACATAAGATGAAAGAAAATGAATCTTCAACTAACCATGCATATCATGTAGTGCCTCCTCCTACACTTGGGGCTCTTGAATTTTTAGTTGCGCATACTAACACTTCCCCACCAATCATCTCTTTCTCGACCATGATTATCATGCAAATTTCACTTCTAATCACTTACATATCAATGCATCTATTGGCTTGATTTCTATCAATAATACTAAGGTTGATCCGTCTTGGCCCATTAATACATGCTCTATTCCACTTCTCATCATTATTGGCTATCCACTATCATAAATTTCATATCCCATAAAAATTCATATGGTGTCATCAAACTTCATGTTACATTAGATCCTCTTACTATGCTTGTACCCTTCTTGGTCGGACAAGCAGTTGATGGTTGTGACATGTTTCTAGGTCTCAATTGGATTCGTAGGTCTAAATACATCATCTCTATGAATCATTTGAGCCTCAAATTCATACATAAAAATCAAGTTATTTCTATCAACGGTGTCCCTCCATCTACTCCATGGTCATCATCTCCTCAAGCACCAATTAATGCATCTCCTACTTCATCTAGTACATCACAATCCATGTTACTTAAAGCACAATCTACTCCTAGTTCACCAACTCGAACATAATATATGTGACCTCACTGCTTCGCTAGTCCTACACATCGGCATATTCCCATTCCTCGCACAGTTACTTATCGTGTCTCAACATAGGTAGCTGCTTCGGTTTATTCTCGCGTGGTTGTCCATCACCTCTGCACTTGGATTCTCATCATTCTCTATCACCTACATATTTTGTTGCACCTATGCGCTCATCACATATTCACCCATCACATGCACATAGACTTAACTCGCCTGCGCAACATCTATCTACTATATGACTACTATTAGCACGTGGTCAAATTCTTTTGCCACCACCAAAGCATTAGATGAGGGACCTTCTTCCTTCACTTTCATTGGTTGGTTCATTCACTCACATGCACTTGGGGGCATAACATTCACACATCCCCCATCTTCACACTAACACATATCCCACATTTACATTATCATACATCACACTCTTAGTATAGGCATAGTTATCTCCATTTTAACATCATCATTACCCGATGATACACTCTTGTTCTTTGGTTCACATTTGCATCTTGAGGGCATATTACACACATGAACCCCACACAATGCATAATAGACATTACACATCTTGTGCTACATCTTACCATCACTATACATACTACACATTTTACACATCACATGGTCATATCTCATCATCACATATACTACACATCTACTTTTGCGTGTTGCACTCATTACCCTATGATGCACTCTAGTCTCACATTCATACTTGGATTGTTGAGGGTATACATCATAAATAGACCTTGTCACACTTGTATATTTATCATTCAACATTATATCATATGAAATCTCTATGTTAGTGACACACACCATAGGATAAATTTTCACATATTGCATCACTTCTAGTGGTATACACTTTAGGCTACATCACCACAAATTATGCTCATCTTGTAGTGACATGCGTTGTAGGATAAATTGTCACCTATCCCATAATATTGTCATGGTATATACCATAGGATACATCACCACATCTTTATATTATCTCATCGTGATATATTTTTTACGCTACATCATCATGTGTCTCCATACATCATCTCTAGGTCACATATCATCACCACACATGCAAATTCACCACAATGTGCTAACACAACAAATAGTATTGACAATTTCACAATGACACACTCTTGTTTATGGTTCATTATTGAATGTTGAGGGGGCATAAACAAATTAACCTCACTACATACAAATTAATTCATTCGGGGGCGTGGATCCTACCATCCATCTTACATTCCATTCCATCCATCCACAACATGTTGCATATCTTGGTTGCATTTACTTTGGCTTACATTTTCTTATACATGTTTGATTTATTACACATGTTAGACAGGTTTCTTATATGTCATTATATTTACCATACACACATGTGCGTTCACATAATTTTCTACTTATGATCCTAGATACATATCTTCTACACAACATGGATATTTGGCTCTTATTAGTCCCACAATGGCTCCTAGGGGCATCCACTTTCATACACTACATGTTTTATTATTTCATTTTGTGTCATACCACACTAATTTCTTGGTTATACAAGTTTTTACATATGGGTTATCTTTCTAACATGCTAACAGTGCTTCATGTGCATCATTTGTTTTGCAAGATTACTTGCTTCCATGGCTATCTATTGTTTGTACTTGTTTGTCTCTATTTTTCATTTTATGTGAGCATTTCCCATTTTTGGTGTCCACACTTAATTGTTTATTCATGGCCACTATGGCCTTGAGTGTCTTGTGACATCATGAGTGATGTCCCATGTTTGCAAAACCACTTTTCATGGTCTATGACTAGATTCTTGCATGTTTTGCTTGCATTCTAGCTTACACATTGTCTTCGTAGCTTAGAATTGTTCTCTACATGCACGATTGTTCATACTAAAACATCTTTTCCTAGCCAATTATTTGCATGTGCCTTGGTTTCTACCAACCACATTCCTTCCCCATGCGGGAAAAGTTTCATTTTCAGCGATTGGTCCTCTTTTATGGCCACATTCTCCTATATGCAATGTCACATTTGCCCCTAAAGAGGGGGAAATCATTTGAGGCTATACACACTACACAACACGGTAGCAGTATAGTTCGTTTTTTTTTTTTTTCCATGACACAAGGGGTTATATAGCAAGTGGGTTCAGACCATTCTACATAACTCCATACATAGAGGATTTTATAGAATGATTGTCCTTAACATTCTACGTAATAGTTACAGGTTGGAGGAAAATTGGAATTTCCTCCCTACACTTCTTTGGCCAGTGGCGTCAGATCACCAAAAAAACCAAGTAGTACAGAGATATCTTCACATACTCTTGAGAAGCAGTTACAAGTTGGAGGAACATTAGACTTTCCTCCTTACACTTCTTTGGTCAGTGGCGTGAGATCTTTCAAAAACTCACATTTCATCGACATTTAGAGGATCCTTTCTACACCCTTTTTCTCATCACGGATCAAGTGCACATGTTCCTTTTTCATTTTCATACTTTCATTACATAATTTTTACATTTTACATATATACATGCATATTTGACTACTTGATCGTCTTCTCTTTTGTAGGTTTGTTCGTATGGAAAGTAAGCACTCAACAAATACTACATCACTTGGCATCACAGACAACATACTAACATGAAGGTACATCACACACATTGGCATCTATACACGCGCTTGTGCCCTAGGTTAAATATCATCACTTTTTACATCTTTAGTCTTTAGGCTCCATCTTTTGTCACTTCACACTTTGTCTAGTCCCTCGGCACATTTTATACAACACTCTACATGGATACAAGGTGTGCATCTCTATCTACTTTATGTTCTTCGAGATTTTCGCTCACCAACATAAAGTGGGGAAAATATATACACTAATCAAACACATTGGGTAATTATTTAGTCTCGGTCTCATAATACTATTCATATGGTTTTTGAGTGAAAAGAGTACTAATTAACCCATGTCTTTGGCCATTTTACTTTTCTTTCTGTCGTTACTTTTGATCTTTCACCCACACTTTCTTACTCCATATTTTCATACTACCTTTTCCTTATTATTTCTTGGGGTTCCCATCCGTAGGCCCAGGGCACCCTAGGTGCCCTAGTCCCCTCTGGGGCACCTTGATCCTCTTTACACTTTACTCTCACCTTTTGGGCACTTTCTAGCCATTTGAGCTTTCTATCTTTTTGGTGGTCGGACTTTTTGGGGTTAATTACGAAATTAGAATAAGAGAACCATATAAATATAAATTTATGAGACCATAATGAGGGACCAAGAACTAAGAACTAGTATCTCCACCTAAGGTTGCATCCATAAAAGGATTCTATTGCTCCATTTTCATCCATCTAGCTCCATCACAAGGGACAAAGGTTGGTTCATTTGCATCAAACTTCATAGGAGGGGAGTTTATTCTATTCCATGCACCATCTATTTAAATTCTACATCTAGTTATTGCTCGCTACTCACAAAGTGTGACTAGAAAAAGAGCACCTAGGGAAAAATTTCACACACACACACACACACACACACACACACACACACACACACACACACACACACACACACACACACACACACACACACACACACACACACACACACACACACCTAGAACTACATTGGTTATGAGATGCGGTGAAACAATTTGTGATAAGTCCATCTATTTGGCGCAGTTGAGGACATTTTGACCCCTTCATATGCTTTTTTTTAGGGTTTTGATGATTTTCTTGGGGTTTTGCGGGTGTTTCCTCCATCTTTGTTTTGCATCAAACATAGAAGATCATTCAATCATACCTTGGAGGAGGTTTCTTGGTCATTTCGTGAGACCATGGTGCCCAGATCTTAGACCATGGCACCCTAGGCACTCCTATCCTTCCCTAGGTGCCCCACTCTAGCCGATAATATAAATCTACATTTCTTTGAGCTCCTATGCGGTTGTTTCCTCCTCCTCTTTAGTTGGTCTCCTTTGTAACACGGTCCCCGTGACATATCCAAATTAGCTAAGGCCTTTCGAGATGTAATGATATAATGGATCCCCTCACATGGAGGTGTGAGAAAAGGTGGCGAGATAAGATAATGCTTAAGTTCGTTGAAGGCTATTTGGTAATTGGCATACCACTTGAAGTGATTGTCTTTGTAGAGAAGATGATGAAAGAGTTGGCAATGGTCGAACATTTCAGATATGATGTGACAGTTTGATTGGAGTCGGCCTTAGAGACTGAAAAAGTTGCTTAAGATTAGAAGGAAGAGGCATATCAAGGATGACCTTGATCTTTTTGGGGTCAAATTCAATAACCCCGATAGAAATGATAAATCCAGTGTGTTTTCCAGTTAGAACTCCAAAAAAATACTTGGCAGGATTAAGATGAAGGAAGAAACATATAAGGCATGTGAAGATGATTTGAAGGATGAAAATATGGTCCTATCAACATTTTTATTTACCTAAGAGGTCATCAACAAGGGTTCATTGGTAGGTGGCCCTGAATTTTTCAAACCAAAGGGCATGAAGTGATAGCAAAAGGTTCCCCAAGGGGTGATAAAATACATCTTATGTTAGTATTCTAGGGAGATGATGATTTGATTATAACCAAAAACCCATTCAAAAGAGAAAAAATCTCGTAGCGCGAGGAGCTATGAGGTTGACAAGATGATCGATGTTGGGAAAGGGAAAGTCATCCTTATGAAAAGTGAGGTTTAGGTATTGAAAGTATGTATAGATACATATATTTCCCAGAGGCTTTCGCAACATGTACGATATTAAAAATCCATTGGGGTAGTCAATAGGCTGCATGAAGTTGGTAGAGAGAATATGTTATAATTTTTCTTTAACAAGAAGAGAAATGCAAGGAAGCATGCGGTGCAACTTCTTCTTAATTAGCTTAGCATTGGGGATGATAATGATTTTTGGAAAAAAATGATGGGATCAAGGCCTAGAATTTTGGTGTACAAACATTCAAAGGCCTAGTTGTGTTTGGAGAGGAAAGAGGTGAAGGCTTCTAACTCTTGTGGATCAAGAGATTGACCAACTTTGAGGATGTAGGGCTCCTACAGAGTCCCTATGTTGATGTCAATGGTGGATTCAATAAGGAGGGTGGATGTGTCCATAGGTAAGGCATTATGAAGATGGTAGTGTTGTGTCCCCATATAGGAAAGAATGGATTCATCATCATTGCCTTTGAATAATGTCTATGATAGGGGAAATCTTCTCTACCATGTTGAAAATTTTGAGAGGAAGGGGCTTAGTTTCACCTTCAACTTGATAGGTGACTAGTCCTAAAGTGATCATGCATATTAAAAAAAGTTAGAAGAAAGGGAAACGGTGCCATCCATGTCCATGGGTTCATTACATGGATAAGGATTGGATGAATTGATGTGCATGGGATATTTAAATGAAGAAGGTGCAAGAGAGTCAATGGATTATTTTTTGAAACCTAATCCAAATTCTCATGAGGTTTGCGGGATTGATTGATAATAGGTTCATAGGAGTAAGACCAAATCCCTTCCACACGCATTGGTGAATATAGGAGTAAGTGATGGTTTTGTTATAGATAAAATTGAAGCCTTTTGGGTATGGATTACTATGTGGTTGATTGTCGATAAGATAAGAAGGAAAATTGATGCCACTATAGACAAGGTTGGTCTTTAGATGAGATGGACTAAAGGAAATGATATCCCAGATTTTAGGTTGATATATAGAATCTTTGCCGAGTCTACCAAGTTGATTGGGTGCAAGATGAGAATTGAGGGCGAGGAGTTAATACTCCTCGGTGAAAGACGATGCATCATAAAATTGAGATATTCTTCATTAGGTAATTTGGATGCAAGTACGAATGGGATAGTAAATGGTTTAGAAGATTAATTTGTCTTAAGAATGAGCATTTCATTTAGCTGATAGGTCATGTGGCATGCTTTGAAGGGAGGGAGATCAATGGGGAGTGTGTGGATTTTCCACTCATGTTTGTACTTAAGGTAGTGATGGAGAGTGGATGGGATGCAAAACATGGCATGGATCCATGGAAATCCAAACAAGACATTATATTAGAACTCCCCATAAATAATGTAGAAAATTTCATGGAGGACACCTCCCATGAGTCACAGTACCCAACAAAGTGAAGACATGAAACTCACCGTGGCAATAAAACTTGGCTGGAATAGCTCGGAGCATTGCAAACAAAGGGTCGAAACAAGCACGCTAAGGAGCGAGTTTCTGCAATGGTGAATCTATTTGTTTTAGGGGAGATTCAAATTCAAATCTACGAGAAACAAAGTGAGTTGAGTCTCGAGCAGGTTCTGGTCCATATAGGAAAAGGAAGTGGAGATGTGAGGGGTCACCATGTGGCCCCTTGGCCCATCTTTGAAAATTTAAGATGCCACGAGAGACCTTGGAGTTGTGTAGGAATGACACATGGAGATTGACACGGCTAAAGGGATAGCTCACCAACTTTGAGGGAGTTCAAAAATGGGAATATTAGAACATGGATGAGGTGTGAGTGAAGAGGATGGTTTTCCAAGAATGTACGAGATGATGAAGCATTAGATAGGATTGGCACTTAAGGCGAAGAAGCCCGCCATGTACAAGGGTCTCATCATTCGAGAGGTGGATTGAAAAATGTAGAGGTGGCTCAGAGGGGTTGACATGAGTCATGGAAGGTTGGTATAATGAGTCGGTGAATACAAATGTCCATGGCCCGAGTTGGCATGAAGACATTGGTGAATGGGTTAATAGGAGACTCGTGGTAGTGTGTGGTAGGCCCATGTGGTGCATTAGCGGTAAGCCCATGTGGTGCGTTGGCGGTAATAACAAGAAAAATCCCAATACAAAGGAATCCTTAAGCTATCCAGAGGAATATGGAATTGGTGTTATAATGTAACTTGACACACATTTAGGAGAGGTGTTCGACGCCCAAAAAAAGGGGATTTCGTGAGGTGATCAAAGAACAAGGGGAGAATCGAGTAGCAAAATGATAAAGGCCAATGCCCGATGTGAGATAAAGATCCTAACGCATGGAAGGAAGTTGGGAGTAATAGTATGGCATGTCAATGCAAGGTAAATGTAGGGATCTCAAGGTGGAGCTAAGAGCTATCTCGGTGAATCAATGTCAAGTCGGCTCCCGGCTTGAATGCTTTAGAGACACTAAATTCTCCCCAGCATGAAAATGTAAAAGCAACGAAAGGAAAATATGATGGGCCCACAGAGTTTTAAATAAAAAATCAATTGAATAATGAGGAAACATAGGAAAAGAGGAGAAATAATTAAAGTTGTCTTTTCAGCCAAGGGAATTAATTCTCAGTCCGTGAAGTTGAAGAAATACCTGTCAAACCCAAAATACCTACATACACTTAGATGGCCATATCTTGAGAATTTCTCATCGAAATTGAATGAAATTGGACTCATTAGAATCGTGGATCCCATAGCAACAAAAAAATCTATGAAATTCAGTTATTAATGAAGATATGATGGATAATTTTGAAGAAAAAATCCCATTTCATTTTGGTTGTCGGTGGTGGTTGGAAATGCATTAAACGAACATGGGCAATCATTCCTTCACCTGCTATAAGTAATGGGTTGGGAATGCATTATATGGACATGGGTAATCATTATTTCACTAATACAAGTCATGTGATGACATGGGGATCCTTTTGCAATAAAATTACCATTAATTACACCTATTTATTGCATCTTGCAAGTGGTTGAAAGGAAAATTTGAGATTGATCTTTCCCTCTCTCCTCATTCTATAAATTGTAGCTTGGGGCTCATTTTGTGAAGAGTTAGTCATTATTCCTCTTTACCCTTCTCTCTTTCTTCTTTGCTAGGGTTGAATGTGGAGCTTAAGCCTCCTCTCTTTGCTTTGTAATGGAATTTTCTTTCCTCTTTCCCACTAATGATGTACTATGTGAATTCATGGAGCAATAAAATATGTTTTTGTGATGCATCTTGTCCATCCTTCACATATTTTGTTGTCTCTTCTTGCCTCTCTTCATTACGGGTATACTATGCATATTATGATGCTTATTGTAGGTTTTGGGAGCTGTGTTTAATGGGTATGAAATGGTGTTATGTGTGAATCTATCTCTAGTCTGTGGTGTATCTTGTCCACCCTCTCCTTTTCTCACCTCTCTCCATTTCAGGTAGTTGTATCCTTGGCTAACCACCTCCTTTTCTGGTGTATCACTGTTTTTAGTATAGGTTTATTTTCATGCATTCTCTCTCTGGTCCCTTGGAAGGTTAGGATATGATTAGATAGTTTTTCCTACATTGAGAGTAGCTTGTGGCAGGTAGTTTAGGAGTAAGAACCAACCTTCTCTGGAGGGTCATCTCAATCCCACAAGTCCCACAGCTTGAGAGATGATCCAATGTTACACAAATTATACCGAATACCCCATCTACAAATCAGGCCATTTGGGGGTGTTGTAATTTGGTGATAACAGTTTTGGCACACCCGATGGGACATCACAGAAGTTAGAGTTTCAACTTTCAAAGATGTTCTACTTTGTAAAGACAAAATTGAAGATCATTTGCAGAGGTGTAAATAAATCATTTGCAGCAGACTTCATTTCAACAATTAGGTGTGTTCTTGTTGGAATTTCAGCTTTTGGAAGCATATAAAACACATCTAGCGACTCCATTTGGTCAACAACCCATCTCTAAAATTGCATACCTTCTTTTCATCCATTTTCATTCATTTCTCTTTCCACATATTTCATTTTCTTCCATTTTATGAAGTTGTGCAATCATGGCTTCATTCCCACAATGGAATTCACATTTACTGATAGTGCAATAAGCCTCCAATGTACTTCACATCTCCTCAAGATCAACATTATGATCAGATTTAGGACCGTTATGCTTACCCATATGAACAATGCCAAAACCAGGTTTGACTATGCTTACCCAAGGATTGGAGGATAAAATGGTGCGATCAAGGGATATGTATCGGAAGAAAGCATTCAAAGTTGGATTTAGGACTCTTTTTCTATGAGAGGGACCTTTTCCAAGACATTATAGCCCGAAGGATAAGTTGGAATTCATAACTGATATGTTTCCAAGGCTCACAGAGTGGACCCAGGAGATAGTAGCTTTTATAGCCAATGTTAGTCAATATTTTCAATGGGAAAACCTAGCATTTCCATCTATAAATCCTCTTCCCACTCCCCAATTAACACCATCTTAGCTGAAGCCCCAATTTCCAATTGCCCCCATTATGGAATCCTCTTCTCCATCTTCTAATCGTCTGTTCCATCTCATTTCTTCTGCCCTCTTTCCTTCTAAAAATTCACCCCCTCCATATAAACAAGAAGTTCCACCACCAAAAACAATTGCATTATCTATTTTAAACCTACCCACCCCCTTACATTCCTGAGTCCATTTCAGAAAAAAAAAACCAAAAAACCAATCAAGAGGAGCAGCATGAAGGAGAACCAAGCCAAGAAGAAATGATGAAAAAATTGGTAACCTTGGATTTAACATTCGAATCAAAAAATCCCTTCTGGTCTAGCTTTGTGGAGAAGGCTAAGGTTGAAAAAGAACATGTGGTGAAGGATTACCCGGTTGTAGACACCGTACATCGAGAAGAAGTAGAAGAAGATTTGTAATCCACATGCTTTGAATGTAGTGTCCATAATGGCACTCTATTTGGGGATAATGTTGATCCTATTCCAGCTACACAATCAGTCAAGGAAGAGGAAGAACAACCAGCTCCAAATCCAAAAGAAGAGGAGCATGTCCATGTTATGGAGGAGAATCACATAGTCCCAAAGGTCTTGAATACAAAGTAGGCTACACAAGAAACTCCAAGACTTCCTTCCACTTCATCCTCCCCAAATTCTGATGATGAAGATAATTTTGAGCTCTCAAAATTCATGTTTGAAGATGAGGAAACCATGATGAAAAATTTGTTAATTTATAGGTCATCATGGAGGAAAGAGACCACTTACGACAATAGGACAATGATGAGCTTAATTAATTGTCTGATCTGGATGAATTAATTAATGGAGAGGAGCCCATAGTTATCACTACTTTTTTCTCCATCATTCATCCTCTAACAACAAGACCCTACTTGCCATGGAGGAAAACATGCAAGAACAACCTACTCCTTCAAATAGTCCTCTTGGGAAAATATTGGAGGATTTTAATCTTCCAATTGTTTCATTAGGTAAGGAGGAGAAAGAGACCAAGGATAGCACCATTGTCATACCATTCATCAAGGTAGAAGATCAACTATTTGCAGGAGCAATGCAAAGCAAAAATCAACATGTATGAAACCTCTTTTTTCAGGAAGGTCCATGGGAAGACTCCATTTTTGGAGTTAAATTTTAGAGAAATGGGCACATCCATTGGATCAGAACATGCCAAATAAGGTACTTGGTTTCATTAGAGCCAAGGGAGAATCTAAAATCGGTCATGTCCATTTTAAGGCATGAGGATGAACATCAAAGCACCAAGGATCGGTCCACATCACCTCAGAGAGCTCTATGTAAATCATTCGGAGGAAATATCCTCATTCCTTGCAATTGATATATTGGTGATTTGAGTGCAAGATCGGCCTTTCGTCGGGTTTTCACTCATAATACCAGCCATGTTCAATGCCGAGATCATATACATAGCTACCAATTTTGAGGAAGGGTAGCTACTTCTCCAAACTAGTTGCAAGTTTTGTTTAGCCCCCTTTTCCTTGGTTAGTGTAGGGTAGAAGTAGGTTTGTTTTCGTAGAAGAAGTTCTTCTGCACACTCTGCATGTCTTACTTGAGGCATGTATGATTTTTTTCTTTGTACATAGATTTTGTTCGTGGTGTTTCATGCAATACGATCGCCATGCCTCCGAGATGTTATCGTAGGGAATTATATAGTTGCATGCAACGATTCAAAATTTCAAATCGAAACAAATGCAGAGCAACTAAAATCCATCAAGGAGGATATTTTAATGATTCTCCCCAAGGACAAGCTGCAAGAAGCTTTCGGTGCCCGTATAGGAAATCTAAGAATAGTTCATAACCTAATTCAAAATCCACTCCATCATTCGGTCTCTCAAAGATCGCAGTGCTTAGAATAAGTGGAATTCAAGTTTTAAAGAAATTTTCCACTCTCACAAAATAAACTCTAAGCTTTTATTACAAGATTTGGCGAATGCAAGCAGCGAAATTTTGTTACTGAGAGGTAAGAAATGACATTTCAAAGTATTTCAAGGTAAATATTTTCAAATTTTGAACCATTTCATGATGATCATGAAGACTCCATGCCCAATGGATAGCTATAGCAAACTAGTCATACTCCATTTAGCGGGAAAATGACCTTGTGAGTCACCAAATTGTTAACTAATTTCTTTGCCCGATGAAATTGGACAAGTTATAGGATTGTAATGTGATCACTAGAATGGGACTACTTGGTTAAAAATGGATAAAATCACCTCCAACACTCTATAGAGCTCTAATGAATCTAAGGAATCCTAAAATTGACAGGATTTAAAGGAGGTTATAAATGTTGCATTTTGGGCCCTAAGAGAGCTAGCCGAGCTCATAACCGAGTTTTCCTTAGCATGGAAAACTGTATTTTAAGATAAGTAAGCTGATTTGGGATTTTCAATGAAAAGGTGAGTTGTTTAAACAAGCCACAAAGCTTGTAAGTGAGGAGACCAAGATGGTCATGTATGATTCACTCAAAATGTCCCACCGAGATACTCTTACATTGTAAGAAGTTGGTTTAATATAGGACTGAGCCATATTGATTCAAGAGAGTTTTCAGACAATCAATCAAGTTGGTTATGTTAGCAATCCCTTGAGTTTTCAAGGAAGCGTCGAGTGGTTTTGATGTGTGGGTGAGATCATGGTGGTAGGTCAAGCCTTGTTCCATAGGAATACCAAGTCATATGCAACAAACATCAAATGGGCTAGAGGAATGATCGAGTTGATTAGAAAGTTTCAAATGAGTTACTTTGATACCCAAGCACTCACAACGAAGAGACCAAGCTCTGCAACTCAGATTGAGCCATGTATGGGGAGTTCCTTAACCAAGTTTTTTTATTATTTATGCAAAGGAATGGCCGAGCCATTGTGTGAGGAAAATCGAGCTATGTAAATCATCGGTGAATTGTCCCAGGTGGCGGGTCATATTGTGTTGGAAAGAGTCAAGTTCAAATATGTGCACGGGCTTGGCATGGGCCGATATATTCAAAGAGGAACATAGCCGAACACATAACATAGTAGTAAGTTATAATGGGTGAGCTACCTCATCACAGTAATGAACACCGAGTTGTTCCATGTTGAACCGAGTCATATTGTGCAGCGAAGCTATCATCGATGAGGTGAGCTATGTAAAAGACCAAAACCAAGCTCATCCAATGGAGGATTAAGCTATTCATCATTACGAGCTAAGATCTCGTGGCATGACACTTCGACTCAGCCCATACAAGGCACATATGAGCTATATAGAAGCTATATGAGATGGGCCAAGTCATGAGGACACCTCATGTGAGTCACAACTACCCAACAAATTGAAGACATGAAACTTGCCCTCGTAATAAAAGTTGGCTGGAATAGCTCAAAGCATTGCAAATAAAGGGTTGGAACAAGCATGTCAAGGAGCGAGTTTCTTCAATGGAGAATCTATTTGTGTTGGCAGAGATTCGAGCTCAAATCTGCAAGAAAAAAGTGAGCTAAATCTAAGCTAGTGGCGGGTCCATATGGGTAAAGGAAGTGGAGATGTGAGGGGTTGCCAAGTGGCCCTTGATGTAACTTTGAAAAGTTAAGAGGCCGCAGTGACCTTGGAGTTTCATAAGACTAACATGTGGAGCTCGGTGCGGTTGAAGGGCTAGCTCACCAAATTTGAGGAGTTCACCAAATGGGAAGATTGGCACGTGGCCGAGGTGCGGCGAAGAGGATGATTCACCAAGGAGGTACATGGTGATGAAGCATTGGATAGGGTTGGCACTCAAGATGAAGAAGCCCACAATGTACGAGGGGCTCACCATTCGAGAGGTGGACTAGAATATGTAGAGGTGGCTTGGAGGGGTTGACATAATTCATGGAAGGTTGGTAGAATGATTTGGTGAATCTAAATGTCCATGGCCCATGTTAGCACAAAGACATGGGTGAATGGGTCGGCAGGAGACTCATGGTAGTGTGAGCGAGCCCACATGGTGAGTCGGCGATAATAAAAAGAAAAATACCAATACAAAGGAATCCTTGAGCTACTTGGAGGAATATAGAGTCGGTGTTAAAATATAACTCGACACACATTGAAGAGAGGTGCTCGACACCCAAAACAAAGGGAATTATATGAGGTGATCAATAACAAGTGGAGATTCGGGTTGGAAAGTGATAAAGGCCAATGCCTGATGTGAGATAAGGATCTTAACGCATGGAAGGAAGTTGGGAGTAATATGATGACATGCTAATGCAAGGTAAATGTAGGGAGCTCGAGGCGTAGCTAAGAGCCAACTCAATGAACCAGTGTCGAGTTGGCTCCCAACTTGAATGTTTTAAATACACTAAATTCTCCCGGCATGGAAATGTAAAAGAAACGAAAGGAAAATATGATGGGCCCATAAAGTTTTAAATACAAAATCAATTGAATAATGAGGAAATATAGGAAAAGAGGAGAAATAATTAATGTTGTTTTTTCAGCTAAGGGAATTAATTCTTAGTCCCATGAAGTTGAAGAAATACCTTAAACCCAAAATACCTACCGCATTCGGATGGCCATATCTTGAGCATTTCTCAATGAAATTGCATGAAATTGGACTCATTGGAATCATGGTTATGAGCATAAGGAAAAGAAGAAAATAAATTTAGGGATTAATGAAGATTGAATGGATAATTTCACAAAAAATGAGCTCAGTTCAGTTTGGTTGTTGGTGGTGATTGGGAATACATTAAATGGACATGAGAAATAATTCTTTCACTGTTGCAAGTCATGGGAAAGCATGGGGAGAATTTTGCAAGAAAATTACCATTAATTACACTCATTTATTGCATCTTGAAAGTGTTTGAAAGGGAAAATTCAAGATTGTTTTTTTCCCTCTCTCTTCATTTTATAAATTATAACTTGGGGCTCATTTTATGAAGAGTTAGTCATTCTTCCTTTCTACCCCTCTCTCTTTCTTATCTACTAGGGTTGAATGTGGAGCTTAAGGTTCCTCTCTTTGATTTATAATGTAATTCTCTTTCCTCTTACCCACTAATGATGTACCATGTAAATTCATGGAGGAATACAAAAAAATTGCGATGCATCTTGTCCATCCTTCACATATTTTGTTGTCTCTTCTTACCTCTCTTCATTATAGGGTATATTGTGCATATTCTGATGCTTATTGCAGGTTTGTGGGAGTTGTGTTTAATGGGTATGAAATGGTGTTATGTGTGAATCTATCTTTGGTCTATGGTGCATCTTGTCCACCCTCTCCTTTGCTCACCTCTCTCCATTTCAGGAAGTTGGATCCTTGGCTAACCACCTCCTTTTCTAGTGTATCACCGTTGTTAGTGTAGGTTTATTTTCATGCATTCTCTCTCCTTGTCCCTTGGAAGGTTAGGATAGGATTAGATAGTTGTGCCTTCATTGAGAGTCACCAAACTTCTCTGGAGGGTCATCTCAAGCCTGCAAGTCCCACAACTTGAGAGATGATCCAATGTTACACAAATTACACCAATGCCCCATCTACAAATCGAGGCCATTCGGGGTCTTTGTAATTTTGTGATAACAACTCTCTCATGAATTTACAAGAATACAACCAATAACCAAAAAAATTCAGAAGTTTAGAAGAAGCTCAAATGAGGAGCTCATTACAATTTATAGAAGAGGAACAACTCTTCATCTTCCCGGTGACCTTTCATATGTCCTATTTTGACTTTAGACTATTCACATTCCTATCAAATATTAAGTCCCTTTTATAAAAACAAGGAAACTTAATTTTTACATCATGTTTCTAAAGTCACTTTTAATTGACTTAAAGACATATTAAAAATTACAAACCCCAACACAAAATTAGAATGTTGAAGAGAGAGAAAGTTGGGGGGAAGAAAAGAGAGAGAGAGAGAGAGAAAGTAGTGAAAAGAAAGACTCGTGCAAAGTAATGAGCTACTCCAGTGAAATTTATCTCACTTTACGAGTAGTCTCCATCTTATGTTGCTTTGAGAAGATCTCCATTTCTCCAAATTCCTTGTTGAAATGAGCCATTGTATGTTCTAATATGTTGGCGTGGGGATACACACACAAATTAGAGTCTCTATCCACCCATCAGAAACACCGTTGATATCTTTTCACTTTCCAAACCATGATGGATGCTTTTCTGCAATGAGTGCAATGGCGACACAAATCCTTGAGAGGAATTATAGGGTATCCTTATTGAAGGATAATGGATTTCCCACCTCATTTTTAACATATTATTCGAATGGCCCAATCAAATCATTGGCAGTTGTGTTTTCTCCCATTGCGAAACTCCAAGTTTTGAATTTGGCAATTAATACTATCCTACAACTTATACACATGTTCCTCTTTTTCATCCAACTCGGTGATGGCTCGGTTGATTTCTTCAAATATGATTTCTAAGGCCCTTGCCCATACACATGACAAGTCTTCAGAAGGGGTGCCAAAACAATTCTTAATAATCCATTCTGCAAAGAGTGTTGCTCATTTCACTAGCCAGTGCACATAGAGGACCCCAATGATCCCTTTTTTTCCAAATCTTCTCTGAGTTCCCGTGTCCTATTTGCAATTGCACACATGTAGGAAAAGAGTTTGACTACCTATTAGAGCATTGACTTTCCCTTTTCGGAAATTTTATTGATCCATTCATTATTAGCTCGTCCTTGCACCATGAGCTCTTGTTCCCTCTTGATAGATTTTAGGTTAAAGTTACTAATGGGTGTAACTTATTTGATAGGAATTTTTGAGACACTCGGATCCACCAAGTGTTTTACATAGAATGAAATAGTTTACACATGCTATTTTAGCTCTTAAATATTTTTCTTATATTCCTTGTTCCTCTTCACCAAGCAAACATAATATTACTAGTACATATGCAAATCTCCTTCATGAGTAGCCGACCCTAGTTGGATTTTGGTCATTTCACAAGTCGTCGGTGTCATTTTGTCCATTGGCTTGATCACCTTAGGTCGGGCTACCTCAATATACTTTGGTTACTTGTTTCTCCATTGTAGAATCGTGAGGCCATGTGTGTGAGCTTTATTTTTCTTCCCTTGGAAAATGAGGCAATTTTTTGGTAAATTAGAGACCATGACCTCTTGAACAAAGTATGTGTATCATACTATTATCTCCTGCATCCATGGGAACATTTCCACTGGACTCAAGATCTACGGCATGCATATCGACCATTCCAAGCTCGGGTGGAGGAGGCATATCTGTGATGAGAGAGGGAGTAGTATTGTCAAGAGGTGAGGTATCTGTGGTGGTTCAAAGACTGGGTCTTAAATGCATGTTATTTTTCTACTTGTGTTTTTACAACTAGGTCTTCCTCTTGCATTTATGTAACTGGGTCTTCATCTACCCTGGCTCTCTTTGGTTAATTTTCGTGGGAAGAAGTCTCCGATTCTGATATTTTTCACTTGGAACTTTCTCTAAAGTGTCTTGAACTTGAAGTAATTTCCACCACTTTTGATGATGACTGTTGCGAAGCTTGTTTCTAACTCGTGGGGACACCTCATGATTGAATGACTATGGTTCTCTTCCTTTGGAACCAATCCCTCATTCTCCTAACTACTTTCTTATTTTGTTCATTGATGTATCTGACTCGTGAATGTGCCAATTGACTTGAGGCAATGGGGAAGCCTTGATCACCATGTATTCAAGATCATACATTTTGTTCCTTCATCTTGCAAAATATCCTCATACCAAGAGAAATAGAATTTCCTCATCTCATCAACTATCATCCTCATGTGATCCTTCTCCGTACTTTGAATTCATCGAAATAGTTGGCCCAATAGTACTTAATTTGTGGATGATGGCGTAACTCGGGCTATAAAATACATTCGGATTGGATCATATGTTGAAGTTAGGTCTGGAGGTGTAGGAATGTAGAGTCAAATGTGTGAAGGTAGCCTCCAGATGAGATGCATCATTTGCATTCTTACACGTGAACACCCCGAGAGAGATGGGAAATGAGATAAACTTCTTTTTTGCTTCTAAGTTTGTTTTTCACTTGTCTGAATTACATATATAGCTCAAATAGCACAATTTTATCACTAAGGTACTTGGGAAACCTTAGGGAGCTTGGTCGAAGCCAAAAACTCGCAAGTAGGAGAAATTCAAGAATTGTATGAAATAGGAACCATATTTTTGAATAAGGACGTCACTTGTGGCGACATCCTTTCCTCCAAATCAACCTCCAAAGTTCGGACCACGTACATTATGAATGCATCATTCACATGGGTGAAGTGTCTGTGAATTTATTCCATTACCAAGTGGGGACATTTCGTGAATGTTAGGACTTTGGTAGTAATGTTCTAGGAAAGAGTGAGTCCCTTGAATGACCTCAAGCTAATGAGCAAATAGACCAAATAAGAAGTCATGTGGAATTTGTTTTCATAGGCACCTAAAGAAGTTTCAAATGCAAGTTGTGTAGTGCCCACACTTTCTATAGCTCAGTAGCTTGTTGTTTATTTGCTCATAGACATGTTTTGACAGTGATTGGTGATATCTTGGACATTATATTTAGATATTGATTATATTAGACATGTGTGACATTCAGGCGTATAGCGCCAATTTAGCCTAATTTCTTCATTGTCGTTTTTTCTTATTATGACATGGAAACAAATGAATATGATGTGGTTGGAACCTAATTATAGTGATGGATATTTGTTGCATGGTGAGACTATATGTCACTTTATCATCTTGTCTAACTTTTGGAATATAATTGTGCACGTTGTCGCAGCTTGATTTCAGTAGGATGTTAGGTTAGTTTAGCATGCATTGATATCTTACTATGTCATTTAATTATATTGTATTGGACAGGTGCAGTTAATGTGTGCAATGAGTGTGCAGGTGACAGGTTTACAGGAGAACGTGGGATTCAGGCCAGTTACTCAAAACTTGCACAAGCAGCCCACGGGCTGAGTCCTAGCCA